>JAWNPC010000835.1:0-1200000 GCA_035045365.1 Drosophila leonis
ATCGTGGGTTGTCAACGCGAGTATATATTCCAAATTTCAAGTCTCTAGCATCAATAGTGCTCGAGATATAGAAGAATATGTATAAATCACTATATAGTCAGATCCGATTTGCCACGCCCCCAAGGGGCGTGGATATATAACTTTTTCATCGATCTTTATAGGATCTTAACAGTAACTTACATGCCAAATTTGGGCATTCTAGCTCTAAAACTGCAGAAGATACAGTTTTACCCGATTTGCCACGCCCCCAATGGGCGTAGATATATCCGCCATACCTTTTTGATCTTGGGTTGTCAACGCGAGTATACGTTCCAAATTTCAACTCTCTAGCACTTCAACTAACAGGGTTTCTGACATACCGGAAAATGCATTTTCCGATTTGCCACGCCCCTAGTGGGCGTATCGGGAAAATCTTAACACTTTATAATTCGAGGGTATACACGAGTATGTGTTCCAAATTTCAAGTCTCTAGCTTCAATAGCGTCGAAATGGTTTGCGTTCATACGGACAGACGGACAGACGGACAGACGGACGGACAGCAAGACGGACATTGCACAAAACCAATATACTCTTTTTCCCTTTGGGAACAGAGTATAAAAAGATACCGTCAGCAGCAATTGTTAAAATACAATAAAGGACAAGAGACGTTGCTAGCAACGGCGGTTATTCGGATTCGAAATAAATCTGGAAAATACGAGCAACTAAAGTCTCTTACAGATGGAGGCTCACAAAAAAGGCTAATATCTGAAGAAGCCGCGCAACAGCTAAAACTTCGTCGAATTAAACGGAACGTGGAAGTTCAAGGAATCTCACAAAATGTTGAGATATTGAAAAATAGCGTCTGCAAAAAATTAAACCAAGGTTTAAAAGCAAATTCGCTACCACAACGCAGGCACTCGTTATGCCAAAACTGCAGAAAGCTCTACCGAGCAAGAAAGTTGACATGGATGTCAAGAAGGATTGGATGGGTTGCGAGCTAGCAGACCCATATTTCAATGCACCCAGTAGAGTTGATGTTGTCATTGGCGTTGATTTACTTCCCCTAATAATTTTGGGAAAAGTAAGGAAAATCAACGAAACACTGGGACAAAAGACTGAACTTGGATGGATTGTTTCCTGCAACATAGCTAGATCATCAACCAACAAGGTAATCAGCGCATCAACAACGATTTGCCTAGACGACCTTCTTCTGTGAGCTTGAAAGTAACACCAGCGATTCGGAAGACTGGGTGTCAAATGATGAAAGGATCATTGCTGGAATTCAAGGTACCGATTTTAACGAAATTGTAAAGAAGCTACAAGGAAGCCAACTCCTTCCCGCTGCTGGAATGCTGGATGTTCAGCCAGGATAGGATAGTCACCATCATAACGCCGCAGGAGATCCCGACGCCACTTCACCATATTGTGGTACCCATTGACGACCTGGCCTTCCACACTATGAATGGACACATTTCGTTAGGATGAATAATAATTATAATAGTTGTATTTGTCCTGTATATTATTAAGAGGAGGAACCAGAGGCAGCAGTTGCTGGCTGTCACATTTTCTGGCCCCCCGCAGAATGTTCAAGTTTAAACATACGATGATATACAAAGATTGTAAACATGGCTTCTATGCACTTAACGACTAGCAGGTAGTGCAATACCAATAGATAAGGGGCACATGTTTGGAATCTAAAATTAGACAGACCAACGCTGAGCATTACAAACTCAGCAATAGATAAGCTAGATTTAAGGGTTGATTTTATGCATGAGCCAGGGTATATATACACTGGCTCATAAGAATAAAGATTAATATAAAACTGAACACCACCGCATTCAAGTGTATTCACTGTGTCTGCGGAAAACAAGTGTCAACTGTATTCACCAGGTCCTTCCTTTAATCTAGCACATTCTCGTACTCCGCCGCCATCCGAGTCAGCTGTGTAAGAGACGTGAAATCATGTCGTCTCACATACAGCCTGTACTCAGGTGCAGCGTTCTCGTACACCCTATATAGCTCCTGAGCTGGGCTATGGCAGCGTGGCGCATCATCAGCCTTAAATCTATCAGATAGTCCTTGAATCCTTCCCCCTCCCGCTGCCGACGTGAACGAATCTGGTCCTCGAGTCGTCCCACGTATTGCCGGACCTGTCCCTCAATCCGCTGGTGAGAAACCACCTGGCTGCCTTATCTACGAGCGCCTACGCGCTTCCCAGACATGGCTCGGGCCTTTTGGCATACCGTGCCTTCAGTTCTACCAACCGGGCCCAGACCCTGCGGAGTGGCCACCACTCTGGATAAAAATGGACAGCCTTTTTCGTAGGCCCTCCACACGGCCGTCGCTCTCTAACCCAAAATCTTTGGTTATGTCTATCAGCTCCTCCTTGCACCCACCCCTGGATTTTGGCAACCACCTCCTTCCATTTAGAAAATTTTCGTTAGTCCTTCTCCTCTGGCGTACCTTGTGTTTTGTCGATTTGCTTCACTTGCCCTCTGGCGTTTCGCCTTTTTTTTTGTAACTTCTTGTCCCACTGTTCACTGGTTCTCTTGGACCTTGGCCTTCATTATATTTTAAGCAAAAAAAAAAAAACTCGGAAAGACAATCCTTGTTTCACAGCTCTTGGCCCTTGGCCTTTATTATTGCTTAAATAAAAACATTTGCCTCACTGTGCACCAGTTCTGTTGACCCTTGGCCTTTATTTTTATTTTTTTTTAACTCAAAGAAACAGGTGTCTCATTGTTACGGCCTTCGACCCACTGTTCGCACAAAAAAATAAAGAGTTCTGGCTCTCGGCCCAGTATCCACTTATTCAGTTTGGAATTTTCGGCTCTCGGCCCACTGTCCACAAATTTTCGTCGCTACGCAGAAGAAAAACTAATGGCGGCTTGTTGGCAGCTACGCGTACACTCCGCTAATCGACCGCATGCATTCTCGCTTGAACGCTTGAATGTCTCTCTTTTACTTTTTTCCACGCTGCACGCTGCACATTTTTGCACCGTTGCGCTCGCGTCATTCGCTATCTTGCCGCTCTCGATTATTGCGACGGCCAATCACGTCGCGCCAAAAGAGTAGGTATAGCCGACTTTTCCCGCGTTACGTACCTTCTACCAACCAACACCTTTATTTGGGCATATGCGAGGGTCTTTACGCCGCAAATATGCCACGTCCCTTGTTATTAGCAGTTATTTTTTCCACAGCCGGGGCAAGTTTCAATCTGACTAGGAGCGACCCTTACAAGATATTTGTAAGTTCGCTGGGACTCGAGGTTAAGGGAGGGAAAGGTTTAGTTAGTATTTGCATTCTACTGTACATGCCGGGGGTTCATCCACTCGGCCGACGGGACCCAGCCTCGTCCAAACTACTGTTAGTTTCTACTTGGTAGTGTCGCGGGTCGAGGAACACGCGAGGTGTCTCCGCCTCGGTTCACTCTAGACCACATTCGAGTCTTCTATGCCGGGGATTATCCACTCGGCGAACGGGATTATCGTCGTCCGTACTACCAAAGTTAGTATCTACTTTCTTTTGGCTCTGTCTATCGACGGGACTCGCCACGCCGACCGATCGAGACCAAAAGGGGGGAAGGGGTAAGAATTAGTTATTTTTATTAACGAGGGCTACTGAAAGAAAGCAACAGTGGCTTTCTCTTCGTTAGTTAATATTATATTCAATTTTCCATATTTGTTACTGTTTAATGATTAACTATCTATAATACATTGTTAATTGCGCTACTCACTCTTGTTATCTTCTGGCGCGTGCCAGACGTTCGATGTTGCTCGTTGCGTACCAAAAACGAACGAATTCTCTCATCGCGCCGAGATCAACCTTTACTCGATACCCGCCGAAGACCAACTCTTGCTTCATCGCCCGCCGAAAACCAACTAGCTTCCCCTCGCGCTCGAGCCGCTCGTCCGCCCTTGCTATGCAACTACCCACAGCGCTAGCTCTCCACCGCGGAGCTTTCGCCCCGCTGTGCAGAGTTGCATCGCCGCTAAAATTTCAAATTTACTTACTAACGATCCTAATTCGCGCTCCTTGCCTCTGTTATTTAATTAATATTATCTTATATACTAACCATTATAATACTATTTCAATATGAGGTGGCTCACTTGTGGGCCGCCTTACAGAATTCAAAGAATTCGAACAGTTTGCGTTCGAACAGTTAAAAGCAGCATTGATAAATGGGCCAGTGTTGAAATTGTACAATCGCTCAGTTTGAAACTGGCATTCATACAGATGCAAGCAAGCACGGATATGGTGGAGTATTATTACAAAAATACCCAGAAGATCGTTTATTTGACCCTGTTCAATACATTACCCGAAAGGCGAGTGAAAGCGAAGAAAAATATGACTCTTACGAATTAGAAGTTCTAGCTGTTATGACTGAGTTAATGAATGTGTGTGTATGTGTTAGGCATACAATTTAAGATTGTAACTGATGCAGCGCATTACCCATGACCATGAAGAATAAAGATTTCCCTTTGCGTGTAGCTATAATAATATAAGAGATAATAAACGCTATATTCACATTTTTGGTGTGGTAGATGCTTTCTCAAAATTTGTGTGGTTATACCCGACGCGTAGCACAGGTACTAATGAAGTTATTTCATGTTTGGAAAGGCAAAGTTTTGTTTTTGGAAACATTGAGCGAATAATTTCAATAGACAAAATATTGCACATTGGTATTGCTAATAACAACTGGTGTAGCTCGCGGAAAGGGTCAAGTCAAAAGAATACATAAGATTGTCATATCAATGCTTTCAAAGTTAAGTTACGAACGGCCCGGAACTCGTATAAGCACCTTGGGAGAGTTTAGCAAAAAAAAAAACAAGTAAGAACGTTGCAGTTGGGCGCAAAAGACTGCGTGATACTCTGTTCCCATAGGGGCTTCTGGCATATTACATTTTAAAGTTTATCTTAATTTGTTAAAGTCGCCGCTCGAATTAGCTTCTGACTCAAAATAACTATATATTTATTAAAATTCTAAAAATATATACAGTCGAGTCCCGATAATTCGAAATGGCAAGGGGATCAGTTTTTTTTCGATTTACACAGAAATTTAAATTATCGAGACTCGACTGTAACGAATTTTTTTCAAGGGGATAGATTTTTTTTTCGATTTATCGCGATTATCGATTTAGCGGGGTACAAATTATCGAGACTCGACTGTATATGTAAATGAGTAAAATTTTTATAAATTATGACTCGCTTCAATCGTTTGTATGAATATGATGATTTTATGAGCTAGACAAAAAAATATAACTGCACCATGTATTTTATAATTTTTATGCAAAGCAGTCTGTTAACTTAAAAGTTGTCTGTTAATTTAAAAGTGTGATTGATTTTCTTTACATAACCAATTGAGTCTTTTAACAGTGAAGCATTGCCAACATACGAAAATAACGAAAAAACTGACCTAGGCTATGGAAAACTATATTAATATTAGGTGGTCAATTATTTAAACATTAAATCGAAATACATATATTTATTTGTCTCTTACAATTTTTTCTGCCTACTTAGCAAGAAATTAAGCTTATTTATGTAGGCGGTACATGCTTATGACTAATTCCGCTATGTAAGAATATTGCAGTTTAGCGCCACCTACCGGATTATTCTTGTGATGGTGATTCTGCTGCAATTTTAACTCAAGAGCTCTGCAAAATAAAATTCCAATTTGCCACGCCTCCAGTGGTCGTAGACATGTAATTTTTGGCCAATTCTTAGAAGGAGTCTAAATTGACGTAACAGCAAATTTGGAAGCTTACCTTCCAAAAATGTGTAAATTACAAAGTATTTTTCGGTACGCCACGCCCTAAAGCGGCGTAACAACTATTTTTGGGTCATCGATAGAGGAGGTCACCAGTAACTAAATTAGCCAATTTTGAAGCTTCTAGCTCTAAAACTTTAGGAGATATAAAAGGAAATTTTGTGCAAAATCTAGATATTCAGATCCGATTTGCCACGCTCCCAATTGGCGTAGACTCGTTATTTTTGGCCAATCTTTGGAAGTAGTCGAAGGTAACATAAATGCCAAATTTGGAAGCTTATGTTCGAAAAATGTGGAAATTACAGGGTATTTTTGGTGTGCCACGCCCTAAAAGGGCGTAACTTTTATTTTTGGGTCATCGATAAAGGAGGTCACCAGTAACTCAACAAGCCAATTTTGAAGCTTCTAGCTCTAAAACTTTAGGAGATATAAACTTTTGCGGTTTGTCACGCCTCCTATGGGCGTAGATATATCCGACATATCTTTTTGATCGTGGGTTGTCAACGCGAGTATGTGTTCCAAATTTCAACTCTCTAGCACTTCAACTAACAGGAAATGCATTTTCCGATTTGCCACGCCCCTAGTGGGCGTATCGGGAAAATCTTAGCACTTTATAATTCGAGGGAATCACGAGTATGTGTTCCAAATGTCAAGTCTCTAGCTTCAATAGCGTCGAAATGGTTTGCGTTCATACGGACAGACGGACAGACGGCCAGACGGACAGACGGACAGACGGACGGACAGCAAGACGGACATTGCACAAAACCAATATACTCTTTTTCCCTTTGGGAACAGAGTATAAAAAACAGCTCCATGTGTCAGTCCGACACTGAAACATTAAAAAGACCATCGTGGAATCGTGGAATCGTGAAGAGGTTAAAGCAAAGCTTAAGGGAGAATTCATTCCCAAAATGGACGAAGCGTTCAAAAGCCAAAAGCACATCAGAGGAGTCTTCTTGCGAGTCGGACATATCCACTTCCACTTCCCTACAGGAAGGCGAAGTGCCACCAAAGGAAGATATCGCCAAAAGGAAAGCTGCCGCTGTCAATGCTTTCAAAGAGATCGGGGAGCTCGCAGGTACCTCCAGAATCGCCAACAGCTGTGCAATGTTGGCAGACCTGGACAACGATAACAAACCAAATGGAGTTGAAAAAACTGCAAGTCCGTCGCTCGTGCCTGGTTTAACGGCAACATCACGCGATATTTTTCGACGCAATATGTCGCCAGATCGCGTGGCAACCGCTCATTGGCCAAAGTACCGTTATGGCCGTGCGAGTGAAAGCATCCACTACTTTCACTCGGCCACGAACGGTACCTCGGCCAACGGTCGTCGATGATCGTCGTGGGAGCGACGCGAGCCGATTGCTGAATCTGTAGGAGCGAAAGAGCCGAACCCTCTTTCGGACTCTGACCCTTTCCAGTCGCGAGGGCCGCTCCTACAGTACTCGCGTCGCTGTGTGCAGCAACATACATATGCACGTATATGCATAAAAACACATTACAACTACATGTATTTATACACATTACTACGTGCATACATATATTGCTCCTCACAACAGTAGGCAAATAAAGTTTACGTATTTATTTATTTATTTATTCAAAAGGATATTGACAAAACGAGAGTCAACTTAATAGGTAAACTAAACAAGTATAAAGTATAGCCTAAATAAGAACAGAAACAAGTAAGAACGTTGCAGTCGGGCGCAACCGACTGCGTGATACTCTGTTCCCATAGGGGCTTCTGGCATATTACATTTTAAAGTTTATCTTAATTTGTTAAAGTCGCCGCTCGAATTAGCTTCTGACTCAAAATAACTATATATTTATTAAAATTCTAAAAATATATACAGTCGAGTCCCGATAATTCGAAATGGCAAGGGGATCAGTTTTTTTTCGATTTACACAGAAATTCAAATTATCGAGACTCGACTGTAACGAATTTTTTTCAAGGGGATAGGTTTTTTTTTCGATTTATCGCGATTATCGATTTAGCGGGGTACAAATTATCGAGACTCCACTGTATATGTAAATGAGTAAAATTTTTATAAATTATGACTCGCTTCAATCGTTTGTATGAATATGATGATTTTATGAGCTAGACAAAAAAATATAACTGCACCATGCATTTTATAATTTTTATGCAAAGCAGTCTGTTAACTTAAAAGTTGTCTGTTAATTTAAAAGTGTGATTGATTTTCTTTACATAACCAATTGAGTCTTTTAACAGTGAAGCATTGCCAACATACGAAAATAACGAAATAACTGACCTACGCTATGGAAAACTATATTAATATTAGGTGGTCAATTATTTAAACATTAAATCGAAATACATATATTTATTTGTCTCTTACAATTTTTTCTGCCTACTTAGCAAGAAATTAAGCTTATTTATGTAGGCATGCTTACATGCTTATGACTAATTCCGCTATGTAAGAATATTGCAGTTTAGCGCCACCTACCGGATTATTCTTGTGATGGTGATTCTGCTGCAATTTTAACTCAAGATTTGCCACGCCCCCAGTGGTCGTAGACATGTAATTTTTGGCCAATTCTTAGAAGGAGTCTAAATTGACGTAACAGCAAATTTGGAAGCTTACCTTCCAAAAATGTGTAAATTACAAAGTATTTTTCGGTACGCCACGCCCTAAAGCGGCGTAACAACTATTTTTGGGTCATCGATAGAGGAGGTCACCAGTAACAAAATTAGCCAATTTTGAAGCTTCTAGCTCTAAAACTTTAGGAGATATAAAAGGAAATTTTGTGCAAAATCTAGATATTCAGATCCGATTTGCCATGCCCCCAATTGGCGTAGACTCGTTATTTTAGGCCAATCTTTGGAAGTAGTCGAAGGTAACATAAATGCCAAATTTGGAAGCTTATGTTCGAAAAATGTGGAAATTACAGGGTATTTTTCAGTGTGCCACGCCCTAAAAGGGCGTAACTTTTATTTTTGGGTCATCGATAAAGGAGGTCACCAGTAACTCAACTAGCCAATTTTGAAGCTTCTAGCTCTAAAACTTTAGGAGATATAAACTTTTGCGGTTTGTCACGCCTCCTATGGGCGTAGATATATCCGACATATCTTTTTGATCGTGGGTTGTCAACGCGAGTATATATTCCAAATTTCAAGTCTCTAGCATCAATAGTGCTCGAGATATAGAAGAATATGTATAAATCACTATATAGTCAGATCCGATATAATTTTTTCATCGATCTTTATAGGATCTTAACAGTAACTTACATGCCAAATTTGGGCATTCTAGCTCTAAAACTGCAGAAGATACAGTTTTACCCGATTTGCCACGCCCCCAATGGGCGTAGATATATCCGCCATACCTTTTTGATCTTGGCTTGTCAACGCGAGTATACGTTCCAAATTTCAACTCTCTAGCACTTCAACTAACAGGGTTTCTGACATACCGGAAAATGCATTTTCCGATTTGCCACGCCCCTAGTGGGCGTATCGGGAAAATCTTATCGAATATAATATATCGAATATAAATCGAATATAATTCGAGGGTATACACGACTATGTGTTCCAAATTTCAAGTCTCTAGCTTCAATAGCGTCGAAATGGTTTGCGTTCATACGGCCAGACGGACAGACGGACAGACGGACAGACGGACGGACAGCAAGACGGACATTGCACAAAACCAATATACTTTTTTTCCCTTTGGGAACAGAGTATAAAAATATTTCAATAATACCACCAACTCGATGGGGGTATTTTATTTGCCAGTCCGGCCAGCTATGCCCCAAATAACAGCCTCGTGTATGATCAGTGGTATTATTGAACTATGAAAGATAGAAAGTGTTAATGGAAACTTAAAATATATATTATTGAATCTTACGTATAATTATAAATAAAATAATATAGTAAAATTTTTAAGTAAATATTAATAGATAAAAAAATGTTATAAACAGAATGAGGAGTAGAGAGATAAAAAAAGAATAGAAATTATTGGGAAATCACTACACAATGTTGAAGATTTGCCAGATCACCAAATTTATGACCTGCTTACTCCTGGGTATTGTGTGTGATTCCCCAAAGATGACCTGAAAGTAAAGATTTTATTAATAGAAGAGAGAGTTCTGAGGAAAACCCGTGGTAAAATTTATTATAATGAACGCATAAAACGTGAAACGCGCTATGCAAAGAATAATCCGATGTTGACAATGGTAGATACAGCGGACGAAAGTGTCTGGTTGTTCTGGAAGGAACAGAAAAATTAAGCTGCATTAAGAGACGGGATGAATCAATATTACCAATAATCAAATTATGTAGGAAAACAATCCCCAGGATTGTTCTACGATTGATTAATGATGGAAGATCAATAAGAAGAAGTCTACTATGGTAAGACGGTAAACGGAGATTAGGGTCCCAGTTTAGATTACGTAGGTCAAAGAGTAAAAACTGTTTCTGAACCGATTCAATACGATCCTGATACAATTTATGCTGAGGACACCATATAATTGAACAATATTCTAAAGTCGGGCGTACCAGCGAAATATAGAGTAGTTTTGTTATGAAGGGATCATTGAACTCTTTAGCCCAACGTTTAATAAAGCCGAGCACACTTTTGGCTTCATTTATAAGGTTGAGATATGAGTATTGTAACGAACCTTCGGTTTATTCCGAGTTCAAGCCGGGCGAGTTTCAGCCGACTGTGTGTTCGTGCCAACAAATTTATTTGTTGAAGCCCCTGCGATAATAAGTAGTCGATAATGTGTTTGGTTTGAGTTGAGATATATATTTTGAACGTGTTTCTTATAATTTACAATTCACGATATTCACAAGATTCGATGCCTGCCTGAGGTACTCCTGCTATATGCAAGGACTCGCCTCCTATCATGCACACCTGTACACAGGATTAGAGGATATGCGTTCAGCGTACTCCGGCTGTTCGAGCGGTTGTGCCTTGGTTAGCTGTTGAGTGGTTCACGCACTCCAGGATGCGCCAGGATTTGCGCTGTATGCTCCGGCAGTTCGCTCGGATCACTTACAGCCCACTCCTACGTCTGGATTCGCTTACAACACACCACAGCTTCCCCTCAGACACAAGACGCGCTCTTTCGCACGGCTGCGTGAACACTTACTCACTCCTGTCCCAGGTTTCGCCAACTTCTAGCGCTAGGTTCAGCTGCACCGCACCAAGGTCCTTGTTGGTGGCAGCTGATGATCCTTTGTCCTCGCTGGGTTGCCTATGATCCTTAATAGGCGTCCGAGATATCTTCCTTGGATATCCTTGGATTTTCCCACGATGTCCTTGATCTGTTGAAGTCCATGATATCGATGTCCTTTCGATATCGGTGTCCTTCGATGTCCCTCGATGTCCTTTTTGGTTGATTACTACCCTCGCGTTGACTTTCGGCACTTTCACGTTCACTTTCACTTTTTGATACTTTTTTTAGCCCTGCACCCCGTGCGGCCACGCCGTACCCGATACCGCACGCCGTCCACGTACACTATACGTGCTGTGCGGCTGGTTCCTCTTTCCTCCATTTTGACGGCGTGCCTCTCCAACTCCGCCGGCCATTCCCCACGACTCACCTCCATCCACACTTTCGAGGTGTCGAGCTCCGGCAGCGACGTCTGCCGCTGTAGGACCGGTCGTGTCGGTGGAGGCGGCGCAGGTTCCGATATCTGCCGTTGCAGCGTTGGCCTAGGAGGCAGCCTGATGGGCCTCCACTCCTCTTCTTCGTCCTGCGGCGGAGTGTCGGACGGCGTGGTCACCCGGGACGGCGGCTGCGGCGGCGCATCAGGCTGTACCTGCTCTTCCAGAAAGAATCCGTGGGGCCACGGCGCAAGTGGCTCCTTCCACCGGATGGTGATGTGAGCCTCGTGCTCCAACATCCCTCCCCTAACCTGCTCCTCGTACGTGGCCGTGATCTGTGGCGGTTCAGGCACTTCCTGCTCCTCCTCCTCTGAGTCCGAGATCACGATGATCTCGTCCTCGACGCCTGGCTCCTCTTCTCCTCCCTCATCCTCTGGCTCCGACTCCTCGGAGTCCGAGATCACGATGATCTCGTCCTCGTCTTCGCTGCTGTCGATGGCCACCCGATGTGGTGTCGGAGGCCTCGGCGGCCGCCACGGCGAATGCGTCGGCGAATACCTCCCATTGCGGACGCAATCCGAGTACAGCGACTCGTCCCATATGTCGGGATCCGCCGCTGGCTCCGCTGCTTCCTGCGCGCTGCTCCAGATCGGAGGCGACCATGACCGTCCTTCCGTCGATGAACTCGCCGGCGACCATGAGCCCGCGCCCGATATCGCCATCTCCTCGCTGGACGATGGCTCCAGCTCCAGGTACGGCTGATGCCGTCGAAGGCACCTGGCCGTGCGCCGCCTCGGGTGAAATGGCAGTCGCACCGGGGGCAGACGCACTCGGCTTCGACGTGCTCGAACCCTGGACACCGGTGTGCTCACCCGGCCTGCTCCTCGTGCCGCTCCAGCGGAATCGCTAGCCAGCAGGCGAGGATCAGCCGGGTGCACCCTCCCGATGCCCAGTCCCGAGCCGACGTCGATGTTGTCTGCGCGTGCGTTGACCATAGTGTTGAAGATGAAATAGGCCGCTCCTATGCCTAGATGCCCTTTTTATACCCTATGCTGCCGCGTCGCTGTATGCGTAGGCGGCAGCATCTAACGGGTCCTCCAATCTATGTTTCTCGCTCTGGCATCCTCTATCCTATTGCTGAATTCCAGGCCGCCATTATTATCGCAGGCTACGGTAATAGCCGAACGCCGCCCCGCTACACTGACTTTCCTCACCCCGTTCCCTTTTCGCATGCGCATGCCCTATATATTGCATGTCGCCCTATGCGATGTTGTTTTTGCCCGTTTTGTGTGTCGCCCTATGCGACGTTGTTGTTAACGCTCTGTTAACCTTCTGTTAAGACTCGCCTGCAGCTGTTCTTCTCGCTGTTGGCAACTCCGTGAGCTGCAGGTGAGTGTTTTGGTGTAGAATTTATAAAATATTTCGAATTTTACAAATTTTCCCATCTTTCCAGCCCGGAATATATTCTCCCCGATGCCCCTGCCCATGATCGGCCGCCGCCGCCTCTGCCCACGCTGGGTGCTGCTGCAAAACATACCTCTTGTGTGTTTTTTCCTTCCTTTAGGCCCCGGTGGCGGTGCGGCTGTGTGTGTGTGGCGGCCGATGATTTTGCCAATTGGCGCACCATGTTCCTCGCTGCTGGTTCTCCCTCAGCCGTGGCTGCGACCGCTCTTCGGACGGCTGCTGGTGTTCCGAAGGGGTGTCTGCGGTCGATGCGCGAGTTGCCCTCGGAATTTCGCAACAACAGACGTCGTTCGCAACTGCCTCCGGCGCGCCGCTTCTTGACGACGGTTGGCTTCCCGGCTCACTCCTCGGTCGCGCACAGCTTCCGCGAAGTCGCTGACCAGTGCGCGAGGATCGGCCGGTACGTTCTTCCGTCGTCCAAGCTCAGACGGCCGGTGCAGCCAGTAGCGTGGCACACGTCTGCTATTGCTGAAAATTCCAAAAAACCCGCATCCCCTTGCCGCAGTAAGTACTCTGTTATTGGCAAATCTTTTTTTTTGTAACGAACCTTCGGTTTATCCCGAGTTCAAGCCGGGCCAGTTTCAGCCGACTGTGTGTTCGTGCCAACAAATTTATTTGTTGAAGCCCCTGCGATAATAAGTAGTCGATAATGTGTTTGGTTTGAGTTGAGATATATATTTTGAACGTGTTTCTTATAATTTACAATTCACGATATTCACAAGATTCGATGCCTGCCTGAGGTACTCCTGCTATATGCAAGGACTCGCCTCCTATCATGCACACCTGTACACAGGATTAGAGGATATGCGTTCAGCGTACTCCGGCTGTTCGAGCGGTTGTGCCTTGGTTAGCTGTTGAGTGGTTCACGCACTCCAGGATGCGCCAGGATTTGCGCTGTATGCTCCGGCAGTTCGCTCGGATCACTTACAGCCCACTCCTACGTCTGGATTCGCTTACAACACACCACAGCTTCCCCTCAGACACAAGACGCGCTCTTTCGCACGGCTGCGTGAACACTTACTCACTCCTGTCCCAGGTTTCGCCAACTTCTAGCGCTAGGTTCAGCTGCACCGCACCAAGGTCCTTGTTGGTGGCAGCTGATGATCCTTTGTCCTCGCTGGGTTGCCTATGATCCTTAATAGGCGTCCGAGATATCTTCCTTGGATATCCTTGGATTTTCCCACGATGTCCTTGATCTGTTGAAGTCCTTGATATCGATGTCCTTTCGATATCGGTGTCCTTCGATGTCCCTCGATGTCCTTTTGGTTGATCACTACCTCCGCGTTGACTTTCGGCACTTTCACGTTCACTTTCACTTTTTGATACTTTTTTACTGTCCTGTACTGAGCCACGGGCGCCTTTTTATAGCCCAGACGCAGGCCCTGCTTCGTGCTCTAACGGCTCCTCGCTCGGCTCTGGAGCGGGGCCTGTCTGTCGCTCGTGCCCGATTTAACGGCAACATCACGCGATCTTTTGCGACGCCAAATGTCGCTTGATCGCGTGGCAGCCGCTCATTGGCCGAAATACCGTTATGGCTGTGCGAGTGAAAGAATCCACTACTTTCACTCGGCCACGAACGGTACCTCGGCCAACGGTCGCCGATGATCGTCGTGGGAGCGACGCGAGCCAATTGCTGAATCTGTAGGAGCGAAAGAGCCGAACCCTCTTTCGGACTCTGACCCTTTCCAGTCGCGAGGGCCGCTCCTACAGTACTCGCGTCGCTGTGTGGAGCAACATACATATGCACGTATATGCATATAAACACATAGCAACTACATGTATTTATATACACTACTACGTGCATACATATATTGCTCCTCACACTCCCCTCTTCCCTCGGGAAAAACACGAAAACTTCGTGTTTTGAATTTTGGCGCTGCACTCTGTTTTGCGTTGCTCCGTTCTGCGGCGCTCTGTTCTGCGTCGCTCCGTGCGACGTTGTTGTTGCCCATTTTGCATATCGCCCCTGCGATGTTGTTAGTGCCCGTTTTGCATGTCAGGCTTGACAACTTCGTGTCGCCTCGTCCGCTAGCGATCGCTGCCCAGCTGACAAGGTTCACTCGCCTCCCGCCGAGTGCCTTGACCTCTTGCGCTTTGCTTTGTTGTTGTCTCTTCGCCATGAGCGCGCTCTCCCAGCTCGCACTGTTACAGCTGTGGGTGTTGTTGTTTTTTCCGTTCTCGGCTTGCGCCGTTACAGCTGTTGGTGTTGTTGGTGCGCGCTCTCTCAGCTCGCACTGTTACAGCTGTGGGTGTTGTTGTGTGCGCTTTCGGCTTGCGCCGTTACAGTTGTTGGTGTTGTTGGTGCGCGCTCTCTCAGCTCGTACTTTTGCAGCTGTTGGTGTTGTTGTGTGCGCTTTCGGCTTGCGCCGTTACAGCTGTTGGTGTTGTTGGTGCGCGCTCTCTCAGCTCGCACTTTTACAGCTGTTGGTGTTGTTGTTTGCTGTGCTTCCCCCGATGCGCGCGCAACTTGCTCGATTTTGATTTTGTGAGCGCTGATAACTGCTAGTTTAAGCAAATTTTACGCCTGTATATATTTTGAACAAATTTTTCAGGCATAAAATTTGCAAATTTTACGACTTTATATATTTTGAACAAATTTTCAGGCATAAAATTTGCTTTTGGTAGCAATACACATAGCTATGTGTATTCACTCCCTTTTTTTTTTTATATAAGTTAACACGCGCCGGTCAAATAGTGCTGACAACGAGTCAGCAACTTCTACACCGGACGCCGTTGCGACAGAGTTGCAGGCGAAATTGGACACCAGCACGCAGAAGCGGGCTGATCATCCACGGAAGACGCAAGCTCAGCGTTCTGTCGGCCCGGCCGCCGGCAGCAATGGCTTGGAGCCGCCGTTTAGATTTATAAAAGTTTAGTTTATAATCTTCTCTCAGAAAGCTCACACGAGCAGTAAATAAAAAGATCCAAAAGTATAAAACAGTCTTGTTATAATTGGCGCCCAACGACGAAGAAACCCGCGAGTTTTACTAAAACAAATACCCGCGTAGTTTATTTATGTGTAACTCTTTGAGCTAACGCCAAGAGTAATAATAAAAAAAAACCCAACAAAATTTGTGATCTATGTAACTCTTTGGCCAACGCCAAGAACCATAGTGAAAAACAATTAAAAAAAAAGAAAATAAATAAATAAAAAAATAAAGCCCCAGCCACGAGCTGAGTGAGTGAGAACTGAAAAAATAAGCAACAACAACCACAAAGACATACGAAACCCAAGTGGAAAAGCAACAAAAACAACGTTGGAGCAAGACACTGCGCGACTGCATCGGCCACCAGCGCTCAACTTTAACGAAAAAAATATATCAAATTTAGAAATGACCATGTAAGTGAATTGCTCATTTTCTTAAAAAGAAAAATAACAAAAGAATAAAAATCAACGCTGTCTAGTAGATACGAAAAAAATGACACTTATTACAAATTTAAAAATTTCAATTTAAAAAAAAAATATAAATATTAATTTTTTATTTTACTTCTACACTGAAATTCTTTTATTTTTATAAAATTTTCCTCTCACTGAACTTCGTTGAAAATACTTGTATTATAATTTATAAAGTGATCTCGGTTTGACATTCTAAACGAATGCAGGGTGTCGATAGATCAGACGACAGCAGCGGGGAGGAATTAATATCTTTCTACTTAGAAAACAAAAAAATAAAAGACAGAAAAATGGCAAACGAACAAATAGCACAACTTCAGGCTCAAATGTGCGCAGCCCTCGAACAGCAGACACTTAGATTTGAGGAAAAAATTGCCACTCTTACTCAGAAATTCACTAAGCTTCAAGGGTCAGCTCCTAATATAGAAACTTACGAGGAAATACAAATAGTACCAGGAACTAAATGCGACGAGCCCCTAGACATAGTAAAGTCCATCCCAGAGTTTGACGGAAAACAGGAAAATTATGTCTCATGGAGACAGGCCGCTAGCGCCGCTTATAAAGTATTTGAGCCATATAATGGCAGTTCAAGGCATTATCAAGCTGTAGCTATAATACGCAACAAAGTGAGAGGCCCAGCAGATGCGGTGCTTGCGTCATTTAACACAGTGTTAAATTTTAAAGCAGTCATTGCTAGGTTGGATTTCACGTTTGCTGATCGGACTCCAGTACACGTGATCCAGCAGCAGGTAAGCACTCTGAGGCAGGGCGACCAATCATTGTTAAACTACTATGATGAGGTCGAAAAGAAGTTGACATTACTGACAAACAAAACTCTAATGACACATGACCCTGCCGGAGCAGCCGTTCTGAATGAAAAATTCAGGAGCGATGCACTCCATACTTTTGTCTCTGGACTGAGAAAGTCCTTGAGGTGCTGTCTTCCCAGCACAGCCCCAAGACCTCCCAACTGCTCTAGCTCTAGCCCAAGAAGCTGAGTCAAGCAATGAAAGAGGCATTTTTGCTGCTAATTTTGCAAAATACTCGGAAGAAAAACCGCAGAGATCCAGTGGCCAAAAGACCCAGAACTGGCGTCAGAACAGCCAACAGGAAAGTGAGGGTAGCTTTCAGAAAAAACATCCTCATTTCCAGAAAAATAACAAAGATAACCAAAGCCAGCCAAAAGCAGGCAGCTCAAAGCAGCGCTTTCAGCCCAAAAACTCACAAGGGCATGGTCCTGAACCAATGGAAGTAGATTCTTCTTCACGCTTCAGACAGCCCACTCAGGGCTATAGAGGCAACCAAAACTATGGGGACCAGTCAATGAGGACTCAACAGAACCTCAATCACTTACCCCAAGAAGAAGGCAGCGAAAATAAAACTTATGAGTCTTATTCACAACATGAAGCGGAGGCGGTCGAAGACGACCTATCCGGAGCTGAAAGCTGTAATTTTTTAGCGGAAGCTCCCTGCTACCGTTTATAAGACGCATGGTCGCAGGGCGAACAATAAAACTTCTAATAGACACAGGAGCCTCTAAAAACTATATCAAGGCCCTTCCCGAGCTGGCTTATTGGAAGCCAGTAAATAGCCCCTTTCAAGTAAAATCAATCCACGGACACACAAAAATTGAACGGAAATGTCTCATCGACCTTTTCAATGTCAAATCATACTTTTTCATGCTAGAATCATTAAAAGATTTTGACGGCATAATTGGCCTTGATCTCCTAAAACAGATAAACGCTCAGATTGATTTGACCAATAACACCATAAAGCACGACAGAGGTGCAGAGAAAATTGAGTTCACAACATGTCAACAGGTGAACCATTTTCAAATTAGTGACGCGGATGTTCCACCCGCAGTCAGAGTAACTTTCAATCAAATGATTGACCGAACGATTAACGCCTTTGCAGACGTTAACGAATCCCTACCATACAATATTAACACTGTTGCCACAATCCCAACGGACGGCGAACCAGTATATTCAAAGTTATACCCATACCCCATGGGCGTGTCAGAATTTGTCAACGCAGAAGTTAAACAACTTCTGGCGAACGGCATAATCAGACCCTCAAAATCACCACATAACAATCCAATATGGGTGGTCGACAAAAAAGGTGTTGACGAATCAGGCCATAAAAAAAAACGTCTGGTAATCGATTTTCGCAAGTTAAATCAGAAGACAACCGACGACAAGTACCCTATCCCAACTATTTCGACCATATTGTCGAACATGGGTGAGGCTCAGTATTTCACAACACTGGACCTTAAATCGGGTTTCCACCAAATCGAATTGGTAGAGAGAGACAGGGAAAAAACGGCATTCTCTGTAAATAATGGGAAGTATGAATTTTGCAGGCTTCCCTTCGGGCTGAAAAACGCCCCTAGTATTTTCCAGAGGGCAATAGACGATGTCCTCAGGGACCAAATTGGAAAAACTTGTTACGTCTATGTAGATGACGTAATAATTTTCTAACCCAATAAGGAAGACCACATCAAACACATTGAGTGGGTCTTGAAAAGCCTTAGGGATGCAGGCATGAGGGTTTCCCAAGAAAAATCCAAATTCTTCAAAAAGGATGTGGAATATTTGGGATTCACCGTGTGCAGAGGTGGAATTCGGACATCGACCGACAAGGTACAGGCCATAAAGAATTTCCAACCTCCGACAACATTGTTTAACCTTAGATCATTTCTAGGGTTAGCAAGTTATTACAGGTGCTTTATAGCAGGATTCGCCAGCATTGCAAGACCCCTAACGGACGTCTTGAAAGGCGAAAACGGAAAAATAAGTGCCAACCATTCGGGGAAACTGAAACTCGAATTGAATCAAATGCAATTAGACGCCTTTAACAGGCTAAAAGAGCTGCTTGCCTCCGAGGATGTGCTATTAGCATACCCGGATTTCAAAAAACCATTTGACTTGACAACAGACGCATCCGGCCAAGGGCTCGGCGCTGTGCTGTCTCGGGGCGGACGCCCCATAACAATGCTCTCGCGCACATTGCGAGACAATGAAATTAACTTTGCCACAAATGAGCGAGAACTCCTTGCCATTGTGTGGGCATTGAAAAATCTCAGAAATTACTTGTATGGTGTTAAAAATCTTAACATTTATACGGACCACCAGCCGCTAACATTCGCGGTATCGGACAAAAATCCAAATGCCAAAATAAAGCGCTGGAAGGCTTTTATTGATGAACACAACGCAAATATCATCTATAAGCCAGGCAAGGAAAACCTTGTGGCAGACGCACTGTCTCGCCAGAATATTAACGCACTGGACGATATGCCAGAATCTGATGTCGCTACGGTCCATAGCGAGGAGTCTCTAACTTACACAATTGAGACCACAGACAAACCAGTCAACTGCTTCCGAAACCAGATCATACTGGAAGAAAGCTCTGTTCCACAACAGAAGACCTACATCTTGTTTAGAACAAAAACCCGACATATCATACAGTTTTCCGATCGCAACACATTAATGCAAACCTTACGAGAAGTCGTAAACGCCGAAGTCACTAACTCAATTTATTGTGAACTTCCTATTTGGTAAAAGAATTCCCCTCAACAAAGTTTCGACATTCAAAAAGTCTTGTTACAGACATCTTAGACATTACAGAACAAAGGGAAATAGCTATAGCAGAGCATAATCGCGCTCATCGCGCAGCTCAAGAGAACGCCCAACAAATTCTTAGAGACTATTTTTTCCCAAAAATTGGACGCTTAACAACTGAAATAGCCGCAAATTGTCGAGTATGCACTATGAACAAACATAACCGGCAACCGATCAGACATGAAATAGGGAAAACTCCTATACCCTCATATGCTGGAGAAATGTTACATGTGGACATTTACTCTACAGATGGGAAATATTTTGTAACCTGCATCGATAAATTTTCCAAATTTGCAGTCGTTCAATCAATCCGCTCACGCGCAATTGTGGATGTAAAAGCTCCACTCCTCCAACTCTTAAATTTTTTTCCAAAAACTAAAACAATTTACTGCGATAATGAAAAGTCTTTAAACTCAGAGACCATAAGAGCAATGTTGTCGAATAACTTTGACATTGTCATCGCAAACGCACCGCCCTTACACAGCACATCTAACGGGCAGGTCGAGCGTTTCCACGGCACTCTAGGAGATATAAGTCGTTGTCTAAAAAATGGAAACCACATTGAAGACACTATTGACAGTACTCTCCTCGCAACAATAAAATATAATAGATCGATTCATTCGGTGACAAGAAAAAAACCGATTGAAATTATTCACAATATCCCAATGGACGTTGCAGTACAAATAAAAAACAATATCACGTCAGCACAGGAGAAATCCTTAGAGCAACATAACAAGAACAGGGTCCAAAAAACGTACCAAATAGGTGAGAAAGTATGGGTAAAGTCCAATAAGAGACTGGGAAATAAACTTTCACCCTTATTCACCAAAGCAGTGGTTGAAGCAGACCTTGGGACAACGGTCCTTATAAAGGGGAGGGTGGTCCATAAGGACAACCTTAAGTAAACCATATTTTTAACTTTAAAAAAAAAAAAAAAAACATCTTTTTTAATAACTACATTCTTTTACCTTAGGATAAAATATATTTTAGTTTTAAAAATAGTGGCTCTGACTAGAACTCAAGCGACTTCGAGACTTAATGACTATACGCACGCGGACTACATACCTATAATAGACGGGGACGTGACGATTTGGGACGAATACGGCTACATGGGACACACGACTAACTTGACGATATACGAGACATATGTTGACGAGACATGGAACTTAATGGACGGACTACCCAAAGACCATATGAGACAAGTACTTACAACACATAGCCACTTTAATTAGTACCCTTAACGTTCACCATAGACAGGCCAGAAGCATAAACTTGATAGGTATTGCCCTTAAAGCAATAGCAGGAACCCCAGATTTTGATGACTGGGAGCACATAAAATTTAAACAGGGACAATTAGTAGATGCTGAAAACAAACAAATCGAGATCAATAACAAAATTCAAGTAAGACTCAACGAAATTTCAAGAACTCTTAACACAATTCAAAAACCAGATGCTGAAGTCGAATATCTTTATACGACTATCTTGGCGAAAAACAGAATGATAATTTCGGACCTAGAAGATTTGATTCTTTCAATTTCACTTGCAAAAATAAATTTAATTAGCCCACTCATACTCGACAGCATTGATGTAAAAGAACTTAATGAGCAACTCACCAATGTTAGCGTAACAGACCTACTAGAGGTATCTAATATTAAGGCTTTTCAAAATTCCCAACTACTATATTTTTTAATAAAATTCCCTAGACCTAAGTTACACTGCAAAAAAATCAATATTTTTCCCGTTCAGCATAGTAATATAATAATAGATTTAGAAGAAGGCGACGTGGTGGCCGATTGTGGAACAAAAACCTTCGCCGTGCGTGATTGCGTCTCTACAGTGAGCACCACCTTCTACAAGCAAATGCAGAAATCAACATGCGCCCAACAGCTGGTCTCAGGCGGCACTGCACAATGCGCTACACGCCTTGGGCATCTAAAGCCCATAATCGTAGTCGATGAAGGCATCGTTATCATCAACAGCGCCACAATCCACATAGTGGGCAGCACCGGAACTAGCCAGCAGGTCACGGGGACTTATTTAGTCACCTTCGATGACCATATCTCATTGAATGGAACCCGTTACATAAATCATCGGGGTATTCTGAGGAAAAAACCAGCAGTTTCGACGTCAGGAATAGTCAACATCACACTATTCCGAGAACACCTGAGCCTCCCGTTCCTGCACGACCTGAGTTTGAGCAATCTTCGCCACATCAGTAACCTCAAGGCCGAATTGTCATCAAGGTCATTTGGTTGCGTCACTATCATTGTTTCTCTTGTCTTCCTCCTAGTTATTGGTTTTAAACTATGTCAACGGAAGCCGATCAATGGGAAACCCGAGGACGGGTTTCAACCTACCCGGGGAGGAGTTAACACGCGCCGGTCAAATAGTGCTGACAACGAGTCAGCAACTTCTACACCGGACGCCGTTGCGACAGAGTTGCAGGCGAAATTGGACACCAGCACGCAGAAGCGGGCTGATCATCCACGGAAGACGCAAGCTCAGCGTTCTGTCGGCCCGGCCGCCGGCAGCAATGGCTTGGAGCCGCCGTTTAGATTTATAAAAGTTTAGTTTATAATCTTCTCTCAGAAAGCTCACACGAGCAGTAAATAAAAAGATCCAAAAGTATAAAACAGTCTTGTTATAATTTATATACTAGCCGCTGACTCACCCGCCTCTGCTCTATATGGCTTCAGATCCGCCACATGAGCTGTCGTGCTCCGTTTATCTGCCTCCGAGCTGATCCGGCAGATAACCGGGAAGATGAAACTGACCACCGTATATGGTCCTCCATATCGGGGGGCCAGTTTCGCTGCGAATCCGTCCGCGGCATTGGACAAGTGGCGTTCCTTTGCCCACACCTTGTCCCCTAGGGCCGGCTTCCACTGCCGCCGCCTTAGGTTGTAATGCCGCGCCTGATCCTGAGCAGCTTTCTCCAAACTTCGACGCACAATCTCAAATACTTCGGCCATTTTTGTGGCCCTCTTCACTGGGCTCTGTGCCTCCTGGCCTGTACCAAGTGTCTGTGCGTCAAAGAGGGATTTGGGCAACCTTGGCTCTCGCTCTTGCGTGAGGAAGGCTGCCGTATACCCTGTTGAGGCTGAGACGCTGCTATTGACTGCCAGTGTCAACTCCGGCAGCGCCTCATCCCAGCCCCTTTGATCGTCGCCAGCAAATTGCGCGATCATCGTCTTCACCGTCCTGTTGGCCCGCTCTGTGGGATTTTCCTGTGGCGTGTATGGCGCTGTCAGCTGGTGGCGTACACCCAACTCTTCCAAGAAAACCTTGAAGGCCCGGCTCGTGAACTGAGTGCCATTGTCCGTAATGAGCACTTTTGGCGCGCCAAATCCTGCCAAAATTCGTTCTCGGAATGCCTTTTGGAGCGTCGCCGTGCTTGCGCTCCTTAGCGGCACCATCTCCGTCCATTTGGAGAACCGGTCTATGAAGACCAATAGCATGGTGTTCCCATGCTTCGATCTTGGCAGCGGTCCAACAAAATCGTCGCATACAGTGGCCCACGGCTCTTCTGGGATTTGGGTGAGCATTTGTCCAGCTGCCTGCAGTTGACTGGGTTTGTAGCGCTGGCATAGCTCACAACGCTGCACGTAGGCCCGCACATCCCGATACATACCTGGCCAGTAGTATCTCGCTGCCACCCGAGCAATTGTTTTCCGGCTCCCAAGGTGTCCAGCGGTGGCTGCGTCGTGGTTCTCCTCGAGAACTTGTTTGCGCCTTTCCGTTGGCACACACAATTTCCACGCAGCCACATCCTCGTGACCAGCTTGATGCGGGATGTGCCTGTACAGATTTCCGAACTCTTCTCTATAGTCCGGAAACTTCTGTGGGCTTTTGTGCACGTCTTGGCGCAGCTTGGATATCCAGCGACATCCTGTCCCAGCTGGCATCTCTTTGCTCGTCACCAAGCGGCACGCCTCTTCGCTCAAAGGCTGCCGAGAAAGCGCATCCGCCACTACATTTTGCTTGCCCTTTCTGTAGCGTACCTCAAAATCGAACTGCTGCAACTCCAGTGCCCATCTTGCAATCCTTCCTGAAGGGCTCTCAATGGAATTGAGCCACTTCAGAGCCATGTGGTCCGTGACCACCACGAAATGGTATCCTTTCAGGGATGGCCTGAGCTTCCGAATGCCCCAAATGATGGCCAGACACTCCTTCTCAGTGGCCGAGTAATTCCGCTCAGCAC
Source organism: Drosophila leonis (assembly GCA_035045365.1). NCBI lineage: Eukaryota > Metazoa > Arthropoda > Insecta > Diptera > Drosophilidae > Drosophila > Drosophila leonis. Next base: position 23,979 of record JAWNPC010000835.1, read on the forward strand.
TGTTTAGTGTCCGACTGGCATATGAGATGACGCGTTCCCCATCCTCAGAGGTCTGCGTCAAGATGGCCCCAAGCCCGTAGTTGCTTGCATCCGTCTGCAAGCAAAACGGCTTCGAAAAGTCGGGGCATGCGAAGACTGGCGACTCCGTCAGTTTGGCTTTCACCATCTCAAATGCCTTTTGCCGCTCTTCCGTCCACTCCCATTTTGTGCCCTTTTTGAGCAGTGCATTGAGTGGATGCACTGTCGCAGCAAAGTCCGGCACAAAACGACGATACCATGAAGCCACTCCCACATATTGACGCAGCTCCTTGATGTTTGAGGGTGGCTTCAGCTCGGCAATCGCGGCTACCTTTTCCGGGTCCGTACGAATGCCATGCTCCGTCACCTTGTGACCCAGGTACTTCAGCTCCTTCTTGAAGAAATCGCACTTGTCGATGTTGATCCTCAAGTTGGCCGCTCGAAGTCGCCGGAACACTTCTCGCAAGTTATCTATGTGTTCCTGGCGCGTCTTCCCGATGACGATGATGTCGTCGAGGTAGGCAAAGGCGTGAGGCATCATCTCTGGACCAATGACCTGATCCAGCGCACGCTGAAACGTTGCGGGCGCAGAATGCAGCCCGAACGGCATCACTTTCCACTGAAACAGCCCCTTTCCTGGAACTGTGAATGCCGTCAGTGGCCGGCTGGATTTCTCCATGGGTATTTGCCAATATCCATCCTTGAGATCCAGACTGGTGATGTAGCGTGCCTCTCGCAGCTGATCCAAAATATGATGCACCCGAGGTAAGGGATATGCATCTTTAATAGATCGGCTGTTCAGCTGCCGAAAATCTACACACAGCCGCCATTTCCCGGTCTTCTTCCTGACCATGACAATCGGCGCGCTGTGTGGGCTTTTCGAGGGCTCAATGCAGCCTTTGGCCAACAGCTCATCCACTTGTTTATTTATTTCCGCATGCATCTTTGGATTTTTGGGGAAATAACGCTGCTTTATGGGCCTCTTATCCTGCATTGTGATCCTGTGCTCGGTGATCCTGGTGGTGCCTTTCACATGGTGAAACTTCTCCAGCTCTTGCCTCAGGAACGCATCCACCTCCATATCCTCATGGAGTGGTGGTTGGCTCGCCTCAGGTGCCACCTTTGGCGCCTCTGGGCCTAATTCCAGGCTGGCGGCAGCCACTGACAGCCTCTCCTCCAATGGTATGGCTGTCTCTGGATTTCTGGGCTTGATTTCCAATTTCAAGCCCCCGCACTCCAGTGTGGTGACAATGCCGGCCAAGAAATCCCAGCCCAGCACCAGATCGTCGATCACTCCTGGCAGAATCAGCAACGGTATAAGGATTTGCTGACTCCCCAGTCTGATTTCTGCTCCCAGCTGCAAGTCCACCTGACTGCAGCTGCCGTCCGCCAGTCGTATGCGCCGCCGTGTGGCACGCAACACGCCTGCTCCTCGGAGCTTATTAGCGAGCCTTTCGCTAATAAAGCTACTCGTTGCTCCGGTGTCGATCGTGGCCTTCAGCTGCTCGTCTCCAATGGCCACGATCGCCGTCAGCTGGCTGCCTTCGTCCTGAAGACTGCCCACTAACGCCTGGGGGCTCCTAGACGCTGCTCCCGCTCGCCCCTGGAAGGCGGGTGTCGCTGGTCGTTTCCCGACTGGCAGCAGGCAGACGTTCGCACGCCTATTCGCCCGCACTGCCAGCAAAACGCCAGGACCTCGTTGCGGCAGTCTCTAGCCCAGTGTCCTTCCTGGCCACACATCCGACACGCCCTGGCCGGATTCGGGATGTGTGTCCTGCTCGCCGCGCCTGTCCTTGGCGCAGGACGAGGTCTCACATCATCCGTCATCCTTCGTGGGCTCTCGGCGTCGTCCATGGCCATCAACCGCGTACGATTTGACCGTTGCTGTTGCCGCAGTCTCGCTCGATCCTTCTCCAGATCCTCGAACTCGTCGGCCAACGCCATCAACTCCGTCAAACTCCCGAACTGATAAGGGCGGGCATATGCGCGCAGATCGGGGAGGCTGTTGTTGTAAATCAACTTCAGCTCGCGGTCTGCCTCATAGCGTAATGGGCGCATGAGGATCTGCATCTCCCCCATGTACACCTTAAATACCTCACCCACCATCTGTCTCCGATGTTTGACTTCGTCCTTCAGCTCCTCCAAGTAGTCTCTGGGCAGAAAAAACTCCTGAAAGCTTCGGACAAATGTTGCCCAAGCCGTCCAGTGCCTGTTGTTCGCCACATACCACTTCAAAGCCATGCCTTTCAGCAGCTCCGGCATCGCCCTTGGGATCAGGTCCAGGTCCAGACCGTATGTATCGGCTGACCATTCGACCTGTTCCAGAAATTCCAAGGGCTTGGTGGTGCCATCGAAGCGAAAGCTCCATTCGCGCACCTGTTTGGCCACTTTGGCATAATCTGGAGCTGTGCCGCATGGCCCACGCGTCCTGATCTCCGGTTGCGGTGTAGATGTGGCCCTCCACGTTCTTTGCTGGGAATCCTGCAGCCGCGTTGCTGCGCTAGTGGATGGCAGACACAGCCGCGCCACATTCGCGGTCTCCTCATCCACGTCGTCCTCCACGACGGCGGTTGGGGCTTCATCTCTCAATGATGGACGGCGTCCATGCAGGTTGGCCAGTTCAGCGTTTCTGAGGGAATAAGGAATCCTTCCCTCATTCACCTCGACCCACTCGCCGAACTGTCTCCGCATCACATCCAATGTGCCGGATAAGCTCACCCCGAACTCATCCCCGTAACGCAGCACATCCTCTTTCTTCAAATTGTATACCCAAGCTCTCACCATTCTCACGCTTATCCTTAAACTTCTTTCTTATCGCAGGGCCCCACGTTGGGCGCCAGTTGTAACGAACCTTCGGTTTATCCCGAGTTCAAGCCGGGCCAGTTTCAGCCGACTGTGTGTTCGTGCCAACAAATTTATTTGTTGAAGCCCCTGCGATAATAAGTAGTCGATAATGTGTTTGGTTTGAGTTGAGATATATATTTTGAACGTGTTTCTTATAATTTACAATTCACGATATTCACAAGATTCGATGCCTGCCTGAGGTACTCCTGCTATATGCAAGGACTCGCCTCCTATCATGCACACCTGTACACAGGATTAGAGGATATGCGTTCAGCGTACTCCGGCTGTACGAGCGGTTGTGCCTTGGTTAGCTGTTGAGTGGTTCACGCACTCCAGGATGCGCCAGGACTTGCGCTGTATGCTCCGGCAGTTCGCTCGGATCACTTACAGCCCACTCCTACGGCTGGATTCGCTTACAACACACCACAGCTTCCCCTCAGACACAAGACGCGCTCTTTCGCACGGCTACGTGAACACTTACTCACTCCTGTCCCAGGTTTCGCCAACTTCTAGCGCTAGGTTCAGCTGCAGCGCACCAATGTCCTTGTTGGTGGCAGCTGATGATCCTTTGTCCTCGCTGGGTTGCCTATGATCCTTAATAGGCGTCCGAGATATCTTCCTTGGATATCCTTGGATTTTCCCACGATGTCCTTGATCTGTTGAAGTCCTTGATATCGATGTCCTTTCGATATCGGTGTCCTTCGATGTCCCTCGATGTCCTTTTTGTTGATCACTACCTTCGCGTTGACTTTCGGCACTTTCACGTTCACTTTCACTTTTTGATACTTTTTTACTGTCCTGTACTGAGCCACGGGCGCCTTTTTATAGCCCAGACGCAGGCTCTAACGGCTCCTCGCTCGGCTCTGGAGCGGGGCCTGTCTGTCGCTCGTGCCCGATTTAACGGCAACATCACGCGATCTTTTGCGACGCCAAATGTCGCTTGATCGCGTGGCAGCCGCTCATTGGCCGAAATACCGTTATGGCTGTGCGAGTGAAAGAATCCACTACTTTCACTCGGCCACGAACGGTACCTCGGCCAACGGTCGCCGATGATCGTCGTGGGAGCGACGCGAGCCAATTGCTGAATCTGTAGGAGCGAAAGAGCCGAACCCTCTTTCGGACTCTGACCCTTTCCAGTCGCGAGGGCCGCTCCTACAGTACTCGCGTCGCTGTGTGCAGCAACATACATATGCACGTATATGCATATAAACACATAGCAACTACATGTATTTATATACACTACTACGTACGTGCATACATATATTGCTCCTCACAGTATTAAAACTAAGTTTTGAGTCGAAGAGTACACCAAGATATTTGACTGAAAAAATGCGTTGTAATGAGTCCTTATTAATTGAATAATTAGCAATATATGGAATAGTACGACTGAAGTTCATTGTCATACACTTAGAACAGTTTAAATGCAACCGATTAGCCACACACCACAGTTGAAAGGAATTAAGATCATCTTGTAGACGTAGATGATCGAGTGAATTAGTATACGATAGACAGAGTTTTACGTCATCTGCATACATAAATATATTTGAATGAGATATACAGCTAGGAAGGTCATTTATAAATAGGGGAAAAAGTAACGGTTCCAAATGACTACCCTGAGGTACACCTGACGAAACAATGACAAGTTTCGAAAGTACAGAGTATAATACCGTTTAAAATATGTAAATAAAATAATTATGATTAGTTTATTATAAAGGCAAGCATTTATTTAGAAAATAAGGGACCAAAACTTGATTGTTTATTTTTTAAATAAGGGACCAAAACTTGGTTGCATATTTCTTAATCATTTTATGGATCAGAAACGGAAAAAGTGCAAAAAACATGCCAAAAAAGTTTACGTACACTTCATCTGTACCATTTACCGTTAGGTGTTGCCTAAAGTTTCCATCGTGAATCTTAATTTTTCCTTTACTTCGACTCACATACTTAAGTTATTATGCATTGGAATTTCATTTGGGCCATTTCAAGGCGCTTTTTCTGTTGATCTCTGAAATCAAAGTTTTCTTGCGCGGTGTTCGTGCGTTGTTCTCTCTTTTGTGCAAAATGGTGAAAACAATAAAAAAATATAACAGCTAAAAACAAGTAAGAGTGCTCTAGTCGAGACTGCTCGACTAAGAGATACCCTAAAACCTGCGAAGATGCGATATTTAAATCATTTTACGCTTCTTTTATATATACATATACACAAACAACACATACACACACACACACATGCACACGCACGCACAAGCACTTTCTCTGCTACTGCGCAGTTTACGCAGCGACTGCGCGCGGGCAGCGCTTGGGCTGCAGTATGGGCTATATTTTGGAAATTTATTTGTTGAATAGGTTTGCTTCTAGATGAACTTTCGTAATCAAACTTTTACAGCGTAATAATTACATTCATATGTATGTACTTGCCAAAGCACAAGTCTCTAGTATGTCAAATACGTTTTTTTCAAATTTGGGGGAAGGGGCGTGGTATCCAAAATCCAAAAATTGCAAAAAGTTTGTATTCATTACACGGATACACACAGTAAATCTGAAATCTATAGCTATAACGGTATTCAAAAACGAAGAAAAGTTATCGATTTTTATCGATAATAAGGAAATGGGATGAGTTATCGAAAAAAAATGATAAACTCGTACTGCGTAGGATATACACGAGTATACATTTCAAATTTCAGATCTGTAGCTTTTGTGGTTTACGAGATCACTGCGTTCACACGGACGGACGGACGCACGGACGGACAGACGGACGGACGGACGGACGTACGGACAGACAGACATGGCTATATCGACTCAGTTTGTCGAGCCGATCAAGAATATATATACTTTATGGGGTCTGCCGTGTGTCCTTCTGCCTGTTACATACATTTTCACAAAAAACGTTATACCCTGATTTCCTATTTTCAATGGGTTCAGGGTATAAAAAATATCAATTTAATAATTCAAAATAGCTAGAATTCCCGCAAGCCGCTATATCACATATTTTTCCGCATTCTGTTTCTAAAAGGCCAGAAATGACTTGAAAATGTGTATTGATGCAAAGGGACCGACGCAAATGGAGCGACGCAAAAAGGAACGATGCAGAGTGGAGCGCCAGAATTTGAAATTCAAAACGTAACGTGTGAGGAGCAAATAGGTATACACGTCTTTATGTGTATAAATCCATCTATTTGCTGTGTATTTATACACATTTAAATATTATTAATTAAACAAAAAGACAAAAGCATAACCGCTCGTATAGCCAGAGTGCGCTAAACGCCAACTCTCCAATCTTGTGTATAGGTGTGCATTTAGGAGGCGAGTCCTTGCATATTGCTCAGGCATTACATGAAACATGCTGTAACACAATCGAATTTGGGAAAAACTGAGAGAACAACAACAAGCTCAAAAAATCACAAAAACTATTGACTTCATATTTATCGCAGGTGCTAACATATTGGCACGAAAACCCAGTCTGCTGAATTCGGCCCGGCTTGAACTTGGGATAAGCCGAATGCTATGTATAAAAGAAGCTTACAATGATTGTATCATCAGCTCTTCGCAGGGTTCAGGGTATCTCCCCCAAAATTAACAATAAGAACGTTGCAGTCAGGCGTTACCAACTGCAGAATACGCCAAATTTGGAAGCTTACACTCCAAAAATGTTCAAATTACATAGTAATTTTCGGTATGCCCAAAAGGGGCGTAGCAATTATTGTTGGGTCATCGATACAGGAGGTCACCAGTAGCTTAATTATTTAATTTTGTAGTTTCTAGCTCTAAAACTGTAGGAGATATAAACTTTTGGGGTTTGCCACGCCCCCTGTAGGCGTAGATATATCCGCCACATATTTTTATACCCTGAACCCATTGAAAATGGGAAATCAGGGTATAATGTTTTTGTGAAAATGTATGTAACAGGCAGAAGGAGACATGGCAGACCCCATAAAGTATATATATTCTTGATCAGCTCGACAAGCTGAGTCGATATAGCCATGTCCGTCTGTCCGTCCGTCCGTCAGTCCGTCCGTCCGTCCGTGTGAACGCAGTGATCTCGCAAACCACAAAAGCTAGAGATCTGAAATTTGAAATGTATACTCGTGTATATCCTACGCAGTACGAGTTTATCATTTTTTTTCGATAACTCATACCATTTCCTTATTATCGATCAAAATCGATAACTTTTCTTCGTTTTTGAATACCGTTATAGCTATAGATTTCAGATTTACTGTGTGTATCCGTGTAATGAATACAAACATTATGCAATTTTTGGATTTTGGATACCACGCCCCCTTCCCCCCAAATTTGAAAAAAACGTATTTGACATACTAGAGACTTGTGCTTTGGCAAATACATACATATGAATGTCATTATTACGCTGTAAAAGTTTGATTACGAAAGTCAATCTAGAAGCAAACCTATTCAACAAATAAGTTTCCAAAATATAGCCCATACTGCAGCCCAAGCGCTGCCCGCGCGCAGTCGCTGCGTAAACTGCGCAGTAGCAGAGAAAGTGCTTGTGCGTGCGTGTGCATGTGTGTGTGTGTGTATGTGTTGTTTGTGTATATGTATATATAAAAGAAGCGTAAAATGATTTCAATATCGCATCTTCGCAGGGTTCAGGGTATCTCTTAGTCGAGCAGTCTCGACTAGAGCACTCTTACTTGTTGTTCTTGGGTTGTCACTATATTCCAAATCTCAAGTCTCTAGCGTCAATAGTGCTCAAGATATATAAGAATATGTATAAATCACTATATAGTCAGATCCGATTTGCCACGCCTTCAATGATAGTGGGTATATAATTTTTATATCGATCCTTATAGGATCTTAACAGAAACTTACATTCCAAATGTTGGCATTCTAACTCTTAAACTGTTGAATATACTGGTTCGCCCAATTTGCCACACCCCATATATTTTTGATGTTGGGTTGTCAACGCGAGTATACGTTGTAGGGGGGAGAGCGGGATTCGCCACGCCGACAGATCGAGATCAAAGAAAGGGTGGAAAGGGGGTTAGATTTAGTTATTATTGTTAATAGGGACTACTGAAGGAAAACACCATTTGCTTTTCTTCGTCTATTACTATTTTCTTTATTTTTTTAATGCTGGTTATTTATTTACATGGTTAGTTGCGCGGCTCTGCCGCACCGCTTCTCACGTTTTTTCTCCTCTCTTTTTTTTGTCAAGTGCCAAGTTTTCCTCCTACACCGAGGCTGCTCGTCGAGTGTCAAAAACCGAATTGACCGCGCTCGATTCGCTCGTGGAGTTCGGCGACACAACTCCCCACAGCGCCGCTCTTCACCACAGAGCTTTCACCATGCCGTGCAGAGTAACATCGCCGTTATATTTAAATTTGAATTTGCGTGAACATATGATAATATAAAAAGATTGTAAGCATGGCTTCTACGCACTTAACGACTAACACCACCAAGTGTATTCATGGTCCTTCGAGCCGGAATACAAAACTGAACACCATCGCATTCAAGTGTATTCATAGTCCTTCGATCCAACTACAAGTCTATTAAACATTTTTGTGAAAGTACATTGAAAAATTGTTTTAAAAATTTTTTTTTCTTTGGCTTACCAATCCATGTGAGTAGAGGCACAGCACGATCAACCAGGCGATCAAAACAAAAAAACCTCCACACATAAACACTAATAAGATGCTGTCTGGAAAAACTCTGGAGTTTCTAAAAAAGCAATCAGAGGTTTATACTAATACCCGGCAGACCATCGCGAACAAGGATGCGCTATCAGTCCTTGATAAATTGGCAGCAGAATTCACTGCCAATCACTCAATACTGGTAAAACTTGGTGTTGCCGACCATCAACATTTCTAAGGAGAAAATTTATGATGGTATAGTGGAAAACATCAGGACCTATAAAGAGTCTCTGATGAAGGTCGAAAATGCCGACCATACCATTGACGCCGACCAACCAACATCTAGCAAAAACACGGAAATGCAACCGGAAACATCCAAGGCAAAACAGCAGAAAGAAATGTTTTCACGAACAAGTTAAAGCCCAACGGATGTGATGGTAGACCTTGTAGATAGAAGAGCTCTAAAAGTAAGGCAGCTCATTCAAGAAGTGCATGTCAACCTAGAGCTCAGTAACCAGGAAGAAATCCTTGTCTATAAAGACAAGTTGACTTTCTTATGGAACAAAGTCCAGTCGACGCTCACGAATTTAGACGAAAAATATGAAAAATTTGCCTTCGACATCGACGAGATTGATGAACTGGAGTGCAACGTCAACTTATTGACAGAAGAATAGGTGACTTGCATAATATAAAGGAAGACGTTCCAGAGCTACCGAAAGTGGATCTTCCTCACTTTAATGGAAGGAAAGATATCAGCTACTCAAGGAAGCTGAACTACCTCAAATCATGCCTCAAAGGTCGTAAGTCATTTGTTAATTGGATCATCTGCTAACTACAATTCAGCGTGGGAGCTTATATGCAAGCACTACGAAAATACGCGCAAAATATTTGCTAACGCCGTTAACCAGCTAGTGGACATGGAACTGCTGGAGAACAATGATGAAGGCAGTATCCGCAAGTTCTTGGACACAGCGACTGAGTGCATCTTTATCATCAAAGAAAAAGGTCAAATTAGTAAGGATGCTGATGTGGTATTCGCTCAGGTATTGCTGCGACGATTCTCGATGGAAGTCCTACAACTTTTTTTCTTTTTCATCCATCTTTACAATATGTTACCAGTAATTTGGGCATTCTAGCTCTAAGACTGTAGAAGATACAGTTTTACCCGATTTGCCACGCCCCCAACGGGCGTAGATATATCCGCCATAGCTTTTTGATCTTGGGTTGTCAACACGAGTATACGTTCCAAATTTCAACTCTCTAGCACTCCAACTAACAGGGTTTCTGACATACCGGAAAAGGCATAATCCGTTTTGCCATGCCCCTAGAGGGCGTATCCGGAAAATTTAAACTTTTTATAATTCGAGGGTATACACGAGTATATGTTCCAAATTTCAAGTCTCTAGCTTCAATAGCGTCGAAATGGTTTGCGTTCATACGGACAGACGGACAGCCGGACGGACAGCAAGACGGACATTGCACAAAACCAATATACTCTTTTTCCCTTTGAGAACAGAGTATAAAAAGATACCGTCAACAGCAGTTGTCTAAAGGAAAATAAAGGGCAAGATACGTTGCTACCAACTGCGCTTGTTCAAATTCAGAATAAGTCTGGAAAATACGAGCAGCTAAGGGCTCTTATAGATGGAGGCTCACAAAAAACGCTAATATCTGAAGAAGCCGCGCAACAGCTAAAACTGCGCCGAATCAAACTGAACGTGGAAGTTCAAGGAATTTCAGAAAATGTTGAGATATTGAAAAATAGCGTCTGCTAAAAATTAAGCCAAGGTTTAAAAGCAAATTCGCTATCACAACGCAGGCACTCGTTATGCCAAAACTGCAGAAAGCTCTACCGAGCAAGAAAATTGATATGGATGTCAAGAAGGATTGGATGGGCTGCGAGCTAGCAGACCCATCATTCAACGAACCCAGTCGAATTGATGTTGTCATTGGCGTTGATTTACTTCCCTTAATAATGTTGGGAAAAGTAAAAAAAATCAACGAAGCACTTGGACAAAAGACTAAGCTTGGATGGATTGTTTCCGGCAACATAGCTAGATCATCAACCAACAAGGTAATCAGCGCAATAAGAATCATGTGCCTGGACGACCTCGAGCGATTCTGGGAGCTTGAGAGTAACACCAGCGACTCGGAAGATAGCACTGATTGTGAAAAAGCGTTCAAAAAAACAATCACATGGGATGAAGAAGGCCGGCTAGTAGTTTCCATACCATTCCGAAAAATTTCGAGCTAGGAAACTCTCGGAAACAGGCTGCCGCAAGACTACTGCAAATGGAAAATAAATTCAGGAAACATCCCCAAATGTTCACGGAATACAGTGCCTTCATGGAACAATACTTGAAGCTGGGTCACATGGAACCTGTAGACACTATTGACCAAGGCAAACAACCAACTGATGACAACAATCAATGAAGACTTCTACATGGATGATCTCATCACTGATGGCGATTCAATAGGCGATTGTATCAGCACGCAAATAGCACTTAGGAATATCATGGAAAAGGTTGGCATGCACTTAAGAAAATGGGTATCAAATGGGAAAACAGGATCATTGCTGGGATTCAAGACGGCGACTCAACAGAAAAAATTATAATACACAAGGACGAGTCAGTAAAAACCCTGGGCTACAATGGGACCCTAAAAGAGATGTCTTCACATTTTTTGTCGATTGCCCAAAATTAGTGCGCACTACAAAATGTCGAATTTTATCTCAATTGGCAAGAATCTTCGATCCGCTGGGATGGCTTACGCCAGTAACAATGCAAGGAAAATGCTTCATACAGGAACTGTGGAAGCTGCATCTAACGTGGGACGCAGAACTAGAGTCTAGTCTGGCCAGCATTGCGCTGGTCTGGAAAATCGAGCACTGATGCAATAGAACTACATGGGTTTTGCGATGCATCAGAAAAGTCTAGTCTGGCCAGCATTGCGCTGGTCTGGAAAATCGAGCACTGATGCAATAGAACTACATGGGTTTTGCGATGCATCAGAAAAGTCTAGTCTGGCCAGCATTGCGCTGGTCTGGAAAATCGAGCACTGATGCAATAGAACTACATGGGTTTTGCGATGCATCAAATTAGAGCTATGTGCAGCTTACTTATTAAGCAAACTATTAGCAAAAATACAAGCAATAGTAGGAAATCACACCAAAACGCAAGCATGGTGATTCACAAATTACGCTAGCTTGGATAAAAAACAAGCGGAGCAAAGATAAATTCGACAAAACTAAAATAGACGAAATAAACACGTCGCATGGAAATACGTGAAATCAGCAGACAACCCAGCAGATGTCGCCTCAAGAGGAATTTCCCCGCAGCACTTAGCAGCATGCCACATATGGTGGAAAGGACCTGAGTGGTTGACAAAACATTCAGATCAATGGCCACAATTTGAAGAACCAGAATCGATTATAGTAGCAACTTTAAACATAAAAGAAAATTACCTGATCCCGCTTCTAACAAAGATCTCATCAATTAATAAGCTAACAAGCGTAATTGCTTATGTATTACGCTTTATAGCAAAACTACGAGGGAAGAAGCCGCAGTCGACTTACCTCACTGTCGACAAATTAAAAGAGGCCGAAACAATCGTCGTGAAATGACAACAACAACTTGATTTTGGACATTAAATTGGTTTACTCAATGCTGGAAAGCCTCTGGAAGCTAAGAGTAAATTGCAGGCGCTCAACCCCTTTCTCGATGGAGATGGAGTGTTACGTGTGGGAGGCCGTCTTCAAAATGCAATGGTGCCATACAACGTAAAACATCCAATTATAGTTGGAAAATCACAGTTTGCATTGTTGATAATAAACAACGCTCATAAAGAAACCCTGCACGGCGGACTAAAGCTGATGAGGGACTTAATACAAAGAGAGTTCTGGATCTTTGGTTTACGGAACACGTTGAAAAAATATTTACGTGAATGTGTTACATGCATTAGGTATAAACAGGAGATGGCCAGTCAACTGATGGGAAATTTACCAGTGTATCGAGTAACTGGCGATTACCCGTTTCAAAACACTGGCATCGACTACGCTGGACCTTTTCAAATTCCCTGTTCCAAAGGAAGGGGACAAAAATCATATAAAGGGTACATATGCCTATTTGTATGCATGGCCACAAAGGCAATACATCTGGAAGCCGTCAGTAACTTATCATCAGAGAAGTTTTTAGAGGCCCTACGCCGATTCTTTGACAGACGGGGCAAAAGTGAACAATTGTATTCAGACAACGGTACAAACTTCTTAGGTGCTGCTAAAATACTAGATAGGGATCTTGTCACCGCTATAAAAGAAAATTTGCGAAAAGTTGGGTGAATTCAACGACTACTGTATAACAGTGAGCCGCACAGTTAGACTAAAAAAAAAAAACATTAAGGAGAAAAATAAAATCATAACCCAAACAGCGGATAGAAAAAAACGGTTTATAATGTTTTTCGACATTGACACTGTAAATAGAATAAGGGGAAAAAAAATATGAAAAACGCCTAAATGATTATGTCAGCAACCAGACTTCAATAATCAATGCGACTTCAAACCTGTTGCGAGCTACTACAGAAGAGGTGAATAAAAACTTTGAAAAACTCACAATGGAAATAAACAAGATGGCAAACACGATGAAAGACGACTTCTTCGTTTTCAAAGAGTCCGTAATATTCTTTATGTTAATCAATCAAGTGCAAAACTGGATTGATGAAACCGAAGACATTCAATCAGCAGTAATTGCCCTTGTGACGGATATTGCCCAAGGATGAGTTCATACGTCCCTGGTTGAACCAAATAAAATGTTGACCGAACTGAACGAAATTCAAAAGAAGCTACAAAGAAGCCAACTTCTTCCCGGCGGAAACTCCCCAAAAAGGCTTCAATTAGTATACAAACTAATGAAGGCACAAGCGATATTCAAGGACAACATGCTAGTCATAGACGCAAAGCATGCCAATCTCTTCGAAGCAGTACCTATACCACTCGTGCTCAAAGGAAGAAAGGTGATTCCGAGAGTAAAAACTAAATTCCTTATCTTCAATACTGAGATAAACACGTACCACTCAATGACTGAAACGGAAGTAGAGACGAGGACACGTACTTATGCAAGGGAAGTTGGGTGTGGAAAGATGCAGATGACGAGAGTTGTGAAATATCGCCTTTAAAGTCAAGCAACAAGCAGCCGTGCAATATAATCGAGTACGAGGAGGACACCTTTGTTAAAAAGCTGCACGAAAAAACCAGTGGCTCTTCAAAGTATTTCAGAAGAAGTCAGCCTACATCATATGCGAAAACTACGAGGAGATGACCTTATTACCAAACTAAGCCATAATAAAGCTGTATGCTGGATGTTCAGCCAGGATAGGTAAAGTCAACATCATAACGCAGCAGGAGGTAGCGTCACCAAATACGGCGAGGTACTCTCCAGTTTTCCTCAAGGTAATCGATCACAACAGCACATGGATGCCAACGCCACTTCACCACATTGTAGTAAATAACTCAGAGGAACTACGACAATTACAACAAAACATAAAGGATTTGTACCGTAAAAACGTACACATTGACGACCTGGTCTTCCACACTATGAATGGACACATTTCGTTAGGATGAATAATAATTATAATAGTTGTATTTGTCCTGTATATTATCAAGTGGAGAAACCAGAGGCAGCAGAATGTTCAGGCTTGAACATACGATAATATACAAAGATTTTTAAAATGCCTTCGTCGCACTCAACGACTAGCAGGTAGTGCAACACCAATAGAGCCAATAGAGTCACATGTTTGGAATTTAAAATTAGATAGACCAACGCTGAGCCTTACAAACTCAGCAATAGATAAGCTAGATTTAAGGGTTGATTTTATACATGAGTCAGGGTATATATACACTGGCTCAGAAGAATAAAGAATTAATACAAAACTGAACACCACCGCAGTCAAGTGTATTCATCTATTCTTTCCTATCTTACATACTTAGGGCTGCGCTGCATGCGTCTTCTGTTTTCCTTAGTTTTTTCTTAATAACTACAAAATTATAATCCTTTTCCTTAATAACTACAAAATTATATATTATTTAACTTTATTTTAATTGTGAGGTGGCTTGCGTTGTAAGCCGCCTTACACACTGTATATTTCAAATATATTCAAATTTCAAGTCTCTAGCTTCAATAGCGGGGAAATGGTTTGCGTTCATATACTCAATTCACTTTCGTGAATGAGTATAAAAATATAATTATAAAAAATATATTTAAAAAACCAAAATGCAAATAATATACAATTACCGATGCTGCACAAAACTTTAAAGTATTAAGTAAGAACGTTGCAGTCGGGCGTTACCGACTGCAGAATACTTATTCACGACCCATACGCTACCAGCTCAATTTCCTGATTTGCCACTCCCCCAATTGGTATATATATAATTAGATATTTGCTGTGATTACGAGCCGAACTAATGCCGCGACACAGGCTAACGGCAACGCTGATTTTATTTTAAAAGACGAAGTCAGAGTTAAATTACAACTTGCTTTATTGAATAATAGCTTAAGACTGAAGATAATTTTGTTAAGGGCTTTTTTTATATACTGCTGAAATTACGCAGCAGACAAAGAATGATGCTAGTTGCTATGCAATAGCAACGTGCAACGGCATTCTGTTAAGCCGGCGCCACTATTTATGATCAGTTGGACGCGTCGTTCGAAGAATTTCGGCTCGCAATATTATTGCTACGCAATAGCAACGTGCAACGGCATTCTGGCGCCACTTTTTATTTATGATTTGACTATTCTGTGTGTTGGACATTGTCAGTATGAATATGTCACTTCCCTCTCCTTAAGAGGTAAGCCTGCGACTCAAGAAGACATTTAAGGTAGTTTTGGTGATTATACTCTGTTCCCAAAGGGAAAAAGAGTATATTGGTTTTGTGCAATGTCCGTCTGTCCGTCTGTCCGTCTGTCCGTCTGTCCGTCTGGCCGTCTGTCCGTCTGTCCGTCTGTCCGTATGAACGCAAACCATTTCAACGCTATTGAAGCTAGAGACTTGAAATTTGGAACACATACTCGTGTATACCCTCGAATTATAAAGTGTTAAGATTTTCCCGATACGCCCACTAGGGGCGTGGCAAATCGGAAAATGCATTTTCCGGTATGTCAGAAACCCTGTTAGTTGAAGTGCTAGAGAGTTGAAATTTGGAACGTATACTCGCGTTGACAACCCAAGATCAAAAAGGTATGGCGGATATATCTACGCCCATTGGGGGCGTGGCAAATCGGGTAAAACTGTATCTTCTGCAGTTTTAGAGCTAGAATGCCCAAATTTGGCATGTAAGTTACTGTTAAGATCCTATAAAGATCGATGAAAAAATTATATATCCACGCCCTTGGGGGCGTGGCAAATCGGATCTGACTATATAGTGATTTATACATATTCTTCTATATCTCGAGCACTATTGATGCTAGAGACTTGAAATTTGGAATATATACTCGCGTTGACAACCCACGATCAAAAAGATATGGCGGATATATCTACGCCCATAGGGGGCGTGGCAAACAGCAAAAGTTTATATCTCCTAAAATTTAAGAGCTAGAGCTTCAAAATTGGCTAGTTGAGTTACTGGTGACCTCCTCTATCGATGACCCAAAAATAAAAGTTACGCCCCTTTAGGGCGTGGCACACCGAAAAATACCCTGTAACTTCCACATTTTTCGAACATAAGCTTCCAAATTTGGCATTTATGTTACCTTCGACTACTTCCACAGATTGGCCAAAAATAACGAGTCTACGCCAATTGGGGGCGTGGCAAATCGGATCTGAATATCTAGATTTTGCACAAAATTTCCTTTTATATCTCCTAAAGTTTTAGAGCTAGAAGCTTCAAAATTGGCTAATTTAGTTACTGGTGACCTCCTCTATCGATGACCCAAAAATAATGGTTACGCCCCTTTAGGGCGTGGCGCACGGAAAAATACCCTGTAATTTCCACATTTTTGGAAGGTAAGCTTCCAAATTTTGCTGTTACGTCAATTTAGACTCCTTCTAAGAATTGGCCAAAAATTACATGTCTACGACCACTGGGGGCGTGGCAAATTGGAATTTTATTTTGCAGAACTCTTGAGTTAAAATTGCAGCAGAATCACCATCACAAGAATAATCCGGTAGGTGGCGCTAAACTGCAATAAGCATGTACCGCCTACATAAATAAGCTTAATTTCTTGCTAAGTAGGCAGAAAATATTGTAAGAGACATATAAATATATGTATTTCGATTTAATGTTTAAATAATTGACCACCTAATATTAATATAGTTTTCCATAGCCTAGGTCAGTTATTTCGTTATTTTCGTATGTTGGCAATGCTTCAGACGATTCCCAAGTGGCACGTTAAAAGACTCAATTGGTTATGTAAAGAAAATCAATCACACTGTCAAATTAACAGACAACTCTTAAGTTAACAGACTGCTTTGCATAAAAATTATAAAATGCATGGTGCAGTTATATTTTTTTGTCTAGCTCATAAAATCATCATATTCATACAAACGATTGAAGCGAGCCATAATTTATAAAACTTGTACTCATTTACATATATATATTTTCTAATTTTAATAAATATATAGTTATTTTGAGTCAGAAGCTAATTCGAGCGGCGACTTTAACAAATTAAGATAAACTTTAAAATGTAATATGCCAGAAGCCCCTATGGGAACAGAGTATCACGCAGTCGGTTGCGCCCGACTGCAACGTTCTTACTTGTTTTGATATGATTTTGTTTCTGATATACTTATTAATTGTGTTTTTTTTTTTTTTTTATATGCGAGCTTAATTCTAATACAATATTGTTTAGTTCATTCTTAACTGTTTATGTTTTGTAGTTATTATTATCGAGGGTATGACATAGTTTGAATAGTATTAGTGGATTGAAAATCAACTGGGATATACGTAGGATGTGAATGTCAATAGTATTATGTAATTATGAAGTAGTAGCCTGGGGAGTTTGGATTTGATTTTTTTTTTTTTTTGTTTTTTAAATTGTGTGCATTAATGCGTTCTTGCATTCTATCCAATCTTTAGTTTTGATTTGTTCAAGAGTAGCGAATTTTGAATAGATGTCCATGCAACTGAGATAGTGTTTACCTTCTGAGGAATAAATGTCGATAACAAATTTATCACCGCAATGTTCGGGTTTTGGGGTAATTTTCATTGGCATGTTAGTGTTTCTATGTTCGGTTTTTGCTAAATTACAAATGTGACATTCATTTATTATGTTTTGAGTTAAGAGTTGGCTATTAGGGAAATAATATGTTTCACCAAAGAGTTTATTAGTTTTTTGAATTCCAGGATATAACAGTTTTTCGTGAGTTCTTAAAATAAGTTCTTTGAATTCGGCATAGGAATTTATATTTTTCAAGAGAATGAAGCTGCGAATAATTTTGGTATGGCTAATATTAATTATTTCTTTGTGTGCGTTTTGAATTATTTCGAAATCTGCATCGCTATCTATTAACAGTATACTAGTTTTAGTGCAAAAATGATCAATCAAATATTGTTCGGCTTTTTCTATTGTCATGTTATCGTAAGTAATGTGAATAATTAACTTTTTGAAGTAATTTTCTTTTCTTATGTTTGGAATGCCTTTGGAAAATATAATTTGTCTTTTAAATGTATTTACTGGTTTTGCTGTAATGAATATTAAGTTACTATTGTCTTCGTCAGCACTGTGTTGTGTTTCTTCTCCAAAATATGCTTGTTCTATTTTTACTCGTGATAATGCGTCAGCTATGTGATTTTCTTTTCCTTTTATGTATTTTATGTCAAAATCATATTCAGATAACTTAACTCTCCATCGAGTTAGTTTTGAATTTGGCTCTTTCATTTTGTACAACCAGCATAATGGTTGATGGTCACTATTAATTTCAAAATGTCGTCCAAGTAGGTAATGTCGGAATGTTTTTGTTGCCCATACAATGGCTAAGAGTTCCTTTTCTATTGCGCTGTAGTTAGTTTCATGGTCATTGAGAGTTCTGCTAATGTAACTTAGTGGGTGTCCGTCTTGCGAAAGTACAGCTCCAAGAGCTACATTACTTGCATCTGTTGTTAAAACGAATTTATTATTGAAATCTGGAATTTTTAAAATTGGATCATTGGAAATTAATTGTGTGAGTTTTTCGAAAGCTTCAATGTATTATGGATTTTTCATGTCTATTTTTAATTTTTCTATTCTAAGTACTCTTGTCATTGTCTTGGCTATGTCTGCAAAATTAGGGATGAATTTTCGATAGTAACCGGTTAGTCCAAGGAAACCTTTTATTTCTTTGGTTTTTGAAGGAATTGGATATTTTTGAATTGCTTTAATTTTTTCTGGATTTGGTTTTATTTTATCTTTAGTTATGACATGTCCTAAAAATTTAGTTTCCTGTTTAAGAAATTCGCATTTGTCAAGTTGGAGTTTGAGATTAGCTTCTGAAAGCTTTTCGAAAACTAATTGGAGTGAGTTCAGATGTTCCTCTAATGATATTGAAAAAATAATAATATCGTCAAGATACACTAAACAATGTTTATTTAATAATGGTCTTAAAACATTGTTCATGCAGCGTTGAAAGGTTGCAGGTGCATTTTTTAAACCAAATGGCATACGAATATATTCATAGTGGCCATTTTTTGTAGAAAAAGCTGTTTTATGTATGGAATCTGGATGCATTTCAAGTTGGTGGAACCCTTTTGCAAGGTCAATTGTTGTGAAATAACTGCATTTACCTAGCTTTCCTTAGATTTCGTCCTTATTTGGAATTGGATGTCTGTCACTAATGGTTATTTCATTTAATTTTCTGTAGTCAATTACAACTCTGAATTTTTGTTTACCTGAAGCATCTTGTTTTTTAGGAACAATCCATATGGGACTACAATAAGGGGAATTGGTTGGTCTTATATGTAATACCCTGTTCTAACATGTCTTGAATTTGCTGTTCAACTTCTTGTTCATATGCTTGTAGATAACTGTATGGTTTCGAATGAATTGCAGAATTGTGGGTGGTATTGATAATGTGTTTTTCTTGATTGCTGAAACTGAGTTGATCGCCTTCTTGGAATTGAATATGTTGATATTGTTTCAACAAGTTTTTCAAATGAAATTTTTCTTCTTCATTTAAATGTTCTAATCGGTAAGGGCTGAATTTTGCTGATTTTTGGTTTTCTGAATTGTTTGTGATTGAATTTTTAAATTGATTGTTTGTTTCGGATTTTGATTGGTTTAGAAAATGGTTTTGGTTGGCCGATGGAGTATGGTTTATTAATTTGTATTTTTTGTTGTATAGAGTTACTAATTGCGATTTGTAATCTATAACTGATTGTGCTTGTGAAAGCATTTTTCTACCATTTAATAAATCATAATCTGAAGAAAACTGATGTAGAAGAAATTCATTATCACCTTTGAACAAGTTGTTTGACGGGACATTAACTTTCTTTGAAATAATTAATGGTCCATTGCTAGTTTGGATAAAGCAATCAGTGTCATGAACTTGTAAATTGAAAACATTGGATGTCATCATATTTACTGTAGACCCTGTGTCTATTAAGCATTTTAGACTTTTGCCTTTATGTGTTATTATTATGTATTGTTGGTTTCTGAGGCTGGCAACTGAACATTTTCTGCTTGCTCAATTTGTAGTTCATTTGCCTCTTCTGTCTCATGTTCGGCTATTGGGACTTGTGTGTATGTATAATCCGGGTATTGGATAACATTGATCTTGATAGAATTGGGGACAATATTTCAACTTTTCTTGTTTGACTTTATTGGGATTTGAAGATTGAATTAATTCATCATACAAATTTTTTTTTTGTAACAAGTTAATTAATGAACGCAAGTCTGGAATTTCACAGTTCATTATTCGAATGCAAATATTAGCTGGAAGTTTTTGAACTAAGTCTTCAATACTACTTTTGATTAACCGGGTGTATAAAGTTTTCTCGTCAGAATTGTTTTCTAGTTCTAGCTTACTAGTTGATGTCTGCCTACGTTGTTCTGCTTCCTCCAGAAAGGCTCCTTTGAATTGGGTATTCCTGAATTCCTCCAGTAGGATGTGATTCTAAGTCTGCGTCTTGTAGTTCAGTACCAGTTGCTTCCGTAGATCCGTCCAGGTTGACAAGTTGTTGATGCCAAGGGATAACATCACATCACTGCTGATGCAGCGTTCCACTAGTCCAAAAATTATTGATCTTTGGCGTTCATCGTTGGTGGTGTACAAGGCCAGAATATAATCAATCCGGTTGACAAATGTGTACAACGCGTTTTTGTCTCCATTGAACTTTTCGACATTTTTTAGTTGGTCTATTACTTGTGTCATATTGACATCAGTAAGGGCAGTGTTAGCGTTTCCTTCCATTTTGTTAAAATTTTATTTATTTTGTTTATAGTTTATTCACTCGTTATTGATATTATTTTGTTTTTTTTTTTTGGTTAATTTTATTATTGGGTTCTTATTTTAGTTTCACTTAACTTGTCTATAATTATTTTGTTTGATAATTAAATTTTGTTTGCTTCACTCATATTTTAGTTCACTTATTTAAATTATATTTTAAGTTTTTATTTGTTTGCACTTATAGCACTTTCAAAGTTCTTTGAGAAAACCAGATTTTCTGGAATTATATTCTCTTTGAATTCTATAGCGTCTTCTTGAATTGTTTTCAAGTTTTTTTTTTTTGTTTTTACAATCCGCGGCTTTTGGCAATACGCGATTTTTCGATTTACACGTCACTGTCGAGGCTTTAAGTTTTTTTTTTTTAAACTTGACGCGATATTGATCGTCGCTTGGCTTACCGTAACGTTGGTTGTTTAGATAAAAGATAAAAAAAACGGGATAAGAATTAATAACTTAGTTATTGCATCAGGATCCACAATTAATTGTTATCCTACCGGCTGCGCCAATTAGATATTCGCTGTGATTACGAGTCGAACTAATGCCACGACACAGGCCAACGGCAACGCTGATTTTATTTTAAAAGACGAAGTCAGAGTTAAATTATGACAACTTGCTTTATTGAATAATGGCTTAAGACTGAAGACAATTTTGTTAAGGGCTTATTTTATATACTGCTGAAATTACGCAGCAGACAAAGAATGATGCTAGTTTTGCATATCGGCGTCAGTTAGACGCGTCGTTCTCAGATTTAAGGCTATGCAATAGCAACGTGCAACGGCATTCTGTTAAGCCGGCGCCACTATTTATGATCAGTTGGACGCGTCGTTCGAAGAATTTCGGCTCACAATATTATTGCTACGCAATACGCGCCACTATTTATTTATGATTTGACTATTCTGTGTGTTGTGGACTTTGTCAGTATGAATATGTCACTATATGTACATATGTATATAGTTTTTGGCAAATCAATAGAGGAGGTTAACAGTAATTTGGCAGTTTAATTTTGAGTTTCTAGCTCTAAAACTGTAGAAAATCGATTTGCCACAACCGCTATACATATAAGTATATATTCCAATTCCAGATCCGATTTTCCATGCCCCCATTGGAGGACACGTTATTTGTACTGCAAAATTTGTAAGCTTACGCTCAAAAAATTTGGAAACTACAGGGTATTTTTCCCAAAGAAGCGTAACAATTATCTTTGGGAAATTGATAGAGGAGAACACCAGTAACTCAATTATCCAATTTTGAAGCTTTTAGCTTTGAAACTTTATGTTTGCCACGCCCCTTATGCAGATATATCCGCCATATCTTTTTGGTCCTAGTCAACCCGAGTATATATTCCAAATTTCAAGTCTCTCGCATCAATATTATATATGCGGGTTGACAGTCCAAAAATAATAAGATATGGCGAATATATATACTCCCAAAGCGGGCGTGCTTAAATGGGTTTTATCTACAGTTTTAGAGCTAGAAACTCCAAACTTAACGACGAAATTACTGTTGAACTCCTTTATTGATTTGCCAAAATAATATATATAAACCAATTGGGGCTTGGCAAATCAGAAAATAGAGCTGATAGCGTTTGGACCCTGAATGAATATTCTGCAGTCGGTAAAACCCGACTGCTTGCTTACATAAAGCAATTGAATAAGTACACCATGACACATTAATTAAAAGCTTGATCGCTTACGATTTTACACTAAGCTTTTGTCAAGGATTTCAGCCTATTTAAAGGGTAGGGCACAAAGAGTTTTATTAAGAACAACTGTTTTTATACCCTGAACCCATTGAAAATGGGAAATCAGGGTATAATGTTTTTGTGAAAATGTATGTAACAGGCAGAAGGAGGCGTGGCAGACCCCATAAAGTATATATATTCTTGATGAGCTCTACAAACTGAGTCGATATAGCCATGCCCGTCTGTCCGTCCGTCCGTTCGTGTGAACGCAGCGATCTCGTAAACCACAAAAGCTAGAGATCTGAAATTTGAAATGTATACTCGTGTATACTCTACGCAGTACGAGTTTATCATTTTTTTTCGATAACTCATCTCATTTTCTTATTATCGATGAAAATCGATAATTTTACTTTGTTTTTCAAGCGTACCTTGAATACCGTTTTAGCTATAGATTTCAGATGTTCCTTGTATATCCGTGTTATGAATACAAACATTTTGTATTTTTGGATTTTCGATGCCTCGCCCCCTTCCCCCAAAATTTGAAAATTACGTACATACATACATATGAATGTCATTAGTACGCCTTAGAAGTTTGGTTACAAAAGTCCATCCAGAAGAAAACTAATTCAACAAATAAGTTTCCATAATACAACCCATTCTGCAACCCAAGCGCTGCCCACGCGCAGTCGCTGCGTAAACTGCGCAGTAGTAGAGCAAGTGATTGTGCGTGCGTGTGCATGTGTGTGTGTGTGTGTATGTGTTGTTTGTATATATGTATATATAAAAGAACCGTAAAGTGATTTGAATATCGCATCTTCGCAGGGTTCAGGGTATCTCTTAGTCGAGCAGTATGCAGATGACGTAAAGCTTTGTGTCTTGTGCGCTAATGCTCTCGATCAATTTCTACAAGATAATCTTGATTGCTTTCACAATTGGTGTGTTGATAATCACTTGCATTTAAACTGCTCCAACTGTATGACAATGACTTTCAGTCTTACCATTCCACATGTTGTTAATTATACAATTAACATTATTTCCTAGCAAATAATTTTTACTATTAAAGATTTTTGACTCAAAACTTATTTTCAATCTTCATATCTTAACCATAAATAATAATAATAAAAATAAATAAAGCCAAATGTGTTCTTTGCGTCATTAAATGTTGGTCAAAGGAGTTTAAAGGCCCCTTTATTACAAATCTTTTATATAATTAGCTTGTACTACCTAACTTAGAATATGGTTCAACTATATGGTCTCCACAGCATAAATGGTACCAGGATCGTATTGAATCGGTCCAGAAACAGTTCCTGGGACCTTTATATCCGTTTACCATCTTACCACAGTAGGCTTCTTCTTATTGATCTCCCATCGTTAATCAATCGTGAAACAATCCTGGAGATTGTCTAGTGCTTTTCACGTTTTATGCGTCAATCGTGTGAAGAATCACAGTTCCCGCGGACCACCGCTAATATCAAATATATAAATATATAATAATAAATATTAGGATTAATAATGTTCGTATTAGTAATGTTAGTATTAGATTTAAGTATCATAAGCCATGGAGGACAAATAAATTTACATTTTTGTTAAGAAGGGAAGAAAATTATAGACCTCTTAGAGCCGGGAAATGTGTCAGGGTAGCAGAACAACGGTGAAGCAGAGCAACAACAACAACAGTGAAGCCGAGCAACAACGTATAACAGCAGCAGAAAAGAACAACGGAAAAACAAGTAAGAACGTTGCAGTCATGCGCAATCGACTGCGTGATACTCTGTTCCCATAGGGGCTTCTGGCATATTACATTTTAAAGTTTATCTTAACTTGTTAAAGTCACCGGTCGAATTAGATTCTGATTCAAAATAAATATGTATTTTATTAAACTTAAAAAAAATATATATGTATAATAAAATCGTTAGAAGATTATTTTATTAAAAAAATATAATTTATTCAAGATTCAATTCTCGATTCCACTTCTAAACTGACTTAAGCTATGTTCTGCAGACGTCTTATAAACCTTGGCTTTGAGCTTTCGATTGATTGGACTTTAGACTTATGGAGCTTTTGGCTCTTATGTAAATAAAGGGATCTCGATCTTGAAGAGATTGAGCTTTAAGAGAGTTCTGTCGGCTAGGGTTTATGCGACGTCAGCAGTTTCAACCCCAATGGTGGGAATAGCGATTCTGGCGATTTGTTTATAATAACTTCTTGGGAAGCCAGAATTGTTATTGTCACCCTTTTGATTATTTCATAATGTTTACATTAAATCTTGTGGGAAAAGAATGTGTAACATAAGTGCTATGGTTAGTGTGTGGGTACATATGTCTCTACATATGTCACTATATATATATGTAAATGAGTAACATTTTTATAAATTATGATGATTATAATTATGATGATATGTGTCCACACTTAATTTTTATGCAAAGCAGTCTGTTAACTTAAAAGTTGTCTGTTAATTTAAAAGTGTGATTGATTTTCTTTACATAACCAATTGAGTCTTTTAACAGTGAAGCATTGCCAACATACGAAAATAACGAAATAACTGACCTAGGCTATGGAAAACTATATTAATATTAGGTGGTCAATTATTTAAACATTAAATCGAAATACATATATTTATTTGTCTCTTACAATTTTTTCTGCCTACTTAGCAAGAAATTAAGCTTATTTATGTAGGCGGTACATGCTTATGACTAAATCCGATACGTAAGAATATTGCAGTTTAGCGCCATCTACTGTATTATTTTTGTGATTGTGATTCTGCAGCAAAATTTAACTCAAGAGCTCTGCAAAATATAATTCCAATTTGCCACGCCCCCAGAGGTCATAGACATGTAATTTTTGGCAAATCTTTAAAATGAGTCTAAAGTAACATGACAGCAAAATTTGCAAGCTTACGCTTCAAAAATGTGGAAATTACAGGGTATTTTTCGGTGTGTCACGCCGTAAAGGGGCGTAACCATTATTTTTGGATCATTGATAGAGGAGGTTACCAGTAACTCAATCAGCCAATTTTGAAGCTTTTAGCTCTACAACTTTAGAAGATATAAAAGCAGATTTTGTGCAAAACACTAGATATTCAGATCCGATTTGCCACGCCCCCAGTTGGCGTAAACTTATTAAATTTGGCCAATCTTTAGAAGTAGACATGACAGCAAAATTTGCAAGCTTACATTCCAAAAATGTGGAAATTACACGGTATTTTTCGGTGTGTCACGCCCTAAAGGGGCGTAACAATTATTTTTGGGTTATCGATTAAGGAGGTCACCAGTAAATCAAATAGCTAATTTTGACTTTAGGAGATATAAACTTTTGCGGTTTGCCACGCCCCCTGTAGGCGTAGATATATCTGCCATAGCTTTTTATACCCTGAACCCATTGAAAATGGGAAATCAGGGTATAATGTTTTTGTGAAAATGTATGTAACAGGCAGAAGGAGACATGGCAGACCCCATAAAGTATATATATTCTTGATCAGCTCGACAAACTGAGTCGATATAGCCATGTCCGTCTGTCCGTCCGTCCGTCCGTCCGTGTGAACGCAGTGATCTCGCAAACCACAAAAGCTAGAGATCTGAAATTTGAAATGTATACTCGTGTATATCCTACGCAGTACGAGTTTATCATTTTTTTTCGATAACTCATCCCATTTCCTTATTATCGATAAAAATCGATAATTTTTCTTTGTTTTTGAATACCGTTATAGCTATAGATTTCAGATTTACTGTGTGTATTCGTGTAATGAATACAAACATTTTACAATTTTTGGATTTTGGATACCACGCCCCCTTCTCCCCAAATTTGAAAAAAACGTATTTCAAATACTAGAGACTTGTGCTTTGGCAAATACATACATATGAATGTCATTATTACGCTGTAAAAGTTTGATTACGAAAGTCTATCTAGAAGCAAACCTATTCAACAAATAAGTTTCCAAAATATAGCCCATACTGCAGCCCAAGCGCTCCACGCGCGCAATCGCTGCGTAAGCTGCGCAATAGCAGAGAAAATTCTTGTGCGTGCGTGTGCATGTGTGTGTGTGTGTGTATGTGTTGTTTGTGTATATGTATATATAAAAGAAGCGTAAAATGATTTGAATATCGCATCTTCGCAGGGTTCAGGGTATCTCTTAGTCGAGCAGTCTCGACTAGAGCACTCTTACTTGTTGATCTTGGGTTGCCAACGCGAGTATATATTAAAAATTTTTAAGCTCTAGCATCAATAGTGCTCAAGATATATAAGAATATGTGTAAGTCACTCTATAGTCAGATCCGATTGCCACGCCCCCAATAGGCGTAGATATATCCGCCATACCTTTTTGATCTTGGGCTGTCAACGCGAGTATACGTTCTAAATTTCAACTCTCTTGCACTTTAACTAACAGGGTTTCTGACATACCGGAAAATGCATTTTTCGATTTGCCACGTCCCTAGTGGGCGTATCGGGAAAATCTTCACACTTTACAATTCGTGGGTATACACGAGTATATGTTCCAAATTCTCCAAGTCTCTAGCTTCAATAGCGTCGAAATGGTTTGCGTTCTGTTTCCCTTTGGGAACAGAGTATAATAAGAACAACGGCGCCTAGACAGATTACAGTCGGTGACCAAGCATAGCGGCGAAAAAGAAGATCAATGACGCCTTGCAACGACAAAACGAACAGCGGCGCCTAACGACGAGACAGACAGAGGAATAACGGCAATCAACACAAGTCTCTGCCTGTGCATGTCGGCAGTGCACAAGAGCGAGCACATGTCGGCAGAGAATAGGAGGGAGCATAGCGACGTATAGGCGAGAGAACGCAGCAACGATGAAAAAGAGTGAGCATAGCGGCAATGCATAAGAGCAGAGCGCTCTGCATTGCTTGGCCAAGCTATGAAACTGATCTTCACCACACGCGTCGACGTCAGCAGAGCGACGGCCGAAACTTGAGGCAAATCATAACTCTGCTGAAAAATAAGAAGACACTCTTTGATCCAACACCGAAGCGAAAAGACGTATGCGCATCGCCACGTCAAACAGCAAGGGACTCTTTGATCAAACGCTGACGCGAGAAGACGTGTGCGCATCGCCACGTCAAGCACCGACGGACAAACGAACTTCAAGAGACCACGCGTGAGCCCGACTTATATATTTATTTCTTCGACATTACGCCGTGAGAGAAACCCAACGAAAACGCTTCGCCTCGTCGCCGATAAGCTAAACCCTAGGGCAAATCAGAGGTTAGTGAGTTGCACAAGTGTTAGGTTGTTGTGAATGAGCCGGGATCGAGAAAAGAAAAGAATACTACTAATAAAGGGAAAAAGAATAAATCATTGGTTAGTTATTCTTTCGGTATTAGACACGGATCATTTCCCCAGGTTACACAGGCAGATACTCTGCAATTCAATTTAGAGTGGCTTTCCCTTTATTGAATTTGCGCGGTCTGAAGCCTGTCGTATCCTCGACCTTCCCTCTTCCTAAGCCTTGGAGTATCCAGGCGATCCCTAGGTGGCACGAACGGATACCCTGGGATTAAATTTAGCGTGCACTCCCCTGAGTTAAATCTGCAAGGACCGAATCCCCTCATAGACATCTACTACAGCAGTAAACCCTGTTATCTAACCCCGAATATCCCGGTCATCCCTACTAGGTTATTCCCCTCATTCCGCGGTTCCGGATCTTTTAAAAATTTTTGGTAGAGAGACCCTGGGGAGTTAGAGAGATACCCCATCCTTAGAAGTTCTTTACAATCGTTATTAATATAACCTGACAACGCAAGTTATCTAAGGGAAATTATTCTCAGCGCCCAGCTGTGAACTAGGGTACAAATTTTATGAATATCTTTCATATTGTGTAGTGATTTTCCAATCCTTTCTTTTATTTTTATACCCCAAACCCATTAAAAAGGAGAAATCAGGGTATAATGGTTTTGTTAAAATGTAAAATGTATGTAACAGGCAAAAAAAACGCATGCAATACGAAATAAACTATTGTATATAAAGTCTGAAAAATTTTTTGTTTATCTTTTATCCAAAATATAACAATACCGTTAACTGCATAAAATATACATGAAAGTAAATGCAAAATTTGGAGACTCTAGCTCCAAAGATGTTCGAGATAGAATTCTAAAAATTAATTTCGATAAGGTCTAAAATCAATAACTATTTAACGGAAATAGTTATAATTTTCACTGGGTTCAAGATATATTAACTAATATCTAAGAAGTGTTGTTAATATTCTCTTTCTTATTTCAGTTTCTCCACTTGTTTATCTCAAATCCGAAATGAAATGGAAATTAATTTATGTAATTGCTCTTTACGTAATCCATCAATAACAAGTATGTGACTTTTTTTATTACTATTGTATATTCAATGCTCAACTTACAAATATTATTAGTAGTATCAAGTAACAAAAGCAAGACTTTGAATTTGGAATAAATTATTCAATTATTCAATAGAATATGTAGATCATATTTAATTGAAATCCGTTAAGTAATACAGAAGCTATTCAACAAAACGTTTATTTCCCGAATATTCTAAGAATCGCAATTGCGATTGAATTGGGCTTCAATTGTTACCTGCTGAGCATTTAAGCATTAAGCAGCGGCAGTGTTACTAGAGGCAGTGCAAGTTGCCTCCATTCGGAGTTAAGTTTTTATACCCTGAACCCATTGAAAATGTTTGTTTTAAAAATGTTTTAATGTTATCGATTAAAACCTTTACACGTGTTTTAAGCTATAGTCTTCATTTTGCACTTAGTTTGCCATATATTTTATAGTAAGAGTGCTCTAGTCGAGACTGCTCGACTAAGAGTTACCCCGAACCCTGCGAAGATGCAATATTCAAATCACTTTACGTTTCTTTTATATATACATATTGTATATACAAACAACACATTATGAGGAGCAATATATGTATGCACGTAGTAGTGTGTATAAATACATGCACGTGCATATGGTCTGCCACGTCTCCTTCTGCCTGTTACATACATTTTCACAAAAACACTATACCCTGATTTTCCATTTTCAATGGGTTCAGGGTATAATTAATAAACAGGATAAGGATTAGAGAGATGAAAAAAGAATAGAAATGATTGGGAAATCACTACACAATGTGGGAGATTTGCCAGATCATCAAATTTATGACCTGCTTACTCC
This sequence comes from Drosophila leonis, assembly GCA_035045365.1. NCBI lineage: Eukaryota > Metazoa > Arthropoda > Insecta > Diptera > Drosophilidae > Drosophila > Drosophila leonis. The sequence goes on from JAWNPC010000835.1 coordinate 53,655, forward strand.
TGAGTATTGTGTGTGATAACCCAAAGATGACCTAAAAGCAAGGATTTTATTAACGGAAGAGAGAGTTCTGAGGAAAACACATTGTAAAATTTATTGTAATGAACGCATAAAACGTGAAACGCGCTATGCAAAGAATAATCCCATGTACACAATGGTAAATACAGCGGACGGAAGTGTCTGGTTGTTCTGGAAGAAACAGAAAAATTAAGCTGCATTAACAGACGGGATGAATCAATATTACCAAAAACAAATTATGTAGAAAAACAATCCCCAGGACTGTTCTACGATTGATTAATGATGGAAGATCAATAAGAAGAAGCCTACTATGGTAAGACGGTAAACGGAGATTAGGGTCCCAGTTTAGATCACGTAGGTCAAAGAGTAAAAACTGTTTCTGGACCGATGCAATACGATCCTGATACAATTTATGTTGAGGAGACCATATAATTGAACAATATTCTAAAGTCGGGCGTACCAGCGAAATATAAAGTAGTTTTGTTATAAAGGGATCATTGAACTCCTTAGCCCAACGTTTAAAAAAGCCCAGCACACTTTTGACTTCGTTTATGATGGTTGAGATATGGGTATGCAATGCCCCAAAAGAGCGTAATTATTTTTTTTAAGTCTATTTTTAGCTTGTCGAGCTGATCAAGAATATATATACCTTATGGGGTCTGCCACTTCTCCTTCTGCCTGTTACAAACATTTTCACAAGAACATTATACCCTGATTTCCCATTTTCAAGGGGGTCAGGGTATAAAAAGCGACTAACTTGGTTGACTGACCGAGGAGCTGGGAACTCTGTTATAGATACAATTTTATCAGGGTGGGTGCTAACTGTACCCTTGCCGATCACATGACCTAAATATTTTACCTCTCTGAGGCTAACTTACTTTTCTCAATGTTATAGGTCAAACCTGCTTGTTTTATTTGCCTTGCAAGCTGATGTGTGACTCGATAGAGTCAGATACCACCAACAAGTCGTCTAAATTGTGAGGAGCAATATATGTATGCACGTAGTGGTGTATATAAATACATGTAGTTGCTATGTGTTTATATGCATATACGTGCATATGTATGTTGCTCCACACAGCGACGCGAGTACTGTAGAAGCGGCCCTCGCGACTGGAAAGGGTCAGAGTCCGAAAGAGGGTTCGACTCTTTCGCTCCTACAGATTCAGCAATTGGCTCGCGTCGCTCCCACGACGATCATCGGCGACCGTTGGCCGTTGGCGACATCGCGTGATGTTGCCGTTAAATCGGGCACGAGCGACAGACAGGCCCCGCTCCAGAGCCGTTAGAGCACGAAGCAGGGCCTGCGTCTGGGCTATAAAAAGGCGCCCGTGGCTCAGTAGGGGACAGTATAAAAGTATCAAAAAGTGAAAGTAAACGTGAAAGTGCCGAAAGTCAACGCGAAGGTAGCGATCAACCAAAAAGGACATCGAGGGACATCGGAGGACACCGATATCGAAAGGACATCGATATCAAGGACTTCAACAGATCAAGGACATCGTGGGAAAATCCAAGGATATCCAAGGAAGATATATGTCGGACGCCTATTAAGGATCATAGGCAACCCAGCGAGGACAAAGGATCATCAGCTGCCACCAACAAGGACATTGGTGCGGTGCAGCTGAACCTAGCGCTAGAAGTTGGCGAAACCTGGGACAGGAGTGAGTAAGTCTTCACGTAGCCGTGCGAAAGAGTGCGTCTTGTGTCTGAGGGGAAGCTGTGGTGTGTTGTAAGCGAATCCAGCCGTAGGAGCATACAGCGCAAATCCTGGCGCATCCTGGAGTGCGTGAACCACTCAACAGCTAACCAAGGCACAACCGTTCGTACAGCCGGAGTACGCTGAATCCTGTGTACAGGTGTGCATGATAGGAGGCGAGTCCTTGCGTATAGCAGGAGTACCGCAGGCAGGCATCGAATCTTGTGTATATCGTGATTTGTAAATTATAGGAAACACGTTCAAAATATATATCTCAACTCAAACCAAACACATTATCGACTACTTATTATCGCAGGGGCTTCAACAAATAAATTTGTTGGCACGAACACACAGTCGGCTGAAACTGGCCCGGCTTGAACTCGGGATAAACCGAAGGTTCGTTACAACTGGCGCCCAACGTGGGGCCCTGCGATAAGAAAGAAGTTTAAGGATAAGCGTGAGAATGGTGAGAGCTTGGGTATACAATTTGAAGAAAGAGGATGTGCTGCGTTACGGGGATGAGTTCGGGGTGAGCTTATCTGGCACATTGGATGTGATGCGGAGACAGTTCGGCCAGTGGGTCGAGGTGAATGAGGGATGGATTCCTTACTCCCTCAGGATCGCTGAACTGGCCAACCTGCATGGACGCCGTCCATCATTGAGAGATGAAGCCCCAACCGCCGTCGTGGAGGACGACGTGGATGAGGAGACCGCGAATGTGGCGCGGCTGTGTCTGCCATCCACTAGCGCGACAGCGCGGCTGCAGGATTCCCAGCAAAGAGCGTGGAGGGCCACATCTACACCGCAACCGGAGATCAGGACGCGTGGGCCATGCGGCACAGCTCCAGATTATGCCAAAGTGGCCAAATAGGTGCGCGAATGGAGCTTTCGCTTCGATGGCACCACCAAGCCCTTGGAATTTCTGGAACAGGTCGAATGGTCAGCCGATACATACGGTCTGGACCTGGACCTGATCCCAAGGGCGATGCCGGAGCTGCTGAAAGGCATGGCTTTGAAGTGGTATGTGGCGAACAACAGGCACTGGACGGCTTGGGCAACATTTGTCCGAAGCTTTCAGGAGTTTTTTCTGCCCAGAGACTACTTGGAGGAGCTAAAGGACGAAGTCAAACATCGGAGACAGATGGTGGGTGAGGTATTTAAGGTGTACATGGGGGAGATGCAGATCCTCATGCGCCCATTACGCTATGAGGCAGACCGCGAGCTGAAGTTGATTTACAACAACAGCCTCCCCGATCTGCGCGCATATGCCCGCCCCTATCAGTTCGGGAGTTTGACGGAGTTGATGGCGTTGGCCGACGAGTTCGAGGATCTGGAGAAGGATCGAGAGAGACTGCGGCAACAGCAACGGTCAAATCGTACGCGGTTGATGGCCATGGACGACGCCGAGAGCCCACGAAGGATGACGGATGATGTGAGACCTCGTCCTGCGCCAAGGACAGGCGCGGCGAGCAGGACACACATCCCGAATCCGGCCAGGGCGTGTCGGATGTGTGGCCAGGAAGGACACTGGGCTAGAGACTGCCGCAACGAGGTCCTGGCGTTTTGCTGGCAGTGCGGGCGAATAGGCGTGCGAACGTCTGCCTGCTGCCAGTCGGGAAACGACCAGCGACACCCGCCTTCCAGGGGCGAGCGGGAGCAGCGTCTAGGAGCCCCCAGGCGTTAGTGGGCAGTCTTCAGGACGAAGGCAGCCAGCTGACGGCGATCGTGGCCATTGGAGACGAGCAGCTGAAGGCCACGATCGACACCGGAGCAACGAGTAGCTTTATTAGCGAAAGGCTCGCTAATAAGCTCCGAGGAGCAGGCGTGTTGCGTGCCACACGGCGGCGCATACGACTGGCGGACGGCAGCTGCAGTCAGGTGGACTTGCAGCTGGGAGCAGAAATCAGACTGGGGAGTCAGCAAATCTTTATCCCGTTGCTGATTCTGCCAGGAGTGATTGACGATTTGGTGCTGGACTGGAGTGCGGTGGCTTGAAATTGGAAATCAAGCCCAGAAATCCAGAGACAGCCATATAATCGGAGGAGAGGCTGTCAGTGGCTGCCGCCAGCCTGGAATTAGGCCCCGAGGCGCCAAAGGTGGCACCTGAGGAGAGCCAACCACCACTCCATGAGGATATGGAGGTGGATGCGTTCCTGAGGCAAGAGCTGGAGAAGTTTCAGCATGAGAAAGGCACCACCAGGATCACCGAGCACAGGATCACAATGCAGGATAAGAGGCCCATAAAGCAGTGTTATTTCCCCAAAAATCCAAAGATGCAGGCGGAAATAAATAAACAAGTGGATGAGCTATTGGCCAAAGGCTGCATTGAGCCCTCGAAAAGCCTACACAGCGCGCCGATTGTCATGGTCAGGAAGAAGACCGGGAAATGGCGGCTGTGTGTAGATTTTCGGCAGCTGAACAGCCGATCCATTAAAGATGCATATCCCTTACCTCGGGTGCATCATATTTTGGATCAGCTGCGAGAGGCACGCTACATCACCAGTCTGGATCTCAAGGATGGATATTGGCAAATACCCATGGAGAAATCCAGCCGGCCACTGACTGCATTCACAGTTCCAGGAAAGGGGCTGTTTCAGTGGAAAGTGATGCCGTTCGGGCTGCATTCTGCGCCCGCAACGTTTCAGCGTGCGCTGGATCAGGTCATTGGTCCAGAGATGATGCCTCACGCCTTTGCCTACCTCGACGACATCATCGTCATCGGGAAGACGCGCCAGGAACACATAGATAACTTGCGAGAAGTGTTCCGACGACTTCGAGCGGCCAACTTGAGGATCAACATCGACAAGTGCGATTTCTTCAAGAAGGAGCTGAAGTACCTGGGCCACAAGGTGACGGAGCATGGCATTCGTACGGACCCGGAAAAGGTAGCCGCGATTGCCGAGCTGAAGCCACCCTCAAACATCAAGGAGCTGCGTCAATATGTGGGATTGGCTTCATGGTATCGTCGTTTTGTGCCGGACTTTGCTGCGACAGTGCATCCACTCAATGCACTGCTCAAAAAGGGCACAAAATGGGAGTGGACGGAAAAGCGGCAAAAGGCATTTGAGATGGTGAAAGCCAAACTGACGGAGTCGCCAGTCTTGGCATGCCCCGACTTTTCGAAGCCGTTTTGCTTGCAGACGGATGCAAGCAACTACGGGCTTGGGGCCATCTTGACGCAGACCTCTGAGGATGGGGAACGCGTCATCTCATATGCCAGTCGGACACTAAACAGTGCTGAGCCGAATTACTCGGCCACTGAGAAGGAGTGTCTGGCCATCATTTGGGGCATTCGGAAGCTCAGGCCGTCCCTGAAAGGATACCATTTCGTGGTGGTCACGGACCACATGGCTCTGAAGTGGCTCAATTCCATTGAGAGCCCTTCAGGAAGGATTGCAAGATGGGCACTGGAGTTGCAGCAGTTCGATTTTGAGGTACGCTACAGAAAGGGCAAGCAAAATGTAGTGGCGGATGCGCTTTCTCGGCAGCCTTTGAGCGAAGAGGCGTGCCGCTTGGTGACGAGCAAAGAGATGCCAGCTGGGACAGGATGTCGCTGGATATCCAAGCTGCGCCAAGACGTGCACAAAAGCCCACAGAAGTTTCCGGACTATAGAGAAGAGTTCGGAAATCTGTACAGGCACATCCCGCATCAAGCTGGTCACGAGGATGTGGCTGCGTGGAAATTGTGTGTGCCAACGGAAAGGCGCAAACAAGTTCTCGAGGAGAACCACGACGCAGCCACCGCTGGACACCTTGGGAGCCGGAAAACAATTGCTCGGGTGGCAGCGAGATACTACTGGCCAGGTATGTATCGGGATGTGCGGGCCTACGTGCAGCGTTGTGAGCTATGCCAGCGCTACAAACCCAGTCAACTGCAGGCAGCTGGACAAATGCTCACCCAAATCCCAGAAGAGCCGTGGGCCACTGTATGCGCCGATTTTGTTGGACCGCTGCCAAGATCAAAGCATCAATTTTATGCCTGAAAATTTGTTCAAAATATATAAAGTCGTAAAATTTGCAAATTTTACACCTGGAAAATTTGTTCAAAATATATACAGGCGTAAAATTTGCTTAAACTAGCAGTTATCAGCGCTCACAAAATCAAAATCGAGCAAGTTGCGCGCGCATCGGAGAAAGCACAGCCAACAACAACACCAACATCTGTAAAAGTGCGAGCTGAGAGAGCGCGCACCAACAACACCAACAGCTGTAACGGCGCAAGCCGAAAGCGCACACAACAACACCAACAGCTGCAAAAGTGCGAGCTGAGAGAGCGCGCACACAACAACACCCACATTTGTAACAGTGCGAGCTGAGAGAGCACGCACAACAACACCCACATTTGTAACAATGCGAGCTGAGAGAGCGCGCACCAACAACACCAACAGCTGTAACGGCGCAAGCCGAAAGCGCACACAACAACACCAACAGCTGCAAAAGTGCGAGCTGAGAGAGCGCGCACCAACAACACCAACAGCTGTAACGGCGCAAGCCGAAAGCGCACACAATAACACCAACAGCTGCAAAAGTGCGAGCTGAGAGAGCGCGCACACAACAACACCAACATTCGTAACAGTGCGAGCTGAGAGAGCACGCACAACAACACCCACATTTGTAACAATGCGAGCTGAGAGAGCGCGCACCAACAACACAAACAGCTGTAACGGCGCAAGCCGAGAACGGAAAAAAAAAACAACAACACCCACAGCTGTAACAGTGCGAGCTGGGAGAGCGCGCTCATGGCGAAGAGACAACAACAAAGCAAAGCGCAAGAGGTCAAGGCACTCGGCGGAAGGCGTATGATCCTTGTCAGCTGCGCAGCGATCGCTAGCGGTCGAGGCGACACGAAGTTGTCAAGCCTGACATGCAAAACGGGCACTAACAACATCGCAGGGGCGATATGCAAAATGGGCAACAACAACGTCGCATAGGGCGACACACAAAACGGGCAAAAACAACATCCCATAGGGCGACATGCAATATATAGGGCATGCGCATGCGAAAAGGGAACGGGGTGAGGAAAGTCAGTGTAGCGGGGCGGCGTTCGGCTATTACCGTAGCCTGCGATAATAATGGCGGCCTGGAATTCAGCAATAGGATAGAGGATGCCAGAGCGAGAAACATAGATTGGAGGACCCGTTAGATGCTGCCGCCTACGCATACAGCGACGCGGCAGCATAGGGTATAAAAAGGGCATCTAGGCATAGGAGCGGCCTATTTCATCTTCAACACTATGGTCAACGCACGCGCAGACACCATCGACGTCGGCTCGGGACTGGGCATCGGGAGGGTGCACCCGGCTGATCCTCGCCTGCTGGCTAGCGATTCCGCTGGAGCGGCACGAGGAGCAGGCCGGGTGAGCACACCGGTGTCCAGGGTTCGAGCACGTCGAAGCCGAGTGCGTTTGCCCCCGGTGCGACTGCCATTTCATCCGAGGCGGCGCACTGCCAGGTGCCTTCGACGGCATCAGCCGTACTTGGAGCTGGAGCTATCGTCCAGCGAGGAGATGGCGATATCGCCGCGGCGGACCCCGACATATGGGATGAGTCGCTGTACTCAGATTGCGTCCGCAATGGGCGGTATTCTCCGACGCATTCGCCGTGGCGGCCGCCGAGACATCGGATGGCCATCGACAGCAGCGAGGACGAGATCATAGTGATCTCGGACTCAGAGGAGTCGGAGCCGGAAGATGAGGGAGGAGAAGAGGAGCCAGACGTCGAGGACGAGATCATCGTCATCTCGGACTCAGAGGAGGAGGAGCAGGAGGAGGAGGAGTAGGAGGTGCCTGAACCGCCACAGGTCACGTCCAGGTATGAGGAGCAGGTGCGGGGAGGGATGTTGGAGGTTCACCTCACCATCCGGTGGAAGGAGCCACTTGTACCGTGGCCCCACGGATTTTCGCTGGAAGAGCAGGTGCAGCCTGATGCGCCGCCGTCCCGGGAGACCACGCCGTCCGACACCCCGCCGCAGACACCGATGGACGAAGAAGAGGAGTGGAGGCCCATCAGGCTGCCTCCTAGGCCAACGCTGCAACGGCAGCTATCTGAACCTGCGCCGCCTCCACCGACACGACCGGTCCTACAGCGTCAGACGTCGCTGCCGGAGCTCGACACCTCGAGAGTGTGGATGGAGGTGAGTCGTGGGGAATGGCCGGAGGAGTTGGAGAGGCACGCCGTCAAAAGGGAGGAAAGAGGAACCAGCCGCACAGCACGTATAGTGTACGTGGACGGCGTGCGGTATCGGGTGCGGCGTGGCCGCACGGGGTGCAGGGCTTTTGCGGACCTAGGGGAGTAAGAAAAGAAAAAAGATAATAAATAAAGAAAAAAAAAGATTTGCCAACAACAGGGTACTTACTGCGGCAAGGGGATGCGGGTTTTTTGGAATTTTCAGCAATAGCAGACGTGTGCCACGCAACTGGATGCACCGGCCGTCCGAGCTTGGACGACGGAAGAACTTACCGGCCGATCCTCGCGCACTGGTCAGCGACTTCGCGGAAGCTGTGCGCGACCGAGGAGTGAGCCGGGAAGCCAACCGTCGTCAAGAAGCGGCGCGCCGGAGGCAGTTGCGAACCACGTCTGTTGTTCCGAGGGCAACTCGCGGATCGACCGCAGACACCCCTTCGGAACACCAGCAGCCGTCCGAAGAGCAGTCGCAGCCATGGCTGAGGGAGAACCAGCGGCGAGGAACATGGTGCGCCAATTGGCAAAATCATCGGCCGCCACACACACACAACCGCACCGCCACCGGGGCCTAAAGGAAGGAAAAAAAAACAAACAAGAGGTATGTTTTGTAGCAGCACCCGGCGTGGGCAGAGGCGGCGGCGGCCGATCATAGGCAGGGGCATCGGGGAGAATATATTCCGGGCTGGAAAGATGGGAAAATTTGTAAAATTCGAAATATTTTATAAATTCTACACCAAAACACTCGTCTACAGCTCACTGAGTTGCCAGCAGCGAGAAGAACAGCTGCAGGCGAGTCTTAACAGAAGGTTAACAGAGTGTTAATAGCAGCGATCGACGCAGAACGGAGCGACGCAGATCGGAGCGACACAGAACCACTAACCATACAACACATAGATGCGTCAACTAGAACAAAGTTATTCCACACTGAAAAACTTGTGCGTGGTGGACCACTCAACTTCGTATTTGCTCGGCTCGGTCGGTTTAGGTTCAGACAGTAAAATTATGGTCCGGCAAAATCAGTGCGCTGCGAGCGCTCAACCGAAATGGTCACATTCTCATATGAAGAACTACTATATGCTATTTTTCCTTCCTCTCTCTCTCTCTCTCTCTCTCTGCTCTCTCAAGTACATATACACGTATGGCGTACACACAACCAGCAGCGTACCCAAATTGAAATTCGTTCGTCGAGACGTTTCATTCTTTCCCTTCTGAGAGAAGGGTATACCAAATTGTTGAAAGGGTGTGCCATGCTCATGCAAAATGCTTACAATTTCATTATTATTTGTGTGAAGGGTATGAAAGCGTTGGTGCGCTTAGCGAATATGTTTTTGAGACCAGCATGCACACACACCCAGTCCCTTGCTTACATACATATATGAGTATTTGTGTGCGAAACTCTTGCTGCCTGTGGTTGCTTGATTTTGTGGACTGCACACACACAAATAATAATGAAATTGTCAGCATTTTGCATGAGCATGGCACACCCTTTCAACAATTTGGTATACCCTTCTCTCAGAAGGGAAAGAATGAAACGTCTCGACGAACGAATTTCAATATATGGGTACGCTGCTGGTTGTGTGTACGCCATACGTGTATATGTACTTGAGAGAGCAGAGAGAGAGAGAGAGAGAGAGAGGAAGGAAAAATAGCATATAGTAGTTCTTCATATGAGAATGTGACCATTTCGGTTGAGCGCTCGCAGCGCACTGATTTTGCCGGACCATAATTTTACTGTCTGAACCCACTGTTAAAAGACTCCGTAGGTTACGCAAAGACGAGTTCCGTTACTTTTAATGTTAACTAACAGACTTGTTGTGACGTCACATTATCACTTTGTGCTCTGTTATCCCAGGTGAAGTTTGGCGGGCACTTAAACTGAGATCGGGCAAATGCTCCAAAGCAAACAAAATAAAGTATTTAAAAGCTAATTTTAATAGTAAACACCATAAAAATAGTCAATCCTTAATTTTACTTCCTGAAAATACCAAAAATATGTAGATAATGGCAAAAGCTGTGGGGTCTTTTGGCCGCAGCAATTATATGCCCAAAATAGATTATATGTCAGGAATAATGGTTAATAGACAGTGTTCGCTGAGTTTTTGCCATAAAGTAATGCTTATTTATGACAATCTATCCACATATTTAAGTATAATACACGTTGAAGGTGCATCAATAAACCTGCTGTTCACACCTGCAGCAATGTCAGAAACATAGGAAAGAATGAAATAAAACGTAGTGCAGCTATTAAAAACTCCAAGACTGCGTATGAATGTTTGTTTAAAGCCCAAAGAAAGAGATAATCAGCCTGAACCAGCTCCAGAGATCTTGGCAGAAGCTACCAATGCTGCACATCATCTTTGGCCATCAGATTCTCAATATAATGATGGAAAGTGGTAGATATAATGATGTGGATTGATGGGAAACGAATAATATTTATTAATACTATTCATTTTTTCCAATTTAAAGTCTTGGAAAATAAAGTAAAGGCTATTCAACACGAAAATAAGAGTGGTCAACGGACTACATGAGCAATAACTGCATAGAAAACGGTTTAGAACAAAAAAAAATAATAAAACCATTATATTTTCCGATTAAAGAATCTATATATAACTGGTAATAAAAAACAGTTTACGTTTTTATTTTGTCTACTGGCTTTACTATAGATAACAGTGTCAAATTCGGTTGATTTTCATACAAAGATCAGAGCGCGCGCACCAATTTCTGATAAAGTGACGTTTCACTGTTAACTTAACAGACCGCTTTGCATAACCTAGTATTCCTCAATCGTGGTCTGAACCTAAACCGACCGAGCCGAGCAAATACGAAGTTGAGTGGTCCACCACGCACAAGTTTTTCAGTGTGGAATAACTTTGTTCTAGTTGACGCATCTATGTGTTGTATGGTTAGTGACAGAACGGAGCGACGCAGAACGGAGCGACGCAGAACGGAGCGACGCAGAACGGAGCAACGCAAAACGGAGCGACGCAGAACGGAGCAACGCAAAACAGAGTGCAGCGCCAAAATTCAAAACACGAAGTTTTCGTGTTTTTCCCGAAGGAAGAGGGGAGTGTGAGGAGCAATATATGTATGCACGTACGTAGTAGTGTATATAAATACATGTAGTTGCTATGTGTTTATATGCATATACGTGCATATGTATGTTGCTGCACACAGCGACGCGAGTACTGTAGGAGCGGCCCTCGCGACTGGAAACGGTCAGAGTCCGAAAGAGGGTTCGGCTCTTTCGCTCCTACAGATTCAGCAATTGGCTCGCGTCGCTCCCACGACGATCATCGGCGACCGTTGGCCGAGGTACCGTTCGTGGCCGAGTGAAAGTAGTGGATTCTTTCACTCGCACAGCCATAACGGTATTTCGGCCAATGAGCGGCTGCCACGCGATCAAGCGACATTTGGCGTCGCAAAAGATCGCGTGATGTTGCCGTTAAATCGGGTACGAGCGACAGACAGGCCCCGCTCCAGAGCCGTTAGAGCACGAAGCAGGGCCTGCGTCTGGGCTATAAAAAGGCGCCCGTGGCTCAGTAGGGGACAGTATAAAAGTATCAAAAAGTGAAAGTGAACGTGAAAGTGCCGAAAGTCAACGCGAAGGTAGCGATCAACCAAAAAGGACATCGAGGGACATCGGAGGACACCGATATCGAAAGGACATCGATATCAAGGACTTCAACAGATCAAGGACATCGTGGGAAAATCCAAGGATATCCAAGGAAGATATATGTCGGACGCCTATTAAGGATCATAGGCAACCCAGCGAGGACAAAGGATCATCAGCTGCCACCAACAAGGACATTGGTGCGGTGCAGCTGAACCTAGCGCTAGAAGTTGGCGAAACCTGGGACAGGAGTGAGTAAGTGTTCACGTAGCCGTGCGAAAGAGTGCGTCTTGTGTCTGAGGGGAAGCTGTGGTGTGTTGTAAGCGAATCCAGCCGTAGGAGTGGGCTGTAAGTGATCCGAGCGAACTGCCGGAGCATACAGCGCAAATCCTGGCGCATCCTGGAGTACGTGAACCACTCAACAGCTAACCAAGGCACAACCGCTCGTACAGCCGGAGTACGCTGAATCCTGTGTACAGGTGTGCATGATAGGAGGCGAGTCCTTACGTATAACAGTAGTACCTCAGGCAGGCATCGAATCTTGTGAATATCGTGAATTGTAAATTATAAGAAACACGTTAAAAATATATATCTCAACTCAAACCAAACACATTATCGACTACTTATTATCGCAGGGGCTTCAACAAATAAATTTGTTGGCACGAACACACAGTCGGCTGAAACTGGCCCAGCTTGAGCTCGGGATAAATCGAAGGTTCGTTACAAAATATATAAAAACTTCACGACTCAGATTAGTAGGAATTATTTTGTCCATAAGCTTCGACATGATCTTTGGGGCATTACAAAGCGAAAAAGACATAACAGTATACTGATATAACGCCTACCAGGTACGCTAAATGCGGTTTTATAGCGTGATATCGGCTCTAATGGGATTTGCCATAATGCGTCTTTTAAGTCTAAGCTGGTAATAAATTCTGCTTTAGGTAGCCTGCTGAGAATGCTTTCAATGATCGGCATAGGATATGCATAATAAGGATATGAAAAATCGTAACCGCATTTACACGCCTACTATCTAAACATAACCGAACCATTCCTGGTTTACGAACTCACACGACTAGAGATGACCAAAAGCTTTGTGACTCTTCTATTACGCCTAATTTAATCATTCTATCTAGCTCTTCATACATCTGTATAATGTCGCTGCTTAATTTGGGCTGCTCCGGTGACATCAATTTCATGAGAAAGAAGAAGATTTGTTCGACCTAAGAACAATTTAGGAAAAGAAGGAAACATGCTAACATGTTGGAGCAACAATTGGTGCTTTGCGGTTGTATGTGACTTTAAGTTTCGATTCGCTATTGAGGCTAATTGACTAATAGTGGAAAGGAAGAAAATTAAATTGGGTCCAATTATCAATCCCTAAGTATACATTTTGAGACAAAGAAAGTACAAAGTAAAATGTCAACATTTTGGTCTCTTTTCTGAATTTAATTTCAGTACTAATTTTACCTAACATATTTTGTGATTTTCCATCAACTGTGCGTACAGCCGAACTCAGTGGCTTAAATACAATTTTAGAATTAAGTATATAATTCGAAAATACAACTTATCGAAGCACCAGTGTCCATTAAGCCACTAATGTTCTTCCCTAAAAGCATAACATCTGCATACGGCCTAACATCTTGACCATTCGCTACTACAGCTGAGCATTAGTTGCTCAACCTCTTTCCTGAGAGGCGACGTAAGAGAGAACGAGATTTAGAGCTTGTTCGTGAGAGTGTTGTTTCGCAATACGACACACGATTCGAAAAATTAAATTGTGGAGATGAAAATGAAAAATGAAAAATGAGAAAATCTATTAGGTATTGGTTAATTTCGACATCATTTGTTTGCGTGCACTGGTCGACGGTACACGTGTTGGCAAGTTTTTTGAATGGTTGTTACATTTCTTGCACAATGGCTTATAAGTATCGGCTTTGCCACAACCATAACAAAATATACGTCAGTCTGCAGTGCAATCTTGATATCTATGGCCTACAGTATTGCAATTCCATCACAGTAAATTTACTGCTGAAAAGATTCATGTCCTATTACCATTTCACTTACGGTACTACGTAGCATGGGCGTAGGACGGGGCTGAGGCACTGGCGGCTTGCCAATGGTCTGCAAAAAAATTTCGCGTGTGCGTACCAGAGTTCGCAATTGAGGTACTCTTTCTATCTGCTCATAGAGCAGTTCGTGTTTAATCTCTGGGAGCAAATAAGTGAGGAGAATTTCGAGCAGAGCTGACTCACGCAAGGTACTCGAAAGTTTGTCCGAAATCGACTAGTAAAAAAATTAATAATACTACTAGACCAGTATTTGGGAATTACGATGCTCAACGAATATTGGTTAATTATTATTTCTCATTAAAATTAAAATATAATAAAAACAAGTAAGAACTACGACTAGGAGATCCACTGTCCGATTTGCGTTTTTAAATATATTTCGTATCTTGTATACATTACAAACTTATACAAAATTTAATTAAATTGCCTTTCTTGCACTTTCACAATCAAATAGCATGTTTGTCAAAAATGTAGTTTTTCTTTTAAGAATAAAAGTAATATTAATTTAATAAAAAAATAAAATAAACAAGTAAGAGTACTCTAGTCGAGACTGCTCGACTAACAGATACCTTGAACCCTGCGAAAATGCGGGAGGGGGCGTGGTATCCAAAATCAAATATTAGAAAATGATAATATTACTTACACGGATATACACAGTAAATCTGAAATCTATAGCTATAACAGTATTCAAGTTACGCTTAAAAAACGAAGCAAAATGATCGATTTTCATCGATAATAAGGAAATGGGATGAGTTATCGAAAAAAAATGATAAACTCGTAAAAATTTTTGAGCCGGTATCCAAAATATAACAAAAACCGAAATTGTATAAAATATTTATGAAACTAAATGCAACATTTGGGGACTCTAGGTCCAAAAATGTACGAGATAGAATTAAAAAACAGTATTTCGATAAGGTTTTTAATCGATAACATTTAAACGGGAATAGTTATCGAATGTTTGAAACAAACTTGATATGCGCCTGCTATACCGGGACTTCCAAAAATTCAAGTCTCTAGCTCTTATAGGTTCTGAGATCAACGCGTTCATACATACGGACAGACGGACAGACAGACAGACGGACATTGCTAAATCGACTCAGTTTGTCACTCTGATCAAGAATATATATGTGTATGTTGTATGTCAAATAAGCATATGCCCACAGTATTGTAGAGTATACAATACATCAAGTGGTCATATGCCCAACTTAAAGTAAGAGTATCATACTCATAACATAGTGACACTTTGTTGCTTTATTTATACAATTATAAATTTACATAAGTGCAGAAATACGATCAGCCACTTATGCGGACTGGCCGCAGCGTGGGATCGCTAACGTAAGCACTTCTTAAGTATGTAGCATCAGTACATATATATATATACATATATGCACATAAACACATACGTACATACATACTGCAACTCTCTCTCTCTCTGCCGACGTTCTTAGCGGCAGAGCTCACTTTGAATATTCTTTGTATATATATTAATTGAATAAAACAGAGAATTCATTCTCGATTTGAACATGAACATAACATGGCGACCGTGACAAGTTGCTCAACCTCTTTCCTGAGAGGCGACGTAAGAGAGAACGAGATTTAGAGCTTGTTCGTGAGAGTGTTGTTTCGCAATAACGTAAGCACTTCTTAAGTATGTAGCATCAGTACATATATATATATACATATATGCACATAAACACATACGTACATACATACTGCAACTCTCTCTCTCTCTGCCGACGTTCTTAGCGGCAGAGCTCACTTTGAATATTCTTTGTATATATATTAATTGAATAAAACAGAGAATTCATTCTCGATTTGAACATGAACATAACATGGCGACCGTGACAAGTGTCACGAACATGTAAAAATACCAATCCGAAACCTAAGAGTACAAGTGCTAAGCCTAAAAAGGTTGTCTCGGCAGCAGCATAAATATCTACAACAACCCGCAGCAGCAATAGCTGCAACAACTCGCAGCAGCATAAACGGATACAACAACGGCAGCATCAGTAGCAGCGGCAGCAGCAGCAGATAAATGCAATATTAATACGAAAAGAAATTTGAATTGTGAAACACAAATATCATCGTATGTAGCCATATCGCAAGGATGTCGCCTATTCAATGATGAAACGCTGCTGGCCATTAACAATCAATCATTAGTGTCAAATGTCAATAACGATGTAACTAATTCATCAGCATCAGCAACGAGAAACCATATATCTGTAAGGCACCCGGCTGCACTAAGCGTTACACAGATCCCAGCTCTCTGCGGAAGCATATGAAGACCGTGCATGGTGCCGAGCTCTATGCAAATAAGAAGCGTAAGGGCTTGCCACTCCATGATGCGAACTCCGGATTGGATAGGGAGAGGCACAGCACCGGTTCCCCAGCAAAGAAGCAGCCTGTGCAGCCAGCACGGGCACCGTCTGGCGCATCAAGCCGGACCAAGGAGTGGTGAACCGACAGCGCAACATAGTGCGTACAACAATATTTAAAAAAACAAAACTAACAAAATATACAAATGCACTGCGATGCATAAATAAATGTAATTTTAAGATAAATATTGTAAAGCGGAAGCGATAATTGCATTGCCCGCCAGAGTATGGCCCGTGAAGCCATACAAAACATTAGACAGGAGATCACTGCGTTGATCGAATAGAATAGAATATATATAAAATTAAAAAAAAAAAATGATATTCTAAGTAAACCCAAAAAAAAAAAAAATTTTTTTAAATTTTCTAAAAATAAAAAAAAAATAAAAATAATATATATATATATTCCTTACTTAAAAACAAAAAATAATAAACAGTAATCAAGATTTAATATCTATCTATCTATCCCAAAAAAGGATAATATATCGGAAGTAGGAAATATGTTGGACCATCAGTCAAAAGTAGCGGATTCAACCGCAAATGTCATTAACAATGTCGAGTCAACTTCACTCGATTTGAAATTCATAACACTGATACCAATATTGATTCACTTGTAGAAACTAATACAACTAATACCAACATGGCACAGACTGTAGTTCAGTTCTTAAAGTTAGCTTCATCGCTTATACCAGATTTTGATGGTAAAGCTGAAAATCTACAGAGTTTCTTAGATTCACTAAATCTAATTGAAACACTCAAAGATGAACATGAACTGACAGCAGTAAGCCTAATAAAGACAAAACTAAAAGGTCATGCTCGAAACCTAATTAGCAATGAGCAGACAATTGCAGCCATTATTGCGCAATTAAATAAATCTGTAAAAGGAGAATCAGTAGAAGTAGTATCTGCGAAAATCTTAAATTTGCAACAAAAGAGCAAAACTGCCAATCAATATACCCAAGAGGTAGAAAAATTGGCTAAATCTCTAGAAGGAGCTTATATTAGTGATGGTTTGTCACCTGACTTAGCTAATAAGTACAGCACAACACTTGCTGTCAAAGCTATGGCTCAGAACTGCTCCATTGATAAGGTAAAACTTATCATGCAGGCAGGCACATTCAATAATATGAATGATGCCAATTCCAAATTTGTAAACAGCTGTACCGAAGCAACAGGACAGTCAAACACTGTACTGTACTTCCAATAGCGTCAAAATGGATATAATCGAGGCAACCGAGGTAATTACCGTGGAAGAGGTGATAACCAAAATAACGGTTACCGAAATAATAATAATAGAAATAATAGAGGCCAAGGAAACTCTAGAGGAAACTCTAGGGGCCGTGGAAATTCCAACAGAGGAAATTCCAACAATGTCAGAGTAACCCAAGATGCTTCGGAAACTCCCAGACACCTCCAGATACTCAGAATTAAATAGTGAAATATATACAGTTAACTTAAGTCTCAACAATTTCGTATCATTCAAAAATGTTGAAATAAATAAAAAGATAACATTTTTGATTGATACAGGTGCAGATATTTCAATTATAAAAGAAAATTCTGATGTCTTTCATGACATCCAAATCGATAGAATTATAGACATTCTAGGCATAGGAGAAGGAGTAATAAACTCCAAAGGAGTAGTCTCAATTGAACTCCAAACAGACAAATACATTATTCCATACAAATTTCATATACTTCATTCAGATTTCGCAATCCCTTTCGATGGAATAATAGAATTAGATTTCATAAAAAAAATTAATTGCCAATTAGATTACAATAGTTCAGAGGATTGGTTTATAATTAGACCACAAAACCTAACGTATCCTATCTATGTTCCAATAACATTTAGTTCTGGTACTAATTCCACACCAGCAAGATCCCAAGTGATACGCAAAATAGAGTTGTCTTCAGCAGAAGAAAACATTTTAATTCCAAATCAGGAAATTAAACCGGGTGTTTATGTTGCAAACACTATTGCAACGGCCCAAAATACTTTTGTCCGATTCTTAAATACCACAGATACATGCCAAATAGTAGGCAATAATAACTTAAAATTTGAATCACTTTCGAACTATGAGGTGGTTCAAAATCTAAAAGACAATAGAAAAGAGTCTGTAATTAATAAATTAAAGAAAAATTTTCTAATTTTGTTTAAGAAACAACTTGAAGAAATATGCACCCAGTATAGTGATGTGTTCGGACTTGAAAACGAACCAATCACAACAAACAATTTTTATAAACAAACATTGAGACTTAAGGATGATGAACCAGTATATGTAAAAAATTATCGATGTCCGCATAGCCAAATAGAAGAAATCCAGCAACAAGTTGGAAAGTTAATTGAACAAAATATTGTTGAACCGTATGTTTCACCCTATAATAGCCCACTTTTATTAGTTCCAAAGAAATCCCTTCCGGGATCTGATAAGAAAAAATGGCGATTAGTGATCGACTATCGTCAAATAAACAAAAAACTTTTGTCCGATAAATTTCCACTCCCCAGAATTGACGATATTCTTGATCAATTGGGTCGAGCCAAATACTTTTCATTAATTCATTTCAGAGAATGATGACA
This sequence comes from Drosophila leonis, assembly GCA_035045365.1. Lineage (NCBI taxonomy): Eukaryota > Metazoa > Arthropoda > Insecta > Diptera > Drosophilidae > Drosophila > Drosophila leonis. The sequence goes on from JAWNPC010000835.1 coordinate 72,171, forward strand.
ATCGCATTCTCAGGCCTTGAGCCTACCCAAGCATTCCTTTATATGGATGATTTAATCGTTATAGGTTGTTCTGAACAACACATGATTAAAAACTTAACAGATGTTTTCAAACTTTGTAGAAAAATTAATCTGAAATTACATCCAGAAAAATGTTCATTTTTTATGCATGAAGGGACATTCCTAGGTCACAAATGCACAGAATAAAGGAATCTTACCAGATGACAAAAAATTTGACGTCATCAAGAATTATCCAGTCCCGCATGATGCGGATACCGCTAGACGTTTCGTTGCATTTTGCAATTATTATAGACGTTTTATAAAAAACTTCGCCGAATATTCCCGGCACATAAAAAGATTATGTAAAAAGAATGTTCCATTTGAGTGGACAGGGGAATGCGAAAAAGCATTCCAATATCTAAAAGATAAGCTTGTTCAACCAAATTTATTACAGTACCCAGATTTTAGCAAAGAATTTTGCATAATCACAGATGCAAGCAAACAAGCATGTGGAGCAGTTTTAACTCAAAACTATAATGGACTCCAACTCCCAGTTGCATATGCATCAAGAGCATTCACTAAAGGTGAAAGCAATAAGAGTACTACAGAACAAGAACTAGCAGCTATACATTGGGCAATAATACACTTTCGACCATATATATATGGCAAACATTTTACAGCTAGAACGGACCTTTAACATACTTATTTTCCATGATAAACCCAAGTTCAAAATTAACACGCATGCGACTCGAGTTAGAAGAATACGATTTTACAGTAGAGTATCTGAGAGGGAAAGACAATTTCGTGGCAGACGCCTTGCCAAGGATAACAATATCCGACCTAATTGACATGAGTAGAAAAGTCCTGAAAGTCACAACCAGACAACAAAGTAGACACAACAATTTCTGCCCAGAAAATAAACAAGAACTATTGCCAAAGCAAAGTCTTGAAAAAGCTTCTAAGCCCAACGTATACGAAGGGCTTACGAAAAGTAGTGACCTTGCGAATAACAGATTCCACATGTTTATTGAAACATGGAAAAACAGTTATTACAAGAATTAATGTTAGCGGTTTGTACTCCAATGGAATTTCCACTTAGGTCAGTTTTTCCAAAGGCTTGAATGGCAAGCCGGTGTATCTAAAATCAGCCAACTAAAAGTGGTACCGAACGAAAAGATCTTTGATTCAATTTCAATAGCTGTTTTCAAACAATTGGGCAATGAAAATTTAAAATCATTAAGAGTAGTGCTCTCAAGCCGGTGACCCAAATAACTAATGAAAAAGAAAAAGAAGCAATATTGTCTACATTCCATGATGATCCAATTCAAGGAGGTCATACAGGCATTAATAAAACGCTAGCAAAAATAAAGAGAAGTTATCACATAAATTCCATAGCAACTAAGTAATATTACATAAACAATGCTGACGCGCCAAATTATGGGTTCAGTGCTCTGCACTAACAACCATCAGCAGCGATTATGTGACACTGCTTATGCTGAAGCGTTGCTTCTCTCAGAATGCTGAGTCGGCATGCCGACCACTGCGTGATGGCGTGATGCATTGGGTTTTTCCTGGGTAGAATTATGCTTTACTTTTGTCTTTAATTTTAGTTCTGATTTGAATAAAGACAGCACAAGACTGTTCGTCATTACTCCGGCTTGGCCGTCGACTTATTATTTCATATATTATCACTGAGCCACAAAGCCAGCGATTGGAATTATTTTCCCAACATAATCTTCTCTGAAGTCCACCATCCACTGGAGGAAACCCAAGGGACCCAAGACATCAGGAAGAATTACATAATTGGCGCCCAACGGAACAGAAGTCACACCCTTAGAGTTATCACTCACATTTCATGTAAGCTCATTTAAAAAAGTTTTCATATTGTTCATAACAGTGTAATTGTGAAAATTGTAATTAATCTTTTATAAACGTTAACACGTTCAAAATTTATATTGATCATTGCCAATCGCCGTTTCAAACTTCGCGGTATAATTGAAATCACGAGCATATGAGCCGTTTTGACATAGGAAGACAGATAAAGGTAGAGTGCCCTAGTGATAGTGAAGACGGTTGGGAAACAGAATATAATAGTGAAGTTCAGAACCACAACCTTAGCCAAGCACACAACCAAGTAACCATGGACCCAAACCAGGTACAAGCCTTAATACAGAGCGCTGTTAGCCAAGCCCTGGCACAGCAAGAGGAAAGGTTTCAGTCTAGACTAAGCGCAATGGCAACCAAGATAGATAGCTTGTGCATTGTAGCTCCACAAGTAGAAAGTTTCCAAAGAATTTCAGTACAACCTGAAAAAAGATGTGATATCCCAATTGATATCATTAAGTCCGTTCCCGAATTTTTTGGGGGTTCCGACGACTATGTGGCATGGAGGCAGTCAGCCTGCGATGCTTATGAGTTATTTAAGCCATACAACGGCAGCAGTGCTCACTATCAAGCGGTCACAATCATCAGAAACAGGATCAGAGGAGCAGCAAGAGCAGTTTTAGTATCACACAATACAGTGCTTAACTTTGATGCTATATTAGCTAGATTAGATTGCTCCTACGCTGACAAGACATTGCTACGACTTTTAAGGCAAGCACTCGAAATGGTCAGACAAGGCGATTTAAGCCTTATGGAATATTATGACGAGGTTGAAAAGAAATTAACCCTCGTTACAAACAAGATAGTTATGACACACGAGACCGAGCAAGCTACATTGCTTAACGAAGAGGTGAGGTCCGATGCGCTCCACGCATTCATTTCTGGTTTGAAGAAATCACTTAAAGCAGTCGTTTTCCCAGCACAACCGAAAAACATGCCCTCCGCATTGGCGCTTGCCAGAGAAGCTGAGGCAAGCATTGAAAGAAGCATGTTCTCGGCCTCATACGCTAAAGTTATGGCCGAAAGAGAACATACTAGAGAAGAAAATAAGAATCGCCCTCAAGGCGCAAGGCAGGGAAAAAATGGTAGGGATGACAGTAGACATGAAAAAAATCCACATTATACAAAAACGCAGCAAACCAACAAAGGTCAGGAAAGAAACAAAAGGGAGGAATCAAATCAAAACCATGAACCAATGGATGTTGATTCATCGTCTAAATTTAGACAGCACACCAACTATGGGAAAGCACAGGCTCCGACCGAACAGGCTCAGAAAAGATCAAATACTTCTGATCGGGCCACAGGTCAAAGACGCCAACGTTTAAACAACGTCCTTCAAGACAAGACTCGAGAGGGAAGCCCCAGTTATGCAAGCACGGCAGAAGCCGCTGTAGCTGATATTGAGGGAGACAGTGAGTCAAGTGACGACAATGACGCACTCAATTTTTTAGGGAACGCTCCCGGCTGCCTTTCGTCACGCGGCGGCTGGGTGGGAGAACAATAAAAATCCTAATAGACACAGGGGCGGCAAAAAACTACGTCAAACCCGTAAAGGAGTTGAAAGGTGTAGTTCCGGTCGAATCCCCCTTCACTGTAAGCTCGATACATGGCTCGAGCGAGATTAAGCAGAAATGCCCTATGAAAATATTTGGCGAAATCTCCCCATTCTTTCTGCTTGACACTCTCACCTCGTTTGATGCCATCGTAGACTTCGACTTGCTAACGCAAGCAGGAGTGGCATTGAACTTACAAGAAAATACGCTCAACTATCAAAATAGGTCTGAGCAATTGCAGCACCACAACTGTGAAAATGTAAACTTCACAGATGTGAATGACATCATTGTACCGAGCCTTATTAAAAAAGAGTTTAAGGCTATGATTTTAAGGAGACTAAAGGCATTTTCGACGTCTAACGAGGCACTACCCTTTAATACATCCGTCATTGCCACCATTCGGACCATAGATAATGAGCCGGTATATTCAAAATTATACCCCCACCCCGTAGGAGTCTCAGATTTCGTAAACAAAGAAATCAAGCAGCTACTAAAAGATGGCATAATTAGACCATCTAAATCCCCGTACAACAGCCACTCATGGGTCGTCGACAAAAAAGGACTCGACAGTAACGGCAACAGGAATAAGCGGTTGGTAATTGACTTTAGGAAACTCAATGAGCGCACTATAGCCGATCGATACCCAATGCCTAGCATTCCAATGATTCTAGCGAATCTAGGAAAGGCTAATTTTTTCACAACGTTAGACTTAAAATCAGGGTACCACCAAATATATTTGGCAGACCATGATCGTGAAAAAACCTCGTTTTCTGTCAACGGTGGGAAATACGAGTTCTGCCGACTGCCGTTTGGACTGAAAAATGCCGGGAGCATTTTTCAAAGAGCCATAGATGATGTTCTAAGAGAACATATTGGCAAGATTTGCTATGTCTATGTCGACGACGTAATAATCTTCTCTGCAAACGAGGCAGATCACGTCCGACACATTGACACAGTGCTAAAATGCTTGTGTGATGCTAACATGCGTGTTGCACAGGAGAAAACCAAATTCTTCAAAGAAAGCGTTGAATTCTTGGGCTTCATAGTGACCAAAAACGGAGCCATGACCGACCCCGAAAAAGTTAAAGCCATTCGGGAATACCCCGAACCAAGAAATTTGTTCAGCTTGCGATCATTTCTGGGCCTAGCAAGCTATTACAGAGTCTTTATCAAAGACTTTGCAGCAATAGCAAGGCCGTTGACCAATATACTCAAAGGAGAAAATGGTTCCGTGAGTAAGCACAGGTCCAAAAAGGTCCAAATTGAGTTTAATGAAACTCAGGCCAGGGCCTTCGACAATCTGAGGAATATCTTAGCATCAGAAGATGTTATCCTCATGTACCCGGATTTTAAACAGGCATTTGATTTAACCACAGACGCATCTATGGACGGCATTGGTGCTGTTTTATCTCAAGGAGGTAAACCAATAACCATGATCTCCAGAACCCTTAAAGATAGCGAAGCTTATTACGCTACAAACGAAAGAGAATTGTAGGCTATCGTATGGGCCCTAGGGAAACTACAGAACTACTTATATGGCACAAAAGAAATAAATATTTTCACTGACCATCAGCCATTTACCTTTGTCGTCTCTGACAGAAACACAAATGCAAAAATCAAAAGATGGAAAGCATATATCGACGAGCACAACGCAAAAGTGTTCTACAAACCAGGCAAAGAAAATTTAGTAGCCGACGCGTTATCTAGGCAGAACATAAATACCATGCAAGACGAGCCTTTGTCTGACGCTGCGACAATGCATAGTGAAACCTCACTAAGCTACACGATAGAAACAACTGACAAGCCAATAAATTGCTTCAAAAACCAAATCATTTTAGAAGAAGCACGCTTCCCTTTCCAAAGGAAAATGATACTATTCGGCAAGAAAATTCGTCACAATATCAGTTTCACCGAAAAAAGCCATTTGTTCAAAACCCTAAAACCACTTATCATTCCAGACGCAGTTAACGCAATTCATTGCGACCTTCCCACTTTAGCCAGCTTTCAACACGAACTCGTGCTTAACTTTCCAGCCACTAAATTACGGCATTGCAAAAATTATGTGTCAGACATCACTGACAGAAATAAGCAAGTCGAAATTGTGACAACGGAACACAATCGCGCACATCGCGCCGCACAGGAAAATATAAAACAAGTCCTTCGCGACTACTATTTTCCCAAAATGCATAAATTGGCAAAAGAAATCGTCACAAATTGCAAGGTTTGCACCAAAGCCAAATACGATAGGCATCCGCAAAAACAAGAGCTTGGAGCCTCGCCAATTCCCTCATATGCTGGCGAAATGCTGCATATTGACATCTTCTCAACAGATAAGAAACTTTTTCTCACCTGCATAGACAAATTTTCTAAATTCGCCTCCGTACAACCAATTCAATCGCGAACGATAATAGATCTAAAAATGCCCATTATTCAGATAGTTAATTTTTTTCCCGCAACAAAAACAATATACTGCGATAACGAAGCAGCTTTTAATTCAGAAACAATAGTATCACTGTTGAAAAACAACTATAACATACACATTGTCAATGCGCCGCCACTACACAGTGTTTCCAATGGCCAGGTAGAAAGATTCCACAGCACTCTAGCAGATATAGCAAGAAGCCTAAAAATGGATAAGAAGGCTAGCGATACAGTGGAACTAATCATTAGGGCTACGGTAGAATACAACAGGTCAATCCACTCAGTAACGAATCAGAAACCAATTGACGTTATCCATGCCACATCAATCGAATCTAGACAAGAGATAAAGAAAAAAATAGAAAAAGCACAGCAAGCGGTACTCCAAAGATTTAACGCAAACAGACAGAACAGAATTTTTGAGGTAGGCGAAGAAGTATATGTTAAGAACAATAAAAGAATAGGAAATAAGTTAACACCGCTTTGCAAAGAGGAGAAGATCCAAGCAGACATAGGAACGTCTGTTCTCATTAAGGGGAGGGTGGTCCATAAAGACAACCTCAAGTAACGGGCAGGAGGAACTACCCAGAGTAATCATACCATTATTAATCATGCAACAACACCATTTCTCTCTTCACAGAATGCGGTACGCAATATTGTTAATGTTAGGAATAGTACAGAGTCGGATTATAGACTATTCGCATTCCAACTATATTCCAATAAAAGATGGGAAAGTATTGTATGGGAACAAAGGGATTATTTAAGGCATTCAAGTAACTTAACAGAATTTAACGCCATCATAGATGATACTGAAAGGTTAGTAGAGTTATTCCCACAATCTCATATGCGGAAATTATTAGACGCAGATGTAGATCATATTAGAAGCTTATTGTCCGTTGTCCAAATACACCATAGGATGGCCAGAAGTCTAGATTGTCTAGGCTCAGTACTAAAGGTCATAGCAGGCACACCAGATGCCTCCGACTTTGAAAAGGTTAGGTGGACCGAATCACAATTAATCAATGCAAACAATAAACAGAGAGTTATCAATTCAGAGACGCAAGCGCAAATTAACGAACTTACTGATGTAGTTAATAAAATAGTAAAGGCCAAAAGAAACGAAATAGTCGACACATCGCATTTGTATGAAACATTATTGGCAAGGAATAGAATACTAATTAACCAGATATCAAACCTAATCCTCACAATTACATTAGCCAAATCTGGAATAATAAATCCAACAATTTTTGAACATAATAATTTATAAGCACTTTTAAATGAACATCCAATAGAATTCTCCATAGTCAGCCTTACTGAAGCGTCTAAAATTAAGGTCGTACAGTCCGTAAATGTAATCCGTATCCTAATAGCTTATCCCAGGGTAAAACTCGTCTGCCAAAAAATCACAGTTATCCAGTATCCCACCAACACATCAGACTACAACTTCAAGACAACATCGTAGCCGAATGTAACGACGAGATATTAGCAGTGGATGAGTGCGTGGCAACAACATACATCTCAGTCTGCAAGTTAGCAGCGCAAGGGTCCTGCGCACAAACGCTACACGCCGGTAGCACAGCCTCTTGCCGAACGCAGCCGAGCCACCTCGGGCCGATCAATCAAGTGGATGACGGCATTATTATCATCAACAAAAATACTGCAACGGTCAGCACAGACGAGGGCTCAGAGATTGTAATCAACGGAACACACCTCGTCACTATTCGATTCTCCGCAATCATTAATGGCACGAAGTACGTGAACCAGCGTGAGATCCTACAGAAGACACCAGGCACTGCAGGGTCATCATTGCTTAACATCATTGGCCACGACCCGGTCTTAAGCATACCTCAACTCCACCGGATGAACAACGATAACCTCCAAGTTATCCAAGGTTTTAAGAGTGAATTGGCATCTGCGGAAATATCGGAAACCTTGCTTACTATCGGCATCGTCGTCAGCCTTACATTCTGTGGCCTCATCATCGTCTGGCTAATCGTAAAAAGATGGCGAACGTCGAGAAAGGCACAAGGGATCATCGATAGCTATAAGGTGACCGAGGCCGGTCAGGAACTTGAGGGGGGAGTAGCTATCACATAAATTCCATAGCAACTAAGTAATATTACATAAACAATGCTGACGCGCCAAATTATGGGTTCAGTGCTCTGCACTAACAACCATCAGCAGCGATTATGTGACACTGCTTATGCTGAAGCGTTGCTTCTCTCAGAATGCTGAGTCGGCATGCCGACCACGGCGTGATGGCGTGATGCATTGGGTTTTTCCTGGGTAGAATTATGCTTTACTTTTGTCTTTAATTTTAGTTCTGATTTGAATAAAGACAGCACAAGACTGTTCGTCATTACTCCGGCTTGGCCGTCGACTTATTATTTCATATATTATCACTGAGCCACAAGGCCAGCGATTGGAATTATTTTCCCAACATAATCTTCTCTGAAGTCCACCATCCACTGGAGGAAACCCAAGGGACCCAAGACATCAGGAAGAATTACATAATTGAGACAATATTATTGGAAAAACATGACTAAACATGTAAAAGAGTACATAAATAAATGTTCAAAATGCCTGACGTCGAAAACGACGAAACATAACAGATCACCTATGATACTAACCGAAACACCACAATATGCTTTTGACAGAGTGATAGTAGACACAATTGGTCCACTACCACGTTCGGAAAATGGAAATGAATACGCAATCACCTTAATATGTGATTTGACAAAGTATTTAGTAGCAATTCCAGTTGCAAACAAAAGTGCAACAACTGTCGCAAAAGCTATATTCGAATCTTTTATTCTGAAGTACGGTCCAATGAAGACGTTCATTACGGACATGGGAACAGAATATAAAAATTCAATTATAACTGACTTGTGCAAATATTTAAAAATAGACAATATAACGTCTACAGCACACCACCACCAGACATTAGGTACCGTTGAAAGAAGTCATAGGACATTCAATGAGTACATTCGTTCATATATTTCAGTAGATAAAACTGACTGGGACGTATGGTTACAGTATTTCGTGTATTGTTTTAACATAACACCATCAGTGACTCATAATTATTGTCCATATGAACTAGTATTTGGAAGACAAAATAACTTACCAATACAATTTAACAGCGTAAATACCATAGAACCTATATATATGTCGCAGAGTCGTTTATTTCTGGTTGCTGGTCTGCCATATTGACTAACAAACTTTGAGAGTGAAGCGAATTCCAACCGGCGCATACAACTGTCTGAATGCAACTACTTCGCATTCTCTGATCACGCATCGATCTACTTCTTCTTACACGCCAAGCTGGACTACACTTGGCGACAGCGCGACAACGCCGTCGCCTCACTCGTACGGTACCTAGGCGCCAGTCATATTCTACGTTGTAGTCAAATTCTAAGAATCATTTCACAATATCCCAAACCCATTGCACAGCTTGGTCTGGCAAGCACAGTGGTCAAACTATGTTCATAATGTGACAGACACGTACAGTGTCCAAAATACGTCCATTATGCGACACGGCCTTCCTGACAAAATACACGTCCTCGTGTGTTGTCTTAACTCAACCACATAAGTGACAACGCTTTAGGATTCAAAGGGTCTATGGATATTTCAATACATTTCTATTCGATATTCTTATTCATCAGGTAACACAATTCAAATCAGTTTTAATTTCATTCTTATCATAGCATAATTACATTTTCGTAACATAATTTTAATTTAATAAATCATAACATTCGTGTAATTCCTTTAACACATTTTTTTTTTTTTTTTTTTTTTTAACCAAACAAATTTGTGTAGTTCCTTTTACACACAACTAACTTATCATTTGTGTAATTCCTTCTACACATACGAACTTATCATTTGTCTAATTCCTTCTACACATACGAACTTATCATTTGTGTAATTCCTTCTACACATACAAACTTATCATTTGTGTAATTCCTTCTACACATACGAACTTATCATTTGTGTAATTCCTTCTACACATACGACCCCCGCCATAACATGTCTCTTCTGCTATGGTGCGGTCTTCAGTTATCATATTGGGCAACAGATGCAACTTCCATTGTGCTGTCTCTATCTTTACATAACTCATCGAGTATCTGATTATTTGGTATTGCTTTTAAACATTCATGAGAATACTTATACTTTCGATTACATGTTAAAGATTTTAGTAAATATCTGTCTCCATCCAATGCTTCAATTATCTCAAATGGCCGTTTAAATTTAGGATCAAGTTTAGTTTGATGACGTTCTTCGTTTTTGAGCAAAACGTGATCACCCACTTTGAAATTTACTATTTTAGCTTTATTTTTATCAAACCTATTTTTGTCGTATTTTGCTTGAGCTTCCATATTTTTTTTAGCCTCCTTTCTCAAATTTTCTTTGTCTACTTCATCATTGTTATCTTCGTTTATCGGCAACAAGCCAAAAGGTCGAGCTTCCTTAAAAATCAATAATTCTAAAGGGCTAAACTTAGTCACACGATTAGTCGTGCAATTCATTGCTAGCTGCACTTCAGCCAACGCATCCTGCCATGATCTCTGACTGGTTTCGACAGCAGTCAGCATACCTTTCAGGGTACTCATGACCCGTTCTACCTGACCGTTTGCTCTACTGGCACCCGTAGCAATTAAATGTAGATTAATTTTTTGAGATGAGCAAAATTCGCGGAAACTTTTACTCGCGAAACTACGTCCTTGATCTGCTATAATTCGAGTGGGTAAACCAAATAAAGATACGGCTGATTTTACAGCCTTAATGCAGCTTTCAGAATCTATATTTAGTGTGTGATATAAATAAACAAACTTGGTGAAAGCATCTATAAGAACGATGACATATTCCTTCAAATCATTTTTACCACTCATTTTGCCTGTAATGTCAATATGTATCGTATGCCATGGTATTTCTATTTTAGGAATAGGATGCAGCTCGACTTGCACTTTTCCCACAAGTGGCTTAGATACTTTACATGGATGCAGTTTTCTACAAATCTACGCACATATTTGGACATATTTTCGAACCAGTAATAACCATAGACCTTGTCGAGCTTCTTTTCCCAACCCAGATGCATTATAGCTTCATGGACGTGATTTATGACGGCCCATCGAAAAGCTCTTGGTATTACCGGCAAACATTTGGTCTTACTATTTCGCTGTATTTTCCTATGTAGTATTCCTTTTCGCAATTCATAGGTTTTGTCCATATTTCCTGGTAACTCATTACTTTTTAACTTTAAAATTATTTCTTGTATCTCGGAATCTCGCTGTTGTTCCGAAACCAACCAGTTGTCAGATACCTCCGTCAAATTGATTCGTAATTCAGGTATTTTATTCAGACTTTTATGTTGTACAAGCACTGGATTCCGAGAGAGAAAGTCAACATGCGCCATTCGCTCGCCTTTTCTATATTCTATTTCGAAATCAAATGCCTGTAAAAACGCCCACCATCTATGCACCCTCGGTGTTAAATCTAGTTTTGTGCGACTGGCCTTTAATGAATTACAGTCAGTATAAACTATAAATTTACGTCCCTGCAAATAATGTCGGAAGTGTTTAATAGCATTTACTACTGCTAACGTCTCCAGTTCGTATGAATGGTATTTAGATTCGGCGGGAGACGTAAACTTACTGTAATACTCTACCACATGAGGTTTATTGTCAATTTTGTGTAACAGGATCGCTCCATACCCAATACAACTTGCGTCTGTATGTAGCTCTATTGGGTATTGCGGATCGAATATGATTAAAACTGGCGTCTGAGTCAATATAGTTATTATTTTTGTTCGTATCTGTTCATGCACTGGTAACCAAACAAAGTCAGTATTTTTCTTAGAAGTGAGAAGATACAGAGGTTTAAGTGTTTGGGAGAAATTTAACACAAATTGCCGAAAATAAGAAGCTAAACCAATAAATTGTCTTAGCTGTGAAACATTTTGAGGTGGTGGTAATCCATTTAAAGCTTGAATTTTTCGTGAATTTGGCCTGATTTCTCCATTGCTCAATTCAAATCCAAGATACTCTATTCTAGTTGTGAGAAAGGAGCACTTGGTGACATTAAATGAAAATCCAGCCTTACTTAAAGTCTCCAATACTGTCCGCAATCTAACTAGCGCATCTTCTTTGCTTTCTGCTATTATGAGAACATCTTCAATATACACGATTGCATAAGTGTAAGCTAAAGCTCCTAAGGCCTTCATTATAGCCCGCTGGAACACAGATGGTGCGTTCTTCAAACCGAACGGCATTGTCAAGAACTCGTATTGACCTTCTGGCGTCACAAATGCAGTTCGTTCGATTGAGTCCTCGTGAACTGGAATTTGATAAAAGCCGCTTGCCATATCAATGCACGAAAAATATTTAGCACCACGAAGTCTGGCAATTTGGGCTGAGATGAGGGGCAACGGGTATTTGTCAGCAACTGTATTGTCGTTTAGCATGCGATAGTCTACACACAGTCGATCGGTGCCATTTTTCTTCTTAACTAGCATCATGGGACTAGCGAAAGGTGAACAGCTTGGGCGAATAACTTGAGCTTTTAATAATTCGTCAACTTTACCCCGCACTTTGTTTTTCTCTTCTTCACTAAGCCTATATGGCCGCCGTTGTACTGTCTTTTGCTGATCTATTAGTCTAATTTCCAAATGCCCTGTGGTGACCCTAGTCTTTGGTATTCCATCAATAAACCAATCTGAATAATATTTTAAAATATTTATCAAGGCTGCCTTATCAAGATCATTAAGTTCACTATTCGATTCTATGACATCTTCATAATTGGCAATTATTAACGCTTCTACTCTTTTGGTCTTATAAAGTTGAAATTTGTCAGCGTCCATAGTTATGCCAAAGCCCTGACTAAAAATTTCACGACCAATTAGTACGTCATGTTTCAAATACTTGTCCATAATAACATGTAACAAAATCTCAAAATAACATTGAATCATTACTTATACCGTTTAACTTTACAATGTTATTAATTCTTTTACCACTAAACTTATCGGCGACGCTTTCCTTAACCAAGGAGCATTCAGCTCCAGAGTCGAAGCAAAAATGGATCGGACTCACCGGTTGAACTGCTTATTGTTCCTGATGGCGGAGCTACAGTACAGATGTCTACACGTTTTCCCTTTTCATCAGTTGCCGGAGCCCTTGGTATCTGCATATTTTTAATGATCTCCAAGGTTGTTGTTTTGCACTTGTAAAGCTGCCTAGTATGCATCGGTGATATTTGTAGGCAAAGCAGATCCCACTTCTGATGTCGCAGAGTCGTTTATTTCTGGTTGCTGGTCTGCCATATTGACTAACAAACTTTGAGAGTGAAGCGAATTCCAACCGGCGCATACAACTGTCTGAATGCAACTACTTCGCATTCTCTGATCACGCATCGATCTACTTCTTCTTACACGCCAAGCTGGACTACACTTGGCGACAGCGCGACAACGCCGTCGCCTCACTCGTACGGTACCTAGGCGCCAGTCATATTCTACGTTGTAGTCAAATTCTAAGAATCATTTCACAATATCCCAAACCCATTGCACAGCTTGGTCTGGCAAGCACAGTGGTCAAACTATGTTCATAATGTGACAGACACGTACAGTGTCCAAAATACGTCCATTATGCGACACGGCCTTCCTGACAAAATACACGTCCTCGTGTGTTGTCTTAACTCAACCACATAAGTGACAACGCTTCAGGATTCAAAGGGTCTATGGATATTTCAATACATTTCTATTCGATATTCTTATTCATCAGGTAACACAATTCAAATCAGTTTTAATTTCATTCTTATCATAGCATAATTACATTTTCGTAACATAATTTTAATTTAATAAATCATAACATTCGTGTAATTCCTTTAACACATTTTTTTTTTTTTTTTTTTTAACCAAACAAATTTGTGTAGTTCCTTTTACACACAACTAACTTATCATTTGTGTAATTCCTTCTACACATACGAACTTATCATTTGTCTAATTCCTTCTACACATACGAACTTATCATTTGTGTAATTCCTTCTACACATACAAACTTATCATTTGTGTAATTCCTTCTACACATACGAACTTATCATTTGTGTAATTCCTTCTACACATACGACCCCCGCCATAACATGTCTCTTCTGCTATGGTGCGGTCTTCAGTTATCATATTGGGCAACAGATGCAACTTCCATTGTGCTGTCTCTATCTTTACATAACTCATCGAGTATCTGATTATTTGGTATTGCTTTTAAACATTCATGAGAATACTTATACTTTCGATTACATGTTAAAGATTTTAGTAAATATCTGTCTCCATCCAATGCTTCAATTATCTCAAATGGCCCTTTAAATTTAGGATCAAGTTTAGTTTGATGACGTTCTTCGTTTTTGAGCAAAACTTGATCACCCACTTTGAAATTTACTATTTTAGCTTTATTTTTATCAAACCTATTTTTGTCGTATTTTGCTTGAGCTTCCATATTTTTTTTAGCCTCCTTTCTCAAATTTTCTTTGTCTACTTCATCATTGTTATCTTCGTTTATCGGCAACAAGCCAAAAGGTCGAGCTTCCTTAAAAATCAATAATTCTAAAGGGCTAAACTTAGTCACACGATTAGTCGTGCAATTCATTGCTAGCTGCACTTCAGCCAACGCATCCTGCCATGATCTCTGACTGGTTTCGACAGCAGTCAGCATACCTTTCAGGGTACTCATGACCCGTTCTACCTGACCGTTTGCTCTACTGGCACCCGTAGCAATTAAATGTAGATTAATTTTTTGAGATGAGCAAAATTCGCGGAAACTTTTACTCGCGAAACTACGTCCTTGATCTGCTATAATTCGAGTGGGTAAACCAAATAAAGATACGGCTGATTTTACAGCCTTAATGCAGCTTTCAGAATCTATATTTAGTGTGTGATATAAATAAACAAACTTGGTGAAAGCATCTATAAGAACGATGACATATTCCTTCAAATCATTTTTACCACTCATTTTGCCTGTAATGTCAATATGTATCGTATGCCATGGTATTTCTATTTTAGGAATAGGATGCAGCTCGACTTGCACTTTTCCCACAAGTGGCTTAGATACTTTACATGGATGCAGTTTTCTACAAATCTACGCACATATTTGGACATATTTTCGAACCAGTAATAACCATAGACCTTGTCGAGCTTCTTTTCCCAACCCAGATGCATTATAGCTTCATGGACGTGATTTATGACGGCCCATCGAAAAGCTCTTGGTATTACCGGCAAACATTTGGTCTTACTATTTCGCTGTATTTTCCTATGTAGTATTCCTTTTCGCAATTCATAGGTTTTGTCCATATTTCCTGGTAACTCATTACTTTTTAACTTTAAAATTATTTCTTGTATCTCGGAATCTCGCTGTTGTTCCGAAACCAACCAGTTGTCAGATACCTCCGTCAAATTGATTCGTAATTCAGGTATTTTATTCAGACTTTTATGTTGTTCAAGCACTGGATTCCGAGAGAGAAAGTCAACATGCGCCATTCGCTCGCCTTTTCTATATTCTATTTCGAAATCAAATGCCTGTAAAAACGCCCACCATCTATGCACCCTCGGTGTTAAATCTAGTTTTGTGCGACTGGCCTTTAATGAATTACAGTCAGTATAAACTATAAATTTACGTCCCTGCAAATAATGTCGGAAGTGTTTAATAGCATTTACTACTGCTAACGTCTCCAGTTCGTATGAATGGTATTTAGATTCGGCGGGAGACGTACACTTACTGTAATACTCTACCACATGAGGTTTATTGTCAATTTTGTGTAACAGGATCGCTCCATACCCAATACAACTTGCGTCTGTATGTAGCTCTATTGGGTATTGCGGATCGAATATGATTAAAACTGGCGTCTGAGTCAATATAGTTATTATTTTTGTTCGTATCTGTTCATGCACTGGTAACCAAACAAAGTCAGTATTTTTCTTAGAAGTGAGAAGATACAGAGGTTTAAGTGTTTGGGAGAAATTTAACACAAATTGCCGAAAATAAGAAGCTAAACCAATAAATTGTCTTAGCTGTGAAACATTTTGAGGTGGTGGTAATCCATTTAAAGCTTGAATTTTTCGTGAATTTGGCCTGATTTCTCCATTGCTCAATTCAAATCCAAGATACTCTATTCTAGTTGTGAGAAAGGAGCACTTGGTGACATTAAATGAAAATCCAGCCTTACTTAAAGTCTCCAATACTGTCCGCAATCTAACTAGCGCATCTTCTTTGCTTTCTGCTATTATGAGAACATCTTCAATATACACGATTGCATAAGTGTAAGCTAAAGCTCCTAAGGCCTTCATTATAGCCCGCTGGAACACAGATGGTGCGTTCTTCAAACCGAACGGCATTGTCAAGAACTCGTATTGACCTTCTGGCGTCACAAATGCAGTTCGTTCGATTGAGTCCTCGTGAACTGGAATTTGATAAAAGCCGCTTGCCATATCAATGCACGAAAAATATTTAGCACCACGAAGTCTGGCAATTTGGGCTGAGATGAGGGGCAACGGGTATTTGTCAGCAACTGTATTGTCGTTTAGCATGCGATAGTCTACACACAGTCGATCGGTGCCATTTTTCTTCTTAACTAGCATCATGGGACTAGCGAAAGGTGAACAGCTTGGGTGAATAACTTGAGCTTTTAATAATTCGTCAACTTTACCCCGCACTTTGTTTTTCTCTTCTTCACTAAGCCTATATGGCCGCCGTTGTACTGTCTTTTGCTGATCTATTAGTCTAATTTCCAAATGCCCTGTGGTGACCCTAGTCTTCGGTATTCCATCAATAAACCAATCTGAATAATATTTTAAAATATTTATCAAGGCTGCCTTATCAAGATCATCAAGTTCACTATTCGATTCTATGACATCTTCATAATTGGCAATTATTAACGCTTCTACTCTTTTGGTCTTATAAAGTTGAAATTTGTCAGCGTCCATAGTTACGCCAAAGCCCTGACTAAAAATTTCACGACCAATTAGTACGTCATGTTTCAAATACTTGTCCATAATAACATGTAACAAAATCTCAAAATAACATTGAATCATTACTTATACCGTTTAACTTTACAATGTTATTAATTCTTTTACCACTAAACTTATCGGCGACGCTTTCCTTAACCAAGGAGCATTCAGCTCCAGAGTCGAAGCAAAAATGGATCGGACTCACCGGTTGAACTGCTTATTGTTCCTGATGGCGGAGCTACAGTACAGATGTCTACACGTTTTCCCTTTTCATCAGTTGCCGGAGCCCTTGGTATCTGCATATTTTTAATGATCTCCAAGGTTGTTGTTTTGCACTTGTAAAGCTGCCTAGTATGCATCGGTTATATTTGTAGGCAAATGATGTCGCAGAGTCGTTTATTTCTGGTTGCTGGTCTGCCATATTGACTAACAAACTTTGAGAGTGAAGCGAATTCCAACCGGCGCATACAACTGTCTGAATGCAACTACTTCGCATTCTCTGATCACGCATCGATCTACTTCTTCTTACACGCCAAGCTGGACTACACTTGGCGACAGCGCGACAACGCCGTCGCCTCACTCGTACGGTACCTAGGCGCCAGTCATATTCTACGTTGTAGTCAAATTCTAAGAATCATTTCACAATATCCCAAACCCATTGCACAGCTTGGTCTGGCAAGCACAGTGGTCAAACTATGTTCATAATGTGACAGACACGTACAGTGTCCAAAATACGTCCATTATGCGACACGGCCTTCCTGACAAAATACACGTCCTCGTGTGTTGTCTTAACTCAACCACATAAGTGACAACGCTTCAGGATTCAAAGGGTCTATGGATATTTCAATACATTTCTATTCGATATTCTTATTCATCAGGTAACACAGTTCAAATCAGTTTTAATTTCATTCTTATCATAGCATAATTACATTTTCGTAACATAATTTTAATTTAATAAATCATAACATTCGTGTAATTCCTTTAACACATTTTTTTTTTTTTTTTTTTTTTTAACCAAACAAATTTGTGTAGTTCCTTTTACACACAACTAACTTATCATTTGTGTAATTCCTTCTACACATACGAACTTATCATTTGTGTAATTCCTTCTACACATACGAACTTATCATTTGTGTAATTCCTTCTACACATACAAACTTATCATTTGTGTAATTCCTTCTACACATACGAACTTATCATTTGTGTAATTCCTTCTACACATACGACCCCCGCCATAACATGTCTCTTCTGCTATGGTGCGGTCTTCAGTTATCATATTGGGCAACAGATGCAACTTCCATTGTGCTGTCTCTATCTTTACATAACTCATCGAGTATCTGATTATTTGGTATTGCTTTTAAACATTCATGAGAATACTTATACTTTCGATTACATGTTAAAGATTTTAGTAAATATCTGTCTCCATCCAATGCTTCAATTATCTCAAATGGCCCTTTAAATTTAGGATCAAGTTTAGTTTGATGACGTTCTTCGTTTTTGAGCAAAACGTGATCACCCACTTTGAAATTTACTATTTTAGCTTTATTTTTATCAAACCTATTTTTGTCGTATTTTGCTTGAGCTTCCATATTTTTTTTAGCCTCCTTTCTCAAATTTTCTTTGTCTACTTCATCATTGTTATCTTCGTTTATCGGCAACAAGCCAAAAGGTCGAGCTTCCTTAAAAATCAATAATTCTAAAGGGCTAAACTTAGTCACACGATTAGTCGTGCAATTCATTGCTAGCTGCACTTCAGCCAACGCATCCTGCCATGATCTCTGACTGGTTTCGACAGCAGTCAGCATACCTTTCAGGGTACTCATGACCCGTTCTACCTGACCGTTTGCTCTACTGGCACCCGTAGCAATTAAATGTAGATTAATTTTTTGAGATGAGCAAAATTCGCGGAAACTTTTACTCGCGAAACTACGTCCTTGATCTGCTATAATTCGAGTGGGTAAACCAAATAAAGATACGGCTGATTTTACAGCCTTAATGCAGCTTTCAGAATCTATATTTAGTGTGTGATATAAATAAACAAACTTGGTGAAAGCATCTATAAGAACGATGACATATTCCTTCAAATCATTTTTACCACTCATTTTGCCTGTAATGTCAATATGTATCGTATGCCATGGTATTTCTATTTTAGGAATAGGATGCAGCTCGACTTGCACTTTTCCCACAAGTGGCTTAGATACTTTACATGGATGCAGTTTTCTACAAATCTACGCACATATTTGGACATATTTTCGAACCAGTAATAACCATAGACCTTGTCGAGCTTCTTTTCCCAACCCAGATGCATTATAGCTTCATGGACGTGATTTATGACGGCCCATCGAAAAGCTCTTGGTATTACCGGCAAACATTTGGTCTTACTATTTCGCTGTATTTTCCTATGTAGTATTCCTTTTCGCAATTCATAGGTTTTGTCCATATTTCCTGGTAACTCATTACTTTTTAACTTTAAAATTATTTCTTGTATCTCGGAATCTCGCTGTTGTTCCGAAACCAACCAGTTGTCAGATACCTCCGTCAAATTGATTCGTAATTCAGGTATTTTATTCAGACTTTTATGTTGTTCAAGCACTGGATTCCGAGAGAGAAAGTCAACATGCGCCATTCGCTCGCCTTTTCTATATTCTATTTCGAAATCAAATGCCTGTAAAAACGCCCACCATCTATGCACCCTCGGTGTTAAATCTAGTTTTGTGCGACTGGCCTTTAATGAATTACAGTCAGTATAAACTATAAATTTACGTCCCTGCAAATAATGTCGGAAGTGTTTAATAGCATTTACTACTGCTAACGTCTCCAGTTCGTATGAATGGTATTTAGATTCGGCGGGAGACGTACACTTACTGTAATACTCTACCACATGAGGTTTATTGTCAATTTTGTGTAACAGGATCGCTCCATACCCAATACAACTTGCGTCTGTATGTAGCTCTATTGGGTATTGCGGATCGAATATGATTAAAACTGGCGTCTGAGTCAATATAGTTATTATTTTTGTTCGTATCTGTTCATGCACTGGTAACCAAACAAAGTCAGTATTTTTCTTAGAAGTGAGAAGATACAGAGGTTTAAGTGTTTGGGAGAAATTTAACACAAATTGCCGAAAATAAGAAGCTAAACCAATAAATTGTCTTAGCTGTGAAACATTTTGAGGTGGTGGTAATCCATTTAAAGCTTGAATTTTTCGTGAATTTGGCCTGATTTCTCCATTGCTCAATTCAAATCCAAGATACTCTATTCTAGTTGTGAGAAAGGAGCACTTGGTGACATTAAATGAAAATCCAGCCTTACTTAAAGTCTCCAATACTGTCCGCAATCTAACTAGCGCATCTTCTTTGCTTTCTGCTATTATGAGAACATCTTCAATATACACGATTGCATAAGTGTAAGCTAAAGCTCCTAAGGCCTTCATTATAGCCCGCTGGAACACAGATGGTGCGTTCTTCAAACCGAACGGCATTGTCAAGAACTCGTATTGACCTTCTGGCGTCACAAATGCAGTTCGTTCGATTGAGTCCTCGTGAACTGGAATTTGATAAAAGCCGCTTGCCATATCAATGCACGAAAAATATTTAGCACCACGAAGTCTGGCAATTTGGGCTGAGATGAGGGGCAACGGGTATTTGTCAGCAACTGTATTGTCGTTTAGCATGCGATAGTCTACACACAGTCGATCGGTGCCATTTTTCTTCTTAACTAGCATCATGGGACTAGCGAAAGGTGAACAGCTTGGGCGAATAACTTGAGCTTTTAATAATTCGTCAACTTTACCCCGCACTTTGTTTTTCTCTTCTTCACTAAGCCTATATGGCCGCCGTTGTACTGTCTTTTGCTGATCTATTAGTCTAATTTCCAAATGCCCTGTGGTGACCCTAGTCTTCGGTATTCCATCAATAAACCAATCTGAATAATATTTTAAAATATTTATCAAGGCTGCCTTATCAAGATCATCAAGTTCACTATTCGATTCTATGACATCTTCATAATTGGCAATTATTAACGCTTCTACTCTTTTGGTCTTATAAAGTTGAAATTTGTCAGCGTCCATAGTTACGCCAAAGCCCTGACTAAAAATTTCACGACCAATTAGTACGTCATGTTTCAAATACTTGTCCATAATAACATGTAACAAAATCTCAAAATAACATTGAATCATTACTTATACCGTTTAACTTTACAATGTTATTAATTCTTTTACCACTAAACTTATTGGCGACGCTTTCCTTAACCAAGGAGCATTCAGCTCCAGAGTCGAAGCAAAAATGGAACGGACTCACCGGTTGAACTGCTTATTGTTCCTGATGGCGGAGCTACAGTACAGATGTCTACACGTTTTCCCTTTTCATCAGTTGCCGGAGCCCTTGGTATCTGCATATTTTTAATGATCTCCAAAAGGTTGTTGTTTTGCACTTGTAAAGCTGCCTAGTATGCATCGGTGATATTTGTAGGCAAAGCAGATCCCACTTCTGATATCGCAGAGTCGTTTATTTCTGGTTGCTGGTCTGCCATATTGACTAACAAACTTTGAGAGTGAAGCGAATTCCAACCAGCGCATACAACTGTCTGAACGCAACTACTTCGCATTCTCTGATCACGCATCGATCTACTTCTTCTTACACGCCAAGCTGGACTACACTTGGCGACAGCGCGACAACGCCGTCTCCTCACTCGTACGGTACCTAGGCGCCAGTCATATTCTACGTTGTAGTCAAATTCTAAGAATCATTTCACAATATCCCAAACCCATTGCACAGCTTGGTCTGGCAAGCACAGTGGTCAAACTATGTTCATAATGTGACAGACACGTACAGTGTCCAAAATACGTCCATTATGCGACATATACAATATAGAAGATTATTCTGAAGAAGTTAAGTTTAGACTAGAAAACGCGTATAAGAGACCTCGAAAACTTTTAGAAAAAAATAAAATTAAACAAAAAGAAATAAATGATAAGAAAGTATTAGATTTTAAAATAGAAATAGGAGACCAAGTTTACTTAAAAAATGAAACAGGTCATAAATTAGAATCTTCTTATATAGGACTTTTTGAGGTCATTAGTGTAGAAAACAATAATAATATAATTATAAAGAATAAGAAAAATAGGGAACAAAAAGTTCATAAGGATAGGCTAAAAAAGATTAATAAGTAAAAAAAAGGAATATATATATATACCTCAAATTAAAAAAAAACAAGTAAGAGTGCTCTAGTCGAGACTGCTCGACTAAGAGATACCCTGAACCCTGCGAAGATGCGATATTCAAATCATTTTACGCTTCTTTTATATATACATATACACAAACAACACATACACACACACACACATGCACACGCACGCACAAGCACTTTCTCTGCTACTGCGCAGTTTACGCAGCGACTGCACGCGGGCAGCGCTTGGGCTGCAGTATGGGCTATATTTTGGAAACTTATTTGTTGAATAGGTTTGCTTCTAGATGGGCTTTCGTAATCAAACTTTTACAGTGTAATAATGACATTCATATGTATGTATTTGCCAAAGCACAAGTCTCTAGTATTTGAAATACGTTTTTTTCAAATTTGGGGGGAAGGGGGCGTGGTATCCAAAATCCAAAAATTGTAAAATGTTTGTATTCATTACACGAATACACACAGTAAATCTGAAATCTATAGCTATAACGGTATTCAAAAACAAAGAAAAATTATCGATTTTTATCGATAATAAGGAAATGGGATGAGTTATCGAAAAAAAATGATAAACTCGTACTGCGTAGGATATACACGAGTATACATTTCAAATTTCAGATCTCTAGCTTTTGTGGTTTGCGAGATCACTGCGTTCACACGGACGGACGGACGGACGGACGGACGGACAGACGGACATGGCTATATCGACTCAGTTTGTCGAGCTGATCAAGAATATATATACTTTATGGGGTCTGCCATGTCTCCTTCTGCCTGTTACATACATTTTCACAAAAACATTATACCCTGATTTCCCATTTTCAATGGGTTCAGGGTATAAAAAAAAACAAAAATAAATTTGATAAAAAAAAAATTTTTTTTTAAATACAACATAGTATATAAAAGATATAAAAATAATACTAATTGTAATTTTTATATTAAATAACTACAATGTATTACGGTATTTTTAAAAAAAGGGAGGTGTAGTATGTTGTATGTCAAATAAGCATATGCCCACAGTATTGTAGAGTACAATACATCAAGTGGTCATATGCCCAACTTAAAGTAAGAGTATCATACTCATAACATAGTGACACTTTGTTGCTTTATTTATACAATTATAAATTTACATAAGTGCATAAATACGATCAGCCACTTATGCGGACTGGCCGCAGCGTGGGATCGCTAACGTAAGCACTTTTTAAGTGTGTACCATCAGTACATATATATATATATACATATATGCACATAAACACATACGTACATACATACTGCAACTCTCTCTCTCGCTGCCGACGTTCTTAGCGGCAGAGCTCACTTTGAATATTCTTTGTATATATATTAATTGAATAAAACAGAGAATTCATTCTCGATTTGAACATGAACATAACAATCAATAGCATCTCGGATGTGAATGTCCGTTCGACTTTAAATGGATCACACAAAGCAAAACATTAGTTCTTGCCAAAGAATCTCTGCCACAGTTTTGTGATAACGCCAGAACCATTCGCTCGCAGTACCCTCAAACCTAGACATCAGCTCAAAATTGTCGTCTAGCGTCTAATGCGTCAAAGCTGTACCGCGATAAATGAAATCATCTACCGACAATGAAGTATTTCCTTTGAATCGCACTTTCCAATTGGTAATGATTTGGCTAATTCGATCTGGTCAGAAATCAGGCGCCACTGAAGAAGATGAAAGTAGTCTCTGGAATCCCCTCTCTATTACCTGTGTTATCGACTCAATCTGTCTTAAGGAAGCCTGGGCTATCAACTCAGTTTGGCGGAGTGAAGCTGCAGCTATTGCTTCTGTAATTATTGTTAAATAGTCTATGGCACCACCTGCCATCTACCTCTGTGAGAGCCACGACAGGTGGTGGAATGTAGTCTTCAGACATATTGGCTATAACCGAAGTTGATGTCTTTTTTGTCTGAGATCTAGTTTTCGATGCCACAGTCGATCCAGATGGCTTATCTATTAGCTATTACTGTTTCGTTGCTGATGGCAACACTAGGTAACCGCAGCGTCTGCTTACAAACTGGACAAATTGTCTTATTCGATACTTTGGTGTTATAACACGGTTGGTGAAAAGTATGCCCGCAGCTTGTTTTAAATAACTGGCTTTGATTAATAATAGATCCTGTACAAATGAAGCAGTTTATGCTGGCTTGTCAGGCATTGATAAATTTTCACTACTAAGAGTTAAAGACATTTTTTTTTTTAAATATCAATCAGGTTGCTAGCCGATAATTGGCAAAAATTAAATCGACCGACTAGTAAAAAAATTAATAATACTACTAGACCAGTATTTGGGAATTACGATGCTCAACGAATATTGGTTAATTATTATTTCTCATTAAAATTAAAATATAATAAAAACAAGTAAGAAAACTCTAGTCGGGGGTGCCCGACTAGGAGATCCACTGTCCGATTTGCTTTTTAAAATATATTTCGTATCTTGTATACATTACAAACTTATACAAAATTTAATTAAATTGCCTTTCTTGCACTTTCACAATCAAATAGCATATTTGTCAAAAAAGTAGTTTTTCTTTTAAGAATAAAAGTAATATTAATTTAATAAAAAAACAAGTAAGAACGTTGCAGTCGGGCGCAACCGACTACGTGATACTCTGTTCCCATAGGGGCTTCTGGCATATTACATTTGTAAAGCTAATCTTAATTTGTTAAAGTCGCCGCTCGAATTAGCTTCTGACTCAAAATAACTATATATTTATTAAAATTCTAAAAATATATATATGTAAATGAGTAAAATTTTTATAAATTATAGCTCGCTTCAATCGTTTGTATGAATATGATGATTTTATGAGCTAGACAAAAAAATATAACTGCACCATGCATTTTATAATTTTTATGCAAAGCAGTCTGTTAACTTAAGAGTTGTCTGTTAATTTGAAAGTGTGATTGATTTTCTTTACATAATAATTGAGTCTTTTAACAGTGCCACTTGGGAATCGTCTGAAGCATTGCCAACATACGAAAATAACGAAATAACTGACCTAGGCTATGGAAAACTATATTAATATTAGGTGGTCAATTATTTAAACATTAAATCGAAATACATATATTTATATGTCTCTTACAATTTTTTCTGCCTACTTAGCAAGAAATTAAGCTTATTTATGTAGGCGGTACATGCTTATGACTAATTCCGCTATGTAAGAATATTGCAGTTTAGCGCCACCTACCGGATTATTCTTGTGATGGTGATTCTGCTGCAATTTTAACTCAAGAGCTTTGCAAAATAAAATTCCAATTTGCCACGCCCCCAGTAGTCGTAGACATGTAATTTTTGGCCAATTCTTAGAAGGAGTCTAAATTGACGTAACAGCAAAATTTGGAAGCTTACCTTCCAAAAATGTGGAAATTACAGGGTATTTTTCGGTGCGCCACGCCCTAAAGGGGCGTAACCATTATTTTTGGGTCATCGATAGAGGAGGTCACCAGTAACTCAATTAGCCAATTTTGAAGCTTCTAGCTCTAAAACTTTAGGAGATATAAAAGGATATTTTGTGCAAAATCTAGATATTCAGATCCGATTTGCCACGCCCCCAATTGGCGTAGACTCGTTATTTTTGGCCAATCTTTGGAAGTAGTCGAAGGTAACATAAATGCCCAATTTGGAAGCTTACCTTCCAAAAATGTGGAAATTACAGGGTATTTTTCGGTGTGCCACGCCCTAAAGGGGCGTAACTTTTTTTTTTGGGTCATCGATAAAGGAGGTCACCAGTAACTCAACTAGCCAATTTTGAAGCTTCTAGCTCTAAGACTTTAGGAGATATAAACTTTTGCGGTTTGCCACGCCCCCTATGGGCGTAGATATATCCGACATATCTTTTTGATCGTGGGTTGTCAACGCGAGTATATATTCCAAATTTCAAGTCTCTAGCATCAATAATGCTCGAGAGATAGAAGAATATGTATAAATCACTATATAGTCAGATCAGAATTGCCACGCCCCCAAGGGGCGTGGATGTATAATTTTTTCATCGATCTTTATAGGATCTTAACAGTAACTTACATGCCAAATTTGGGCATTCTAGCTCTAAAACTGCAGAAGATACAGTTTTACCCGATTTGCCACGCCCCCAATGAGCGTAGATATATCCGCCATACCTTTTTGATCTTGGGTTGTCAACGCGAGTATACGTTCCAAACTTCAACTCTCTAGCACTTCAACTAACAGGGTTTCTGACATACCGGAAAATGCATTTTCCGATTTGCCACGCCCCTAGTGGGCGTATCGGGAAAATCTTAACACTTTATAATTCGAGGGTATACACGAGTATGTGTTCCAAATTTCAAGTCTCTAGCTTCAATAGCGTCGAAATGGTTTGCGTTCATACGGACAGACGGACAGACGGACAGACGGACAGACGGCCAGACGGACAGACGGACAGACGGACGGACAGCAAGACGGACATTGCACAAAACCAATATACTCTTTTTCCCTTTGGGAACAGAGTATAATAA
Organism: Drosophila leonis; assembly: GCA_035045365.1. NCBI lineage: Eukaryota > Metazoa > Arthropoda > Insecta > Diptera > Drosophilidae > Drosophila > Drosophila leonis. The sequence continues at coordinate 98,676 of JAWNPC010000835.1, forward strand.
AATAAACAAGTAAGAGTACTCTAGTCGAGACTGCTCGACTAACAGATACCTTGAACCCTGCGAAAATGCGGGAGGGGGCGTGGTATCCAAAATCAAATATTAGAAAATGATAATATTACTTACACGGATATACACAGTAAATCTGAAATCTATAGCTATAACAGTATTCAAGTTACGCTTAAAAAACGAAGCAAAATGATCGATTTTCATCGATAATAAGGAAATGGGATGAGTTATCGAAAAAAAATGATAAACTCGTAAAAATTTTTGAGCCGGTATCCAAAATATAACAAAAACCGAAATTGTATAAAATATATATGAAAGTAAATGCAACATAGAGATAGAATTAAAAAACAGTATTTCGATAAGGTTTTTAATCGATAACATTTAAACGGGAATAGTTATCGAATGTTTGAAACAAACTTGATATGCGCTGCTATACCGGGACTTCCAAAAATTCAAGTCTCTAGCTCTTATAGGTTCTGAGATCGACGCGTTAATACATACGGACAGACATACAGACGGACATTGCTAAATCGACTCAGTTTGTCACCCTGATCAAGAATATATATACTTTATGGGGTCTGCGACGCCCTCTTCTGCCTGTTACATACATTTTAACAAAACCATTTTACCCTGAATTCCCTTTTTCAATGGGTTGAGGGTATAATAAACAAAAGAAAAAATACTGCAAAAACAAGTAAGAAAACTCTAGTCGGGGGTACCCGACTAGGAGATCCCCTGAGCCCCGTCCGATCTGCGTTTTTAAATATATTCCGTATCTTGTATACATGACAAACTTATACAAAATTTAATTAAATTGCCAATCTTACACTTTCACAATCAAATAGCATGTTTGTCCAAAAAGTAGTTTTTTTTAAAGAATAATAGTAATAATAATTTAATAAAAGAAAAAAGTAAAAAATTAAGAAAATACGACATTTCCGCAGTTGGAGTCGAACCAACATCACCTGACCTACACCGCCATTGTGTGTGTGAAAAAAAAACAATAAAATATATTTGACATCGGCGGGGCTTGAACCCAGATCTGATTGGTACGGCGTGCCCCCCCGCTTCTAACAACACCGCCACTGCACTGTTTAAGTAAACAGTAGCAAATTCGAAACTAAAGTAAGCTAAGAATTATAACAAAATTCAAGCAGTCAACTGTAATTGTTGTGATTCTTAGAACATGTATAGAAAAAATGAAAACGGGGGTGGGTTTCTGGTCACATGTTGCAATTGACAAAACGTTTTCTTTAATTAATTCTGTGATACTTAATGGATTTCAATAAAATTTTCAGCATATGATCTACATATTATATTGAATATTTTGCAGTTGTATAAAATCGCAAACTCATTCACATATTGGCTATATTTGCAACTAATCTTCATTTTGAAAACATTTCAAAAATTTGGAACCAATGTCCAAAATATAACAAAAACCGAAATTCTATAAAATATAAATGAAACTTAATGCAAAATTTGGAGACTCTAGCTATAAAGATGTACGAGATATTATCTATTAATTTCATTTTGATAAGGTTTTTAATCGATAACAAAAGAACGAAAAGGTTATCGATTTTCTAAAACAAACTCGATATGCGTGTGTTATACAGGGACTTCCAAAAGAAATTTCAAGTCTCTAGCTCTTATATGTTCTGAGATCGACGCGTTCATACATACGGACGGACGGACAGACGGACAGACAGACAGACAGACGGACAGGGCTAAATCGACTCAGCTCGTCTCCCTGATCAAGAATACTTTATGGGGTCTGCCACGCCCCGTTCTGCCTGTTACATACATTTGACAGCTTAACAAAACCATTATACCCTGATTTCCCATTTTCAATGGGTTCAGGGTATAAAAATAAGTAAAAGTGATCTCGTCGAGACTGCTCAACTAAGAGATACCCTGAACCCTGGGAAGATGCGACATTCAATTCACTTTACGCTTCTTTTATACATATATACATATATATAAACAACACATACACACACACACGCACGCACAAATACTTTCTCTGCTACTGCGCAGTTTACGCAGCGACTGCTCGCTGGCAGCGATTGGGCTGCAGTATGGGCAATATTATGGAAACTTATTTGTTGAAGTAGTTTTCTTCTAGATGGACTTGGTATCCAAAATCCAAAAATTGCAAAATGTTTGTATTCATTACACGGATATACACAGTAAATCTGAAATCTATAGCTATAACAATATTCAAAAACGAAGAATAGTTATCGATTTTTATCGATAATAAGGAAATGGGATGAATTATCGAAAAAAAATGATAAACTCGTACTAGCTTTTGTGGTTTACGAGATCGCTGCGTTCACACGGACGGACGGACGGACGGACATGGCTATGTCGACTCAGTCTGTCGAGCTGATCAAGAATATATATACTTTATGGGGTCTGCCACGTCTCCTTCTGCCTGTTACATACATTTTCACAAAAACATTATACCCTGATTTCCCATTTTCAATGGGTTCAGGGTATAAAAAAAAAATAATAAATAAACAAAATTCAACAGAATATCTAAATTACATACGATTTTGGGATGCCATGCGAACACATCCAATAGACAAGCTAACGACAGATAATATTTAGTTCTGAGAAATAGAAGAAAATTTAGTAACGTATATAAAATGTGTACTATTAAGGCGGGAAGTTATGATCTCTAACTAGAGAAACCTGACTCCAGGCAGAATAGCCAACACCTTTGCAGCTTATACTGGCAAATACAACTAACTTCAAACCAAGCGGAATGGTTATATAAAAGTTATCCTCAAAGATAATTGAGATTGCCCTAAATTATAGTCGCTAACACCGTCGCTATGACTGGTGGTCATGATTATGCCTATTATTGATATTGTCATAAACAATATTTGGTAACATGGCGCCTATATCTACTCATGATTACCATTCTAGGATTTTAGGGCTGCGTTAATACAATTTGTCGTTGCCCGTAGCTCTAGCCAAGGAAATCCCATCCAGCTACAAGACCCTGTATTACAACGCACGTCGTGATTATCTTTAAAACTAAGAATGGACCGAAACACAGCAAACTGATAAAAAAAGTCAGATGATATTGACTTGAAATGACTATTGTCGGAGCTGCCGGACTATCTGGCCCCACGTTGGGCGCCATTTCTTATTAAATATATAATAATTAAAATAAATCTGTAACAGATTAAGTTTCAGTTCGCGCGGGTGTATTTAACCATTTATATGGCCGCGATGTATATCTGCAACATACCGTCACTAACCTTACAACACATAGATGGGACAACTAGTACAACGATTTTCACCCTATAAAAATGTATGGTTTGAGACCCTTTCAACTTCGTATTTGCTCGGGTCGCTTACTTTTGAGTTCGAGTAGTGAAAAAATGGGGAGCGAAATCAGTGCGCTGAGAAGGACTGAACTGACGATTGAGAGTTCGTTTGTCTTTTATAGCTAGATTTGTTTATAGTGGCGTGATTTGAGTTAAACGTGGAGTGGCCTGATCGCTCCTGATTGGTCATTTCGAAATATGCTGAGTGCTAGGTTCCCACAAGAAGGGTGTAATGTGATCTTTTGTTTATGGGACTCCGAGTGTGGGAGTGAGTGCGATTTGTTTATAGTGGATGATGTATGTATTGCTGGTGGATATATTACTTCCCCATCCTATAGAGATTAGCCTGTCCTCAGGCGGGAAATGTAGGGTATAGTTGTGAAATAGATTCTTGTGGTACATGAGGATTAGTTTTGGGGGGTGGTTGTTCCTCTGGTGTCGAATTGCTCATTCTTACTATTGTTTCGTTTTGGATATGTCTTATGATAATTCTTTTGGATATTGACTTAAATTTAAAAATGATAAATAGTATTAAGCTTATTAGTGTAATTACAAAGGTTGAAGTTGTTCTAATATTGAATACCTTATTATGTTTTGTGTTTTCTAAAGTTATTTGTTTTGTGTGGAGGTATGATATTGGTTCTATTTTGGTTATATTATTTGTTACATAGTGTAACGAACCTTCGGTTTATCCCGAGTTCAAGCCGGGCCAGTTTCAGTCGACTGTGTGTTCGTGCCAACAAATTTATTTGTTGAAGCCCCTGCGATAATAAGTAGTCGATAATGTGTTTGGTTTGAGTTGAGATATATATTTTGAACGTGTTTCTTATAATTTACAATTCACGATATTCACAAGATTCGATGCCTGCCTGAGGTACTTCTGTTATATGCAAGGACTCGCCTCCTATCATGCACACCTGTACACAGGATTAGAGGATATGCGTTCAGCGTACTCCGGCTGTACGAGCGGTTGTGCCTTGGTTAGCTGTTGAGTGGTTCACGCACTCCAGGATGCGCCAGGATTTGCGCTGTATGCTCCGGCAGTTCGCTCGGATCACTTACAGCCCACTCCTACGGCTGGATTCGCTTACAACACACCACAGCTTCCCCTCAGACACAAGACGCACTCTTTCGCACGGCTACGTGAACACTTACTCACTCCTGTTCCAGGTTTCGCCAACTTCTAGCGCTAGGTTCAGCTGCACCGCACCAATGTCCTTGTTGGTGGCAGCTGATGATCCTTTGTCCTCGCTGGGTTGCCTATGATCCTTAATAGGCGTCCGAGATATCTTCCTTGGATATCCTTGGATTTTCCCACGATGTCCTTGATCTGTTGAAGTCCTTGATATCGATGTCCTTTCGATATCGGTGTCCTTCGATGTCCCTCGATGTCCTTTTGGTTGATCACTACCTTCGCGTTGACTTTCGGCACTTTCACGTTCACTTTCACTTTTTGATACTTTTTTACTGCCCTGTACTGAGCCACGGGCGCCTTTTTATAGCCCAGACGCAGGCCCTGCTTCGTGCTCTAACGGCTCCTCGCTCGGCTCTGGAGCGGGGCCTGTCTGTCGCTCGTGCCCGATTTAACGGCAACATCACGCGATCTTTTGCGACGCCAAATGTCGCTTGATCGCGTGGCAGCCGCTCATTGGCCGAAATACCGTTATGGCTGTGCGAGTGAAAGAATCCACTACTTCACTCGGCCACGAACGGTACCTCGGCCAACGGTCGCCGATGATCGCCGTGGGAGCGACGCGAGTCAATTGCTGAATCTGTAGGAGCGAAAGAGCCGAACCCTCTTTCGGACTCTGACCCTTTCTAGTCGCGAGGGCCGCTCCTACAGTACTCGCGTCGCTGTGTGGAGCAACATACATATGCCCGTCTATGCATATAAACACATAGCAACTACATGTATTTATATACACTACTACGTGCATACATATATTGCTCCTCACACTCCCCTCTTCCCTCGGGAAAAACACGAAAACTTCGTGTTTTGAATTTTGGCGCTCCACTCTGTTTTGCGTTACTCCGTTCTGCGTCGCTCCGTTCTGCGTCGATCGCTGCTGTTAACGCTCTGTTAACCTTCTGTTAAGACTCGCCTGCAGCTGTTCTTCTCGCTGTTGGCAACTCCGTGAGCTGCAGGTGAGTGTTTTGGTGTAGAATTTATAAAATATTTCGAATTTTACAAATTTTCCCATCTTTCCAGCCCGGAATATATTCTCCCCGATGCCCCTGCCTATGATCGGCCGCCGCCGCCTCTGCCCACGCCGGGTGCTGCTGCAAAACATACCTCTTGTGTGTTTTTTCCTTCCTTTAGGCCCCGGTGTCGGTGCGGCTGTGTGTGTGTGGCGGCCGATGATTTTGCCAATTGGCACACCATGTTCCTCGCCGCTGGTTCTCCCTCAGCCATGGCGGCGACCGCTCTTCGGACAGCTGCTGGTGTTCCGAAGGGGTGTCTGCGGTCGATCCGCGGGTTGCCCTCGGAATTTCGCAACAACAGACGTCGTTCGCAACTGCCTCCGGCGCGCCGCTTCTTGACGACGGTTGGCGTCCCGGCTCACTCCTCGGTCGCGCACAGCTTCCGCGAAGTCGCTGACCAGTGCGCGAGGATCGGCCGGTACGTTCTTCCGTCGTCCAAGCTCGGACGGCCGGTGCATCCAGTTGCGTGGCACACGTCTGCTATTGCTGAAAATTCCAAAACACACACCCGCATCCCCTTGCCGCAGTAAGTACTCTGTTATTGGCAAATCGTTTTTTCTTTATTTATTATCTTTTTTCCTTTCCTTACTCCCCTAGGTCCGCAAAAGCCCTGCACCCCGTGCGGCCACGCCGCACCCGATACCGCACGCCGTCCACGTACACTATACGTGCTGTGCGGCTGGTTCCTCTTTCCTCCCTTTTGACGGCGTGCCTCTCCAACTCCGCCGGCCATTCCCCACGACTCACCTCCATCCACACTCTCGAGGTGTCGAGCTCCGGCAGCGACATCTGCCGCTGTAGGACCGGTCGTGTCGGTGGAGGCGGCGCAGGTTCCGATATCTGCCGTTGCAGCGTTGGCCTAGGAGGCAGCCTGATGGGCCTCCACTCCTCTTCTTCGTCCTGCGGCGGAGTGTCGGGCGGCGTGGTCACCCGGGACGGCGGCTGCGGCGGCGCATCAGGCTGTACCTCCTCTTCCAGAGAGAATCCGTGGGGCCACGGCGTAAGTGGCTCCTTCCACCGGATGGTGATGTGAGCCTCGTGCTCCAACATCCCTCCCCTCACCTGCTCCTCGTACGTGGCCGTGATCTGTGGTGGTTCAGGCACTTCCTGCTCCTCCTCCTCTGAGTCCGAGATCACGATGATCTCGTCCTCGACGCCTGGCTCCTCTTCTCCTCCCTCATCCTCTGGCTCCGACTCCTCGGAGTCCGAGATCACGATGATCTCGTCCTCGTCTTCGCTGCTGTCGATGGCCACCCGATGTGGTGTCGGAGGCCTCGGCGGCCGCCACGGCGAATGCGTCGGCGAATACCTCCCATTGCGGACGCAATCCGAGTACAGCGACTCGTCCCATATGTCGGGATCCGCCGCTGGCTGCTTCCTCCGCGCTGCTCCAGATCGGGGGCGACCATGACCGTCCTTCCGTCGATGAACTCGCCGGCGACCATGAGCCCGCGCCCGATATCGCCATCTCCTCGCTGGACGATGGCTCCAGCTCCAGGTACGGGTGATGCCGTCGGAGGCACCTGGCAGTGCGCCGCCTCGGGTGAAATGGCAGTCGCACCGGGGGCAGACGCACTCGGCTTCGACGTGCTCGAACCCTGGACACCGGTGTGCTCACCCGGCCTGCTCCTCGTGCCGCTCCAGCGGAATCGCTGGCCAGCAGGCGAGGATCAGACGGGTGCACCCTTCCGATGCCCAGTCCCGAGCCGACGTCGATGTTGTCTGCGCGTGCGTTGACCATAGTGTTGAAGATGAAATAGGCCGCTCCTATGCCCACATGCCCTTTTTATACCCTATGCTGCCGCGTCGCTGTATGCGTAGGCGGCAGCATCTAACGAGTCCTCCAATCTATGTTTCTCGCTCTGGCATCCTCTATCCTATTGCTGAATTCCAGGCCGCCATTATTATCGCAGGCTACGGTAATAGCCGAACGCCGCCCCGCTACACTGACTTTCCTCACACCGTTCCCTTTTCGCATGCGCATGCCCTATATATTGCATGTCGCCCTATGCGATGTTGTTTTTGCCCGTTTTGTGTGTCGCCCTATGCGACGTTGTTGTTGCCCATTTTGCATATCGCCCCTGCGATGTTGTTAGTGCCCGTTTTGCATGTCAGGCTTGACAACTTCGTGTCGCCTCGTCCGCTAGCGATCGCTGCCCAGCTGACAAGGTTCACTCGCCTCCCGCCGAGTGCCTTGACCTCTTGCGCTTTGCTTTGTTGTTGTCTCTTCGCCATGAGCGCGCTCTCCCAGCTCGCACTGTTACAGCTGTGGGTGTTGTTGTTTTTTTCGTTCTCGGCTTGCGCCGTTACAGCTGTTGGTGTTGTTGGTGCGCGCTCTCTCAGCTCGCACTGTTACAGCTGTGGGTGTTGTTGTTTTTTTTTCGCTCTCGGCTTGCGCCGTTACAGCTGTTGGTGTTGTTGGTGCGCGCTCTCTCCGCTCGCACTGTTACAGCTGTGGGTGTTGTTGTGCGTACTCTCTCAGCTCGCACTGTTACGAATGTGAGTGTTGTTGTGCGTGCTCTCTCAGCTCGCACTGTTACGAATGTTGTTGTGTGCGCTTTCGGCTTGCGCCGTTCCAGCTGTTGGTGTTGTTGGTGCGCGCTCTCTCAGCTCGCACTTTTGCAGCTGTTGGTGTTGTTGTGTGCGCTCTCTCAGCTCGCACTGTTGCGAATGTGAGTGTTGTTGTGCGTACTCTCTCAGCTCGCACTGTTACGAATGTTGTTGTGTGCGCTTTCGGCTTGCGCCGTTCCAGCTGTTGGTGTTGTTGGTGCGCGCTCTCTCAGCTCGCACTTTTACAGCTGTTGGTGTTGTTGTTTGCTGTGCTTCCCCCGATGCGCGCGCAACTTGCTCGATTTTGATTTTGTGAGCGCTGATAACTTCTAGTTTAAGCAAATTTTACGCCTGTATATATTTTGAACAAATTTTCCAGGCATAAAATTTGCAAATTTTACGACTTTATATATTTTGAACAAATTTTCAGGCATAAAATTTGCTTTTGGTAGCAATACACATAGCTATGTGTAGTCACTCCCTTTTTTTTTTTTTTTTTATATACTAGCCGCTGACTCACCCGCCTCTGCTCTATATGGCTTCAGATCCGCCACATGAGCTGTCCTGCTCCGTTTATCTGCCTCCGAGCTGATCCGGCAGATAACCGGGGAGATAAACTGACCACCGTATATGGTCCTTCATATCGGGGGGCCAGTTTCGCTGCGAATCCGTCCGCGGCATTGGACAAGTGGCGTTCCTTTGCCCACACCTTGTCCCCTAGGGCCGGCTTCCACTGCCGCCGCTTTAGGTTGTAATGCCGCGCCTGATCCTGAGCAGCTTTCTCCAAACTTCGACGCACAATCTCAAATACTTCGGCCATTTTTGTGGCCCTCTCCACTGGGCTCTGTTCCTCCTGGCCTGTACCAAGTGTCTGTGCGTCGAAGAGGGATTTGGGCAACCTTGGCTCTCGCCCTTGCGTGAGGAAGGCTGCCGTATACCCTGTTGAGGCTGAGACGCTGCTATTGACTGCCAGTGTCAACTCCGGCAGCGCCTCATCCCAGCACCTTTGATCGTCGCCAGCAAATTGCGCGATCATTGTCTTCACCGTCCTGTTGGCCCGCTCTGTGGGATTTTCCTGTGGCGTGTATGGCGCTGTCAGCTGGTGGCGTACACCCAACTCTTCCAAGAAAACCTTGAAGGCCCGGCTCGTGAACTGAGTGCCATTGTCCGTAATGAGCACTTTTGGCGCGCCAAATCGTGCCAAAATTCGTTCTCGAAATGCCTTTTGGAGCGTCGCCGTGCTTGCGCTCCTTAGCGGTACCATCTCCGTCCATTTGGAGAACCGGTCTATGAAGACCAATAGCATGGTGTTCCCATGCTTCGATCTTGGCAGCGGTCCAACAAAATCGGCGCATACAGTGGCCCACGGCTCTTCTGGGATTTGGGTGAGCATTTGTCCAGCTGTCTGCAGTTGACTGGGCTTGTAGCGCTGGCATAGCTCACAACGCTGCACGTAGGCCCGCACATCCCGATACATACCTGGCCAGTAGTATCTCGCTGCCACCCGAGCAATTGTTTTCCGGCTCCCAAGGTGTCCAGCGGTGGCTGCGTCGTGGTTCTCCTCGAGAACTTGTTTGCGCCGTTCCGTTGGCACACACAATTTCCACGCAGCCACATCCTCGTGGCCAGCTTGATGCGGGATGTGCCTGTACAGATTTCCGAACTCTTCTCTATAGTCCGGAAACTTCTGTGGGCTTTTGTGCACGTCTTGGCGCAGCTTGGATATCCAGCGACATCCTGTCCCAGCTGGCATCTCTTTGCTCGTCACCAAGCGGCACGCCTCTTCGCTCAAAGGCTGCCGAGAAAGCGCATCCGCCACTACATTTTGCTTGCCCTTTCTGTAGCGTACCTCAAAATCGAACTGCTGCAACTCCAGTGCCCATCTTGCAATCCTTCCTGAAGGGCTCTCAATGGAATTGAGCCACTTCAGAGCCATGTGGTCCGTGACCACCACGAAATGGTATCCTTCCAGGTACGGCCTGAGCTTCCGAATGCCCCAAATGATGGCCAGACACTCCTTCTCAGTGGCCGAGTAATTCCGCTCAGCACTGTTTAGTGTCCGGCTGGCATAAGAGATGACGCGTTCCCCATCCTCAGAGGTCTGCGTCAAGATGGCCCCAAGCCCGTAGTTGCTTGCATCCGTCTGCAAGCAAAACGGCTTCGAAAAGTCGGGGCATGCCAAGACTGACGACTCCGTCAGTTTGGCTTTCACCATCTCAAATGCCTTTTGCCGCTCTTCCGTCCACTCCCATTTTGTGCCCTTTTTGAGCAGTGCATTGAGTGGATGCACTGTCGCAGCAAAGTCCGGCACAAAACGACGATACCATGAAGCCACTCCCACATATTGACGCAGCTCCTTGATGTTTGAGGGTGGCTTCAGCTCGGCAATCGCGGCTACCTTTTCCGGGTCCGTACGAATGCCATGCTCCGTCACCTTGTGGCCCAGGTACTTCAGCTCCTTCTTGAAGAAATCGCACTTGTCGATGTTGATCCTCAAGTTGGCCGCTCGAAGTCGTCGGAACACTTCTCGCAAGTTATCTATGTGTTCCTGGCGCGTCTTCCCGATGACGATGATGTCGTCAAGGTAGGCAAAGGCGTGAGGCATCATCTCTGGACCAATGACCTGATCCAGCGCACGCTGAAACGTTGCGGGCGCAGAATGCAGCCCGAACGGCATCACTTTCCACTGAAACAGCCCCTTTCCTGGAACTGTGAATGCAGTCAGTGGCCGGCTGGATTTCTCCATGGGTATTTGCCAATATCCATCCTTGAGATCCAGGCTGGTGATGTAGCGTGCCTCTCGCAGCTGATCCAAAATATGATGCACCCGAGGTAAGGGATATGCATCTTTAATGGATCGGCTGTTCAGCTGCCGAAAATCTACACACAGCCGCCATTTCCCGGTCTTCTTCCTGACCATGAGAATCGGCGCGCTGTGTGGGCTTTTCGAGGGCTCAATGCAGCCTTTGGCCAACAGCTCATCCACTTGTTTATTTATTTCCGCCTGCATCTTTGGATTTTTGGGGAAATAACGCTGCTTTATGGGCCTCTTATCCTGCATTGTGATCCTGTGCTCGGTGATCCTGGTCGTGCCTTTCACATGCTGAAACTTCTCCAGCTCTTGCCTCAGGAACGCATCCACCTCCATATCCTCATGGAGTGGTGGTTGGCTCTCCTCAGGTGCCATCTTTGGCGCCTCGGGGCCTAATTCCAGGCTGGCGGCAGCCACTGACAGCCTATCCTCCAATGGTGTGGCTGTCTCTGGATTTCTGGGCTTGATTTCCAATTTCAAGCCACCGCACTCCGCACTCCGCCGGCCAAGAAATCCCACCCCAGCACCAGATCGTCGATCTTTCCTGGCAGAATCAGCAACGGGATAAAGATTTGCTGACTCCCCAGTCTGATTTCTGCTTGCAGCTGCAAGTCCACCTGACTGCAGCTGCCGTCCGCCAGTCGTATGCGCCGCCGTGTGGCACGCAACACGCCTGCTCCTCGAAGCTTATTAGCGAGCCTTTCGCTAATAAAGCTACTCGTAGCTCCGGTGTCGATCGTGGCCTTCAGCTGCTCGTCTCCAATGGCCACGATCGCCGTCAGCTGGCTGCCTTCGTCCTGAAGACTGCCCACTAACGCCTGGGGGCTGCTCCCGCTCGCCCCTGGATGGCGGGTGTCGCTGGTCGTTTCCCGACTGGCAGCAGGCAGACGTTCGCACGCCTATTCGCCCGCACTGCCAGCAAAACGCCAGGACCTCGTTGCGGCAGTCTCTAGCCCAGTGTCCTTCCTGGCCACACATCCGACACGCCCTGGCCGGATTCGGGATGTGTGTCCTGCTCGCCGCGCCTGTCCTTGGCGCAGGACGAGGTCTCACATCATCCGTCATCCTTCGTGGGCTCTCGGCGTCGTCCATGGCCATCAACCGCGTACGATTTGACCGTTCCTGTTGCCGCAGTCTCTCTCGATCCTTCTCCAGATCCTCGAACTCGTCGGCCAACGCCATCAACTCCGTCAAACTCCGGAACTGATATATGCGGGCATATGCGCGCAGATCGGGGAGGCTGTTGTTGTAAATCAACTTCAGCTCGCGGTCCGCCTCATAGCGCAATGGGCGCATGAGGATCTGCATCTCCACCATGTACACCTTAAATACCTCACCCACCATCTGTCTCCGATGTTTGACTTCGTCCTTTAGCTCCTCCAAGTAGTCTCTGGGCAGAAAAAACTCCTGAAAGCTTCGGACAAATGTTGCCCAAGCCGTCCAGTGCCTGTTGTTCGCCACATACCACTTAAAAGCCATGCCTTTCAGCAGCTCCGGCATCGCCCTTGGGATCAGGTCCAGGTCCAGACCGTACGTATCGGCTGACCATTCGACCTGTTCCAGAAATTCCAAGGGCTTTGTGGTGCCATCGAAGCGAAAGCTCCATTCGCGCACCTGTTTGGCCACTTTGGCATAATCTGGAGCTGTGCCGCATGGCCCACGCGTCCTGATCTCCGGCTGCGGTGTAGATGTGGCCCTCCACGTTCTTTGCTGGGAATCCTGCAGCCGCGCTGCTGCGCTAGGGGATGGCAGACACAGCCGCGTCACATTCGCGGTCTCCTCATCCACGTCGTCCTCCACGACGGCGGTTGGGGCTTCCTCTCTCAATGATGGACGGCGTCCATGCAGGTTGGCCAGTTCAGCGATCCTGAGGGAATAAGGAATCCTTCCCTCATTCACCTCGACCCACTCGCCGAACTGTCTCCGCATCACATCCAATGTGCCGGATAAGCTCACCCCGAACTCATCCCCGTAACGCAGCACATCCTCTTTCTTCAAATTGTATACCCAAGCTCTCACCATTCTCACGCTTATCCTTAAACTTCTTTCTTATCGCAGGGCCCCACGTTGGGCGCCAGTTGTAACGAACCTTCGGTTTATCCCGAGTTCAAGCCGGGCCAGTTTCAGCCGACTGTGTGTTCGTGCCAACAAATTTATTTGTTGAAGCCCCTGCGATAATAAGTAGTCGATAATGTGTTTGGTTTGAGTTGAGATATATATTTTGAACGTGTTTCCTATAATTTACAAATCACGATATACACAAGATTCGATGCCTGCCTGCGGTACTCCTGCTATACGCAAGAACTCGCCTCCTATCATGCACACCTGTACACAGGATTAGAGGATATGCGTTCAGCGTACTCCGGCTGTACGAGCGGTTGTGCCTTGGTTAGCTGTTGAGTGGTTCACGCACTCCAGGATGCACCAGGATTTGCGCTGTATGCTCCGGCACTTCGCTCGGATCACTTACAGCCCACTCCTACGGCTGGATTCGCTTACAACACACCACAGCTTCCCCTCAGACACAAGACGCACTCTTTCGCACGGCTACGTGAACACTTACTCACTCCTGTCCCAGGTTTCGCCAACTTCTAGCGCTAGGTTCAGCTGCACCGCACCAATGTCCTTGTTGGTGGCAGCTGATGATCCTTTGTCCTCGCTGGGTTGCCTATGATCCTTAATAGGCGTCCGAGATATCTTCCTTGGATATCCTTGGATTTTCCCACGATGTCCTTGATCTGTTGAAGTCCTTGATATCGATGTCCTTTCGATATCGGTGTCCTTCGATGTCCCTCGATGTCCTTTTGGTTGATCACTACCTTCGCGTTGACTTTCGGCACTTTCACGTTCACTTTCACTTTTTGATACTTTTTTACTGCCCTGTACTGAGCCACGGGCGCCTTTTTATAGCCCAGACGCAGGCCCTGCTTCGTGCTCTAACGGCTCCTCGCTCGGCTCTGGAGCGGGGCCTGTCTGTCGCTCGTGCCCGATTTAACGGCAACATCACGCGATCTTTTGCGACGCCAAATGTCGCTTGATCGCGTGGCAGCCGCTCATTGGCCGAAATACCGTTATGGCTGTGCGAGTGAAAGAATCCACTACTTTCACTCGGCCACGAACGGTACCTCGGCCAACGGTCGCCGATGATCGTCGTGGGAGCGACGCGAGCCAATTGCTGAATCTGTAGGAGCGAAAGAGCCGAACCCTCTTTCGGACTCTGACCCTTTCTAGTCGCGAGGGCCGCTCCTACAGTACTCGCGTCGCTGTGTGGAGCAACATACATATGCCCGTCTATGCATATAAACACATAGCAACTACATGTATTTATATACACTACTACGTGCATACATATATTGCTCCTCACAATAGATACTTTGGGTATAGTCTGATAGTGTGTTTACAATTGAAATATCATTTATTTGAACGCTACAGTATATACATTCGTTCATTTCTTGTTTTTTTTGTGAATTTTAAATATGTTTTATTATTTTGTGTATAGTAGGTTTCGTAAGCGTTTTCTGTTAATGTATTGTTTTGTTCGTCTGGATAAGGCAGAATCTTATTAAGTGGAGTTTTGGTTATTTGTTTTGGTACGTGCGAAATTATAAGTATTTTATTAGTGTCCGATTTAAACCAAGTGGAAGTTTTGATATTTAGAAACTTTTCGGAATTTATATCTAATATGTATTGGTGTTTTAGAAGTTTAGGATTGAAAATTCCTAATTTGGTTAAGTGCATACCTAGTTCAATGTCTTCTATGTATTCTGTGAAATGTTCTAGGTTGAATATAAGATAGTCTAGTTTTTTGTCTGTTTCCTGTGAAATGCTTAGGTTATTAAAGAGTTCTATGTTTTTGTTTACTGCATTTATTAAGTAGCATAGGTCATTGTTTTGTGTTAAGTTATTGATTTTGAGCTCTAGTTCTTCTTTGTCATTTTGATCTAGAGTGCCAAAAAGATATTTATTTACTGTACCTATTGCGTTTATTAAACCTCGTTTATTTCTTTTAATGATTTGTATTCCATTCATTTGACGGTTTAACTTTTTATACCCTGAACCCATTGAAAATGGGAAATCAGGGTATAATGGTTTTGTTAAATGTATGTAACAGGGAGAAGGAAGCGTGGCAGACCCCCATAAAGTATATATATTCTTGATCAGGGTGACGAACTGAGTGGATTTAGCCCTGTCCGTCTGTATGTCTGTCCGTCCGTCCGTCCGTCCGTCCGTCCGTCCGTCTGTCCGTATGTATGAACGCGTTGATCTCAGAACCTATAAGAGCTAGAGACTTAAAATATTTTTTGGAAGTCCCTGTATAGCAGGCGCAGATCAAGTTTGTTTCAAACATTCGATAACTATTACCTTTTTAATGTTATCGATTAAAAACCTTATCGAAAGACAGTATTTTAATTCTATCTCGTACATCTTTATAGCTAGAGCCTCCAAATTTTGCATTTAGTTTCATTTATATTTTATACAATTTCGGTTTTTGTTGCATTTTGGATATTAGTTAAAAATTTTACAAAAATTTTCAACTTGAACAACAACAATTACAGCTGACTGCGTGAATTTTGGTATAATTCTTACCTGCCATTAGTCTCAAATTTGCTACTGCTTGTCTAAGCAGTGCAATGGCGGTGTTAATAGAAGCGAGGGACGAAGTGCCTTGCAGGTCTGGGTTCAAACCTCGCCGATGTCAAAACTTTTTTATTGTTTTTTGTTTTCACACACACAATGGTGGTGTCGCGGTAGAGGTGATGCGCTTTGATCAGTAGATGTTGGTTCGCCTCCAAGTGGAGAAATGTCAGATTTTCTTAATTTTTTATTTTTTTCTTTTATTAAATTATTATTACTATTATTTTTAAAAAAAAACTACCTTTTTGACAAAAATGCTATTTGATTGTGAAAGTGCAAGATTGGCAATTTAATTAAATTTTGTATAAGTTTGTGATGTATACAAGATACAAGATACGGAATATATTTAAAAACGCAGATCGGACGGGGCTCAGGGGATCTCCTAGTCGAGCACCCCCGACTAGAGTTTTGTCACTTGTTTACTAAGTACTTTATGTGGGCAATGTCATTGAATGATTCTGTTTGTTTGAGTAATTCGTTGTATGTAGTTTGTATTTTGGTTAAGTTTACTGTTAGGTAGTGGTATTTGTTGTCAGACGGTAGGTCCATAGTTCCTGTCTTGAAAATTAGGTAACCGTTTGGTGCTTTTATTGGGTTGATTTCGATGGTTTGGTTAATGGTAGAGGGAACCATTGATAGAAGTAAGAGTAGTAAGATGTTGATTTCTGAAATTAGTTGTTATATTTGCTCTTGTTAAACTTCTTTTTCCTTTTAAATTTGGACTTATAATGTGTAGTTTGTCTACCTCTATTGGTTTCTATGAAGTGTTTTTCGTCTGTTTGTGTTATTAGGCCTGTTTTCTTAAATGGTGTAGTTGTTTTAGTTTTAACTAGTGGGGCGTGTTTGTAATCTGTGTTTATTTCAAAATCGATTCTGTCTTTATTGAGGTTTTCGATTTTGTTTGTCTTATTTGCTTTTCTTTGTCTGCTTTGATTTCGATGGGTTTCCCCATGTCATTGAAAATTTTATGATTGCTCTTTTAGTTTCGAGCCAATCACGGCTTTTGACTTCTACTAAGTTTCCGTATTTTGAATATATGTCAATACAGGATAGGAATTGTTTGTTATCAATTAGATAAAAGTCCATGACGTATTTTTCCCTGGGGTTATATACTTCTGGAGTGATTTCGAAAATCAATTTTGTGTTCCTGTTTTCGGATTTGGATAGATTTTTTTTTTTTGTGTGGCTGAGGTAGGTAAAAATGCTTTATGCACCGTCAGTCAGGTCGTCACTCTAGCTGGTGTGTCGGACTGCAATACTGCTTACCGACTAAAAAACCTCCTCTTCTCGGGCTGCCTCCCACCTTGGAACCAGGAGCTATCCCGCATTAACCTTCAAGGTGGAGCCCTTGTATATGCTCTAGCTGAGCACTGCCATCTGTGTTCCTGCGTCCAGGTCCCACTTTTTCCGCCGGAGAACCTTTTCGGCGAAGTCACAGACTCTTTTCCAGGCATCTATGCTATTGCACATTTGCTGTACTATAGTCTGTACTTTAACTTCACCGACAGTTTCTGCCAATTCAGTTCTTTCTTCTGACCACTTTTCGCAGTTAAAGAAAGTGTGTTCTGCGTCGTCCATTGCATTGTCGCAGTAAATGCAGCTGGACTCGGCAGTTTTCCCGATAGGATTGCATTAGTTGTTTCCATTAGCAGTCTTCGTTTCCCTGCCGTCGGTCCGTCAACATTTGCCATCAGTCTACTTAGAGACCCCGTTGCTTTCGCTGTTTTTCGCGTAGCATGCTGAAGCTGTCCCCAGAAGGTAAGTTTGCTGTCTAGCCTTACGCCTAGATAGTTCACTGTCTTCTGGGTCCTTATCAGGTTTCCACTCACTCGCATCTCGATTTCGGTTGGAATCTGCTTCCCTGTGAACAGAAGTAACTCCGTTTTTTGGGTAGCAAGTTCCAAGCCTCGGGAGCTAAGCCACGTTTGTGTGCGGATCATGACTTGAGTAAGTCTTTTTTGAGCCTCTACGGTATTTCTGGCCGTGATGACTGCCGCGATGTCATCTGCATATCCGTCTGTGTAACGTACAGGAGTACTCGATCCTGTAAGTAACTCCTGATTATGTGCATCAGATATCTCGGTATATTGAAACGTTGCTCCAGGGAAGCAAGCATATCGGTCCACCTTACGCTATTAAAAGCGTTTTTAACGTCAAGCGTTACTAGCAGAACCACTGGGCGAGAGTACGCATTTCCTCTCTGCGTTGCTCTGGCTGCCTGAACCACTTCATCGATGGCTCCCATTGTAGATTTCCCAGCTCTAAACCCGTGCTGTCTGGGACTAAGTCCTCCAGCAGCCTCTACTGCAGCAAGCAGTCTGGGTTTTATTAGCTTTTCTAACAGCTTTCCAGCTGTATTTAGCATGCACAATGGGCGATATGGCGATGGTGTGTTGGGATCGCCTTTGCCTTTACTGATGAGCACTAGTCTCTGCTCTTTCCACGCTTCTGGAAATAACCTTTCCTTTAGACATGCGTTGTACATTCTAAGAAGGAAAGCAGGTCGTCCTGTTGCTATCAACTTCAGTATTTCCGCCGGTATATTGTCTGGCCCCGGAGCCTTTTTATTCTTCAGGGAAAGAGCCGCAACCTTAATCTCCTCCTCGGTGAAATTTGGGGCTGAGCAATGAGACTCTACTGGTGCCCGCTCCTGCGTTACGTGAATGTGTCTTGGAAATAGTGTTGTCACTATGTGATCCATCGCTTCATCATCCACGTTTGGCGCTGCTCCGTAGTTTCTCAGCTTTTTCATGACTATTTTGTAGCCAAGCCCCCAAGGATCTCTGTTAAGGTCTTTGCAGAGCTCTTTCCACTTATCCAGTTTACTGCGTGTGATAGCAATCGACAGTTCTTTCCTCGCGTTCTTAGCTGCTAACGCTTCTGTCATGCAATTTCCAGAGCGCCGTGCTCTTGTAAGCTTTCGCCTGCACTGTATGCATACTCGTCTTTTTTCTGCGATCTCGTGGTTCCACCAGTACGCCTGCCGTCTGCCCCCATGTTTGCTGTGCGTTTTCGGCATCGAAGCATTACATGCTCTTTCAATAGTTTTCAAGCTGTATTCGACTAATTCTTTTGAACTCAGTGTACCGTCAAATTGTCGCTCTCGCCTGTCTATTTCAGAGAGTAATTTTTCTGAGTCCAGTTTGCTTATATCCCATCTGTGGGAAGCCTTTACTGGGCACACTGAGGGGGATTGCCGATTATTCTGGAAAGTGTATGAGATATACTCATGATCACTGCCAATGAAATCATCAAGTATTTTCCAGTCCTTGATCCGATCTACGATGTGTTCGGATCCAAAGGTTATATCTGGTATCTGGTACCTTCGCATCCCGGCCTATTGAAGGTAGCTCTATCTCCACGGTTTGCTACCGCTAGCTCGGTCCTAGCGGCCATATCCACAATTTTCCGCCCTCTCGAGTTTGTCGAGGGCATTCCCCAGTCGACTGCTCGTGCGTTGAAATCGCCTGCCACAATGAAGTGCTGCCGTCGATCCACGAGCATATCCTCGATTGCGTCTAGCTTACTTTGAAAAGTATTTATGTCGTCGCTGGGTGTCAGGTAACAGCTGACTACCGAGACTTCTTTGAAACGTGCGTAGACGTAACAGTTTCCCCTTTTACTTCCTTGTAGTACCGCACCGCCACCACTAGGAAGCCATATGGCCGCGGTCTTGGTTTCGTCATCCAGCCAAATTCCGTTTTCTTTCTGCTAATATTGTTCACTGATGATCACTATGTCGATAGCGTATTCCGCCACGATCTGCGTCAACAGTGCGTTTGCTACGGTGTAGATTGGCTTGGAGGATCTTCAACATTTAGCTTGTCGATTACCTGGGCTTTTCTGCGATCCCGGCATGTGATCGACAGGTGTACGTCCTGCATCAGTGCAGATGCAGCATTTTGGAGGTTTTTTGCAGTCTTTTATTTTGTGACCTGCTTCTCCACATTTAATGCAGATACCTCCCCCATTTCGGTCTGGTCCTGTGCAGGTGACCTACCCCGAAACATCGGTAGCATCGCCGGATGCTTTGGCACATCTTGAGCCTAGCTCTGCCAAAACCCATTTTTATGTTGCCAGAGTTGAGCAGCGTATTTACGTAGTCCGTGGTCGGTCAAAGATATCACTCTACTAGTTCCATCTTTCTATTCGTCTAAAACCTCGTCGGTTGCCCAATCGTTATCCAGTGGGGCCGATCGTGGAGGCTGTGTGTCAACTTGAATTACCAGGGACAAGGATTGCTATTGGAAGTCACCGGATGAGTAACATCAACATAGCGTTGCCTTGTATTCGTAACCCCATCCCACCGATTTGGATAGATTACAAATTTCACATTCGTTAATGATATTTTGTATTAATTTTTGGTGGTCTGGGAAGTAGAATTTTTCTCTGAACCAGTTGAGAGTTTTTGTAATAATTGTGAAGCAGTTTTTTGTGATTTGAAAGGATTATTTCCTTAAATTCTGCAAAAGTGAGGATATCTTGTAGTTTTGATATGTTCTTAGAGTTTTTGTTTTACTTTCAGGACTTATGATTTTAGCGTAAGTTTTTTGAAATATTGGGAAATCTGAGAGGTTATGAAAATATAAGGCGTTATTTTTTAAACAAAGATATTCTTTAATTATGTTTTTGGCAAATGTGTCAGTCATTTCTAAGTAGGTTATTTTTATGTTTGTTTTATGGAAGTAATGTGTAATACTTATATGGTCTTCGTTTCCTTTTATGAATTCAATTTGTCTGTTATATAAGTTTATAGGTCTTTCTCAAATAGGTATTAGGTTTTGGTCATCTTCTTGCGCACTATGAATGGTTGGTCGGGAACTACTAACTTCTTCTCCTAGGAAATGTTCATCTATCTTGATTCTAGAGAGGGCATCGGCTACGTAGTTTCCTTTTCCTGGTAGGTATTTGATATTATAATCGTATTCGTTTAATTTAATCTTCCATCTTTGCAATTTCATATTTGGTTCTTTTATATTATGTAGCCACACTAATGGTTTATGATCGCTAAGGATTTGGAATTTTCGACAGAAAAGATATGGTCTGAAGTATTTGGTGGCCCATTCGATAGCTAATAGTTATTTTTCTATTGCCGAATAGTTAAGCTCGTGATCGTTTAGGGTTCTGCTAGCGAAACAAATTGCTTTGTGGTCCTGTGAGAGGATTGCTCCTATAGCCACATTGCTTGCGTCTATGGTTAGAGAAAAGGTTTTATTGAAGTCTGGGTAGATTAGTATGGGGTCATTTGTTATGAGTACTTTCAATTTCTGGAAGGCTGCGATGAACTCTTGATTGGTTATATCGATTTTTGATTCCTTTTTTAATCCTAAAGTCAGGGGTTTTGCAATCTTGGCAAAGTTTGGGATAAACTTGCGGTAAAATCCGCAAAGGCCTAGGAAAGATTTAATTTCTTTGGGTGTCTTGGGAATCGGAAATTTCAATATAGCTGCTATTTTGTCGGGGCTAGGTTTAATTCCTTCTGTGGTTATAATGTGTCCTAAGAATTGCGTTTCTCTTTTAGAAATTCAAATTTATCTAATTGTAATTTTAAGTTGGCTTTGCGTAATCTGTCAAATACCCTTTTTATAGAAGCTAAGTGTTCTTCTAGTGAGGTTGAAAAGATGATTATATCGTCGAGGTAAATTAGAAAATCTTTAAAGATTAGGTCTTCCAAAAGATTGTTCATGCATCTTTGGAAAGTTGCTGGGGCATTTTTAAGTCCGAAAGGCATACGTGTGAATTCGTAGTGCCCTTGTTTTGTTGAGAATGCAGTTTTTGCAATCGATTCAGGGTCCATTTGAATTTGATGGAACCCCTTTGCAAGGTCGATGGTAGTGAAATACTGACATTTGTCTAATTTATCAAGGATTTCATCCATGATGGGTATTGGGTATTTGTCGTCTATAGTGGCTTCATTTAGTCCACGGTAGTCGACAACTAAACGGTATTTTTTTTCTTTGGAAGCGCCCTCTTTTTTAGGTACGATCCATATAGGTGAACAATAAGGTGAATTCGATTTTCGTATGATTCCCTGTTCTAACATTTCATTGATTTGTTTGTTGACTTCTTGGTCAAGAATTTGAGGGTGTCCATTAGGGTGTTTATAGATAGGGTCCTCATGTTTGGTTTTTATTTTATGTTTAATTGTACAAGTAAAGGTCAAATTTTCACCCTTTCTGTATTGGATGTCACTATAGTCGTGAAGGATTTTTTTTAGTTTATCTGTTTCTTCTGGATTTAAATGATCCAGTCTGTATTCATTTCTTTTCTCAATATTGTTATTTATCTCGTACGAAAAAAAGTCGTATTCAAAATCTGCGGGAGGATAAGGAGTTTGATTGGGGATTTCGTTATCGTATCGAAAATAGAACGTGTAGTTCCCTATGGTTACATTTGTGGTATGTTGTATTTCAAATAAGCATATGCCTACAGTATTGTAAAGTATACAATACATCAAGTGGTCATATGCTCAACTTAAAGTAAGAGTATCATACTTATAACATAGTGACACTTTGTCGCTATGCATAAACATATATAAGGCGAGCGCAAAGGTAAACAACTGAAATACGATCAGCCACTTATGTATATGTGGACTGACCAGCAGCGTGGGATACGCCGCGTCTGCACTTTAACTAAGCCATGCCGCCTGCCTAATGTATATGCCATATGCATATACATATATACAAGCATACTACGCTCTCCCGTTCTGTCGCTGCACTCAGCGGCAGAACTCTTTATACATAATGTATTTAGGCTAAGACCACTTTTATTTTCGAAATAAAGAATCATTATTGAACCAACTACAAACCAGAGCAGAAGCTCTATGTTTATTGAAACGTTCATAACACATTATCTTCTGCATAATTAATGATGGCTTTGCACGCCGAGAGGTAGTTTCTACCCAATAGTATATCGTAAGTGGATGAGAATTTATGACAATAGAATTTTTGTTTAATAGGACAAAGTTTGCTCGATGCAAATGATACGCTCTTGTTAAGTTCTATTATACCCTTAATAGTTTGGACTTTTAGATACTCTTTAGTCTCTGGGAAATTGAAATAATTTTCATTGATAAGATTTATAGAAGAGCCAGTATCTATTATGCATTTGAGGGGAGTGTTATTTATGATGAGTCGGATGTAGGGGTTTGGTCGGTTGGTGAGATTGGGTTGGGTTGATCCGAGGCTGAATGAAGAAAATTTTCTAACCATTCCATTTTAGTTTAACCGCTATTGCTTTCTCTTATTCGTTTGGATGGTTGGTTTGAGAATGGATTTTGAGTTTGTTCTTCAGCAATGTTCTGTTAATTTAAAGGATTCTGTTGTGTTCCCTGATTTAATTTATTAGAGAATTCAGTGTAAAGTTGATGATTTGTTGTATTGTTTTGTCCTGGTTGGGTAGATTGGTAGGTATTCTGTTTGTAGTTAGTTTGGTTCTGGTTTGTTTTAGAGTAAGTTTGGTGACTGTTTGAGTTGGATTGGCTATGGTTCGAGGTGTTCCTAGATTTATCTGTGAAACTATTCTCGTATAGACCTTCTCTTTGGGCCACTTGTTTTAAATTAGACACGGTCGAGATATCAAATTTCGCTAAGGTCATGTAAAGTCTGTCTGGTAATTTTCTCGTAATAACTTCTTTGACTGCATTGTTCATGGCGTTAGTGTAAAGTTGGTGGTATCTGCTTCTAGTGCTAACTTATTAATGATTACAAATGTCTTAGTTTCTAAGTCTTCGATGAACTTACGAAGACTTCCAGTAAAGTTGGTGTTGTACAGGCGTCGTAATAATTCTTCGCAAGGTGTGTGAGTCTTAAATTCACTGATCAAAGCGGCTCTTAGGTTACCCCAACCTGCAGGTTGTGAGAGTTGAGACACCCTCTGTGCTTCTCCAGTTAGCTGCAGCTCGATGGTCCCGAACATCACGCTGTGTTGACGGACGTCTCTTGTTGGGTACAGTTGCATGATATAGTCGATGCGTCTGATGAATGTGCTCAATGTTTTGGTGTCACCATCAAACGTAGGCACTTGCCGTAGAAGGGTTAGGGCTTGATTGAGGTGGGCGTCTGACAATTCTAGAGTCATGTTGAAGCTGATTACTTGTTTTGATTAAGCACTTGTTCACTTAATAGTTTCTTTTTATTTAATCGCGCGTTGCTGCACATTGTTTCTTTAAATAAAAAAATTTTATGAAATATGTTGTATTACTAGAGCTTTGGAAAAGCGATTTTTCCTTAGTTGCAGAAGTGAATACTCTTTTTTTAATGCACTTTGATTTTATCCTACCGGCTGCGCCAATAATGAGTTTAACGTTATTGTTGTATTAAAAAAAAATATTTTTCTTTATTATAACGGAGTACAATCTTATTTCTTATATTACGTAGTGTAAGGGCTGAGAAGGACTGAACTGACGATTGAGAGTTCGTTTGTCTTTTATAGCTAGATTTGTTTATAGTGGCGTGATTTGAGTTAAACGTGGAGTGGCCTGATCGCTCCTGATTGGTCATTTCGAAATATGCTGAGTGCTAGGTTCCCACAAGAAGGGTGTAATGTGATCTTTTGTTTATATGACTCCGAGTGTGGGAGTGAGTGCGATTTGTTTATAGTGGATGATGTATGTATTGCTGGTGGATATATTACTATATATAAGATTTATGTTCTTAGCGGCCATTCAGGCTTCTGCTATAAGTTTGAGATGGATTCATTAAATGAAAACAGAGTATTGCTTAACGTGCCAGATCTAGGTGCCTCATCAAACTGTGTTATCAGAGAAGTACCCAAGTATCAGAATTTTAGAATTTATTTTGACAATTATTTCAATTCATTGCCTCTTTTTTAACGGATGGAGGAATTTTAGCTTTGGGTACTATACGGAGAAACAGAATCCCAAATACCAAAGTTCTTGATAATGTTAATTTGAAAAAACACCCAAGGGGTACGTCTATAGAATATGTTGCTGATTTTGACGGAGTGGACATATCGGTAACATCATGGTTGGACAATAAAATCGTATTATTGGCATCCAACTATGCTGGAATTCTTCCCAAGGACAAAGCGCGTCGATTCAACAAAGCTAAACAAGTAAGAAATCTCTAGTCGAGACTGCTCGACTAAGAGATACCCTGAACCCTGCGAAGATGCGATATTCAAATCATTTTACGCTTCTTTTATATATACATATACACAAACAACACATACACACACACACACATGCACACGCACGCACAAGCACTTGATCTGCTACTGTGCAGTTTACGCAGCGACTGCGCGCGAGCAGCGCTTGGGCTGCATTATGGGCAATATTATGGAAACTTTTTTGTTGAATAGGTTTGCTTCTAGATGGACTTTCGTAACCAAACTTCAAAGTCGTACTAATGACATTCATGTATGTATTTGCCAAAGCACAAATCTCAAGTATTTGAAATACGTTTTTTCAAATTTTGGGGAATGGGGGCGTGGCATCAAAAATCCAAAAATTACAAAATGTTTGTATTTATAACATGGATATACACAGTAAATCTGAAATGATTTCCCATTTTCAATGGGCTCAGGGTATAAAAAGAATACGTTGAGATTGACCGTCTTTTTGCAGTAGCCCAATACAATAGCTACATGGGAGGCGTTGATCTGATCGACAGCATAATCGGAAGATACCAAATTTTACTACGAAGTAGACGCTGGCAGGTTCGTGTTTTTTACCATCTATTCGACCTGACAGTCAGCAATGCTTGGCTTTTGTATAAACGCGTTCACAAGGCAAATGGATCAAGCACTAAACTTTTAGGTTCTTCCGACTTTCGGATAAATAATGCAGAGGTGCCAACAAAAATTGACACTGAATCAATAATAGGAAAACGAAGTTTTGTACTCGAAAACGAATTACAGCAAAAAACAAGTAAGAAACCTCTAGTCCGGGGTACCCGACTAGGAGATCCCCGGAACCCCGTCCGATATGCGTTTTTAAATATATTCCGTATCTTGTATACATTACAAACTTATACAAAATTTAATTAAATTGCTAGTCTTGCACTTTCACAATCAAATAGCATGTTTTATTTTAAAGAATATAATATAATTTTTAAAGAGTAATAATAATTTAATAAAAGAAAAAAGTAAAAAATTACGAAAATACGACATAAAAATATTTGACATCGGCTGGGTGTGAACCCAGACCTGCAATGCACGGCGTGCCCCGCTTCTATGAACACCGCCACTGCTTAGCAAATTTAAACTAAAGGCAGCTAAGGCAAAATTCAAGCACTTAGCTGTAATTGTTGTGATTCTTAGAACAGACAAGAATGCTTGCATTCGAATGTCTCAATGTATGTGTGCACATGTATAGAAAAAATGAAAACGGGGGTGGGTTTCTGGTCACATGTCGCAATTGACAAAACGTTTTGTTTAATTACTTAATGGATTTCAATGAAATTTTCAGCATATGATCTACATATTTTATTGAATATTTGTCAATTGCCTAAAATCGCAAAATCATTCACATAATGGCTACATTTGCAACTAACCTTCAAATTGAAAATTTTTGTAAAATTTCGAACCAATATCCAAAATATAACTAATATAATATAAATATAAATGAAACTAAATGCAAAATTTGGAGACTCTAGCTTCAAAGATGTACGAGATATAATTTATTAACTTCATCTCGATAAGGTTTTTAATCGATAACAAAAGAACAGGAATAGTTCTCGATTTTCTAAAACAAACTCGATATGCGCGTGCTATACAGGGACTTCCAAAACAAATTTCAGTCTCTATCTCTTATATGTTCTGATATCGACGAGTTCATACATACGGACAGACGGACAGACGGAGAGACGGACAGACAGACAGACGGACAGGGCTAAATCGACTCAGCTCGTCTCCCTGATCAAGAATATGTATATGTCGCATAATGGACGTATTTTGGACACTGTACGTGTCTGTCACATTATGAACATAGTTTGACCACTGTGCTTGCCAGACCAAGCTGTGCAATGAGTTTGGGATATTGTGAAATGATTCTTAGAATTTGACTACAACGTAGAATATGACTGGCGCCCAGGTACCGTACGAGTGAGGCGACGGCGTTGTCGCGCTGTCGCCGAGTGTAGTCTAGCTTGGCGTGTAAAAAGAAGTAGATCGATGCGTGATCAGAGAATGCGAAGTAGTTGCGTTCAGACAATTGTATGCGCCGGTTGGAATTCACTTCACTCTCAAAGTTTGTTAGTCAATATGGCAGACCAGCAACCAGAAATAAACGACATATACTTTATGGGGTCTGCCACGCCCCCTTCTGCCTGTTACATACATTTGACAGCTTAACAAAACCATTATACCCTGATTTCCCATTTTCAATGGGTTCAGGGTATAAAAACCGCGTGTTTTGTTTCGGCTGTTAACGGTCACTATTGACTGAGAGAAATTAGAGAGATAGAAGCGAAATAGACACACAAACATATCTGTCTGCAAGCTGGGTATTATAATTTAAAATTTAACAGAAAATACTTACAATTTAATTTTGCTGCTTAACATATCGAGGGATGGGACTTCGAATAAAGAGGGAGAGAACAAAACAAAGGAGAACTAAAGGTGAAATCGGTATTTGATCGGGTAAAAAGGCTCCAGGGCAAAGTTGACTTGTGCTTGCTGATCGCATTGACAGCACCTTGACTGTTCTTTTGGGGCATGTTGGCCAGCTGAGCAAATCTTTTAGTGAAGCCATGACAGCCTTGAAGAGCTGGATTTTGCCGAGATGGGCAGTGAGTTGCGTATGAATTTTGCCGAAATAATAATGGTCATGTAGTCTACTATAATGTCAGAAATTCAAAGTCGTACCACTCAAGTACCCTATAGTTATACTTTTAGTAGACCAATGGCCTCTACATAGGCTTCCGCTAATAAGCTTTCTTCCGTACTTGCACTGCCGCCATTAAAACTACCTACGTTCAGCGGTGGATATGAAAATTGTGCTGATTTTTACTCAATGCTTTCAACAATAATTGATAGTCGACCAGAAGTCAGCAACATGGAAAAGCTTCAGCATCTACGTTCCTGTCTAGATGGCACAGCATTGGACACAGTTCGCTCTCTGGAAATATTAATTAATTATTCGAAGGCCATAAAACAGCCTATTAAAACAGCGATACGATAACCGACGTTTAATATTCTAAGCACACATCGTAAATATATTGGTTCTAAAAAGAGTAGAGAACAGATCTACAAGCAAGCTACGAGAACTATCAGACAGCTTCAGTATCCGTATGCGTGCACTTAGTAACCTGGGCACCACAGAGCAGATAGCCAGCATGATAGCTCAGGTACTGCTGCAGAAGCTTGATGTGGCCTCACAAGCTAAGTGGGAAGAGAAATTGGAGGACTCAGAGATGGCATCCCACATAAATACGCATGAAGAAGTGTCCTCGTTTCTTGAGCTTCGTTGCCGTACTTTAGAATCGATGGAATTTGCTCTGACGAACTACTCCAGTAAGCCTAGTAGCAAATTTGTTACCAGCAGGTCAACACTACTCGTAACGGATCACAGAACACATAGTTGCGGTTTTTGCAATGATCCTGAGCATACAATCTAGAAATGTTCAAGATTCGCAAACTTGTCTCCTAGTCTTCGCCTGAATGAAGTCAAAAAGGTTGGACTATGTTTGAACTGCTTGAAGGACGGCCATCAGTCGCGACAATGTGGCTCGCGAGGCTGTCGGGTCTGTGGAGTCAAGCATCACACGCTTCTTAACCTCAGCAACTTCAACACATCGAAATCAGTAGCTCTGCCACATCAGCATTCCTTGTCATCAAGGATGCAGAGCATTCCTACTCCGCCCTCAGCTCATTCCACCACTCTCCTATCCCAAGAACAACGATGTTGTGATCCTGCCTACTGCAGTGGTTCTTATTAAAAATTGGTTTGGCGAACTTGTTCCTTGTCTTGCACTTTTAGATTCAGGTTCACAACTACATCTTATGACAGCCAAAGTTGCCAACCAACTTCAACTTAAGAGGACAAGGTCATCCGCATCTGTCTACGGCTTAGGCGACTGCAATGTTGCCACCGATGGAAGCACCGTTTGCATCTCTCTTCAAGCTCGCACATCAGAGTATGCGACTAGCATAACGGCCATGGTGGTAACAAATATAACTGGGAGGCAGCCTAGTTCTGCTGTAAATATAAGTATTTGGAGCATACCGCCAAATATAACTTTGGCAGATCCAGCTTTCCATAGGCCACAGCAAATAGACTTGCTTATTGGTGCCAGCCTCTTTTATGACTTGCTCTGTGTGGGTCAAATCAAGTTGTTGCCTGGACTTCCATTGTTATAAAAGACTCGTCTTGGTTGGTTTGTATCTGGGGGCGAAAGTCGTAACCATAACTCCTTACTCGCGACATCGAATATGCCTTCAGAGCTAGATAGAAACTCCGTTAAAGATATTCAATGGCCAGTCTCAGCGCTTCCGGTGAAAATGTAGAGTAGAAAGGCTGTTCTCCTGAACTCCTTTGGTCGACTGCAGCGGACTTTTGCATACGAACCGAAGTTCATTCATAAGATTCGTAATCCAGGAATTACTCCGACAGACATCCGTACCGGAACGCATATACTATTGCGAATAATTCAGAGAGTTTGCCATTTCTTGATGAAGTTGGGCTGCTACGTGTAGACGGTCGCCTCAAGAACTCTACGCTATGTTTCGATAGCCGCAATCCAATCATCTTACCCATAAGTCATGCAGTCCCTCGCGCCATCATCATGCATTATCATCTGCGAAACTTGCACGCTGGTCCTCGAGAAGTACTAGCTTTGGTTCGAACACAGTATTGGCCAATCGGTGGCAGGAAAACTGTAGCTAGCGTGATCCAGAAATGTGTGACATGTTTTCGCGCCAAGCCTCGACTGTTAGAGCACATAATGGCAGATCTTCCCAAGGATCGCGTTGAAGGTTGCCGTGCTTTTGGAGTGACTGGAGTTGATTTTTGCGGACCCTTCTTTTACAAGCCTGACGCCCGAAATAAGGCTCCTGTAAAATGCTACATCTGTGTACTTGGGGGGAGGATGTGTGGCGCAGCACTCAGCGCTTCACACACTTATTTTAGAAACATTATAGTCAATGTATTAAAATGTAAGAGAATTAGTATATTGTAAAGAGATTACGGTCATCTCATTCCGTTTTGCTCTCCCTTTTTACATGCATATCCATTCTCACGGCGTAGCGGCTCAGCATTGTTTAACCGGCGCGCGTAGATCGAACATAGAGAAACTAATTATCGCTCGCTTAGTCCAGACGCTGGTGCGTTGACAGCTCTGCTAGTTATATAAATTGACTAATCATACAATTAGTTGCGGACAGCACGACTTCTAAAGCCGCCTACTCGCGTTTAGATAAACTCTGTAAGCACGATCAATATCAACAATAAAGTGAACGCTTAGTGCTAAAAATCTTTTTAATTTCTCCCAAAAGCTATTCAAAAAAGCTCGGTAGCTCAACACATTGTTTTTCTTTTCTTTTTTTTTTTTTTTAATATGAGAGTTACACAATCAAATGTTCCACACGCCATGATCAAAACAACATTATTTATTTTGCACTTGTGCTTGCATGACTTACGTGACTTGAGTACTTTGCCATTAGCTTTTGTCAACAATAACAATAGCCCTTACTGGTTATCTTCACTTTTCTTTTCAGTGGCTTCAAGATTCTCACTATCTTGGTTTTCACACTCTTCACCATCCGAAATGGTTTCTTCGCTCTCAACAATATTATTATAATCGTCATACACATTCAACTCAACAGGCACTTTTCCGTCAGGAAATTTTCTTAAATCTTCATGCGCATACTTATAACTTCTTTTATTGGTTAAGGATCTCAAATTGTACCTGTCACCTTCTATAACTTTTATTATTTCAAAAGGGCCCTTAAATTTTGGACTTAACTTGGTTTGATGCCTTTCTTTTTAAGTAATACAAAATCTCCAACTTTGTGTCTGACCACTTTAGCCTTATTTCTATCGAACCGTGCCTTGTCATAAACAGCTGTTGATAAAACATTCTTAACAGCCTGTGCTCTTACATCTGACAGATCAACATAACTTTCTTTGTTTCTAAGTGGAAGTAGTCCTAATGCTCATACTACCTTTCCCAATCGCTCGCTTAGTCCAGACGCTGGTGCGTTGACAGCTCTGCTAGTTATATAAATTGACTAATCATACAATTAGTTGCGGACAGCACGACTTCTAAAGCCGCCTACTCGCGTTTAGATAAACTCTGTAAGCACGATCAATATCAACAATAAAGTGAACGCTTAGTGCTAAAAATCTTTTTTAATTTCTCCCAAAAGCTATTCAAAAAAGCTCGGTAGCTCAACACATTGTTTTTCTTTTCTTTTTTTTTTTTTTTAATATGAGAGTTACACAATCAAATGTTCCACACGCCATGATCAAAACAACATTATTTATTTTGCACTTGTGCTTGCATGACTTACGTGACTTGAGTACTTTGCCATTAGCTTTTGTCAACAATAACAATAGCCCTTACTGGTTATCTTCACTTTTCTTTTCAGTGGCTTCAAGATTCTCACTATCTTGGTTTTCACACTCTTCACCATCCGAAATGGTTTCTTCGCTCTCAACAATATTATTATAATCGTCATACACATTCAACTCAACAGGCACTTTTCCGTCAGGAAATTTTCTTAAATCTTCATGCGCATACTTATAACTTCTTTTATTGGTTAAGGATCTCAAATTGTACCTGTCACCTTCTATAACTTTTATTATTTCAAAAGGGCCCTTAAATTTTGGACTTAACTTGGTTTGATGCCTTTCTTTTTAAGTAATACAAAATCTCCAACTTTGTGTCTGACCACTTTAGCCTTATTTCTATCGAACCGTGCCTTGTCATAAACAGCTGTTGATAAAACATTCTTAACAGCCTGTGCTCTTACATCTGACAGATCAACATAACTTTCTTTGTTTCTAAGTGGAAGTAGTCCTAATGCTCATACTACCTTTCCCAATAGCATTTCGAGAGGACTTGCCTTCGTCACACGGTTAGTTGTGCAATTGATTGCTAACTGCACCTCTCCCAACATACTCTGCTAAGGACTGAGTTCCAGCTTTAACCGCCGTTAACATGTTTTTTAACGTAGACATGGTACGTTCCACTTGACCATTCGCTCGAGTTAATTCTTTGATCAGAACAGAGTTGGCTAAAACTTGCTCCCGTAAAACTCCCTTCCTTGATCAGCTATTATTCGGCTTGGTACTCAAAAGAACGAAACAGAAGATTTAACACCATTAATGCAGCTTTCACAATCTAATTTAAGAGTATTACTAAGATACACAAATTTCGTAAAAGCATCTACTTGAAAAATTTCATACTCCTTCCGGTCACTCTTGCCACTTAGTTTTCCGGTTATATCAATATGGATGGTGTGCCAAGGAACATTTACTTTTGGAATTGGGTGCAATTCAGCTTGTATTTTCCCAGAGGTTGATTTGGATATTTTACAAGTGATGCACTTATCAATAATTTTTTTAACATATTTTGACATATTGGCAAACCAGTAAAAATCATATACTTTATCCAGTGTCTTCTCCCAACCTAAATGTACTATTTACTCGTGTTCTGCCGTTTCTCTGTATCTTTCGGTAAAGAATTTCTGCTCTCAATTCATAGGTCTTTGCAACATCTTCCTCCAGAGAAAAATTTTTCAGTTTACCTACAATTTTAGCTATCTCAGAGTCTTTGCGTTGCTCAGCAATAAGCCAGTTGCTCGAAATTTCGGCTAGGTTAACTTTCTTTTTAATGATCGGCCTTTCTGCAGAAATGGATTTTGGTAAAAGAGGATTTCTCGACAAAAAGTCAACATGTGTCATTCCTTGAACTGTTTTCGTTGGATCGACTAGTCTAATTTTCATTTCGCCAACCTTGACTTTAGTACAGGGGATACCTTTCATAAACGAATTTGAGTATTCTGCCAGCGATGAATGTAGTTTTATTTTATCTTGTCCATCAAGTTCAGTATCAATATCGAATGGCTCATCACTTGTACATAAATTAATCGTTTTTGCTCTAGAAATCTTATATTGACCTGAAGAAACGACAATATCATAGCCCTGATTCAAAATCTCTCGACCAATAACAATATCGTTTTGCATATGATCATCGCTTATTACATAAAACAAAATCGCAATATAATTATGAGCATTTCGCTCCGGAATCAAAGGTAGTTTGAAATACCTACATATATATATGTATATCGGATCTTACTGTATGAGTGCTTACTGTATATTAACGTGCCGGCGCGTACTGAGAATGTGTGTGAGACAGTTACACTGAGTGTGTGTTGGTGCGTCTTTGGGTATTTCACAATAATTATGTATGACGCTGATATTGCTTTTGTAAAAGCTGTGATTTGTTATTTAAGTTGTCGCTACTAGAGAGTACCGTTTTAGTGAGGCGACGGTGCGGTGGCGCTATCGTTGAGTGTGGTTTGGTGTGAGGCACAAGAAAGAATTGTGCGAAGCAAGTTAGTTCAGTTGAGAACTTCGGCGTGACCGAAACTCGCTTCGCTAAGACAATGTTTCAAAATAATATTAGTGCTTTTTATACTCTGTTCCTAAAGGGAAAAAGAGTATATTGGTTTTGTGCAATGTCCGTCTTGCTGTCCGTCCGTCTGTCCGTCTGTCCGTATGAACGCAAACCATTTCGACGCTATTGAAGCTAGAGACTTGAAATTTGGAACACATACTCGTGTATACCCTCGAATTATAAAGTGTTAAGATTTTCCCGATACGCCCACTAGGGGCGTGGCAAATCGGAAAATGCATTTTCCGGTATGTCAGAAACCCTGTTAGTTGAAGTGCTAGAGAATTGAAATTTGGAACGTATACTCGCGTTGACAACCCAAGATCAAAAAGGTATGGCGGATATATCTACGCCCATTGGGGGCGTGGCAAATCGGGTAAAACTGTATCTTCTGAAGTTTTAGAGCTAGAATGCCCAAATTTGGCATGTAAGTTACTGTTAAGATCCTATAAAGATCGATGAAAAAAGTATATATCCACGCCCCTTGGAGGCGTGGCAAATCGGATCTGACTATATAGTGATTTATACATATTCTTCTATATCTCGAGCACTATTGATGCTAGAGACTTGAAATTTGGAATATATATTCGCGTTGACAACCCACGCTCCAAAAGATATGTCGGATATATCTACGCCCATAGGGGGCGTAACAAACCGCAACTAAAGTTTTACAGCTAGAAAGCTTCAAAATTAGCTAGTTGAGTTACTGGTGACCTCCTCTATCGATGACCCAAAAATAATTGTTACGCCCCTTTAGGGCGTGGCGCACCAAAAAATACCCTGTAATTTCCACATTTTTGAAAGGTAAGCTTCCAAATTTTGCTGTCATGTCACTTTAGACTCCTTCTAAGGATTGGCCAAAAATTACATGTCTATGACCTCTAGGCGCGTGGCAAATCGGATATTTTGCAGAGCTCTTGAGTTAAATTTTGCTGCAGAATCACCATCACAAGAATAATCCGGTAGGTGGCGCTAAACTGCAATATTCTTACATAGCGGAATTAGTCATAAGCATGTACCGCCTACATAAATAAGCTTAATTTCTTGCTAAGTCGGCAAAAAAATTGTAAGAGACATATAAATATATGTATTTCAATTTAATGTTTAAATAATTGACCACCTAATATTAATATAGTTTTCCATAGCCTAGGTCAGTTATTTCGTTATTTTCGTATGTTGGCAATGCTTCAGACGATTCCCAAGTGGCACTGTTAAAAGACTCAATTGGTTATGTAAAGAAAATCAATCACACTTTCAAATTAACAGACAACTCTTAAGTTAACAGACTGCTTTGCATAAAAATTATAAAATGCATGGTGCAGTTATATTTTTTTGCCTAGCTCATAAAATCATCATATTCATACAAACGATTGAAGCGAGCCATAATTTATAAAAATTTTACTCATTTACATATATATATTTTTAGAATTTTAATAAATATATAGTTATTTTGAGTCAGAACCTAATTCGAGCGGCGACTTTAACAAATTAAGATAAACTTTAAAATGTAATATGCCAGAAGCCCCTATGGGAACAGAGTATCACGCAGTCGGTTGCGCCCGACTGCAACGTTCTTACTTGTTCTTTATTCATTTCGTTAGCGCAGCGAGTTTCTGTAGCACTCGAGTTCTAACAACAACTAACTCGAGACGCACAATTCTTGTGCGCGTCTTCCACCGAACCACACTCGGCGACAGCGATAGAACGCTGACGCCCCGCTAAAACGATTCTTCTAAAACTTTAAAATGCAAACAACCAATCACAGCTCAATTAGAAGCTGTTGCAATATTTCCATAATGATGAAATTATTATTATTGTGAAATACCCGAAACACACACACACACTATCAAACGTACGCACCGACACGGATATCCTGACCATAACACGACCTCGTGTAATTTCACAAAAATGCTTTACTGCATTAATCATTTTGTTCATAAATTTTCGAATATAATTTTAGATTAACATTTCCTTCATACTTATAAGTTTCTCGATTACAACTTTTCTTTTACAAACAAATTTAATCTTCCACTTTTAGTTTCATTCTTAGAATAACATAAAATTCATCTGTAACTCAATTCAACTTTCTTTATAATTCTTTTCATTATCATCAACCCAACTGGTTTCGCATTACATCATCTTATGCGCCACACGCCATGATCAAAACATTTGTTTTACATTTGTGCTTGCATTATGACCAATTCTTTCAACTTTTCTTATCAGCCTTTCAGGCATCCATACTGTCTCTTTCAACAGTTTCACTCTCAATTTTTCCAATACTGCCTCTTTCAACAGCTTCTTTTTCAATCATTTTAATACTGTCTCTTTCAACAGCTTCTTTTTCAATCATTTCAATGCTGTCTCTTTCAAAAGTTTTTCTTGAATTAGTCTAATTTTGATTTGAGCAATTTTAGCTTTAGTACGTGGAATACCTGTTATAAAAGAATTTGAGTAATTTGTCAACAGTGACAACTTTATTTTATCTTTCCCCTCAAGTTCAGTATCAATGTCGGCTGACTCATTGCCGGTACATAAATTAACTATTGTAGTTCTTACAATTTTAAATTGATTTGAAGAAACGACAATATCAAAACCCTGATTTAGTATTTCTCGGCCAATAACAATTTCGCTTTGCATTTGATCGTCTCCTATTACATAAAACATAATCTCCAAACAGTTATCGTCAATTCTTACGTTACTTAATATTTGTACAGAACTACATATTCGACTGTTCCCTATGCCTTTTAGCATAACAATATTCGTAAATCGTTTTCCAGAGAATTTTGTACTTAGCTTTTCTTGCATCAGTGAGTACTCCGCTCCAGAATCTAAGGTAATTTCGAAAACTTGTCCTCTATGGTCCAAGTGATATCTGCGTAACACACATGAGAAAGCCAATGTGAAGAGCATCCCTCTAGTGCTGAGCTTAGGGCCACGACCAGCGCACTGCCTTTCAATGAATTTTCTTGTAGAATAATTTCTACGGTATTACACCACGATGAAGAGTTGGCGCCTGCGATGTCTGGGTTGAATTTCGGCAGTTGCACCGATTTGCTCTGCCCTGCGTCAGATGCCGTTGTTTGTAAAGCCCGCACAAGTTCAATTAGATTTTTATTCTGCAATTCCATGATGGTACGCCATGGTCCATCTAATGTTGTAGGTGAAAGACTAGATCCCACTTCTGATGTCGGAACACTATTATTTTCATTATTCATTTTGTTAGCGCAGCGAGTTTCGGTCGCACTCGAGTTTCAACAACAACTAACTCGAGACGCACAATTCTTGTGCGCGTCTTCCACCGAACCACACTCGGCGACAGCGACAGAACGCTGACGCCCCGCTAAAACGGTTCTTCTAAAACTACAAAATGCAAACAACCAATCACAGCTCAATTAGAAGCTGATGCAATTTGTCCATAATGATGAAGTTATTATTATTGTGAAATACCCGAAACACACTCTCAAACGTACGCAACGACACATATATATAGTTATATAGTGCTCAAGATATATTAGAATATGTATAAATTTGCCATGCCCCCATTAGGCGTAAGTATATCCTTCATATCTTTTTGATCATGGAGTGTTAACGCGAGTATACGTTTCAAATTTTAACTCTCTAGCAGTTCAACTAACAGGGAGTCTGACGTACCGGAAAAGGCATTTTCCGATTTGCCACTCCCCAAGTGGGCGTATAGGGAAAATATTGACACTTTATAATTCGAGGGTATACACGGATTTATGTTCCTAATTTCAAGAGTCTAGCTTCAATAGCGGCGAAATGGTTTGCGCTCATACGGACAGACGGACAGCAAGACAGACATTTCACAAACCAAAGATACTCATTTCACTTTCGTTAACGAGTATAATAATTAGAAATTTCCAATATAGTTTCCAGTTGTACCTGCAGAAGGTATAACTATTCACAAAAGCCAGGGAGCAACGAATAGCAAAGTGGTGGTCCAAACAGCGTGCTGCAACATACGTAGCTTGTAGTAGGGCAACAACTGCTTCGGGGCTGTTTATTATATTAGATTTTGTTACTCCTTAGAATCCCAAAAATTATGATAAGGTCCAAACCCAGATAGTGCGATTGCGCACTGAAAAACTACTCGATCACAATATGATCACTTAGTTGACAGTTCCACCTTAAAAATTTTCTACGATAACACTCAGAGCATTAATTGTCACATTGAACACATTCGAGCTGACAGATCACTTAGTTGACAGTTCCACCTTAAAAATTTTCTACGATAACACTCAGAGCATTAATGCTCCAGTCGTCCGTTCTAGGTTTCGTTGAAGCGTCTACATACGCAAACGAAAATGTAAATATTACAATATTACATTAAATGGATCGTAAGTTTTTTATACCCTGAACCCATTGAAAAGGGGAAATCAGGGTATAATGGTTATGTTAAATTTATGTAACAGGCAGCAGGGGGCGTGGCAGACCCCATAACGTATATATATTCTTGATCAGGGAGACGAGCTGAGTCGATTTAACCCTGTCCGTCTGTCTGTCTGTCCGTCTGTCCGTATGTATGAACGCGTCGATCTCAGAACCTATAAGAGCTAGAGACTTGAAATTTCTTTTGGAAGTCCCTGTATAGCAGGCGCAGATCAAGTTTGTTTCAAACATACGATAAGTTAGTTGCAAATATAGCCAATATGGAAATGAGTTTGCCATTTTATACAACTGCAAAATATTCAATATAATATGTAGATCATATGCTGAAAATTTCATTGAAATCCATTAAGTATCACTGAAGTAATTAAACAAAACGTTTTGTCAATAGCAACATGTGACCAGAAACCCTCCCCCGTTTTAATTTTTTCTATACATGTGCACACATACATTGAGACATTCGAATGCGAGTATTCTTGTCAGTTCTTAGAATTACAACACTTACTGCTGACGCTGCTTGAATTTCGTTATAATTCTTAGCTGCCTTTAGTTTCGAATCTGCTACTGGTTACTTAAGCAGTGCAGTGGCGGTGTTGTTAGAAGCGGGGCATGCCGCCCCAAACAGATCTGGGTTCGAGCCCCGCCGATGTCAAAAGTTTTTTATTGTTTTTTTTTTCACGCACACAATGGCGGTGTCGGGAGAGGTGATGCGCTTTTATCAGTAGATGTTGGTTCGTCTCCAGGTGCGGAAATGTCAGATTTTTAAATTTTTTTTTTCTTTCATTAAATTATTATTATTATTTTTCTTAAAACAAAAACTACTTTTTTTGTCAAACATGCTATTTGATTGTGAAAGTGCAAGATTGGCAATTAAATTAAATTTTGTATAAGTTTATAATGTATACAAGACACGGAATATATTTAAAAAAGCAGATCGGACGGTGTTCAGGGGATATCCTAGTCGGGCACCACCGACTAGAGTTTTCTTACTTGTTTTAATATGCCGTATAAGTCTATAAGCTCTGCAGTTGTTTACAAAAGTCAGTATTATCCAGTCCAATTGTTTAATTCAGAATTTCAGGAACTATTTCATTCGTTTTTGTTAGAAAATTGTGTTATTTATGAGATCTTAATTTGTGTTTGAGCAAGTTTGAATCGTCTAGGACTTTATGTAACGATTTAGTTGCTCATTTGTTTTTTCTGGAAAAGATTACATGTCGCTAATAAGCATATATTCACTTTTCTTGCTACCGTAATGTTGTATTAGCAGTTTTTTTATGTTATCCCAGTATTGTTCGGCTTTGGACAACCTTAAAGCGTCACTAGCTCTACCGACACTTTTATTTCTGATGGCTCTCAGTAGAAATAAGCCGTAGGGTTTACTGCTCGCTTTCTTTGATCAACATCACCACTTCTTCTACATTAATGATCAAATTTTGTAATTGATTAGGGGATCCGTCAACGGAAGCTAGTTCTTTGATAAGGGTAAGAATATCGGTGGGGCTTAAAGAATGCGAGCTATTGAGCTTGGTGCTAATTGTGAGGGACAGGCTCACGATTGAGTAATACTAGGTCATGCAAAGCGAACTATAAACTAGACAGTGTGACGTCATATTTTCAGAAAGTGGTGGTCGAGCGTTGATCTTGGTATAAAAATGCAGCAACTTTCATCTACAGTGGCTCCAACGCCAAATCGGACAAGACTATTTATTTATTTCATTTATTTTTCTATAGCACTAAGTTACTTTTTTTAAGTTTTCACATTTTTTCTTAAATCTATTACGCCTTAGCTTTCTAAAACAAAAAAAAAATTTTAAATTTCCAACGGTAACATTTTTTTTATTTAAAAAAACAAATAACAAGTCCGATTTTGAGCTTCAACGCCAAATCGGACAAAAGAAAACTTAAATGAAAAACAACTGAAAAACTTAATATTTAATATTTTGTTGCAAAACCTTTGTTTGCGACAACAGCCTGCAAGCGATTGGGAACGGATTTGACCAAATTTTCGCAAATCTCTGGCTCTATGGAGTTCCAAGCGGCAAGCAATCCCTGTTTTAATTGGTCAAGCGTGCTATACCGGTTTTGGTAAACTTTCCGAGCCAATACTTCCCAAAGATTCTCGATAACATTTATATCCGGGCTCTGGGAAGGCGGTTGGATCAGTATCTTGTATCTTACAGCCAGTAGACAAAAAAAAAGAAAACGTAAAGTGTGGCTAACTACCAATTATATATAGATTCTTAAATCGGGCAATATTATGGCATTATTATTTTTTTTGTTCTTAGCCGTTTTTTGTGCAACTATTGCTCACGTAATCTTTTGACCGCCTTGTTTAATAGGCTTAACTTTATTATACCCTGAACCCATTTAAAATAGGAAATCAGGGTATAATGGTTTTGTTAAAGTGTCAAATGTATGTAACAGGCAGAAGGGGGCGTGGCGGACGGGAGACGAGCTGAGTCGATTTAGTCCTGTCCGACTGACTGTCTGTCTGTCCGTATGTATGAACGCATAAGAGCTAGAGGCTTGGATTTTTTTTGTAGATCCCTGTATAGCACACGCATATCAAGTTTGTTTTAAGAAATCAATAACTTTCCCCCTTTTTTTTTATCGATTAAAAACCTTATCGAAATCAAGTTATTAAATTATAGTAGTATATTGGTTTTGTGCTATGTCCGTCTGTCCGTCTGACCGTCTGTCCGTCTGTCCGTATGAACGCAAACCATTTCGACGCTATTGAAGCTAGAGACTTGAAATTTGGAACACATACTCGTGTATACCCCGAATTATAAAGTGTTAAGATTTTCCCGATACGCCCACTAGGGGCGTGGCAAATCGGAAAATGCATTTTCCGGTATGTCAGACTCCCTGTTAGTTGAACTGCTGGAGAGTTAAAATTTGAAACGTATACTCGCGATGACAACCCAAGATCACTACTAATGCCAGAGCCTTGAACTTCGGAATGTATACTCGCGTCGACAACCCAAGATCAAAAAGATGTGGCAGATATATCTACGCCCAAAGGGAGCGTGCCAAACCGCAAAAGTTTATATCTCCTAAAGTTTTACAGCTAGAAAGCTTCAAAATTAGCTAGTTGAGTTACTGGTGACCTCCTCTATCGATGACCCAAAAATAATGGTTACGCTCCTTTAGGGCGTGGCGCACCGAAAAATACCCTGTAATTTCCACATTTTTGAAAGGTAAGCTTCCAAATTTTGCTGTCATGTCACTTTAGACTCCTTCTAAGGATTGGCCAAAAATTACATGTCTATGACCTCTAGGCGCGTGGCAAATCGGATATTTTGCAGAGCTCTTGAGTTAAATTTTGCTGCAGAATCACCATCACAAGAATAATACAGAAGATGGCGCTTAACTGCAATATTCTTACGAATCGGCATTACTCATAAGCGTGTACCGCCTACATAAATAAGCTTAATCCCTTGCTAAGTCGGCAGAAAAAATTGTAAGAGACAAATAAATACATATATGTATTTCGATTTAATGTTTAAATGGTTTGTGAGGAGCAATATATGTATGCACGTAGTAGTGTATATAAATACATGTAGTTGCTATGTGTTTATATGCATATACGTGCATATGTATGTTGCTCCACACAGCGACGCGAGTACTGTAGGAGCGGCCCTCGCGACTGGAAAGGGTCAGAGTCCGAAAGAGGGTTCGGCTCTTTCGCTCCTACAGATTCAGCAATTGGCTCGCGTCGCTCCCACGACGATCATCGGCGACCGTTGGCCGAGGTACCGTTCGTGGCCGAGTGAAAGTAGTGGATTCTTTCACTCGCACAGCCATAACGGTATTTCGGCCAATGAGCGGCTGCCACGCGATCAAGCGACATTTGGCGTCGCAAAAGATCGCGTGATGTTGCCGTTAAATCGGGCACGAGCGACAGACAGGCCCCGCTCCAGAGCCGAGCGAGGAGCCGTTAGAGCACGAAGCAGGGCCTGCGTCTGGGCTATAAAAAGGCGCCCGTGGCTCAGTACAGGGCAGTAAAAAAGTATCAAAAAGTGAAAGTGAACGTGAAAGTGCCGAAAGTCAACGCGAAGGTAGTGATCAACCAAAAAAAGGACATCGAGGGACATCGAAGGACTCCGATATCGAAAGGACATCGATATCAAGGACTTCAACAGATCAAGGACATCGTGGGAAAATCCAAGGATATCCAAGGAAGATATCTCGGACGCCTATTAAGGATCATAGGCAACCCAGCGAGGACAAAGGATCATCAGCTGCCACCAACAAGGACATTGGTGCGGTGCAGCTGAACCTAGCGCTAGAAGTTGGCGAAACCTGGGACAGGAGTGAGTAAGTGTTCACGTAGCCGTGCGAAAGAGTGCGTCTTGTGTCTGAGGGGAAGCTGTGGTGTGTTGTAAGCGAATCCAGACGTAGGAGTGGGCTGTAAGTGATCCGAGCGAACTGCCGGAGCATACAGCGCCAATCCTGGCGCATCCTGGAGTGCGTGAATCACTCAACAGCTAACCAAGGCACAACCGCTCGTACAGCCGGAGTACGCTGAACGCATATCCTCTAATCCTGTGTACAGGTGTGCATGATAGGAGGCGAGTCCTTGCGTATAGCAGGAGTACCTCAGGCAGGCATCGAATCTTGTGAATTTCGTGAATTGTAAATTCTAAGAAACACGTTCAAATATATATCTCAACTCAAACCAAACACATTATCGACTACTTATTATCGCAGGGGCTTCAACAAATAAATTTGTTGGCACGAACACACAGTCGGCTGAAACTGGCCCGGCTTGAACTCGGGATAAACCGAAGGTTCGTTACAACTGGCGCCCAACGTGGGGCCCTGCGATAAGAAAGAAGTTTAAGGATAAGCGTGAGAATGGTGAGAGCTTGGGTATACAATTTGAAGAAAGAGGATGTGCTGCGTTACGGGGATGAGTTCGGGGTGAGCTTATCCGGCACATTGGATGTGATGCGGAGACAGTTCGGCGAGTGGGTCGAGGTGAATGAGGGAAGGATTCCTTATTCCCTCAGGATCGCTGAACTGGCCAACCTGCATGGACGCCGGCCATCATTAAGAGATGAAGCCCCAACCGCCGTCGTGGAGGACGACGTGGATGAGGAGACCGCGAATGTGGCGCGGCTGTGTCTGCCATCCACTAGCGCAGCAGCGCGGCTGCAGGATTCCCAGCAAAGAACGTGGAGGGCCACATCTACACCGCAACCGGAGATCAGGACGCGTGGGCCAGGCGGCACAGCTCCAGATTATGCCAAAGTGGCCAAACAGGTGCGCGAATGGAGCTTTCGCTTCGATGGCACCACAAAGCCCTTGGAATTTCTGGAACAGGTCGAATGGTCAGCCGATACGTACGGTTTGGACCTGGACCTGATCCCAAGGGCGATGCCTGAGCTGCTGAAAGGCATGGCTTTGAAGTGGTACGTGGCGAACAACAGGCTTGGGCAACATTTGTCCGAAGCTTTCAGGAGTTTTTTCTGCCCAGAGACTACTTGGAGGAGCTGAAGGACGAAGTCAAACATCGGAGACAGATGGTGGGCGAGGTATTTAAGGTGTACATGGTGGAGATGCAGATCCTCATGCGCCCATTGCGCTATGAGGCGGACCGCGAGCTGAAGTTGATTTACAACAACAGCCTCCCCGATCTGCGCGCATATGCCCGCCCCTATCAGTTCCGGAGTTTGCCGGAGTTGATGGCGTTGGCCGACGAGTTCGAGGATCTGGAGAAGGATCGAGAGAGACTGCGGCAACAGCAACGGTCAAAGCATACGCGGTTGATGGCCATGGACGACGCCGAGAGCCCACGAAGGATGACGGATGATGTGAGACCTCGTCCGGCGCCAAGGACAGGCGCGGCGAGCAGGACGCACATCCCGAATCCGGCCAGGGCGTGTCGGATGTGTGGCCAGGAAGGACACTGGGCTAGAGACTGCCGCAACGAGGTCCTGGCGTTTTGCTGGCAGTGCGGGCGAATAGGCGTGCGAACGTCTGCCTGCTGCCAGTCGGGAAACGACCAGCGACACCCGCCATCCAGGGGCGAGCGGGAGCAGCGTCTAGGAGCTTCCAGGCGTTAGTGGGCAGTCTTCAGGACGAAGGCAGCCAGCTGACGGCGATCGTGGCCATTGGAGACGAGCAGCTGAAGGCCACGATCGACACCGGAGCTACGAGTAGCTTTATTAGCGAAAGGTTCGCTAATAAGCTCCGAGGAGCAGGCGTGTTGCGTGCCACACGGCGGCGCATACGACTGGCGGACGGCAGCTGCAGTCAGGTGGACTTGCAGCTGGAAGCAGAAATCAGACTGGGGAGTCAGCAAATCTTTATCCCGTTGCTGATTCTGCCAGGA
This sequence comes from Drosophila leonis, assembly GCA_035045365.1. NCBI lineage: Eukaryota > Metazoa > Arthropoda > Insecta > Diptera > Drosophilidae > Drosophila > Drosophila leonis. The sequence goes on from JAWNPC010000835.1 coordinate 142,545, forward strand.
GTGATCGACGATCTGGTGCTGGGTTGGGATTTCTTGGCCGGCATTGGCACCACACTGGAGTGCGGTGGCTTGAAATTGGAAATCAAGCCCAGAAATCCAGAGACAGCCACACCATTGGAGGATAGGCTGTCAGTGGCTGCCGCCAGCCTGGAATTAGGCCCCGAGGCGCCAAAGATGGCATCTGAGGAGAGCCAACCACCACTCCATGAGGATATGGAGGTGGATGCGTTCCTGAGGCAAGAGCTGGAGAAGTTTCAGCATGTGAAAGGCACCACCAGGATCACCGAGCACAGGATCACAATGCAGGATAAGAGGCCCATAAAGCAGCGTTATTTCCCCAAAAATCCAAAGATGCAGGCGGAAATAAATAAACAAGTGGATGAGCTGTTGGCCAAAGGCTGCATTGAGCCCTCGAAAAGCCCACACAGCGCGCCGATTGTCATGGTCAGGAAGAAGACCGGGAAATGGCGGCTGTGTGTAGATTTTCGGCAGCTGAACAGCCGATCCATTAAAGATGCATATCCCTTACCTCGGGTGCATCATATTTTGGATCAGCTGCGAGAGGCACGCTACATCACCAGCCTGGATCTCAAGGATGGATATTGGCAAATACCCATGGAGAAATCCAGCCGGCCACTGACTGCATTCACAGTTCCAGGAAAGGGGCTGTTTCAGTGGAAAGTTATGCCGTTCGGGCTGCATTCTGCGCCCGCAACGTTTCAGCGTGCGCTGGATCAGGTCATTGGTCCAGAGATGATGCCTCACGCCTTTGCCTATCTCGACGACATCATCGTCATCGGGAAGACGCGCCAGGAACACATAGATAACTTGCGAGAAGTGTTCCGGCGACTTCGAGCGGCCAACTTGAGGATCAACATCGACAAGTGCGATTTCTTCAAGAAGGAGCTGAAGTATCTGGGCCACAAGGTGACGGAGCATGGCATTCGTACGGACCCGGAAAAGGTAGCCGCGATTGCCGAGCTGAAGCCACCCTCAAACATCAAGGAGCTGCGTCAATATGTGGGAGTGGCTTCATGGTATCGTCGTTTTGTGCCGGACTTTGCTACGACAGTGCATCCACTCAATGCACTGCTCAAAAAGGGCACAAAATGGGAGTGGACGGAAGAGCGGCAAAAGGCATTTGAGATGGTGAAAGCCAAATTGACGGAGTCGCCAGTCTTGGCATGCCCCGACTTTTCGAAGCCGTTTTGCTTGCAGACGGATGCAAGCAACTACGGGCTTGGGGCCATCTTGACGCAGACCTCTGAGGATGGGGAACGCGTCATCTCTTATGCCAGCCGGACACTAAACAGTGCTGAGCGGAATTACTCGGCCACTGAGAAGGAGTGTCTGGCCATCATTTGGGGCATTCGGAAGCTCAGGCCGTACCTGGAAGGATACCATTTCGTGGTGGTCACGGACCACATGGCTCTGAAGTGGCTCAATTCCATTGAGAGCCCTTCAGGAAGGATTGCAAGATGGGCACTGGAGTTGCAGCAGTTCGATTTTGAGGTACGCTACAGAAAGGGCAAGCAAAATGTAGTGGCGGATGCGCTTTCTCGGCAGCCTTTGAGCGAAGAGGCGTGCCGCTTGGTGACGAGCAAAGAGATGCCAGCTGGGACAGGATGTCGCTGGATATCCAAGCTGCGCCAAGACGTGCACAAAAGCCCACAGAAGTTTCCGGACTATAGAGAAGAGTCCGGAAATCTGTACAGGCACATCCCACATCAAGCTGGCCACGAGGATGTGGCTGCGTGGAAATTGTGTGTGCCAACGGAACGGCACAAACAAGTTCTCGAGGAGAACCACGACGCAGCCACCGCTGGACACCTTGGGAGCCGGAAAACAATTGCTCGGGTGGCAGCGAGATACTACTGGCCAGGTATGTATCGGGATGTGCGGGCCTACGTGCAGCGTTGTGAGCTATGCCAGCGCTACAAACCCAGTCAACTGCAGGCAGCTGGACAAATGCTCACCCAAATCCCAGAAGAACCGTGGGCCACTGTATGCGCCGATTTTGTTGGACCGCTGCCAAGATCGAAGCATGGGAACACCATGCTATTGGTCTTCATAGACCGGTTCTCCAAATGGACGGAGATGGTACCGCTAAGGAGCGCAAACACGGCGACGCTCCAAAAGGCATTCCGAGAACGAATTTTGGCACGATTTGGCGCGCCAAAAGTGCTCATTACGGACAATGGCACTCAGTTCACGAGCCGCGCCTTCAAGGTTTTCTTGGAAGAGTTGGGTGTACGCCACCAGCTGACAGCGCCATACACGCCACAGGAAAATCCCACAGAGCGGGCCAACAGGACGGTGAAGACAATGATCGCGCAATTTGCTGGCGACGATCAAAGGTGCTGGGATGAGGCGCTGCCGGAGTTGACACTGGCAGTCAATAGCAGCGTCTCAGCCTCAACAGGGTATACGGCAGCCTTCCTCACGCAAGGGCGAGAGCCAAGGTTGCCCAAATCCCTCTTCGACGCACAGACACTTGGTACAGGCCAGGAGGCACAGAGCCCAGTGGAGAGGGCCACAAAAATGGCCGAAGTGTTTGAGATTGTGCGTCGAAGTTTGGAGAAAGCTGCTCAGGATCAGGCGCGGCATTACAACCTAAGGCGGCGGCAGTGGAAGCCGGCCCTAGGGGACAAGGTGTGGGCAAAGGAACGCCACTTGTCCAATGCCGCGGACGGATTCGCAGCGAAACTGGCCCCCCGATATGGAGGACCATATACGGTGGTCAGTTTCATCTCCCCGGTTATCTGCCGGATCAGCTCGGAGGCAGATAAACGGAGCAGGACAGCTCATGTGGCGGATCTGAAGCCATATAGAGCAGAGGCGGGTGAGTCAGCGGCTAGTATATAAAAAAAAAAAAAAAGGGGAGTGAATACACATAGCTATGTGTATTGCTACCAAAAGCAAATTTTATGCCTGAAAATTTGTTCAAAACATATACAGGCGTAAAATTTGCTTAAACTAGCAGTTATCAGCGCTCACAAAATTAAAATCGAGCAAGTTGCGCGCGCATCGGGGGAAGCACAGCAAACAACAACACCAACAGCTGTAAAAGGGCGAGCTGAGAGAGCGCGCACTAACAACACCAACAGCTGTAACGGCGCAAGCCGAAAGCGCACCCAACAACACCAACAGCTGTAAAAGTGCGAGCTGAGAGAGCGCGCACCAACAACACCAACAGCTGTAACGGCGCAAGCTGAAAGCGCACCCAACAACACCAACAGCTGCAAAAGTGCGAGCTGAGAGAGCACGCACCAACAACACCAACAGCTGGAACGGCGCAAGCCGAAAGTGCACACAACAAAATTCGTAACAGTGCGAGCTGAGAGAGCACGCACAACAACACCCACATTCGTAACAGTGCGAGCTGAGAGAGCACGCACAACAACACCCACAGCTGTAACAGTGCGAGCTGAGAGAGCGCGCACCAACAACACCAACAGCTGTAACGGCGCAAGCCGAGAACGAAAAAAAACAACAACACCCACAGCTGTAACAGTGCGAGCTGGGAGAGCGCGCTCATGGCGAAGAGACAACAACAAAGCAAAGCGCAAGAGGTCAAGGCACTCGGCGGGAGGCGAGTGAACCTTGTCAGCTGGGCAGCGATCGCTAGCGGACGAGGCGACACGAAGTTGTCAAGCCTGACATGCAAAACGGGCACGAACAACATCGCAGGGGCGATATGCAAAATGGGCAACAACAACGTCGCATAGGGCGACACACAAAACGGGCAAAAACAACATCGCATAGGGCGCCATGCAATATATAGGGCATGCGCATGCGAAAAGGGAACGGGGTGAGGAAAGTCAGTGTAGCGGGGCGGCGTTCGGCTATTACCGTAGCCTGCGATAATAATGGCGGCCTGGAATTCAGCAATAGGATAGAGGATGCCAGAGCGAGAAACATAGATTGGAGGACCCGTTAGATGCTGCCGCCTACGCATACAGCGACGCGGCAGCATAGGGTATAAAAAGGGCATGTGGGCATGGGAGCGGCCTATTTCATCGTCAACACTATGGTCAACGCACGCGCAGACAACATCGACGTCGGCTCGGGACTGGGCATCGGAAGGGTGCACCCGGCTGATCCTCGCCTGCTGGCCAGCGATTCCGCTGGAGCGGCACGAGGAGCAGGCCGGGTGTGCACACCGGTGTCCAGGGTTCGAGCACGTCGAAGCCGAGTGCGTCTGCCCCCGGTGCGACTGCCGTTTCACCCGAGGCGGCGCACGGCCAGGTGCCTCCGACGGCATCAGCCGTACCTGGAGCTGGAGCCATCGTCCAGCGAGGAGATGGCGATATCGGGCGCGGGCTCATGGTCGCCGGCGAGTTCATCGACGGAAGGACGGTCATGGTCGCCCCCGATCTGGAGCAGCGCGGAGGAAGCAGTGGAGCCAGCGGCGGATCCCGACATATGGGACGAGTCGCTGTACTCGGATTGCGTCCGCAATGGTAGATATTCGCCGACGCGTTCGCCGTGGCGGCCGCCGAGGCCTCCGACACCACATCGGATGGCCACCGACAGCAGCGAAGACGAGGACGAGATCATCGTGATCTCGGACTCCGAGGAGTCGGAGCCAGAGGATGAGGGAGGAAAACAGGAGCCAGCCGTCGAGGACGAGATCATCGTGATCTCGGACGCCGAGGAGTCGGAGCCAGAGGATGAGGGAGGAAAAGAGGAGCCAGGCGTCGAGGACGAGATCATCGTGATCTCGGACTCTGAGGAGGAGGAGCAGGAAGTGCCTGAGCCACCAGAGATCACGGCCACGTACGAGGAGCAGGTGAGGGGAGGGATGTTGGAGCACGAGGCTCACATCACCATCCGGTGGAAGGAGCCACTGGCGCCGTGGCCCCACGGATTCTCTCTGGAAGAGGAAAAACAGCCTGATGCGCCGCCGCAGCCGCCGTCCCGGGTGACCACGCCGTCCGACACTCCGCCGCAGGACGAAGAAGAGGAGTGGATGCCCATCAGGCTGCCTCCTAGGCCAACGCTGCAACGGCAGACATCGGAACCTGCGCCGCCTCCACCGACACGACCGGTCCTCCAGCGGCAGACGTCGCTGCCGGAGCTGGACACCTCGAGAGTGTGGATGGAGGTGAGTCGTGGGGAATGGCCGGCGGAGTTGGAGAGGCACGCCGTCAAAATGGAGGACAGAGGCACCAGCCGCACAGCACGTATAGTATACGTGGACGGCGTGCGGTATCGGGTGCGGCGTGGCCGCACGGGGTGCAGGGCTTTTGCGGACCTGGGGGAGTAAGGAAAGAAACAAAAATATAATAAATGAAGAAAAAAGATTTGCCAATAACAGAGTACTTACTGCGGCAAGGGTATGCGGGTGTGTGCTTTGGAATTTTCAGCAATAGCAGACGTGTGCCACGCAACTGCATGCACCGGCCGTCCGAGCTTGGACGACGGAAGAACGTACCGGCCGATCCTCGCGCACTGGTCAGCGACTTCGCGGAAGCTGTGCGCGACCGAGGAGTGAGCCGGGACGCCAACCGTCGTCAAGAAGCGGCGTGCCGGAGGCAGTTGCGAACGACGTCTGTTGTTGCGAAATTCCGAGGGCAAACCGCGGATCGACCGCAGACACCCCTTCGGAACACCAGCAGCCGTCCGAAGAGCGGTCGCAGCCATGGCTGAGGGAGAACCAGCGGCGAGGAACATGATGTGCCAATTGGCAAAATCATCGGCCGCCACACACACACAGCCGCACCGCCACCGGGGCCTAAAGGAAGGAAAAAAAAACATACAAGAGGTATGTTTTGCAGCAGCACCCGGCGTGGGCAGAAGCGGCGGCGGCCGATCATAGGCAGGGGCATCGGGGAGAATATATTCCGGGCTGGAAAGATGGGAAAATTTGTAAAATTCGAAATATTTTACAAATTGTAAACCAAAACACTCACCTGCAGCTCACGGAGTTGCCAACAGCGAGAAGAACAGCTGCAGGCGAGTCTTAACAGAAGGTTAACAGAGCGTTAACAGCAGCGATCGACGCAGAACGGAGCGACGCAGATCGGAGCGACGCAGAACGGAGCGACGCAGAACGAAGCGACGCAGAACGGAGCGACGCAGAACGGAGCGCCGCAGAACGGAGCAACGCAAAACAGAGTGGAGCGCCAAAATTCAAAACACGAAGTTTTCGTGTTTTTCCCGAGGGAAGAGGGGAGTGTGAGGAGCAATATATGTATGCACGTAGTAGTGTATATAAATACATGTAGTTGCTATGTGTTTATATGCATATACGTGCATATGTATGTTGCTCCACACAGCGACGCGAGTACTGTAGGAGCGGCCCTCGCGACTGGAAAGGGTCAGAGTCCGAAAGAGGGTTCGGCTCTTTCGCTCCTACAGATTCAGCAATTGGCTCGCGTCGCTCCCACGACGATCATCGGCGACCGTTGGCCGAGGTACCGTTCGTGGCCGAGTGAAAGTAGTGGATTCTTTCACTCGCACAGCCATAACGGTATTTCGGCCAATGAGCGGCTGCCACGCGATCAAGCGACATTTGGCGTCGCAAAAGATCGCGTGATGTTGCCGTTAAATCGGGCACGAGCGACAGACAGGCCCCGCTCCAGAGCCGAGCGAGGAGCCGTTAGAGCACGAAGCAGGGCCTGCGTCTGGGCTATAAAAAGGCGCCCGTGGCTCAGTACAGGGCAGTAAAAAAGTATCAAAAAGTGAAAGTGAACGTGAAAGTGCCGAAAGTCAACGCGAAGGTAGTGATCAACCAAAAAAAGGACATCGAGGGACATCGAAGGACTCCGATATCGAAAGGACATCGATATCAAGGACTTCAACAGATCAAGGACATCGTGGGAAAATCCAAGGATATCCAAGGAAGATATCTCGGACGCCTATTAAGGATCATAGGCAACCCAGCGAGGACAAAGGATCATCAGCTGCCACCAACAAGGACATTGGTGCGGTGCAGCTGAACCTAGCGCTAGAAGTTGGCGAAACCTGGGACAGGAGTGAGTAAGTGTTCACGTAGCCGTGCGAAAGAGTGCGTCTTGTGTCTGAGGGGAAGCTGTGGTGTGTTGTAAGCGAATCCAGACGTAGGAGTGGGCTGTAAGTGATCCGAGCGAACTGCCGGAGCATACAGCGCAAATCCTGGCGCATCCTGGAGTGCGTGAACCACTCAACAGCTAACCAAGGCACAACCGCTCGTACAGCCGGAGTACGCTGAACGCATATCCTCTAATCCTGTGTACAGGTGTGCATGATAGGAGGCGAGTCCTTGCGTATAGCAGGAGTACCTCAGGCAGGCATCGAATCTTGTGAATTTCGTGAATTGTAAATTCTAAGAAACACGTTCAAATATATATCTCAACTCAAACCAAACACATTATCGACTACTTATTATCGCAGGGGCTTCAACAAATAAATTTGTTGGCACGAACACACAGTCGGCTGAAACTGGCCCGGCTTGAACTCGGGATAAACCGAAGGTTCGTTACAGGTTGAAATAATTGACCGCCTAATATTAATATAGTTTTCGCATAGCCTAGGTTAGTTATTTCGTGTTTTTCGTATGTTGGCAATGCTTCAGACGATTCGTAAGTTTCACTGTTAAAAGACTCAGTAGGTAATGCAAGGAAATGTGACGTCATACTTGCAAATTAACAGACAGCTTTTAAGTTAACAGACTGCTTTGCATAAAAATTAAGTGTGGACAAGTTAACCACTGACACTGGGCGCGTGCTGACTTAGCATATTCGCGATGTCCACGCAGAGTCACAGCTGCGGATGTGTCGCAACAATGTATGCAGCAACCGCAGCGGTCAAAGACGCTGGAGTTCCGAGAACAGCGACGGCGGCAGCGGCAGCGGCCTGCACTGGCGACAGCTCCGACGATGGGTCACAACAATGTGAGCGACCGTCGTGGTAATGCGACAACACCTAAGAGGCACAAGTCAGCAGTTTTGAGGGGCACCAGCAGCGGTAAGCGACGTTGGAGTTCCAGGAACAGCGACGGCAACGCCGGCAACGGCGGCAGCGCCTGGCTGCAGATATAATTATAATGCTAGAATAGTTTAGTCTTAAGTCTGATTTGAATAAACGCGCAGCTTACCGTTCGCAATCGTCGGACATAACTCTTCTTTCATTTCGGTCAGCTCCGCTACCGAGTGGAATTAATAAAACAATAAAGAGTTATATCAGTCAGCTGGCTTGAGCCTCTGACGAAGATAACAACTCAATAATTAAGAGTTACATCAGTCAGCTGGCTTCCGCCTCTGACGAAGATAACAACTCAATAATTAAGAGTTATATCAGTCAGCTGGCTTGCGCCTCTGACGAAGATAACAACTCAATAATTATACCCTGAACCCATTGTCAATGGGAAATCAGGGTATAATGTTTTTGTGAAAATATATGTAACAGGCAGAACGAGGCGTGCAGACCCCATAAAGTATATATATTCTTGATCAGCTCGACAAACTGAGTCGATATAGCCATGTCCGTCTGTCCGTCCGTCCGTCTGTCCGTCCGTCCGTGTGAACGCAGCGATCTCGTAAACCACAAAAGATCTGAAATTTTAAACTAACTTCTTGAATTTTGTTATAATTCTTAGCTGACTTTAGTTTCAAATTGGCTACTGCTTGTCTTTGCAGTGTAGTGGCGGTGTTGATAGAAGCAGGGCATGCCTACCAAGAAGATCTAGGTTCAAGCCCCGCCGATGTCAAATGTTTTTTATTGTTTTTTTTTTCACACACGCAATGGCGGTGGAGGTCAGGTGATGTTGGTTCGACTCCTTTTCGGATTTTCTTAATTTTTTATTTCTTTCTTTTATTAAATTATTATTACTATTATTCTTTTAAAAAAAACTACTTTTTTGACAAACATGCTATTTGATTGTGAAAGTGCAAGATTGGCAATTTTATTAAATTTTGTATAAGTTTGTAATGTATACAAGATACGGAATATATTTAAAAACGCAGATCGGACGGTGTTCAGGGGATCTCCTAGTCGGATTTTCTTATTTGTTATACCCTGAATCCATTGAAAATGGGAAATCAGGGTATAATGTTTTTGTGAAAATGTGTGTAACAGGCAGAAGGAGGCGTGGCAGACCCCATAAAGTTTATATATTCTTGATCAGGGAGACGAGCTGAGTCGATATAGCAATGTCCGTCTGTCCGTCCGTCCGTCTGTCCGTCCGTGTGAACGCAGCGATCTCGTAAGCCATAACAGCTAGAGATGAAATTTAAAATGTATACTCGTGTATACCCTACGCAGTACGAGTTTATCAATTTTTTTCGATAACTCATTCCATTTCCTTATTATCGATGAAATTCGATCATTTTACTTTGTTTTTCAGGCGTAACTTGAATACCGTTTTAGCTATAGATTTTCAGATTTTCCGTGAATATTCGTGTTATATAAACCAACATTTTGTAACTTTTGGATTTTAGATACCACGCCCCCTTCTCCACAAATTTGAAAAAAACGTAATTCAAATACTAGAGTTTTGTACTTTAGTAAATACATACATATATATGTCATTAATACACTGTAAAAGTTTGATAACAAAAGTCCATATAGAAGAAAACTAATTCAACAAATAAGTTTCCATAATATTGCCCATTCTGCAGCCCAAGCGCAACCCGCGAACAGAAAGTGCTTGTGATTTGAATATCAAATCTTCGCAGGGTTCAGGGTATCTCTTAGTCGAGCAGTCTCGCCTAGTGCACTCTTGTTATATTTTGGATACTTAAGGGAAAAATAGTATATTGGTTTTGTGCAATGTCCGTCCGTCTGTCCGTCTGTCCGTCTGGCCGTCTGTCCGTATGAACGCAAACCATTTCGACGCTATTGAAGCTAGAGACTTGAAATTTGGAACACATACTCGTGTATACCCTCGAATTATAAAGTGTTAAGATTTTCCCGATACGCCCACTAGGGGCGTGGCAAATCGGAAAATGCATTTTCCGGTATGTCAGAAACCCTGTTAGTTGAAGTGCTTGAGAGTTGAAATTTGGAACGTATACTCTCCTAAAGTTTTACAGCTAGAAAGCTTCAAAATTAGCTAGTTGAGTTACTGGTGACCTCCTCTATCGATGACCCAAAAATAATGGTTACGCCCCTTTAGGGCGTGGCGCACCGAAAAATACCCTGTAATTTCCACATTTTTGGAAGGTAAGCTTCCAAATTTTGCTGTTACGTCAATTTAGACTCCTTCTAAAAATTGGCCAAAAATTACATGTCTACGGCCGCTGGGGGCGTGGCAAATATTTATTTTGCAGAGCTCTTGAGTTAAAATTGCAGCAGAATCACCATCACAAGAATAATCCGGTAGGTGGCTAAACTGCAATATTCTTACATAGCGGAATTAGTCATAAGCATGTACCGCCTACATAAATAAGCTTAATTTCTTGCTAAGTAGGCAGAAAAAATTGTAAGAGACATATAAATATATGTATTTCAATTTAATGTTTAAATAATTGACCATCTAATATTAATATAGTTTTCCATAGCCTATGTCAGTTATTTCGTTATTTTCGTATGTTGGCAATGCTTCAGACGATTCCCAAGTGGCACTGTTAAAAGACTCAATTGGTTATGTAAAGAAAATCAATCACACTTTCAAATTAACAGACAACTCTTAAGTTAACAGACTGCTTTGCATAAAAATTATAAAATGCATGGTGCAGTTATATTTTTTTGTCTAGCTCATAAAATCATCATATTCATACAAACGATTGAAGCGCGTCATAATTTATAAAAATTTTTACTCATTTACATATACAGTCGAGTCTCGATAATTTGTACCCCGCTAAATCGATAATCGCGATAAATCGAAAAAAAAATCTATCCCCTTGAAAAAAATTCGTTACAGTCGAGTCTCGATAATTTGAATTTCTGTGTAAATCGAAAAAAAACTGATTCCCTTGCCATTTCGAATTATCGGGACTCGACTGTATATATTTTTAGAATTTTAATAAATATATAGTTATTTTGAGTCAGAAGCTAATTCGAGTGGCGACTTTAACAAATTAAGATAAACTTTAAAATGTAATATGCCAGAAGCCCCTATGGGAACAGAGTATCACGCAGTCGGTTGCGCCCGACTGCAACGTTCTTACTTGTCTATAATTGAATTTTACAAACTTACATATTTTCTGCGCCATCAAATACATAGCTGAGTATATTTAAAAACGCAGATCGGACGGGGTTCAGTGGATCTCCTAGTCGGACAGCACCGACTAGAGGTTTCTTACTTGTTTTGTATGTATTACTATAATTATTTATTCACTTAAAAAATGTCTTCTCTATTTGAGATCACTTCCACGACTGATATCGCCATTTATAATTGACGCCTAAGCTCTTCTTTTTTGACTATCGCATCATCATCGACAAAGCTGTAGGCATTGTGGTGACGTTTGTGAGTGAGCAGCGACATCAGCAATGCGTTTACTACGACACAAACATACATATTTCATCATGTTCTACGAATGCAGCGCTGGTTGTTTGATCAGCAATGCCAACCATGGTCCGTTTTTAGTTTAACGTATCAACGTTAACGTATTGATTCCGCCTCATCACGTCACATTCAGCAAGCTACATTCCATTAAACAACGTGTTGGGCGCAGCACTCAGCGCTTCACACACTCATTTTAGAAACACTGTAGTTAAGAACGGCTATTCTCTATTTAATGTAAGAGAATTAGTACAGTCGAGTCTCGATAATTCGAAATGGCAAGGGGATCAGGTTTTTTACGAATTAGACGGAAATTCAAATTATCGAGACTCGACTGTACCGAATTTTTTTCAAGGGGATAGATTTTGTTTCGATTTATCGCGATTATCGATTTAGCGGGGTACAAATTATCGAGACTCGACTGTATATTCTAAAGAGATTACGGTCATCTCAATCCGTTTTGCTCTCCCTTTTACATGCATATTCGTTCTTACGGCATAGCGACTCAGAATTTAAGCAATGCCGGCGCGCGTAGTTTGAAATGAAGAAACCTAATTTTAGCTCGCTTAATTCAGATGCTCGTGCGTTGACAACTCTGCAAGTAAATGAGACTCGCTTTTACATACACATAGTTACGGACAGCACGACTACCAAAGTTGCTTGCTCGCGTCTAGATAAACTCTGTAAACGCGATTAATAACAATAAAGTGAACTCTTAGTGCTAAAACATATTGTTTAATTTTCTCCCTGAAAGCTATTCGAAAAATCTCGGTAGCTCAACAGATTGTTCATTCGTAATTTAATTGTAATTCCTGACTGTCACTGTATATAACTTATGTAACAATACAACGATAATATTAATGGTCAATATTACAATAAGTAAATCTGAACCGGCTGCGCCAATTACCATAGGCATATATATGGTGTGAGTGTGTTGTGTTATTTATTTATTTATTAATTATCATAGAACTGAAATCAATTTTGTATATCCTGACCCATTGAAAATGGGAAACCAGGGTATAATGGTTTTGTTAAAAGGTATGTGATGGAAACTGCCGAGCTTTTTCGACAACTTTGGCTCCAATCATTTACGAAGGCAAAATAAAAGCTAGTTTATTTAGTTTAATAAGATTATTATTTATTAATTTAATGCCGGGTCCGTGGCATTAGTGTAGGCAAAATATTATTCTATGCGGCAATGACAACGATAGATGTTGCGCACTTGAAGAGAATTTTGGGACGACTAACAAAGTCTTAATTAAGAATAGAAGTTAGGAACATCCTCCCTCCGTTGAAAGAGCCGGTCTTTTAACAGGATCATCAACCGGAAGAACGCATAGCTTATTGACAGCTCGACGTGTAGTTCCAGTGGATGTACGCAGAACAGCAACTCTCATAGCACCGTCAGCTCCAGCAATGGTCTCGTGGATGGACTCGTGCTAATAGCCATCTTAGAGGTGGAAAGTTTTCATCTTTCACGCATACGACATCGTTGACCTTAATAGACGGCTGCGGGGTACGCCATTTTCCCCGATGTTGGAAAATGGTGAGGTATTCCTCACTCCAGCGCTTCCAAAACGTCTGTTGTATGTACGCAATGCGTTGCCAGTGACCGAGGTGATTGTGGTCGAGCCAAGTTACGTCTGGCTCGGGAAACTCAATGAGTGGTCGACCAACCAGGAAATGCCCTGGAGTGAGAGAGTGCAAGAGGACGAGAGTTGAGAATAGCCTGAATTTGACATACCAGTGTTCGCAATTCGTCGAAATCAAGAAGTGAAGATCCCATAGAACGATATAAAAGTTGTTTAGCGCTCTTCACTGCTGAAATGTGGCGAACGAGGAGGTATGAATTTCTGATCGCAAATATTGTTGACGCAGTAGTTATGAACTTCAGTGCCAACTCGACGAGGCCAACAAGACGAAGCCGGGATATACAGCATATGATACATTTTCGCAGTGCTTGGGAAACAGTTTTCATGCCGCCTATGGTTGAAAACTGCAGACGAATTGCTCTAATAAAGGCCTGCGGTCCTGCATGATGATGCTTCTGATAAAAGTGCGAGATTATAGCTAAGGTTAGGGCATGCTGTTTGGGCAAGAAAATTGGATGGCGTGCATCGAAGCCAAGAGTTGAGTGCCGCAAACGGCTACCAACGCGAAGTACACCACACTCATCCGTAAACGATGAGAGCGAAAGAATAGGGCTCGACTAATGCACCGTCTTCCTATTTTGTAGGGCAGAGTATTCTGGCTGTAACTGAGCTCTTTGAATAAGACGACACAATAGGTAGTATCCTTGACGAAGGTCGTCAGCCGAGAATTCAGTTGACTTTATTCTCTTGATGAATTTGTGAATTTAACCAAATATATGTTTCATTATTCCAAATGAATTTATGTACTTAAAAGACAACGCGATATCCATATACTCAGCCGAGAATAAAATCTTCTGACGCATTTCGGAAAAGCATGCTTCAGACAAGCAGTGCCTAGGCCAGGAATATTCTTTCTTTTGCAAAAAGGAAGGTCCAGGCATCCATAACTTCGAATGCAAAAGCTCCAATGGTGCTGCTCCCTTAGATAACATATCTGCTGGATTCATCTCAGTTGGCAAATAATGCCACTCCATGCCGATCGTGAGCTGCTGTATGGCACAAATCTTGTTGTGCAGCATAACTCAAGTTTGTGGGTCATTAGTGGGGCAACTCCTTGGAACAGAGTAAAAGTACTTGAACAGTATTATTCTTCAACGAGCGAACGTAAATACAATAACCGTATGCCTGAAGACTAGTATCGCAGAAAGCATGTAGTTCGACTTTTGCTTTGAGTTGGAGTACATAACGAGGAAATATTACATGACGTACTTAATGAAAATCTTTACAAAATTCAATCCAGATCGTTTCCAAGGTTTGTGGTAGGCTCTCATCCCATTGTAGCTTGTCTCTCCACATGCGTTGCAAGATGATTTTGGCTCTAGTTAGGGTAGGTCCGATCAAACCTAACGGATCGTAACATCGAGTAATGGTTGATAAAACCGAGCGTTTTGTGTGTTTGTCAATACTGTTTTTCGGATCGAAAGTGAACACGAAGCTGTCCTTTCGAGGCTCCTAGATGAGTCCGAGTGTTTTGGTCATATTCCTGCCGTCATCGAGATTGAAAAAACTTTCCTGTTCAGTCTCTGGAACTCCGCGAAGTGTATAAGTTGAATTGGAGCACCATTTTCTCAACTTGAAGTTTCCTCGAGCAAGAAGATTTGTTGTTTGTTTCATTCTGTCGCGAACTTCTCCAACTGAATTGCCTCCTGAGATCAGATCGTCAACGTAGAAATTTCGCAAGACAGTCTTAGACCCTAATGGGTATGAGGACGACTCATCCTTTGCTAGTTAAGGCATTGCACGGATAGCCAAGAAAGAAACTGGCTTGGTCCCATGAGTGACAGTATTCAATTTGAAAACCAGAATATCATCGTGCGAGGAGTTTTGCCATAAAATGCATTGTCCTGTTGTTTGCCACCTGAGATGATCCAGCCGAGTTGCTTTTCTGCAGAACGGATAATCCAGGTGCCAACTGAATTTGTCCAACACACAACAACTCAAACAAAATACCAGCTCCGATGAGAAAATCAATCCGTTGTGTCTTATGGAATAAAGCATCAGCTAGCTGTACGTTCGGGGTTATATTCCAGACATTGAAATCCCAGGCTGATTGTAAGTAATTGTCTGGGCGACGATTTCAGTGATACTAGTGGAATAATCTGAGATCCGCTATTTCAGAACGAGATTAACTGAGTAACCTTTTGTTGAGAAGCCGGCATCTCCAATGCCAGAAACTGCAGTCGATATGTTTTTTCGAAGTTGAAGTTGATTGATGCAAAGCGACTGATGACGAAATGAAGCTGCGATCCTGAGTCCAAGAGTACTCGGCACGGAACGAATGTTCCAGCTAGGTTCTTGATAAGAATTATAGCAGTGGATAGAAGCACAACATCAGACGAACTATTGATTGACCGATTGTAATGCAATAGAGTGTGCTTCGATTGGCAAGTGCAACATGACCCAGAGTTGCAATTTCTCAACTTATGCCGCTTTCTTAGGCAATTGAGGCTCATAGAGTCTCTTGGCCTCATTGTGTCTTGCAATTGGCGACAATTTCTCAAACCGCTTACATAGAAATATCTTGAACATACAAGCAGCATGTAAAGAAAGCAAGAGAAATACAGTCCTTGTACAATGTGCTGGAGTTTATTCAGCAAATGTGTAACTCAATAGACTCAGTTCAAAAGAGTGCTACGAAATATGCAGTTTTTGTCAACTGGATGCCAGGTGTCAGAAATTTAGAGCTGAGCCTGTTAAATAGTGCAAGGAGTTTGTGTTTAAAAACGCGCTAAACTTCAAGTGTCTGGACACTCACAGCACTCACTCACGTGGAAGTTCAAGGAATTTCACAATATGTTGAGATACTGAAAAATAGCGTTTGCTTAACAATCGTTATCGTTTCCACAACGCAGGCACTCGTTATGCCAAAACTGCAGAATGCTCTACCGATCAAGAAAATTGACATGGATGTCAATAAGGATTGGATGGGCTTCGAGCTAGCAGACCCATATTTCAACGAACCCAGTACAATTGATGTTGTCATTGGCGTTGATTTACTGCGGCAACATAGCTAGATCATCAAGCAACAAGGTAATCAGGTCATCAACAACGATGTGTCTGGACCACATCGAGAATTTCTGGGAGCTTGAAGGTAATACCAGCGATTCGGAAGAATGGGTGTCAAATGATGACAGGATCATTGCTGGGATTCAAGGCAACGAAATTGAAAAGAAGCTACAAAGAAGCTTAAATTAGTATACTAATGAAGCCACAAGCGAACTGTATGCTGGATCCAGCCAGGATACGATAGTCACCATCATAACGCCGCAGGAGATCCCGACGCAACGTCACCATATTGTGGTACATATTGACGACCTGGCCTTCCACACTATGAATGGACACATTTCGTTAGGATTATTAATAATTATAATAGTTGTATTTGTCCTGTAGTATGCTGTATATAAATATGCCCGCCGTATTGTAGTGTATGCAACACGCATACACTATGGCTAGAGTATTATACTCATAAACACAGTGACAATTTGTCGCTCTGTTTATATAAACAACCACACATAAGTGCAGAATTATGAGCAACTACTTATGTGGACTGGCCCGCAACGTGTAATCCGCAGCGTAAGCACTATGACGATCTCGTCCAAGTGGTAGCCTGACGCCAGAGCGCATTGCAATGTATATGTATTGCAATGTATTTGCAAATACATATATATTTAAATACACATACATACGGCATGCTATATACTCCCGTTCTGCCGCTGCTTGCAGCCCACGTTCGACGCCCACTTGACGGAGCTGAGCGAAGAGCAGGCCAAGTACATGGGCCTATACTATCGCTATTAAGGGACACCAACAACAACAACCACAACCACAACAGTCAACAACAGCAACAGCAAAACAACACTAACAGAATAATAATAACAATAAATAATAGCACTTATGAACAAAGCTAAAGATATTCCCTTGGAGGAATCTGCTCCTATTGAGGAAATGGATTTGCCGACGCTGCAAGAGGCCTTGCAGGCAAATCCAACCGATGGACCACGCCCACTCACAACAGCTGAGTACCGGGCTCGACAGGAAATAAACGAAAATCAAAACAAGTAAGAGTGCTTTAGTCGAGACTGCTCGACTAAGAGATACCCTGAACCCTGCGAAGATGCGATATTCAAATCACTTTACGCTTCTTTTATATATACGTATATACAAACAACACATACACACACACATGCACTGCGCAGTTTACGCAGCGACTGCGCATGGGCAGCGCTTGGGTTGCAGAATGGGTTATGTTATGGAAACTTATTTGTTGAATTAGTTTTCTTATAGATGGACTCTTGTAATCAAACTTTTACAGCGTCATAATGACATTCATATGTATGTATTTGCCAAAGCACAAGTCTCTAGTATTTGAAATACGTTTTTTTCAAATTTGGGGGTAGCGGGTGTGGAATTCAAAATCCAAAAATTACAAAATGTTTGTATTCATTACAAAAATAAACACTGTAAATTTGAAATTGAAATTAACAGACAAGTAGGGAAATTTATAAATGATAAAATAGTAGAACCGTCTGTATACGAATACAATAGCCCACTCTTGTTAGTCCCAAAGAAATCATTACCAGACTCAGGGAAAAGAAATGGCGATTAGTAATTGACTATCGTCAAATCAACAAATTATTGTTTGATAAATTCCCGCTGCCCAGAATTGACGACATTCTAGATCAACTGGGTCGAGCCAAATACTTTTCTTGCCTCGACTTAATGTCAATTTTTCACCAAATTGAACTGGAAGAAAATTAAAGAAATGTAACATTCTCAACGAGCAATGGCTTATATCGCTTCACGCGATTACCATTTGGTCTTAAAATAACATTAAATTAATTTCAGAGAATGATGACTATAGCATTTTCAGGTCTAGAACCATCACAGGCACTCCTTTATATGGATGACTTAATGGTGATAGGATGTTCCGAAAAACACATGATTAAAAACTTAACTGATGTTTTTAATTTATGTAGGAAATACAACCTAAAGTTGCATCCAGGAAAATGTTCATTTTTCATGCATGAAGTGACATTCCTAGGTCACAGATGCACCGACAAAGGAGTACTGCAAGATGACAAGAAATATGACGTCATCAAAAATTACCCTGTCCCTCATGACGATTTGTAGCATTTTGTAACTACTTTCGTCGATTTATAAAAAACTTCGCCGATTATTTACGGCACATAACTAGATTATGTAAAACAAGTAAGAGTGCTCTAGTCGAGACTGCTCGACTAAGAGATACCCTGAACCCTGGGAAGATGCGATATTCAAATCACTTTACGCTTCTTTTATGTATACATATGTATATAAGTTAACACATAAGTATTGCACACAATATCATTCATACGAATTCATTCGCTCTAAACACATTCCGCTGAACTCATGTGTTCAGTGGCCTGATCATAGCTGGTCAACTATGGTAACATGATGCTTGACTATGTCGCAAGCGTTTATGTTATCATTTATGCTGAGTCGGCTTGCCGGCTGTAGCTGTGTAGTTTTGTAGCTTATGGATTCAGCTTTAGGTTTAGCATAAGATTCTACTTTTGTATGAATTCAGTTTTGTACTTGATGTTTACTGACAAGGCTCAGAATAAACTATAGTACTCCGGCGACAGCCGTAAATAATCGTTTTCATATATTAAACATATTGCTGAGCCACAAGGCCAGTGATTGAGGTGAAGTCAAGCCTCCACCGTAAAGAGATTACTCCACCAGGATCAACACGACGACGTCTGGGAATTCTTACGAACTTCAGCGACGACGCGGGAATCACAAAAACGTTAATTGGCGCCCAACGCAACAGAAATCACACCTTTAGAATTTTTTCTCACATTTCATGTAAGCTCATTTAAAAAAGTTTTCAAATTGTTCATAACAGTGTAATTGTGAAAATTATAATTATTGAGTCATGTTTTATAAACGTTAACACGTTCAAAATTTATTTTAAGTCATTGCTAATCGTTGTTTCGAACTTTGCGATGTGTTTGGTGCTTGTTATAATTGAAATCACGAGCATATGAGCCGTTTTGACATAGGAAGACAGATAAAGGTAGAGTGCCAGAATATAATAGTGAAGTTCAGAACCACAACCTTAGCCAAGCACACAACCAAGTAACCATGGACCCAAACCAGGTACAAGCCTTAATACAGAGCGCTGTTAGCCAAGCCCTGGCACAGCAAGAGGAAAGGTTTCAGTCTAGACTAAGCGCAATGGCAACCAAGATAGATAGCTTGTGCATTGTAGCTCCACAAGTAGAAAGTTTCCAAAGAATTTCAGTACAACCTGAAAAAAGATGTGATATCCCAATTGATATCATTAAGTCCGTTCCCGAATTTTTTGGGGGTTCCGACGACTATGTGGCATGGAGGCAGTCAGCCTGCGATGCTTATGAGTTATTTAAGCCATACAACGGCAGCAGTGCTCACTATCAAGCGGTCACAATCATCAGAAACAGGATCAGAGGAGCAGCAAGAGCAGTTTTAGTATCACACAATACAGTGCTTAACTTTGATGCTATATTAGCTAGATTAGATTGCTCCTACGCTGACAAGACATTGCTACGACTTTTAAGGCAAGCACTCGAAATGGTCAGACAAGGCGATTTAAGCCTTATGGAATATTATGACGAGGTTGAAAAGAAATTAACCCTCGTTACAAACAAGATAGTTATGACACACGAGACCGAGCAAGCTACATTGCTTAACGAAGAGGTGAGGTCCGATGCGCTTCACGCATTCATTTCTGGTATGAAGAAATCACTTAGAGCATTAGTTTTCCCGGCACAGCCGAAAGACTTGCCCTCCGCCTTGGCGCTTGCCAGAGAGGCTGAGGCAAGCATTGAGAGAAGCATGTTCTCGGCCTCGTACGCTAAAGCTATGGCCGAAAGAGAACATGCTAGAGAAGAAAATAAAAAGCGCCCTCAAGGCGCAAGGCAGGGAAAAGATTATAGGGATGAGCGCGGACATGAAAAAAATCCACATTACATAAAAACGCAGCAGACCAACAAAGGTCAAGAAAAAGACAAACGGGAGGAATCAAATCAAAACCATGAACCAATGGATGTTGATTCATCGTCCAAATTTAGACAGCACACCAACTATGGGAAAGCACAGGCTCCGACCGAACAGGCTCAGAAAAGATCAAATACTTCTGATCGGGCCACAGGTCAAAGACGCCAACGTTTAAACAACGTCCTTCAAGACAAGACTCGAGAGGGAAGCCCCAGTTATGCAAGCACGGCAGAAGCCGCTGTAGCTGATATTGAGGGAGACAGTGAGGCAAGTTATGACAATGACCAACTCAATTTTTTAGGGAACGCTCCCGGCTGCCTTTCGTCATGCGGCAGCTGGGTGGGAGAACAATAAAAATCCTAATAGACACAGGGGCGGCAAAAAACTACGTCAAACCCGTAAAGGAGTTAAAAGGTGTAGTTCCGGTCGAATCCCCCTTCACTGTAAGCTCGATACATCGCAAGTCCAAAAAGGTCCAAATTGAGTTTAATGAAACTCAGGCCAGGGCCTTCGAGAATCTGAAGAATATCCTAGCATCAGAAGATGTTATCCTCATGTACCCGGACTTTAAGCAGGCCTTTGATTTAACCACAGACGCATCTATGGACGGCATTGGTGCTGTTTTATCTCAAGGAGGTAAACCAATAACCATGATCTCCAGAACCCTAAAAGATAGCGAAGCTCATTACGCTACAAACGAAACACAATTGTTAGCTATCGTATGGGCCCTAGGGAAATTACAAAATTACTTATATGGCACGAAAGAAATAAATATTTTCACTGACCATCAGCTACTTACCTTCGCTGTCTCTGACAGAAACACTAACGCTAAAATCAAAAGATGGAAAGCATTTATTGACGAACACAACGCAAAAGTGTTCTATAAACCAGGTAAAGAAAATTTAGCAGCCGATGCTTTATCTAGGCAGAACATAAATACCATGCAAGACGAGCCTTTATCTGACGCTGCGACGATTCATAGTGAAATCTCACTAAGCTACACGATAGAGACAACTGATAAGCCAATAAATTGCTTCAAAATCCTTTCCAAAGGAAAATGATAATTTTCGGCAAGAAAATTCGTCACAACATCAGTTTCACCGAAAAAGGTCACTTATTCGAAACACTAAAACCACTCATCATTCCAGATGCAGTTAACGCAATTCATTGCGACCTTCCCACTTTAGCCAGCTTTTAACACGAACTTGTGTTAAATTTTCCAGCCACTAAATTACGGCATTGCAAAAATGATGTGTCAGAAATTACTGACAAAAATGAGCAATTGGAAATTGTGACAACGGAACACAATCGCGCACATCGCGCCGCACAGGAGAATGTTAAACAAGTCCTTCGTGACTACTATTTTCGTAAAATGTATAACTTGGCAAAATAAATCGTCACAAATTGCAAGGTTTGCACCAAAGCAAAATACGATAGGCATCCGCGAAAACAAGAGCTTGGAGCCTCGCCAATTCCCTCATATGCTGGCGAAATGCTGCATATTGACATCTTCTCAACAGATAAGAAACTTTTTCTCACCTGCATAGACAAATTATCTAAGTTCGCCATCGTGCAACCAATTCAATCGCGAACGAAAGTAGATCTAAAAATGCCCCTTATTCAGATAATTAATTTTTTTCCCGCAACAAAAACAATATACTGCGATAACGAAGCAGCTTTTAACTCGGAAACAATAGTATCACTGTTAAAAAACAACTATAATATAGACATTGTCAATGCGCCGCCACTACACAGTGTTTCCAATGGCCAGGTAGAAAGATTCCACAGCATTTTAGCAGATATAGCAAGAAGCCTAAAAATGGATAAGAAGGCTAGCGATACAGTGGAGCTAATCATTAGGGCAACGGTGAAATACAACAGATCAATCCACTCGGTAACGAATCAGAAACCAATTGACATTATCCATGCCACATCAATTGAATCTAGACAAGATATAAAGAAAAAAATAGAAACAGCAAGCGGTACTCCAAAGATTTAACGCAGACAAACAGAACAGAATTTTTGAGGTAGGCGAAGAAGTATATGTTAAGAATAATAAAAGGATAGGAAATAAGTTAACACCGCTTTGCAAAGAGGAAAAGATCCAAGCAGACATGGCAACGTCTGTTCTCATTAAGGGGAGGGTGGTCCATAAAGACAACCTCAAGTAGCGGGCAGGAGAAACTACCCAGAATAATCTTGCTATCATTAATCGCACAACAACCCCATTTATCTCTTTACAGAATGCAATACGCAATTCTGTTTATGTTAGGGATAGTACAGAGTCGGATTGTCGACTATTCGCATTCCAATTATATTCCAATAAAAGATGGGAAAGTATTGGTATGGGAACAAAGGGATTATTTAAGGCATTCGAGCAACTTAACAGAATTTAACATCATCATAGATGATACTAAAAAGTTAGTAGAGTTATTCCCACAATCTCATATGCGGAAATTATTAGACGCAGATGTAGATCATATTAGAAGCTTATTGTCCGTTGTCCAAATACACCATAGGATGGCCAGAAGTCTAGATTGTCTAGGCTCAGTACTAAAGGTCATAGCAGGCACACCAGATGCCTCCGACTTCGAAAAGGTTAGGTGGACCGAATCGCAACTAATCGACGCAAACAATAAACAGAGAGTTATCAATTCAGAGACGCAAAGGCAAATTAACGAACTTACTGATGTAGTTAATAAAATAGTACTTACTGATGTAGTTAATAAAATAGTAAGGGCCAAAAGAAACGAAATAGTCGACACACCGCATTTGTATGAAACATTATTGGCAAGGAATAGAATACTAATTAACCAGATATCAAACCTAATCCTCACAATTACATTAGCCAAATCTGGAATAATAAATCCAACAATTTTTGAACATAATAATTTATAAGCACTTTTAAATGAACATCCAATAGAATTCTCCATAGTCAGCCTTACTGAAGCGTCTAAAATTAAGGTCGTACAGTCCGTAAATGTAATCCGTATCCTAATAGCTTATCCCAGGGTAAAACTCGTCTGCCAAAAAATCACAGTCTATCCAGTATCCCACCAACACATCATACTACAACTTCAAGACAACATCGTAGCCGAATGTAACGACGAGATATTAGCAGTGGATGAGTGCGTGGCAACAACATACATCTCAGTCTGCAAGTTAGCAGCGCAAGGGTCCTGCGCACAAACGCTACACGCCAGCGGCACAGCCTCTTGCCGAACGCAGGCAAGCCACCTCAAGCCGGTCACTCAAGTGGATGACGGCATTATTATCAACAATGAAAATACTGCAAGGGTCAGCACAGACGAGGGCCCAGAGATTGTAGCCAACGGAACACACCTCGTCACTTTCCGATTCTCCGCAATTGTTAATGGCACGAAGTACGTGAACCAGCGTGAGATCCTACAGAAAGCACCAGGTATTGCAGGATCGTCGTTACTTAACATCATTGGCCATAACCCGGTCTTAAGTATACCTCAACTCCACCGGATGAACAATGACAGCCTCCAAGTCATCCAAAGTTTAAAGAGTGAATTGGCATCTGCGGAAACATCGAAGAGCTTGTTTACTATCGGCATCGTCGTCAGCCTTACATTCTGTGGCCTCATTATCGTCTGGCTAATCGTCAAAAGGCACAAGGGATCATCGATAGCTATAAGGTGACCGAGAACGGCCAGAAACTTGAGGGGGGAGTAGTTAACACATAAGTATTGCACACAATATCATTCATACGAATCCATTCGCTCTAAACACATTCACACACATGCACACGCACGCATAAGCACTTGCTCTGCTACTGCGCAGTTTACGCAGCGACTGCGCGTGGGCAGCGCTTGGGCTGCAGTATGGGCTATATTTTGGAAACTTATTTGTTGAATAGGTTTGCTTCTAGATATACTTTCGTAATCAAACTTTTACAGTGTTTTAATGACATATAAATGTATGTATTTACTAAAAGTCTCTAGTATTTGAATTACGTTTTTTTTTCAAATTTCGGGAGAAGGGGGCGTGGTATCTAAAATCCAAAAATTACAAAATGTTTGTATTTATTACAGAGATAGACTCAGTAAATCTGTTATCTATAGCTATAACGGTATTCAAGTTACGCCTCAAAAACGAAGCAAAATTATCGATTTTCATCGATAATAAGGAAATGGGATGAGTTATCGAAAAACTCGTTCTGCGTATGGTATACACGAGTATACATTTCAAATTTCAGATCTCTAACTGTTGTGGCTTACGAGATCGCTGCGTTCACACGGACGGACAGAGGACAGACGGACGGACGGACAGACGGACATGGCTATATCGACTCAGCTCGTCTCCCTGATCAAGAATATATATACTTTATGGGGTCTGCCACGCCTCCTTCTGCCTGTTACATACATACATACATTTTCACAAAAACATTATACCCTGATTTCCCCATTTTCAATGGGTTCAGGGTATAACAAGTAAGAAAATCCGACTAGGAGATCCCCTGAACCCCGTCCGATCTGCGTTTTTAAATATTTTCCGTATCTTGTATACATTACAAACTTATACAAAATTTAATAAAATTGCCAATCTTGCACTTTTACAATCAAATAGCATGTTTGTCAAAAAATTAAGAAAATCCGAAAAGTCCGCACCTGGAGTCGAACCAACATGACCTGACCTCCACCGCCATTGCGTGTGTGAAAAAAAAAAAGAAAACACTTGACATCGGCGGGCCTTGAACCCAGATCTTCTTGGTACGGCATGCCCTGCTTCTATCAACACCGCCACTACACTGCCCAGACAAGCAGTAGCAAATTCGAAACTAAAGTCAGCTAAGAATTATAACAAAATTCAAGCAGTCAGCTGTAATTGCTGTGATTCTAAGAACAGACAAGAATGCTCGAATTCGAATGTCTCAATAGAAAATGTCACATGTATAGAAAAAATTAAAATGGGGGTGGGTTTCTGGTCACATGTCGCAATTGACAAAACGTTTTGTTTAATTACATCTGTGATACTTAATGGATTTCAATGAAATTTTCAGCTTATGATATACATATTATATTGAATATTTTGCAGTTGTCAAGAATATATATACTTTATGGGGTCTGCCACGCCTCCTTCTGCCTGTTACATACACTTGACATTTTAACAAAACCATTATACCCTGATTTCCCATTTTCAATGGGTTCAGGGTATAAAAAGAATGCTCCTTTTCAGTGGACAATTGAATGCCAAAACGCATTCCAATACCTTCAAAAAAAGCTTATGCACCCCATAGTTTTACAGTATCCAGATTTTAGCAAAGAATTTTGCATAATAACAGATGCTAGTAAACAAGCTTGCGGAGCAGTTCTAACTCAGAATCAAAATGGAATTCAATTCCCACTAGCTTATGCATCTCGTTCATTTAAACAAGTAAGAGTGCTCTAGTCGAGACTGCTCGACTAAGAGATACCCTGAACCCTGCGAAGATGCGATATTCAAATCATTTTACGCTTCTTTTATATATACATATACACAAACAACACATACACACACACACATGCACAAGCACGTTCTCTCCTACTGCGCAGTTTACGCAGCGACTGCGCGCGGGCAGCGTATGCAGTATGCAGCAGTAGGCTATGGGCTATATTTTGGAAACTTATTTGTTGAATAGGTTTGCTTCTAGATAGACTTTCGTAATCAAACTTTTACAGCGTAATAGTGACATTCATATGTATGCATTTGCCAAAGCACAAGTCTCTAGTATTTGAAATACGTTTTTTTCAAATTTGGGGGGAAGGGGGCGTGGTGTCCAAAATCCAAAAATTGCAAAATGTTTGCATTCATTACACGGATACATAGTAAATCTGAAATCTATAGCTATAACGGTATTCAAAAACGAAGAAAAGTTATCGATTTTTATCGATAATAAGGAAATGGGATGAGTTATCGAAAAAAAATGATAAACTCGTACTGCGTAGGATATACACGAGTATACATTTAAAATTTCAGATCTCTAGCTTTTGTGGTTTGCGAGATCACTGCGTTCACACGGACGGACGGACGGACGGACGGACAGACGGACATGGCTATATCGACTCAGTTTGTCGAGCTGATCAAGAATATATATACTTTATGGGGTCTGCCATGTCTCCTTCTGCCTGTTACATACATTTTCACAAAAACATTATACCCTGATTTCCCATTTTCAATGGGTTCAGGGTATAAAAAAGGGGAAAGCAATAAAAGCACAACAGAACAAGAGTTAGCATCAATTCATTGGGCAATTACCCGCTTCAGACCATATATATATGGGAAACACTTCACAATAAAAACGGATCACAGACCATTGACCCAGTTCCAAATTAACTCGCATGCGGCTAGAACTCAAAGAATACGACTTCACTGTAGAATACCTAAAGGGGAAAGATAACTTTGTTGCAGACGCACTTTTGCGTATTACTATAACAGAACTCAAAGACATTCAAAATAAAGTCCTGAAAGTCACTACCAGGTAACAAAGTAGACAAGGAAAAAACTGTACAGTTGAAAAAAATTAACTTTTATAACAATGGAATTCTAGACGTAGGTCAGTTCTTCAAAGGCTCGAAAAAGAAGCCGGTATATTAAAAATCAGCCAGCTCAATCAGCCATTCCAATTCCGAATAAAAATGCAACAACCGTTGCCAAAGCTATATTTGAAAACTTTATTTTGAAGTACGGTTCAATGAAGACCTTCATTACGGACATGGGAACAGAATATAAGAATTCCATTATAAATGACTTGTGCAAATATTTGAAAATAGACAACATAATATAGAATAGAACGAAGTCATAGAACATTCAATGAATACGTTCGTTCATATATAGCTGCTGATAAAACCGATTGGGATGTTTGGATACAATATTTCACATATTGTTTCAACACAACACCCTCAGCCGCTTATAGATATTGTCCATATGAACTAGTTTTTGGCAAATTACCAAGACAGTTCATAGATATTAATAAAATAACTTGAATAGAACCGCTATATAACATAGACGATTACGCTAAGGAAGTAAAGATTAGACTAGAAATAGCTTATAAAAGAGCTAGAGTATTGCTAGAAAATTTGAGAATTTGAGGTCATAGGAATAGATAATAGAGATAATATTACAATTAGGGATGGTAAGAATAAGAAACAAACAGTTCATAAAGATAGGTTAAAAATACAAACATAGAATTTGAAACGTTTCATGAAAAAACAAGTAAGAGTGCTCTAGTCGAGACTGCTCGACTAAGAGATACCCTGAACCCTGCGAAGATGCGATATTCAAATCACTTTACGCTTCTTTTATACATACATATATACAAACAACACATACACTAACACACACATGCACACGCACGCACAAGCGCTTGCTTTGCTACTGCGCAGTTTACGCAGCGACTGCGCGAATTACCAGTCCTGACTATAGTGCTATGGATTCCTGGTTGTAATCTTGATGTTGTATTGATTTATATTTCTGTTGTATCTTTTTCCGCTATGTGGTAATAATAAGACTGCTCCCTTTAAGTTCAACTCTCCAAGTGATTTTGGTTTATTGATTTCGGATTTTAACCCTCTAATGCTGTTTTCTAAACTATTGGAGGAAAATAATTGGAATAATTTTTTTTAAAGTAAATTTAGGCTTCTAAACTCAAAAATGAACTCAGAAAAAATATAGAAGTTTTTGTTTAGCCGTCAGGTGCAAAAAAGGTAATAAGTGTCTCAAGACACTCTTGGGCATCTAAGAGTAAAAAAAAACGTATTTAATAGAAATGTTAATTTTTATTATTCATATGATATGTTTTAAAACAATTTTTTGTTGATGTGCAGCATAGATGTAAATTACATTTTTCACAAATGCATTGCGTTTGTGATGATTTACAGAGCTTGCACCGTCTCTTATTGTCCCGATCCAACCAATTTGGGAAGTGGTTGACTTGGTCAAAACGTAATTCCGCTATTGGGTGTAAAGTTTTTTTTTCCAAGTTTAAGCTGAAGCTGTGATGGTCGGGCCCGTGGGGATTGTGAAAAAGGTGACCGATCTGTTCGCAAAGATGGTAACTGCATCTGGTCTTGTAGAGATACGGTACTGACTGGACGACCTGCGTGGGCTTTATTTCTAAAAGCCACCAATCCTTCAGCGATTGACTCGCGAAAATCGGGAAGTTCCATCAATTTGTCACTGATTGCGTTTTGTTTTTGAATTCGCCTATAAAGAATATAAGCATTTGTTGCTGCCATATCAATACAATGATAAAAAATTCGAGTAGCAGCATCTTTGGTTTTAGCTTTGATGTGATAACGGCCCATAAGTCCATCCATAAGATCAACGCCGCCCATATGTGAGTTATATTCCCGAATTATTTGCGGACAGTCAATTTCAATATGTTGCTTTTTCTTCCTGTCATAACGGTCAGTCTTAAGTGTTCTTTCACTTAAACTTTCCGTAGCAAACGGTTTAACACCTACGTAAGTTGACCTTGTTATCCTTCCAAAGTACATTACTGACTTCTACCCCGTATGACGTGCCTACGAACTCAGTCGAAAAACCTCTCGGCTTTTTGTTAATGATTGTATCGTCAGGTAGCTTGCAATTGGGGATTCGATTCGCACGTACTGTGCCAAGGCTATAAATACCCTTTGCTCGCAAATATACCATTAGAGGCAAAGAGGTATAAAAATTATCAAAGTAGACGATGTGGTGCTTAAAGCTTTGTACTGTTTTGGTCAAACGTACTACTATGTTGGCCGAAGCACCAAGATCTGGGTGACCAGGTAAGACAATGTTATCGCCTGCTCCACTATAAATTTCGAATCGGTATGCATAGCCATATGAATCACACAAAACGAACAGCTTAATACCCCATTTGTGTGGCTTATTGGGCATATATTGTCGTAAGTGATGTTTCATCTTTGTGCTACACATTTGTTCGTCAACACAGAGGCGTGGTTGCTTTGGCACTGAGTCAAATCTTGTATTAAGATAATCGACAAGTCTTCTAGTGCGAAATAATGGATCGTAGCCTGGTTGTCCCTTTTTGATCCGCTGGCTTTCATCACGTAATGACAGGTGCTGTTTAATTGTCTCAAATTTTGTGCGGTTCATACTGGATGCAATGGGTAAAAAGGCATTTTTTCCCCAGTAGCTTCTCATACTCGGGTAGCGATATATTGACATATATATCAAAATTCCTATATAATGATGAACATCTTCAATGTTCATTTGGAATCTTGTTGATATGTTCTCCACTAAAGCTGCGCGCATGGTTTCTTCCACTATCATATCCATGATTTTGGCATCAAAAAAATAGCGAAATATCTCTGAAGGAGTTTTGAGATTCATTATTTCAGCCGGCAATGAAAAGTCGCCTTGAAAAGCAACATTGTTTACATGCAATTGCATAAATTGCTGTCGCCACAAAATTTTGCTCGGCTCCTTTGCTATTGATTCAATACCTAAAAGACATTAATTAACTAATCACATAATATAAAATAATATATCGCAATGTTGTTGTCTTACCAGCACCAGTAAAGCCACCAGAAGATGGCAAAGCCACGCATGTTATACCTTTAATAGTTGGTAGTGGCGATCGTTGTCTTTTCAGGGATTTCCTAATAGGCTCAGACTGACCATTATCAGGCACATTCTCTTCATCATTACAAGCAAATGATATTGTGCTAATATCCTCCACAGCAGCTATTAGAGTTTCTGCCACATTTAAGTCATCTTCCTCGTCGTCACTTGACTCGGATAACTCTGCATCGGAAGGGACATTCTCAAACAATTCCAACAACTGTTCATCAGTTAAATCGGATAATTTGAATCGTACCCGGTTTGCCATCTTTATATGGTTAATATGTCAGTTTCTAGTAAAACAATCCATATAATGAATAAGTGTACACACAAAATTGCAAGCAGTTGTGAAATAGCTGCTGGTAAAAAAAGTTGCTTGCAGCCCCAAAAGTGTCTCAAGACACTTATCACTGTTTTTAAGCTACAACGCACATTTTTTTATTTATTTTTATTTTTGTAAACTAGTTTTAATTGTAAATAAACATACCTTCCAATAAAAAATTATTTTAAATGGATTGCTTTCACAGATTTTGTAAAATAATTGTTGCACAACAGCACATGCAGCAGATCAATTTACACGCGCGAAAAAACATATGTTTTGTGTTTATGAAAATAAAAAGTACCGTTTAAAGCACTGGAGAGCTTTTAAAGCTTTTTTCTCAGTAAATTTGAATGTTTTATTAACGATCAACCAATATTTGAAAGACAAAAAAGCTCCCATTTTTTTTTTAAATTTAAAAATAAAATAAGTGTCTCAAGACACTTATGAGCGTTAGAGGGTTAAGAGACCTACGCAGAGGTCATGTATAATAAAGTACATAATGTATATATAAGGCTATGTATGATGAGACTGCTTATTCGGCTTTACGCCGGATGTCGAGTCCCAGATTCAAAAGTTGTTTACATTAACAACTTGAGTTCTTGACATGCTGTGTTAGCTAAAAAGTCAAGTGTCGCAAGAGATGGGCCACTCAATGCATGGGTTGAATGACATTGTTGTGGCTGGTAGTAGAATAACCGAAGGGGCTTGGGAGGGGGTGACGTAGAGCCGTTGGTGATACCTCGTCCCCCCTTAACTTGGAACGATGGCCATAACGAAGGCATGTCCAAAACAGTTGTGGCTGGAGTGACAATTGGGTCCGGGATTGGAGGTGAAAAGGTAATGGTCTTTCGTTTATAGATCCAGGCAAATGTTGTGGCTATTGACAATCCGATGATGACCATATAGACAGTTCTAAGATGCGTTGCGGCTTGATGTCTTATCTGAAAGACTTCTTGATCGTTTTGTAGGTCGTACAGGTGTAAGTTGAACAAGGTAAGATTTTCTGTAGAAGTTTTTATGGTCAAGTTGCTAATGTGTGGCAAGTTGATTTCGAGTTTGTCTTCTATGGTAGTGGCGGCGTCGACGTACTTAATGCCGTCCACGGATATGGAGCAGTTAGCATAGTGGATAATCATGGATCCGCTGAGAGTTTTGGCTGGTATACAGGTGGAAGTGAGATTTATGTTCTTAGCGTTGAATATTAATAGTAGTCCTTTTATTGGTACGAAAATTTGTTGTAGTTGACCACCGTCGACGACGTTACAAGTTGCCACGCTGTTGTTAAGTAGGTTTGATAGACAAGGGGGGTTTGCGGGTAAAGGTGGAGTCTCGCATACATATGAATTGCCCAGCTTAATACATGGTGAACTTAATTCCCTAATTGTTAGCTTTTTTCTAATAATGTGTTTTGGTAGTTTTACAAATTTTGTGTTATTAAATGGTAAGGATATTAGTTGGTCATATTCGTAATGTTCTTTTGACAGTATTACATTGTACATTTCGTGATCCAAATTTATTGTTACATTTTCACCACACTACCTAGTCCATTGATTAACCCTCTCTTTGACCTATTGTTGCTGGGAAGTAGGGTATCTAACCTATCGACAACTTGGGTTATTTTTTTATGAAGTATAAGTTTTAATTCGGAGAATTCTAAGTCATCGGGTAAGTTTTTGATTACATCTGTTATTTTGATTGTGTTTATAACATAGTCGTTTAAATTTATTACATGGGTTAGTACTTTGAAAGAATCCACTACCCTAGCTTCACCTACGTTAATTTTAATAAAAGGCTGGTCTTTGTCCAAACTATCGATTACTAGGCGTTGGGTGGTGCCTAAAGACAATCTGTAAGTATTTAATTTATTGTCGGGTTAGTTACTGGTAGTAAGTTATGTGTTTGCATGTTGTTATATTCTTTGTTATTTTCCTTATTTTTATACCCTGAACCCATTGACAATGGGAAATCAGGGTATAATGTTTTTGTGAAAATGTATGTAACAGGCAGAAGGAGACATGGCAGACCCCATAAAGTATATATATTCTTGATCAGCTCGACAAACTGAGTCGATATAGCCATGTCCGTCTGTCCGTCCGTCCGTCCGTCCGTCCGTGTGAACGCAGCGATCTCGCAAAGCACAAAAGCTAGAGATCTGAAATTTGAAATGTATACTCGTGTATACCATACGCAGTACAAGTTTATCATTTTTTTTCGATAACTCATCCCATTTCCTTATAATCGATAAAAATAACTTTTCTTCGTTTTTGAATACCGTAATAGCTATAAATTTCAGATTTACTGTGTGTATCCGTGTAACGAATACAAACATTTTGCAATTTTTGGATTTTGGATACCAAGCCCCCTTCCCCCCAAATTTAAAAAAAACGTATTTCAAATTCACAATTTCGGTTTTTGTTATATTTTGAATATTGGTTAAAAATTTGACAAAAATTTTCAAATTGAAGTTTAGTTGCAAATATAGCCAATATGTGAATGAGTTTGCAATTTTAGACAACTGAAAAATATTCAATATAATATGTAGATCATATGCTGAAAATTTCATTGAAATCCATTAAGTATCACAAAAGTAATTAAACAAAACGTTTTGTCAATTGCGACATGTGCACACATACATTGAGACATTCCAATGCGAGCATTCTTGTCTCTTCTAAGAATCACAACAATTACAGCAGACTGCTTAAATTTTGTTATAATTCATAACTGCCTTTAGTTTCAAATTTGCTACTGCTTGTCTAAGCAGTGCAGTGGCGGTGTTGATAGAAGCGGGGCACGTCGTGCCTTGTAGGTCTGGGTTCAAACCCAGCTGATGTCAAATATTTTAATGTCGTAGTTTCTTAATTTTGTATTTTTTTTTCTTTTATTAAATTATTATTACTCTTTTGCTTTTTGATTGTGAAAGTGCAAGATTAGCAATTTAATTAAATTTTGTATAAGTTTGTATGTATACAAGATACGGAACATATTTAAAAACGCATATCGGACGGGATTCAGGGGATCTCCTAGTCGGGTACCCCCGACTAGAGTTTTCTGACTTGTTTTTAATAGGCTTTAATAGAAGGGTATAAAATGTTTTGAAACTCGTTTAATTTTGTTAAATAGTCATGTCCATTGTTAAATTTGACAGTCTTGTCGAAGATATGTGTACGTCCAGTAAACAGTTCATAGGGGGTAAGGTTAGTACTCGAGTGGATGGCAATATTATAAGTTATAAAAGTTTCATCGATTATTTCATCATGGTCCAATGTAAATTTTAATTCTTTCCTTTTATTGAGGATTATTCTATATATTTCGGTCAAAGTTGAATGTAGCCTCTCGACTGTTGAGTTGCTACTAGACTGTTGGAATGAAGTAATGTGGAGTTCAATATTATATTGCTCTATAAAGTCTTTAAAAACTGCTCCTGAAAATTCAGCCCCCTGGTCAAGTATGATTTTCTTAGGTAAGCCGAACTGTTTCATGAAAGTTTTAAAAGCTTTTATAACGCTAATACAATTTCTATTAGTCAATGGATAAGCTTGTGCGAATTTAGAGAATTTGTCGATAATAGTCAGATTGTAGTTGTTATTTATGGTATAAATGTCGGTGTGGATGATATCTAACGGACCGTTTGGTATTTCTGGTAAGACAAAAGGTGGTTTTTGTGGTTGTCTGTCATATTTTAATGTGAGGTATACTTCGCATTCTCGGATAATTCGGGAGATTTTGTCTTTCAACAAAGGAGTATAGATTTCTCGTTTTAGGTGTTCATACGTCTCATCAATTCCTCTGTGATTGTTATGGGTGTGGTATGTTTTAATTAAGTTTTCGATCTCAATTGGGTCTGTAGGTTCTGATAGAAAAAGTAGACATCTAACCATTTTGTAAATATTAGCTTCTGTAAAGTATTTAATATAAGCTTTTTCTATTACCTCAAATATTTCATCCGAGGAATAGATTGCTAAAGTTTTGTTAGGTTTAAGCAAGGTTTTTAAGATATTGCCAGTTAATTCTAGGGTAAAGCTTGGTTCCGATATACATGTGCGAGTTTTGTGAGTAAACGGAACGTTTTTTTCAAGAGAAGACATTGGAGAAATAATTTAATGGCTTAGTAGACGAAGGTATGCTATAGTGCAGTGTAGTGTTAGTCGTTTATACACATATTTGGTTCTATTCTGCTTAAAGCATCTGCTATTACATTTTGAGAACCTTTTTTATAAACTATTTCGTAGTCATAATCAGAAAGTGTTAGTTTCCAACAAAGAAGTTTTGGGTTCTGACCCTTGAAGTTTCCTAACCAAATCAAGGGTTTGTGATCTGTAACAATCCTGAACTTATTTCCATACAAGTATGGGCGGAAATATTTCAGTGACCAAATTATAGCCAACATTTCTTTTTCTATGGTTGAGTAGCGAGTTTCTGTGTCTGTTAGCGTTCTGCTTGCGAAACAGGTTGGTTTATCCGAACTATCTGGACCTTGTGACAATACAGCGCCTATAGCGAAATTGCTAACGTCAGTGGTAAGAGTAAAAGGTTTTGTGAAGTCTGGGATATATATATAGGATCATTTGTAAGAAGTATCTTACAAAAATCAAAAGCTTGTTGAAATTCTGAGTCTATTACAACTGATTTACCCCCTTTTAGTTGTTTTGTTATAGGTTTTGTGATTCTGGCAATATCTCGAATGAATTTCCTATAATAGCCGATCAATCCCAAGAATGATTTTATTTTTTTCGTATTTTGAGGACAAGGGAAATCTTTTATTGTTTTTATTTTATCAGGGTTTGGTTTAATACCCTCCTAAGTAACTATATGTCCTAAGAAGTCAATTTCCTTCCTAAGGAAGTTTGATTTGGTTATATTTACTTTCAAGTTAGCTATTTATAGTTTTCGTAAAACGGATGTCAAGTCTGATGAGTGTTTTTGGAGGGAAGCTGAGAAAACGATAATGTCATCAAGATAGACAAGACAAATTTATCCTATTAATTCTCCTAACACATTATCCATTACCCTCTGAAAAATAGCGGGGGCATTTTTCAACCCGAAAGGCATTCGTGTAAATTCGTAATGTCCATTTTCGACCGAAAATGCTGTTTTAGGCATATCTTTAGGATGCATTTCGATTTGATGGAACCCACTTGCCAGATCCAAGGTAGAAAAGTATTTTGCTCTACCAATGTTATCTAAGATGTTTTTAATGATATTTTGTTCCAGAATTTTTGCGATTTGTTTGCGAACCTCTTCTTTATGTATATACGGATATCTATAAGTTTTAACATGAATTGGTAAATTGTCTGTAGTTGGAATGTAGTGTTTGACTACGTGTGTGAAAGTAAAGATTGAATTATCATCGTGGAAAAGGTTACGAAATTTCTTGCAAATTTTATGCAATTCGTCTCTTTCTTCTTTGTTTAAATGGTTGCTTTGAATAAGATCTTGAAAACGTGTTCCCTCACCCAATTGGTTTGGCTGTAAGGTAATGTTCTGGACTTGATCATAGGATTCCTCGTTGTAAGGAATTACTTCTAAGGGTTGGTCTAAACAGAAGGTTTGTGGTTCTTCGGAAGTATTTATAATTTCAACGGGACTGGAGCCGTCAGTGGCGTACAATCCTCCCGAAATAGAAAGATTTTAATCAATGGTGAAAGGGTTGCAGAGGAAATCTCCTTTGTTAACGCTAACTGGGAGGTTGATTATGTTTCTGGTTTGTGGGTGTATTGAAAGGTAGTCCGAAGCACGATTAATTTTTTGTAAAAATGTTTAAAACTTTCCATGTTTATTTTAACTTTATGTTTTGTTAGGAAATCCATTCCTAACAAACCATTGAAATATGGGTGAAATTTGAAAAGTAAGACTACTTATTGTGTAACTGTGTAACACTGTTGTGACAGTAACGTTATCGACTAAGTTTGAAATGCTGCCTTTATCAGCTAAGCTTGGGTCTAAGAAGGAGAAAGTTGATCCAGTATCTATCATGAATTTTAAAGGGCTATGGGTATTGAAAATATTCAAAAGTATGTATGGAAGTGTTGGTCCATGATTTTTCCTATTTACGTATCCGACTGGTTTGTCGAGGCTGTTAGCTGAACATTTTCCTCTTCATTTATATTATGGAGGCTTGAAGAGTTTTGATACTGATTGTTTCGGTTTTGATTATTCGAGGGATTTTGACCTGATTGGTTATGATTTTGATTATAATTGGGTTGTTGTCTAAACGGATTTTGGTTAGACAAGTTAGAGGAGTCATTATTCCTACTTACATTCGAATTATTGTTATTTTGATAACCGTTTTTGTTGTATGGTGTGGCTCTATTTGGATTGTAATTAGAATTCTGGTTCCTACTTTGTCCTTGGTAGAAACTTTTTTCAGTTTGGCACCACTCGTAAGCTTCTTCAATCTTCTGTGGTTTTCTAGTTCTAATCATTGTCTTGAGGGGGTCGCGAAGGCCCACTAGAAATGCATGGAGACATATTTCATCGTAAAATGCCTTTCTTGCAGGAGTGCTAGTAAGTTCGGTTTGATGGCCGTGAACGGGTGGGAGATTCAGGAGTTTTCTCCTTAGCTTTGTGATTTCGAAGAAAAGTTTACCTAGGGATAGATTGTTCGGTAAGGTTTGGATTTCCCTGATAATCATTGGTTCTGTCTGTTTGCAAGCATAAATTCGATTAAAATTTTCTTTAATATTGTCCCACTCGAGTCGAGTTCCTAGATTGCTTAATGCTTGATCCGCTTTACCCGTGATTTTATTACGAATTGTTCGCAATAAAAGTTGTCCGTATGGTGTTTGATCGGTACCGCGAATTAGCATGATTATTTCTTCTACACTAACGATGAAGCGGTCAAGGGTTTCCAAATCCCCATCGAGGGTGGGTAATTGTTTTACGAAAGCCAAAATGTTAGTTGGCTTGAGTGTCAAGCTAATAGAAGTATTCAAGGAAGTACTGACGGTCTCAGTAATGGGTAACCCGGCACTGGCGGGGCTATTGTTCGTAGATGGATTAGTTATATGTCCGGAGTCTGTCATGTTTTTGTCGCGTGTAATTTCTTCTTCTCTTATTTCGGGCAAGCTAGAGCTGCTTCTAAGACCTAACCTAGATTTAGTTTTGCTTACTAAATTATTTCTTGAATATACGACTTGTTGCACAGACATGTCTGAACATTACGTACACTAACATATCAAACAAAAACGAAAGAGCGCATAAAACGGAATTCATGCAAGCGGTATGAGCAGATGAGGCCAACATGTCGTGAGAAGTAGTACAGACTTGTTGCATAAGACTTGTCGGCCGAAACAATATTTCAATGCGATTTATTGGAACGACTTACGACTTGGCGCACAGACATGTACGAACCTCACACATATTGGCGAGCCGAATTTGACGGCAACGTCATACACACATACACGTCGCATACACAGACATAACTACAAATTTATCATTAATTTCACAATAGCAGTGCCACAATTCCGCATTTTGTCGCCTTCTGTCGCGTGACGATCCTAACACAAAATTGTCCGGTGCCGCTGTTCTGATTTTCAATCATTATTTCGCTTTTCGTCGCTGACCTAACGGTACCCCGCATTTTGGTCGTCACTAACGACACTATAGAGCCTACGATGTCTGGCGCCACTATTCTGCTCTTCAGCACAAACCTAACGCTCAAAACTGACCTAACGGAATTTGATTTCGGTTGCCACTGGCAAAATATAGAACATACGATGTCTGGCGCCACTAATCTGTCTATCGACACTGTCTCCGTTGCTCAGTTCCGCAAAACCAAATATGCCTGGCGACACAAATTCGTACGACAAAGCTACAAAATATGTAACTTGTAGTGAAAGACATTAACATCAGTCGCGACTGCAAGATCAGTTGCGACACAGAGCTTGAACAAGAAGGACGTTACTTATGTGAACACAGTGATACTTATGTGAACACAGTGATAGAATTGTTTAACTGTTAGTGCTAAAAACCTATAATTGCTAAATACAAGAACATAATTGCTAAAATCAACAACAATAAACACAATAAACATACACAACAAGATACAAGAACGCAAAATAAGAAAAAGAATACAACCACCGGAGCACCACACATAATTATACACTCCACTCCACACTAAGTAAAAATAAATTAAGATTATATATAAGTTATTATATTTAGTATATATATAGTAGTATTATATTTAGTATAGTATAGTAGTAGTTTAGTATATATATATATCAAAAGTTCCAGGACTTTATAAAAAAAATAAAAAATAGATTTTCTTTGGCAACAATTTTATTGGTCGCCTTCGAAATAGTCCCCTTCGGACTGAATACAACGATTTGCACGATCAAGAAGATTATCAAATGACTTTTTTAGGTCATCCTTCGGTATGGCGTTGAGTATGGCGGTCGAAGCCTTTTGAATAGCATCAATGTCAGCATACCGTTTTCCTTTCATTGCCAAATGAAGTTTTCCGAACAAGTAGAAGTCGCAGGGTGCCATATCAGGCGAATACGGTGAATGGTTGATGGTTAAAATGTGATTTTTGGTCAAATAATCCGTCGTGAGCGTCGAACGGTGAGATGGCGCATTATCATGCAACAATCGCCAGCTTCCTTCTTCACGGTATTCTGGCCGAATTCGTCGAATGCGCGATACCAAACGCTTCAAAACACCAACATAAAACATCGCGTTAACTGTTTGGCCAGTGGGAACGAATTCTTTATGAATAATACCCTTGGAATCATAAAAACAAATCAACATTGACTTGATTTTTGACTTCTCTTGGCGAGTTTTTTTTGGCTTCGTCTCCTCTCGCGGCTGTCATTCCGAACTTTGGCGCTTGGTTTCGGGTTCGTATTGAAAGCACCACGTTTCGTCACCAGTTACGATGGAATACAAGAAGTTTCGGTCCTTTTTTGCCTCTTTAATGATGTCTCTTGAATGTTGAATTCTGAGGTCTTTTTCGTGTGGTTTCAAAGTGTGCGGAACACAATAAACACAAACACAACGCGCAAACCTTTCTGTACCTCAAATTTTCGGTTAAAATACGATAAATCGACGCTGCGGATATTCTTGATTCCGATTCCATGTATTTCAGCGATGATTTCGGCTCTTTTCTGATGAATTCACGCACAATTTCCGTGTTTTCTTCGTTTACAACATCTCTTGGCCGGCCCGAACGTTCGTCGTCTTCCAAAGCATCCCGTCCCTCTTGAAAACGTTTAAACCACTCGTGAATGCGGCTACGGGATAGACAATCGTCGCCATAAACTTTTTTCATCATTTGATGAGTTTCGGTAAATGTTTTACCAAGTTTAAAACAAAACTTGATGTTCGCTCTTTGTTCGATGCTCATTTTTCGACGGACACAACAAAAGTACTGTCACTTTTAGCGCGATATCTCGGCTTCTATACGTCCGAATGTCATGAAAATTTGACACAACATGACAGAGAAATAGACAATCAAACGATAAAACTCAGACAGATGGCGCCACTAGAAAGCGCGAAATTTAAAAAGTCCTGGAACTTTTGAATTGCACATTGTACATATATAAAAAAAAAAAACATAACATTATACACATACACATACATACATATACAATTATTAATTCAATTAATGTCGACCACAGGCAAAGTTAAATAACCTATCCCAACCACTAGAAGTAGAACTAGAATTAGCAGTAGCCTAACGGACATTAGGAAAAACCGGACAGTAGTGAGAACCAAAGACATTACACCAATGACATCTACTTCGAGCTCTCCCCCACCCAATCAAGCCCCAATAATGAACAATCATTTAGACTTCTTGATTAAAAATTCCAGATGCAATTCGCTTCTTGCCAACTTATGACGGAAATTCGAAAACCCTTAGTTAATTTATCACCAATGTAGAAGAAATTCTTCTCTTCATTAGAGGAACCGACCAGACACCATATGGTCAAATGCTCTTAAGAACTATTAGGAACAAAATTCAGGGAAAAGCTAATGAAGCTATAATAGAGGAAGGAGCTAGCCTTAATTGGGATGAAATAAAGGATGCTCTCATCTTACATTGTTCCGATAAGAGAGATGAACCAACTTTAATGTACGAGTTACATAGTTTGGTTCAAAGATCATTACCACTTCGCGCTTTATACGAAAAAGTATGCGAAATTAAAATCGCATTGTTTACATTGACAGACACAAAGGAAATCGAACCAACATTAATCAAAACTAAGAAAAACCTCTTTGCCGACAAAACTGTAAACCCAAGATATAATAGGCAACACAATAATGAAGATGGTAGAAACAAAGAAAGACGCTTGGACAAACGTGGACACCAACAAAGTTATGACAGAGATAACAACAAAAGACAAAACAATAAGTTTCCGGCTATCATGCCCAAAGAGGTAGATAGGAAATACGAAAATAAGGGTAAATACTCCTCAAGCCCCCAGAACAGAGGACAGATGAATAATGTGGACTCAGAACCACAATTACATAACTACAGCGAACAAGCAAATTTTCAGACAGAAGCCGCAAACAACAGTCAGGGTACCTAATCAGTAAAAACATAGGATCACCTCTTCCCTATATTATGTTACATATTGAACCGAACAAACCCTTGAAATTCCTTATAGATACAGGAGCAACATTTTCTATTATAAATTATATTATTATATTATATTAATTAAATTATTATAAAACTAGTAGCACAGGAGAATCAAATTAATTTACAGAGATCAATCAATATCAAAACAGTGTTAAATACACATCCCTTGCACAAAAAAACTAATTTACTTCTCTTTAAAGAGTTCTCCGATTTTACTTCGTATTCATTACTACTGTTCAATTTTCATGACTACTTTGATGGACTCATCGGAATAGACATTCTTAAACAACTTGGAGCTATAGTAAACATTCCTAAACAATCTCTAAGCACAAAAACATTCAAGACACAAATTGAATTAGAAGGAAAAATAGTACCCACTCTACACACTATAGAAGAATAGTCAAAGAAAATCATTCCGATAGCTGTCAATTTAAAAGACGGCACATTTTACTTTGAACCCACCTCAATCTCTAAAGAAGTATTCATATTAGGCGGACTAATAATAATATCAGTCTAATGGAAATAAACAATTTTTCCAATCAAGAACAGAAGTTTTGTATCGACTCCCCATTAGAAGTCTATAAATACGAGGAAGAGGATTATCTTGAAGTAAATACAATCACAGTAACTAAGACTAAGGATCTTGACACAGAACCAACTATCCAGACCGACCACCTAAATGAGGAAGAAACGAAAGAACTCAAGAAACTTTGCTCATAATTCCCAAATATCTTTTATAGAGAAGGAAAGCCCCTAACCTTCACAAATCTGGTTAAACACCAAATTAAAACTACTGACCAAATCCCAATACATACAAAACCATTCCGATACAGTATCAAGGAAAAGAAAGAAATTAACGCTCAAATCCAACAACTTCTGGATCAAAACATAATCAAACATAGTTATACACCCTGGAGCTTGTAAGGTGGCCCACAAGTGAGCCACCTCACAATAAAAATAGGTTTAAATAATATGAGTAATTTGGTAGTTATTAAGGGAAAAGGAAAGGGAGAAGACGCATGAAGCGCAGTACTTAGTATGTAAGGTAGGATTAATTCAAATTCATAGGTAACGGCTCGAGCGCGCGCCAACGATCGGCGATGCAACTCTGCACAGCGGGGTGAAAGCTCCGCGGTGAAGAGCGAGCGCTGTGGGGAGTTGCATGGCGTGGGCGGACGAGCGGCTCGAGCGACGCGAGCCGAAGCTGAGAGCAGTTGGTTTTCCGGCGGGCAAGAAAAAAGGTCGATCTCGGGATGATCGAACAAGAAGAGTAAATTCGGTTTGGCACGCGACTCGCTGCATCGGTTCAGAAAAGAATTTGGCACGCGCCAAACGCCAAAAGAGAGGATAGGAAAAAACGTGAGTAGCGGTGCGGCAGGGCCGTGCAACTAATAATGTAGAGGAGTACATTAAATAACTAAAAATAATTAAATAACTAAAGAAATAAAATGGTAACGAATGGAGGAAAGTAAATGGTGTTTTCCTTCAGTAGTGTAGAGAAACTGTAACCACTAAATCTAACCCCCTTCCCCCCTCTCCTTTGGTCTCGATCTGTCGGCGTGGCGAGTCCCGCTGATAGACAGAGCCAAAGGAGAAGTAGTATACTAACGTTGGTAGCAAAGGACGAGGCTAGTTCCCGTTCGCCGCGTGGATAGCCCCGGCAAAAAGATTTGATGTGGTTTGGAGACAGCCGGGGCGGAGACGCCTCACGGGTTCCTCGACCTGCGACACTACCGAACAGAGATATCCAGTAGTGGACGAGGCTAGTTCCCGTCTGTCGGGTGGATGAACCCCCGGCGCATGTACAGTAGAGCTAACACTAACCATACCAATTCTTTCCCTTAACCTCGAGTCCAAGCGAACTTACAAATGTCTTGTAAGGATCGGCCCTGGTCAGATTGAGACCTACCCCGGCTGTGGAAAACTAACTTTACAAGCTCTCCAACTTTTCTAGTAGCAAAAAAGGAAGATAAATCTAATATTGCGAAATGGAGATTAGTTGTCGATTACCGCAAACTAAACGAGAAAACAGTCAAAGACAGATATCCTATGCCCAACGTCAACGATGTTCTAGACAGGATCGGTAGAGCAAAATATTTTACAGCTCTAGACCTAGCCAGCGGTTATCACCAAAAAGAAATGCACCTAAAAGATACAGATAAAACAGCTTTCTCTACCGTTGACGGTCATTTCGAGTTCGTTAGAATGCCTTTCGGCCTTACTAACGCTTCTGCTACGTTCCAAAGAGTTATGGACAACATTTTAACAGATTTAAATGGCAAATACTGCCTAATATATCTAGATGATATAATCGTTTTCTCATTTTCACTTCAAGATCACATGTTACATTTACATACAGTGTTCACTAAACTTAACAACGCAAATCTGAAGCTCCAACCTAGTAAATCAGACTTCCTAAGCAAGGAAATTGAATATTTGGGGCATATTGTAACAAATTAGGGAATCAAACCAAATCCTAAAAAGATTGAAACTATAAAATTATTTCCTATTCCTAAGACCAGGAAGCAAATCAAATCTTTCCTAGAACTTTTAGGCTATTATCGTAAATTCATAAGGGACTTTGCAAAGATTACAAAGCCTTTAACACAGCAGCTAAAAGGAAGGAGTGCAGTAAAGATTAGTAACGAGTTCACTAACGCATTCGAAACCTGTAAGACACTACTTTGTAATGACCCGCTACTACAATACCCCGACTTTGACAAACCCTTACAACCGATGGAAGTAATGTGACAATTGGTGCCGTGTTATCACAAGGTTCAGATAACAACGAGAGACCGATTGCATTCGCTAGTCGAACCCTTACTGATACGGAGTTAAACTACTCCACGGTTGAGAAAGTTAGCGATTATTTGGGCAACGAAACACTTCCGACCCT
Organism: Drosophila leonis; assembly: GCA_035045365.1. Classification (NCBI taxonomy): domain Eukaryota; kingdom Metazoa; phylum Arthropoda; class Insecta; order Diptera; family Drosophilidae; genus Drosophila; species Drosophila leonis. The sequence continues at coordinate 186,015 of JAWNPC010000835.1, forward strand.
ATTTATTCGGACAAAAGTTCAAAATCGTTACAGATCATCGACCATTAACTTGGCTGATGAATTTTAAACGACTAAACTCAAAATTAGTTCGTTGGAAACTCCAACTACTAGAGTACGATTATGAGATTTCTTATAAAAAAGGATCTGAAAACGTTGTGGCAGATGCCCTAAGCCGCATTACCGCGGAAGTAAACACTAGTAACCAGGACAGTACCCTAAAAGAAAAGATACAAGTAACAAATAAACCCATTAACGAATTTCAGTTACAAATTATATTCCAAAACAAGTAAGAACGTTGCAGTCGGGCGCAACCGACTGCGTGATACTGTGTTCCCATAGGGGCTTCTGGCATATTACATTTTAAAGTTTATCTTAATTTGTTAAAGTCGCCGCTTATTTATTTAAATTTATTAAAATTCTAAAAATATGTATATGTAAATGAGTAAAATTTTTATAAATTATGGCTCGCTTCAATCGTTTGTATGAATATGATGATTTTATGAGCTAGACAAAAAAATATAACTGCACCATGCATTTTATAATTTTTATGCAAAGCAGTCTGTTAACTTAAGAGTTGTCTGTTAATTTGAAAGTGTGATTGATTTTCTTTACATAATTTTCCAATTTTCCACGCCCCCAGTGGTCGTAGACATGTAATTTTTGGCCAATTTTTAAAAGGAGTCTAAATTGACGTAACAGCAAAATTTGGAAGCTTACCTTCCAAAAATGTGGAAATTACAGGGTATTTTTCGGTGCGCCACGCCCTAAAGGGGCGTAACCATTATTTTTGGGTCATCGATAGAGGAGGTCACCAGTAACTCAACTAGCCAATTTTGAAGCTTCTAGCTCTAAAACTTTAGGAGATATAAAAGGAAATTTTGTGCAAAATCTAGATATTCAGATCCGATTTGCCACGCCCCCAATTGGCGTAGACTCGTTATTTTTGGCCAATCTTTGGAAGTAGTCGAAGGTAACATTAATGCCAAATTTGGAAGCTTATGTTCGAAAAATGTGGAAATTACAGGGTATTTTTCGGTGTGCCACGCCCTAAAGGGGCGTAACTTTTATTTTTGGGTCATCGATAAAGGAGGTCACCAGTAACTCAACTAGCCAATTTTGAAGCTTATAGCTATAAAACTTTAGGAGATATAAAAGGAAATTTTGTGCAAAATCTAGATATTCAGATCCGATTTGCCACGCCCCCAATTGGCGTAGACTCGTTATTTTTGGCCAATCTTTAGAAGTTGTCGAAGGTAACATAAATGCCAAATTTGGAAGCTTATGTTCGAAAAATGTGGAAATTACAGGGTATTTGTCGGCGTGCCACGCCCTAAAGGGGCGTAACTTTTATTTTTGGGTCATCGATAAAGGAGGTCACCAGTAACTTAACTAGCCAATTTTGAAGCTTCTAGCTGTAAAACTTTAGGAGATATAAACTTTTGCGGTTTGCCACGCCCCCTATGGGCGTATATATATTCGCCATATCTTTTTGATCGTGGGTTGTCAACGCGAGTATATATTCGAAATTTCAAGTCTCTAGCATCAATAGTGCTCGAGATATAGAAGAATATGTATAAATCACTATATAGTCAGATCCGATTTGCCACGCCCCCAAGAGGCGTGGATATATAATTTTTTCATCAATCTTTATAGAATCTTAACAGTAACTTACATGCCAAATTTGGGCATTCTAGCTCTAAAACTGCAGAAGATACAGTTTTACCCGATTTGCCACGCCCCCAATGGGCATAGATATATCCGCCATACCTTTTTGATCTTGGCTTGTCAACGCGAGTATACGTTCCAATTTTCAACTCTCTAGCACTTCAACTAACAGGGTTTCTGACATACCGGAAAATGCATTTTCCGATTTGCCACGCCCCTAGTGGGCGTATCGGGAAAATCTTAACATTTTTTAATTCGAGGGTATACACGAGTATGTGTTCCAAATTTCAAGTCTCTAGCTTCAATAGCGTCGAAATGGTTTGCGTTCATACGGACAGACGGACAGACGGACAGACGGCCAGACGGACAGACGGACAGACGGACGGACAGCAAGACGGACATTGCACAAAACCAATATTCTCTTTTTCCCTTTGGGAACGGAGTATAAAAATAACAGCACAGTTAATAACTACAACACCTTTTAAAAACAAACTAAGAAGAACGATTTCCGAGAATACCCTCGACAAAACTAAATTGGCCCAAATTTTTTCAAAGATTCTTAAACCAAATAAAACATACGCTATATTGGTACCAGACGATATTTTCAAAATTATTGAAGAAACCTTACTAGAATATTTCTTGCCTTCAAAAATGAACAAAATAATAAGATGTACAAGCCTATTAGAAGATATAACAGAAATAGGTAAACTCGAAGTAGAAATTAAAAAATATCACAAAGATAGTAACCATAGAGGGATCGATGAAACTTTAGCTCACCTAAAGAGAAAAATCTACTCACCACAATTGAAAACAATAATTTCTAAAGTTATCAATGACTGCGATACATGCCAAACTTTAAAATACGACATTCAACCGCAAAAATTCATATACCAAGAAACCGAAATTCCTTCTTTACCCATGCAAATTCTCCATATTGACCTCTATACCGTAAACGCTAAAACCGTTTTGACAAATTTGACAAATTTTCCAAATTTGCCTCAGGCTATACAATCCCAGCTAGGGATATATAGTCAGATCCATAAAAAATTTTATGGGACTTTTTGGAATTCCACAAAAAATAGTTTGCGACCAAGGCCCGGAGTTTGCCGCGAAAATTTTCAAAGATTTCTGTAACCAATACAACATTGAACTGCACATTACCTCTTTCCAACAGTCCTCGAGTAATTCCACAGTCGAGAGACTACGTTCATCACTGACTGAAATATACCGAATCATCGTAAATAAAAAGAAAAAAGAACTAATAACTTGCAATCATGACGAAACCCTGACTGAAACCTTTATTACTTACAACAACGCCATACACTCAGGGACTAAATATACTCCATATGAGGTGTTCCAAGGCAAAACCCATTTATTTAACAGAGAAATGACGTTCGATAATCAACACGATTATCTACAAAAGTTAAACGCGTTCCAAGCAAATCTATATCCCAAAATAGCAGAGGAAATGAAAAACAAAATGGAATTTAGAATCAAGAGAGCAAATCAGGACCGACAGGAACCCTTACCTTTAGACATAGGAGACACGATTTTCAGAAAAGAAAACAGACGGAACAAATTAAGCCCAAGATTTACTAAACACGTAGTATCTAAAGACACAGGGATAACATTTATTTCTAGAAAGAACCAAAGGATACATAAATCTAAAATAAAGAAAAGACTTAGAAAAAATACATTAACTATACAACCCCTTACAGATGCTACAACATAAACGCGCAATTAATAAATATTCAACATTTAACGGATAATGATAAGGTGACACAAATAAATCTTGGTAACGCAAAAAATTGTAATTTCACATAAATATTTAATTCATAAAATTAACCTACAAGATTCAATTGATAATGTAAACACAGTTGAAATAGCGTTGAATGACCTTAAAGATACAAAATTCTCAGGCGAAATTATTAATTCTGTAAAAACAAAATTAACACAAGTAAAACATAAAATTAATGCACTATTACCAAAAATCAGAAATAGAAGAGGGCTAATTAACGGACTAGGGAACGTAATTAAAGTAGTAACTGGTAACATGGACGACACGGACGAAGCAATTATTACGAACAAATTTAACAAGCTAGAAAAAAACGAAAGAAAGATAATTAAGAACATAAATCAACAAAATATTATTAATAAGACATAGCAATAAGATTCAAAAACATTACCGAAGATGTACATATAGAACAGGATAATATAAACTTATTCATTAAGAATTAAAAAAAAACATTTTTAAGACATTAAACGAAGAACATTTATATAGACTATTAACTTTAGATACAATAATTAAAGAGGAAACTGTATCCTTTAGAATTAACATACCAATACTTGATAAAAACAATTATGATTTATTGCACATTATTCCTCTACCTATTAATAAAACAAAAATATTAATGTTACCTAAATATGTAATACATAACCAAGCTGGCCTAATCAAACAAATAACAAACAAATGTCCCAAAGTCCATCAAACATATATCTGCGAAGACAACACAACTCCAACAATCAACCAACAATGCCTAAAAGGCATTCTAAATGAAGAAACGACAACATGCGACATTAAAGATATCGGCAACAAAGAAATCATTAAGGAACAGACCAAAAAGAATTAACGGATCAGCCATTATTACGTCCAAAAATTGTTCCATTGATATAAATAAATTGAAATACGATGACACAGAGGTAGACTATACGGAAGAATACATTCTCTCAATTCCCGAACTCGAAGACATAAAAATAAATAATACAATAAACGATATTAATCTGTATAAGCTCCACCTGCAAGCTCTAAACGCGCAAAATGGAATAATAGAGATGGAAAACTTCAACTCCACCCACTTAACAACAATATATGTCTTATTGGCATTATTTACTATAACAATTGGCATCGGCTGGACCAGTAGAACCAACAAAATTTTGTTCACCGCGATGGAAACACCTTCAGACGGACTTACAACTATACCATCGTTATGTCCGTCACTCCACACTAGGGGGGGAGGAGTTACCATCTCAGTCCCCTCTGAGATGTCCACAACCAAGCCGCCTCGCCTTGGTGCCGCATAAGCATTTTCTCTAAATCGTGTGAGCAACTCTTGCTGACGAGTGCTATGTTGCGATACCACAACATCAGCTTTGTATGGGATGTCGCGACACATGGACTTAATCATACGATACAGCTAGCTTGGTTTAGGTCCATATACATATATACATTTTCTGAAATAAATTGACACTCAGTCAGAGTTGAGTCAGAGAAGTAAGCAGACGTTTATTTCCATTAAAATAATACATAAAAACATCCATAAGAAACTCTTCCAAACAAGGAGCTACACAGCTACTGGTCTCCTAATCCGCAACTGGAGTCCACCTTGGTCGTCCTCCAACTTGTAACTCGCGGGCTGCGCTTGGGCTGCAGTATGGGCTATATTATTGAAATTTATTTGTTGAATTAGTTTTATTCTAGATGGACTTTCGTAATCAAACTTTTAGAGCGTACTAATGACATTCATATGTATGTATTTGCCAAAGCACAAGTCTCTAGTATTTGCAATACGTTTTTTTTCAAATTTAGGAGGAAAGGGGAGTGGCATCGAAAATCCAAAATATGCAAAATGTTTGTACCCATTACGTGGATATACACAGTAAATTTGAAATCTATAGCTATAACGGTATTCATAAACGAAGAAAAATTATCGATTTTTATCGATAATAAGGAAATGGGATGAGTTATCGAAAAAATATGATAAGCTCGTATTGCGTAGAGTATACACGAGTATACATTTTAAATTTCAGATCTCTAGCTGTTTTGGTTTACGAGATCTCTGCGTTTACACGGACGGACGGACGGACGGACATGGCTATATCGACTCAGTTTGTCTCCCTGATCAAGAATATATATACTTTATGGGGTCAATCTTGCACTTTCACAATCAAATAGCATATTTGTCAAAAAAGTAGTTTTTGCTTTAAGATTAATAGTAATAATAATTTAATAATAGAAAAAATAAAAAATTAAGAAAATACGACATTTCTGCAGCTGGAGTCGAACCAACATCACCTGATCAAAGCGCATCACCTCTACCGCGACACCACCATTGTGTGTGTGAAAAAAAAACAATAAAAAATATTTGACATCGGTGAGTTTGAACCCAGATCTGCTTGGTACGACGTGCCCCGCTTCTAACAACACCGCCACTGCACTGTTTAAGTAAACCGTAGCAAATTCGAAAATAAAGTCAGCTAAGAATTATAACAAAATTCAAGCAGTCAGCTGTAATTGCTGTGATTCTTAGAACAGACAAGAATGCTCGAATTCGAATGTCTCAATAGAAAATGTCACATGTATAGAAAAAATGAAAACGGGGGTGGGTTTCTGGTCACATGTCGCAATTGACAAAACGTTTTGTTTAATTACTTCTGTGATACTTAATGGATTTCAATGAAATTTTCAGCATATGATCTACCTATTAAATTGAATATTTTGCAGTTGTGTAAAATCGCAAACTCATTCACATATTAGCTACATTTGCAACTAACCTTCAATTTGAACCTTCAATTTGAAAAAAATATAACAAAAACCGAAATTGTATAAAATATAAATGAAACTAAATGCAAAATTTGGAGACTCTAGCTCCAAAGATGTACGAGATATAATTTATTAACTTCATTAATCGATAACAAAATAACGGGAAAAGATATCGATTTTCTAAAACAAACTCGATATGCGCGTGCATTTATACAGGGACTTCCAAAAATTTCAAGTCTCTAGCTCTTATATGTTCTGAGATCGAAGCGTTTATACATACAGACAGACGGACAGACAGACAGGCAGACGGACAGGGCTAAATCGACTCAGCTCGTCTCCCTGATCAAGAATATATATACTTTATTGGGTCTGCCCGCGCCCTTCTGCCTGTTACATACATTTGACAGCTTAACAAAACCATTATACCCTGATTTCTCATTTTCAATGGGTTCAGGGTATAAAAAGATCTGATCAACGATCGAAAAAAAAAAAAATGTTCTATTTAAATATTTCTTTTTTATTACATTCTTCTAAGAAAGTTAAAAATAAAATATAACGTAACTTCAAATTTATTAAAAATAAAAATTTGTCAATGAACACAAATGTTTAAAAAAAAAGATAAATAAAACAAGTAAGAGTGCTCTAGTCGAGACTGCTCGACTAAGAGATACCCTGAACCCTGCGAAGATGCGATATTCAAATCATTTTACGCTTCTTTTATATATACATATACACAAACAACACATACACAGACACACACATGCACACGCACGCACAAGCACTTTCTCTGCTACTGCGCTGTTTACGCAGCGACTGCGCGCGGGCAGCGCTTGGGTTGCAGTATGGGCTATATTTTGGAAACTTATTTGTTGAATAGGTTTGCTTCTAGATGGACTTTCGTAATCAAACTTTTACAGCGTAATAATGACATTCATATGTATGTATTTGCTAAAGCACAAGTTTCTAGTATTTGAAATACGTTTTATTCAAATTTGTGGGGAAGGGGGTGTGGTGTCCAAAATCCTAAGATTGCAAAATGTTTGTATTCATTACACGGATACACACAGTAAATCTGAAATCTATAGCTATAACGGTATTCAAAAACGAAGAAAAGTTATTGATTTTTATCGATAATAAGGAAATGGGAAAAGTTATCGAAAAAAAATTGATAAACTCGTACTGCGTAGGATATACACGAGTATACATTTCAAATTTCAGATCTCTAGCTTTTATGGTTTGCGAGATCACTGAGTTCACACGGACGGACGGACGGACGGACGGACGGACGGACGGACGGACGGACGGACGGACGGACGGACGGACGGACGGACAGACGGACATGGCTCTATCGACTCAGTTTGTCGAGCTGATCAAGAATATATATACTTTATGGGGTCTGCCATGTCTCCTTCTGCCTGTTACATACATTTTCACAAAAACATTATACCCTGATTTCCCATTTTCAATGGGTTCAGGGTATAAAAAATATTAACAATAATAATTTTATATAAAATAACTACATATTATTACGTTATTTCTTTAAAAAGGGAGGTGTAGTATGCTGTATATAAATATGCATATGCCCACCGTATTGTAGTGTATGCAACACGCATACACTATGTAAAGTTGTCATATGCTCAACTTAAGGCTAGAGTATTATACTCATAAACACAGTGACACTTTGTCGCTCTGTTTATATAAACAACCACACATAAGTGCAGAAATATGAGCAACTACTTATGTGGACTGGCCCGCAACGTGTAATCCGCAGCGTAAGCACTATGACGATCTCGTCCAAGTGGTAGTCTGACGCCAGAGCGCATTGCAATGTATATGCCTTTTGCAAGTACATATATATTTAAATACACATACATACGGCATACTATATACTCCCGTTCTGCCGCTCTATATCAAGACCTAAGTGACTTCTAAAATAAAATATATGATTCAATCTGGAATCACAGCTCAAGCACACCACAACGTTAGAGTTTTAATTACAACATTATATTAAATGGATCCATTAATTACAGTCCTGTATATCATTAAGAGGAGAAACCAGAGGCAGCAGTTGCTGGCTGTCTCATTTTCTGGCCCCCCGCAGAATGTTCAGAATTGAACATACAAAATGTACAAAGATTGTAAACATGCCTTCTAGGCACTCAACGACTAACAGGTAGTACAACACCAATAGATAAGGGTCACATGCTTGGAATCTAAAATTATTCAGACCAACGCTGAGCCTTACAAACTCAGCAATTGATAAGCTAGATTTAAGGGTTGATTTAATACATGAGTCAGGGTATATATACACTGGATCTGAAGAATAAAGATCAATACAAAACTGAACACCACCGCATTCAAGTGTATTCACTGTGTCTTCGGAGAACACACAACTAATGGGGGTCTTGGAAGCAACAAATGATTTTCTTATATGCGTACTCATGATCTTCCCCGACTTGCCAACCTGACCATCTTGAAGGACTTGACCCACATTTTCAAGCACCTTCCTTCCAAAAATGCTGACAATTTGACCCAAGATGGCAAGTCATTAGTAGACGAGGTTTCCTCCCATTTGGCCTGAGTGGGTTTGTCCAACTTCTGCAATACGGTTTGAACGATGATACAATCAGCTACTTCTTCTTTCGATGGTAGAGAATCCATGGCACGAATGTGACACGTAACCTTATCAGTCAGCTGTCTCAGCCTGCCCACAGATGTATCAACTTTCTCAAACCCAAATATCGCTCTGATGTGTGCCAGTAAAATAAAACGCTTATTATCAAAACGGCGCTTTAGAATAACCAGAGCAACGCTGTATCCAATGGAGCACCACTTAAACAGGAACGGAGATGCTGGAACTTCTCTATGGAGTAGAGATCGGGATCCGTATCGATCACTGTTTTGAACATGGAGTAGAAGTTTTCCCACTCAGTGCAGATTCCAATAAATTTCGACAGCTCAACCGCTATCGATTAGACATAACGAGCATTGGACGAGCATTGCTTGGACTTGAATTAAACGGTGAAAGCTGTGGATTCGGCCGACTGACGAGCTCTCGCTGAAGTAGAGTCTTCATATGTCAACTGGGTCTGAGATGCAGGCACTTGATCAACATTAGATTCGGAATCATTCATTTTTAATAGTCACAAGTTTCACTGAGCTTATGCTCACTCTCGAAAGAACACTTGCAATTACAAGGTTAATGCACAAGCTAATAGTCCCTCTTATGCACTTCTAATTTAGTTGCATTATTAATATGCAAGCTCACTGCACATATATACACATATATATATATATATATATATATATTATATATATATATATATATATATATATATATATATATATATATATATATATATATATATATATATATATATGTGTGTGTGTGTGTGTGTATGTTTGAAGTACGTTCGAAGCTCGTCGCCAATTGTATTTTTGGCGGTACAGGTTTAAGTTGATGTAAATCCTTAATCTGTGCAAGATCCTGGCTCTGAACGTTGGCTCCCTTAAGGACCAGCGTCAACCCTCGCATGGCCTCCCTGCTATGCATAGACAACCATGAGGATCGTTTTGAGTGACTGTACATCCGAGCTAAGATAGCGGCTTGGAGTCGGGACCCAACAGTATGGAATTAAAAAAAAAACCCCAAAAACACTAATAAAAACTGTGGAACACCACAAGAGGAAAGTGACCCCCGGTTCACTGACCCGAGGCTGGGCTTTGGCAAAAGCTCAAGACTTCAGAGAAGCCCGGTAGCACCGGCATCAAGGATGCTCCAAGCACGCAGGCAGCGCTGGCAATGTCGCCAAGGCAGGAATACATCCTGAAACTCCGCGCTGAAGAAGAGGATGCCATCCTGAAATGTCGCCAGGCGCTGCGGCGTATAAAAACTGCTGTAGCAAAGCAGATAACATCAGCTTAGATGGTAAAAGTGGCGTATCAGACCTAGACGAACTGTTGGATGTTCTAGGACACTGCAGGAGCTCTTGGAAGAAGCTGGAGGCAGAGGCAAATAAGCAAAAGCTTCTGCCACTAAAAGAGAAAGAGATAAGGAGCACGGGAACAGTGGAAACACCCACTATCCAAAAGAGGCAAGCCTCTAGCCCGTTAGAGTCGGAGTCTGGCAAGAAACTTTGCGAAAGACAGCCGAATCTGTGGCAAAAGGTCACCAGAAAAAGTGCTCCGAAAAGAAAAACGGAGAAAGCCGTGCCAGTAGAGAAACCGAAAGCAGCAGCTAAAAAACCGAAAAAAGAGACAAAAAAGCCTCCCCAAACAGAAGCAGTCCTCATCAAACCTGAAGAAGGACAAAGCTATGTTGATGTTCTGCGAAGCATACGCAGCACAATCCAACAGGACGAAAAGGCAAATATAAGAGGCATAAGGAAAACCCGATCCGGGGCACTCCTTGTAGAACTCAACAGAGGGGAAAAACTACAGCCGGAACTGGTTGAAAAGCTTAAGGCTACCGTCAAAAAAACAGCCACGGTAGCTGAGTTAAAGCCTACAGCGACAGTAGAGATCCGAGATCTCGACTCACTCACTGTAGAGTCGGAGGTGGCTGAGGCAGTGCGTAAGGTCCTCGCAAACCCATCAGTGGACTTACGCATAAAAGTTACTGCCCCGAATAGCCGGGAGCAAGTAAGAGCTTTTGTAACCCTAGAAAGCCAACTAGCCAATACGCTGCTCAACTCTGGCAACATAAAAATAGGTTTTGTCAGAGCTAGGCTTAAGATGTGCCAAAGCATCCGGCGATGCTACCGATGTTTCGGGGTAGGTCACCTGCACAGGACCAGACCGAAATGGGGGAGGTATCTGCATTAAATGTGGAGAAGCAGGTCACAAAATGAAAGACTGCAAAAAACCTCAAAAATGCTGCATCTGCACTGATGCAGGACGTACACCTGTCGATCACATGCCGGGATCGCAGAAATGCCCAGGTAATCGACAACCTAAATGTTGAAGATCCTCCAAGCCTCAAATTTCACCGAGGAGGAGATTAAGGTTGCGGCTCTTTCCCTGAAGAATAAAAAGGCTCCGGGGCCAGACAATATACCGGCGGAAATACTGAAGTTGATAGCAACAGGACGACCTGCTTTCCTTCTTAGAATGTACAACGCATGTCTAAAGGAAAGGTTATTTCCAGAAGCGTGGAAAGAGCAGAGACTAGTGCTCATCAGTAAAGGCAAAGGCGATCCCAACACACCATCGCCATATCGCCCATTGTGCATGCTAAATACAGCTGGAAAGCTGTTAGAAAAGCTAATAAAACCCAGACTGCTTGCTGCAGTAGAGGCTGCTGGAGGACTTAGTCCCAGACAGCACGGGTTTAGAGCTGGGAAATCTACAATGGGAGCCATCGATGAAGTGGTTCAGGCAGCCAGAGCAACGCAGATAGGAAATGCGTACTCACGCCCAGTGGTTCTGCTAGTAACGCTTGACGTTAAAAACGCTTTTAATAGCGTAAGGTGGACTGATATGCTTGCTTCCTTGGAGCAACGTTTCAATATACCGAGATATCTGATGCACATGATCAGGAGTAACTTACAGGATCGAGTACTCCTGTACGCTACACAGACGGGTATGAAACGATATAGAGTGACCGGAGGAGCTGCACATGGGTCAATCCTAGGACCAGACCTGTGGAATATCAGCTACGACGACATTCTAAGACTGGAAATGCCTGAAGATACGTTTCTGATCGGATATGCAGATGACATCGCGGCAGTCATCACGGCCAGAAATACCGTAGAGGCTCAAAAAAGACTTACTCAAGTCATGATTCGCACGCAAACGTGGCTTAGCTCCCGAGGCTTGGAACTTGCTACCCAAAAAACGGAGTTACTTCTGTTCACAGGGAAGCAGATTCCAACCGAAATCGAGATGCGAGTGAGTGGAAACCTGATAAGGACCCAGAAGACAGTGAACTATCTAGGCGTGAGGCTAGACAGCAAACTAAGGCGGAAACCGATGTTACCGGTGCAAAGAAGAGCAGCCTTAAGGATCGCTTCGGCGTACCGAACAGTGTCCGGAGCGGCTGTGACCGTGATAGCAGCAGTAATACCGATAGATCTACTTGCGTAAGAGCGCAAGAAGATATGGAGTCTCCGGCAAAGTGGAGAGTTTTCAATGCAGGCAGCAAAGACCGTACGTCAGCAGACTATAGCCTCCTGGAAGGCAAAATGGTTATGCGAAAGATACGGGAGATGGACTGCAAAAATCATCCCCGATCTAGAGCAGTGGATAAATAGAAAGCACGGTGAAACGTCTTTTTATCTAACACAAATGCTCTCTGGTCATGGCTACTTTCGAAAGTACCTAAATAAGATGGGAAAAACTGCCGAGTCCAGCTGCATTTACTGCGACAATGCAATGGACGACGCAGAACACACTTTCTTTAACTGCGAAAAGTGGTCAGAAGAAAGAACCGAATTGGCAGAAACTGTCGGTGAAGTTAAAGTAGAGACTATAGTACAGCAAATGTGCAACAGCATAGATGCCAGGAAATGAGTCTGTGACCTCGCCGAAAAGGTTCTCCGGCGGAAAGAGTGGGACCTGGACGCAGGAATACAGATGGCAGTGCTCAGCTAGAGCATATACAAGGGCTCCACCTTGAAGGTTAATGCGGGATAGCTCCTGGTTCCAAGGTGGGAAGCAGCCCGAGAAGAGGAGGTTTTTTAGTCGGTAAGCAGTATTGCAGTCCGACACACCAGCCAGAGTGACGACCTGGCTGACGGTGTATAAAGCATTTTTACCTACCTCAGCCACAAAAAAAAAAAAAAAAAAAAAAAAAAAAAATGACCGACACAGCTTTTTCGAGCTTTTATTTATATACATATGTATGTGTGTGTGACTATGACTGACACCAACTCTGGCAACTCTGGCTCCAATCATTTATGAAGGCAAAATAAAAGCTAGTTTATTTAGTTTAATAAGCTTATTATTTATTAATTTAATGCCGGGTCCGTGGCAGGGCGACTAACAAAGTTTTAAGAATAGAAGTTGGAAACAAGCGATTAATAGCGATGTCGAATTAGCATACATATATGTACATATACATATGTGTGTTGAGTTTCTTATGCGCATGAGCACACTAAGAGTGAATGAGAATGACATTCAAAAGAACAAGCTGAACTTAAGAGAACTTATTCTAAGAGCAACTATTACCTGCTGCGCCGAACAGTATGTAGAAGGCAGAAGAAAGAGTGGAAGACCCCATAAGGTATATATGTATGTATATTCTTGATCAGGACGACAGGCGGACAGAGTTAAATCGACTCAGCTTTTTTCCAATTTTCAATGGGTATGTATTATTATTATGGATTAAAATAAAAAACATAGAAACCTTCAAAAATAATCTATTTATGTTTAGTCCTTTAAAGAATTTGGCTTTGTTTGTAGAATTTTTAACGCTCAAACAGTTTTGTATGAAGTAAAATCTTCTTTCTTTTCAGATCAAACTTACTGCGATATCATAGGACTAAAGTGCTTGAAGGAAGGTAGTGTATAGAAATAATCAATAAAACAAGTCAGAAAAACCTTAGTCGGGGGTGCCCGTATAAGAGATCTGCGTTAATTAATTGTTGAATAACTTTTCTTGTAGGACATTCCAAATTAATTTTCAGAGTGATGATAATATTCATATGCGTGTGTTTCTTAAAGCCCAAGTCTCTAATATTTAAAAGAACTTTTATTAGAATTTGGGGGAAAGGGTATTCAAAAATTCGAAAATTACAAGATCTCTGTATTTAGTACACTGAACAACGCAGTAAATCTGAAATCTCTAGCTCTTACTATGTACAAGCCACGTTCAAAAAAAATAGTCTAATTGTCATTTTTTATCGCAAATAGGATAAGTTATCGAAAATAAAAGCAAAACAAGTAAGAAAACTCTAGTCGGGAGTGCCCGAACCCAGGAGATCCCCTGAACCCCGTCCGAACTGTGTTTTTAAAAATAAGAAAATCTGATATTACCGCGCCTGGAGTCGAACCAATTTACTTATCAAAACGCATCACCTGTATCGATATCTCATTGTGTGTGTGAAAAAAAAACATTAAAAAGGTTTGGACATCGGCGGGATTTGAGGCTGGGTTTGCACGGCGACGAAAAAATTTCAAGTCTTCTGAGATCAACGCATTCACACATACGGACGGACGGACAGACATGGTTTTATCGACTCAGCTCGTCGTCCTGATCAAGAATATATTCTTTATGTTACATACATTTTAACAAAACCATTATGCCCTGATTTCCCATGGGTTTCGGTTTGCCCGACTAGGAGATCCCTTGAGCTCCGAGTGATCTGCGTTTTTAAATATACAGTGATGTATATATTGAAGCATAAAAACTATAAACTTATAAACATGTTCGACCAAAACAAATGCTCCAGCGTCACTCACACACGCATCTTCACAATCCAAAACACATGTTAAAACAAGTAAGAGTGCTCTAGTCGAGACTGCTCGACTAAGAGATACTCTGAACCCTGCGATGACGCGATATTCAAATCATTTTACGCTTCTTTTATATATACATATACACAAACAACACATACACAGACACACATATGCACACGCACGCACAAGCACTTTCTCTGCTACTGCGCTGTTTACGCAGCGACTGCGCGCGGGCAGCGCTTGAGCTGCAGTATGTGCTATATTTTGGAAACTTATTTGTTGAATAGGTTTGCTTCTAGATGGACTTTCGTAATCAAACTTTTACAGCGTAATAATGACATTCATATGTATGTATTTGCTAAAGCACAAGTCTCTAGTATTTGAATTACGTTTTTTTTAAATTTGTGGGGAAGGGGGCGTGGTATCCAAAATCCAAAAATTGCAAAAAGTTTGTATTCATTACACGGATACACATAGTAAATCTGAAATCTATAGCTATAACGGTATTCAAAACCAAAGAAAAGTTATTGATTTTAATCGATAATAAGAAAATGGGATGAGCTATCGAAAAAAATGATAAACTCTTACTGCGTAGGATATACACGAGTATACATTTCAAATTTCAGATCTCTAGCTTTTGTGGTTTGCGAGATCACTGCGTTCACACGGACGGACGGACGGACGGACAGACGGACAGACAGACATGGCTATATCGACTCAATTTGTCGAGCTGATCAAGAATATATATACTTTATGGGGTCTGCCATGTCTCCTTCTGCCTGTTACATACATTTTCACAAAAACATTATACCCTGATTTCCCATTTTCAATGGGTTCAGGGTATAATTATATATCCACGCCTACTGGGGGCGTGGCACATCGGATCTGACTATATAGTGCATATATATATATATATATATATATATAGCACTACTAATGCTAGAGCCTTGAAATTTGAAATATATACTCGCGTTGATAACCCAAGATCAAAAAGATATAGCGGATATATCTACGCCTATAGGGGGAGTGGCAAACCGCAAAAGTTTATATCTCCTAAAGTTTTAAAGCTAGAAATTGAAATATCAAAATTGGCTAATTAATTTACTGGTGACCTCCTCTATTGATGATCCAAAAATAAATGTTACGTACTTATAGGGCGTGGCGCACCAAAAAATACCCTGTGATTTCCACATGTTTGGAGCGTAAGCTTGCAAATTACATGTCTATGACCTCTAGGGCGTGGCAAATTGGAAAAAAATATATTTTTAGAGCTCTTGAATTAAAATTGCTGCAGAATCACCATCACAAGAATAATACAGTAGGTGGCGCTAAACTGCAGTATTCATACGTATCGGATTTAGTCATAAGCGCATACCGCCTACATAAATAAGCTTAATTCCTTGCTAAGTCGGCAGAAAAAATTGTAAGAGACAAATAAATATATGTATTTCGATTTAATGTTTAAATACTTGAAATGATTGACCACCTAATATTAATATAGTTTTAGCATAGCCTAGGTTAGTTATTTCGTGTTTTTCGTATGTTGGCAATGCTTCAGACGATTCGCAAGTGGCACTTTTAAAAGACTCAATAGGTTTTGCAAGGAAAGTGTGACGTCATACTTGAAAATGAACAGACAACTTTTAAGTTAACAGACTGCTTTGCATAAAAATTAAGTGTGGACACACTTGCATGGCACCATTATATTTTTTTGGTTAGCTCATAAAATCATCATTTCAAACGAACGATTTGATCGGGCCAAATTTTTAAAAATTATTCTTTTTAACATATGTATATATTTACAATTATAATAAAATATATATTTATTTTGAATCGGAAGTTAATTCGAGCGGCGACTTTATCAAATTCAGATAAACTTTAAAATGTAATATGGCAGAAGCCCCTATGGGAACAGAGTATCACGCAGTTGGTTGCGCCCGACTGCAACGTTCTTACTTGTTTTTCATTTACTTTAATTAGCCAGTCGGTTAACCATTTTTCCACGTTGATTAGATGAGCAGCTAGTTGCGCTGTTGCGGCTGAGAATAGCTGTATCATCAGCAAATATGGTATTTGTCAATAGTCTGCTTGTCGGAATGTCTGCTGTGAATAGGACGTATAGTGTTGGGTCTATCGAAGCCTTAGAAACATTCAGAAATATTGCTGTACAGTATTCTCGATTTGCGAAGGCGCTTCGTATTTCTGGTGTTATACGATTGACCTGCTCAATAGTTCTATGTTTTTCGCGAAAGCCAAATTTTGTGGTGGCATTGTGTTATGGAGGTTCAGGAATGGAATAATCCGGGACGGCAAACATTTTTCAAAAAGTTTTCATAGTAAGTTTAAAGGCCGGTACGACGAGGAAACTGTGTGATTTTGAGTACATATCATTATGATAATTGATTTTTTTAATATATATGGAAAGTGGCCAATTTAGGTAATGGCTTTAAAGAGCTGGGCAAGGATACAGACGTCACAGTATGGAAGCTGTATAATCATCGCAGCCTGGAGATTTTTTTGTTTTCAATTGCTCCTTAATGATTAACAATTGGCTCATGTTGAAGCTGAGAGGCGTTAAATGCAGTCGGTAGTACAAACGGTGAGTAGCAAATGTGCTTGCTCTTTCTTTCGCTGCGGGCCCAGTGGCGGTGTTGCTTCTTATAGGCATCACTGTTTTTGCCGGTGAGCTACAAGTTGAGTTCTAGCGCTTTGGTGAGTTTACGTGTTGGCGTCATTAAGCTTGCCTTGCCGACGGCAATCTGTAGGATTCTAGCCGTAAGCGCCGCTTTTCGAGAACGAGAGTTTAATTTGTAGATTAGTAGATTAGTCTTCTTTTGGTTATATATTGTTTTTACTGTTTGAGGCGTTGACATGCGAGCTGCCGCGACAAAGGCGGACTCCAGTGTATTTGCAAAACTATCAATGTCACCTTCAACTTCAAGGCGGGGACTGAGCTCGATGTGTGAACTTATATACTTTTTGTATCTCAGCTAGTTAGTTTGTGGGGAAGTCAACCTACCGAGTCGATGTACGGATTCTGGGTGTCGAAATAGATTAGGACAGCCGAGTGACCGGATGATAAATCCGAAAGACATTCGGCGTTTATTAGATTATGCGAAATATTTTTGGTAACTGCAAAATCAATCAAAGAATGTTGGTCTCCTAGGAAAGACGTGGCCGAGCTTGTTGTTTGCTTTTATAATCACATTATAGAACTGCTTTCCTTTTGAAGTCAGAAAACGAGACGCCCAGTGTGCATGCTTGGCATTATAGTCTCCTGCTGCTATAAAATGATCTCCCAGTGAGAGATTTGGTATGATATGATATGCTTAGTTGCCTTGTACCACACTTAGATCCACATGTTTTGCTTGTAAATACGGAATATTTGAGGCAGCAAGCATCAGCCGAAAAGAAAACGTCTGGGTTAACTTTGGATGGTGTCAAGGTAGTCGATGTGTTTAGTGAGCGTACAGTTACCACACGATGGTGCATGTGGTTCTTAAACTCTTTATAAATCGGGCAGCCTCTGTAGTTAGCTGTGTGATTGCCGGCACAGTTGCCACAATTTTTTCTGCTGGGGTAGCTTGCGGAGTCATGAAGCTCACCACAAACGTGATAAGTACGACCAGGACTATCAAACAGAAGCCGAATTGGAGGTGAACGACTTAGATGATGAACTAACAAGCTATGATCAGGTTAATTTTGTAGACACAACTCCCTGCTCCCGTTCATAGAAAGAACCGTGGCAGGAAAAACGATCAAATTGTTAATTGACACAGGAGCTTCTAAGAATTACATCAAATCTTTAAAAGAACTAAAAAACATAGTACCAGCAAACAAGCCTTTTCAAGTAAACTCCATTCACGGATATAATGAAGTGAACCAAAAATGCGTAATGCATTTATTTAACAGAAACACAATTTTTTTCTTATTACCCAACTTAACAACATTTGACGGAATTATTGGACTTGACTTCTTGAGACAGAGCAACATTTTACTTGATTTAAAAAATAAAAAACTTATAACGGACAATACTTACGAAAATACCAAATTCCTAAAATGTGCAAGTGTAAATTTCACAAAAATAGCAGAAATCCAAGTACCCCAACCTATCTCAGAACGATTTAAGGCAATGATATCAGACAGAACTGGTGTATTCGCAGACCCAGACGAAAAACTCCCGTACAACACAAACATTATAGGAACTATCCGGACAGAAAACGAAGAACCCGTATACTCCAAATTGTACCCATACCCAATGGGTGTCTCTGAATTTGTAAATTCAGAAACACAAGCCCTGTTGAGGGACGGCATAATTCGACCGTCTAGATCCCCCTACAACAATCCAATATGGGTAGTAGACAAAAAAGGAACCGACGATGAGGGCAACAAAAAAAAACGTTTGGTTATAGATTTTAGAAAGCTGAACCTGAAAACAATCGACGATAAATACCCAATTCCGAACGTTGTCTCTATTCTGTCTAATCTCGGCAAAGCAAGATACTTTACTACTTTAGACTTAAAATCAGGGTTCCACCAGATACTCCTTGCGGAAAAAGACAGGGAAAAAACAGCTTTCTCTATAGCAAGTGGGAAGTATGAGTTTTGTAGGCTTCCCTTCGGACTAACAAACGCACTCAGCATCTTCCAAAGAGCCATTGACGATGTGCTTAGAGAAGAAATAGGAAAATCATGCTACGTTTATGTGGACGATGTGATCATCTTCTCTGAGAATATGGAGAAACACGTCAAACACATTGCATGGGTGTTAGATAAACTATACAGTGCCAATATGAGAGTTTCACGTGAAAAATCACAATTTTTTAAAGAAAGCACTGAGTACTTAGGTTTTGTAGTCTCAACTGGCGGAATAAAAACATGCCCCGCAAAGGTAGAAGCAATTCGAAAATATGAACAACCGACAAACTTATTCAACGTCAGATCATTCCTCGGACTAGCAAGCTATTATAGATGTTTCATTAAAGATTTTGCGTCTATAGCGAAACCCATAAGTGACATTTTAAAAGGCGAAAACGGTAAAGTAAGCGCTGGTCAATCAAAGAAAATACCAGTCACTTTTGATGAAAACCAATGTAAAGCATTCGAAAAGCTTAAAGAGGTTCTCGCGTCTGAAAATGTCATGTTACTCTATCCAGATTATTCTAAAGCATTCGACTTAACAACAGATGCTTCGTCCTATGGTCTGGGTGCCGTTCTATCACAAGACGGAAAACCAATAACCATGATATCAAGGACATTGAAGGATAGAGAGCTAAACTTTGCAACTAACGAAAGAGAGTTACTTGCTATAGTTTGGGCATTGAAAACACTCAGGAATTACTTATATGGGGTAAATAATTTAAACATTTTCACAGACCACCAACCCCTAACGTTTGCAGTGGCAGATCGCAATCCAAACGCAAAAATCAGACGTTGGAAAGCTTTCATCGACGAATATAATGCAAACATCTTCTATAAACCTGGAAAAGAAAATTACGTTGCCGATGCATTATCGCGACACAACATCCACGTTTTAGAAGACGACGCACAATCAGACGTAGCCACAATGCATAGTGAGGTATCACTCACTTACACTATTGAAACATCGGAAAAGCCTCTAAATTGTTTTCAGAATCAAATAATAATACAAAAAGCACAAACCCCTTCAATCCGCACGATCATACTGTTCAGTAAAAAAATTCGCCACATAATACATTTCTCAGACAAAAACGCCCTAATTCAGCAGGTTTGCGACGCGGTAAAAAAAGACGTAGTAAATGCAATTTACTGCGATTTACCAACGCTGGCATCCGTACAACACAAGTTGGTCGAAACATTCCCATCAACCACATTTCGATACACAAAAAGAATGGTGAACGACATTATTGACAAAAACGAACAAAAAGAAATAGTTGTCTTGGAACACACTAGAGCTCACAGAGCAGCTCAAGAAAATGTGAAACAAATATTACAAGACTATTTTTTCCCAAAAATGTCAAAATTGGCAATGGAAGTTGTTTCAAATTGCAAAATTTGTCGAACAGCAAAGTACGATAGCCACCCACAAAAACAGATTCTCGGTGAAACACCCGTCCCGTCGTATGTGGATGAATTCCTTCACATTGACATTTATTCTACCAACAAAACATATTTTCTTACCGCTATAGACAAACTATCAAAATTCGCTACTGTCCAGCTTATCGGTTCTCGAAACATAGCAGATATAAAAGCAGCAATCCTGCAACTCATTAATTTCTATCAAAATACAAAAACTATATACTGTGACAACGAACCTTCTACAAGTATTAAGTCAGAAACTATTAAGTCTCTATTACAAAATCATTACAATATCCAAATCGTAAATGCGCCACCACTCTATAGCACATCAAACGGACAAGTAGAAAGGTTTCATAGCACCCTCGCTGAAACTGCGAGAAAGAAACCTTACCGATACAGTTAAATCTATACTACAGGCAGTCATAGAATACAACAAAACAATCCACTCGGTTACAAACAGACGCCCGATCGACATAGTACACTCACCTTCTCCAGAACTCCAAACGGAAATAAAAGCCAGAATTTATAAAGCACAGCAAATTCAATCAGAAAGAGAAAATGAGAAAAGACAAGATAGACAGTTCCAAGTAGGCGACACGGTATTTGAAAAAGCAAACAAACGTCTAGGAAACAAGCTAACACCTCTATATAGTGAGAAAAAAATAGATGCAGACTTGGGGACCACAGTCTTAATAAAAGGGAGGGTAGTCCACAAGGACAATTTAAGATAAATAATAATTCAAAAACTCTATCTTTTAGGATTTGGGCTACACTACTCCTCGTTACAATGACGACCGTAAAAATAACCGACTACTCGAACGCAAACTACATACCCATAATAAGTGGAGACGTATCCATCTGGACAGAGTTTAAGTATTTGAAACACTCAACCAATATCACCCAATATTCAGAAATATTAAAAGATACTGAAGAGATAGAAAAACACTTCCCTAGGTCACACATGAGACAAATTCTAGAGTCAGACTTAAGACACATACAGACACTCATAGAAACACTAAATGCTCATCATCGACAGGCTAGGAGTATTAACATTCTAGGCACCGCTCTCAAGGTCATAGCTGGTACTCCTGACTTTGATGATTTCGAAAAACTAAAATTCACACAAAGGGAACTTATTCAGTCAGAAAACAAACAAATAATCATAAACACAAAAATACAAGATCAGATTAACGAATTAACCAACGTAGTAAACCAATTGATAGACAACACAAAAGGAAAAACAGTTGACACAGAACATTTATATGAGACAATACTTGCAAGAAATAGAATACTCATAACAGAACTCGAAACTCTAATATTATCAGTTACACTCTCAAAAATCGGAATCATTAATCCAGCCATATTAGACTCAAGTGACTTAATCAAAATTTTAAATGAACACTCTACTAACATTACCATTACTGATTTAATGGAGGTAGCCCTAGTTAAGGTTTTATTAAATGATAATTCTCTACATTTTGTAATCAAATATCCTGAACCTAGCTTAACATGTAAGAAGTTGACATTGTATCCAGTACAACGCAAAGGGATCATCATAAATTTCGCCGGAGAAGACACCATAGCCGACTGCCAGAATCAAATAATACCAATTGGAGACTGCAAACCAGCGCTGACAACCACATTCTGCAGAAAACTACCAGACTCAAACTGTGCTCAACAATTGCACTCAGGTGGTATTGCCCATTGTTCAACTCGACCCAGTCACCTGGAATCATTAACAATTATTGATGACGGGGTTATCATTATCAACGATGGAATCGCTACTATCAACGAGCAATCTGTAAATGGAACGTATCTTATTACCTTTGAGGACAGCATTAAGATAAACAACTCAGTATACAAGAATCCCCGAAGTATCGTGAACAAATCTCCGGGACCAGCAGCATCCACACTATTAAATATAACCAGCCATCAAGATATCCCCAGTCTGCCATATTTAAAGAAACTTAACTTGGAGAACCTGCGACACATCTCTCGACTGGAGGAAAGAGTTACTCGACGACCAGTTATATCAGGATTAACCGTAGCCATTCTTCTAATACTTTGTTACGCACTTTTAAAGGTCTATCAGAAACTCAGAGAACGACAACGCCAACAAAAGCTTAAAATCACTATCAATAGTCTAAAGGAACCCGTGGACGACTCCCACTTAAACGAGGGAGGAGTTAACACAATCAACAAAGTATTGTGTAATTCAAGAGTAATTCAACGATTCGCTGGTATGAAAGCTACGTCAGCAGAATAACAGCGATCTACAACATAAGCAGTATGCGACTTTGTCGCCGCAGAGAAATAGGACCCTAGGCGTGGGAATGCAGAATAAGCAGTTTATGGTTATAAGAATTTTTGTACTTAGAGTTTAGTTGATATTTGGAAATAAAGTACGTCGGTCTTCACCACTTCGCAATCTAAAGTCTTCTCACTTCACGCAACACAGCGTGACTTATATTTGAATAAATACAGTTTAACTAATAAAAATATTTAATTTATATCCTAAGCAGTACGAGGTTTTCATTTTTTTTCGATAACTCATCCCATTTCCTTATTATCGATAAAAATCGATATTTTTTCTTCGTTTTTGAATACCGTTTTAGCTATAGATTTCAGATTTACTGTATATATCCGTGTAATGAACAAACATTTTGCAATTTTTGGATTTTGGATACCACGCCCCCTTCCCCCAAAATTTAAACAAACGTATTTCAAATACTAGAGACTTGTGCTTTGGCAAATATATACATATGAGTGTCATTATTACGCTGTAAAAGTTTGGTTACGAAAGTCCATCTAGAAGCAAACCTATTCAACAAAAAAGTTTCCAAAATATAGCACATACTGCAGCCCAAGCGCTGCCCACACGCAGTCGCTGCGTAAACTGTGCAGTAGCAGAGCAAGTGCTTGTGCGTGCGTGTGCATGTGTGTGTGTGTGTGTGTGTGTATGTGTTGTTTGTATATATATATATATATATATATATATAAAAGAAGCGTAAAATGATTTGAATATCGCATCTTCGCAGGGTTCAGGGTATCTCTTAGTCGAGCAGTCTCGACTAGAGCACTCTTATTTGTTGATCTTGGGTTATAAACCTGAGTGTATATTACAAATTTCAAGTCTACTATAGACTATAGACTACTATACTCATAGTGTTAAAAATTTAACGGAATTGGAGAAAAACACTACATCACATTCACCTTCAATATGCCACAGCCTCTATGGGCGTAGACATGCCATTTTTAGCCAATCCTTAGGAATCTAACGTAGCTGTAAAATTTTTGGGCTCAAGTCCGAGAAATTGATACATCTTGTAATAAGTTTTCCAAATAACAAGTAAGAAAGCAGTAAATCAGAAGTCTATAGCTATTACGGCATTCACGTTACACCTTAAAAAACGAAGCAAAATGATCGATTTTTATAAATAATAAGAAAATGGGATGAGGTATTGAAAAAAATGATAAACTCGTACTGCGAAGGGTATACACGAGTATACATTTCAAATTTCAGATCTCTAGCTTTTGTGGCTTAAGAGATCGCTGCGTTCACACGGACGGACGGACGGACGGACGGACGGACAGGCGGACATGGCTATATCGACTCAGTTTGTCGAGCTGATCAAGAATATATATACTTTATGGGGTCTGCCACGCCTCCTTCTGCCTGTTACATACATTTTCACAAAAAACGTTATACCCTGATTTCCTATTTTCAATGGGTTCAGGGTATAAAAAAATTAGCAAACAGTGTTCCAGGGCCAAAAATAATAAACAAAACCAAATAAAGTGAATGATGAAACAAAATAAAAATACGAGTTGCAGTGGAGAGAACAAGTGAACTGTGCGACAAACGTTGTTTTTATACTCTGTTCCCAACGGGAGCTGACTTCTTTTTTAAAAAGAAACATTTTATATAAATTAAAAACAAACAAAAAATTCAACAGCTTATTTCAACCACTTTGATTTGTATTACTAAATTTAAGGTTTTTATTAAAAATTAACTAAAATTACTATTTATTATGATAACCCTTTTGGTCAACCACCATTTTGAACATTTTTACCATGGGCTCTAGTAATTTTTGGGTCACTTGTGGAGTAATTTTGGCCAATTCTTCAAGTAAGGCCGTTTTGAGATCTGATTTCTGGGAAATCTTGCGTTTTGTAATATTCTTATCCAAAATGGACCAGAAATTTTCAATTAAATTCATGTCTAAGGATTGGGCTGGTGGTTTTATAACGTGCGGACAGTTCCATATCAGCCAGGTTTGCACAATACCCGACATATCTTTCGGGTTATTATCTTGGTAGAGTTAGATTAGTCCTTCCGTATTCCCAATTTAAGCACTTTAAATTAAATTGGACTTCAGAACGTCAAGATATATATGTTTGTTGATTGTTGTCTCAATAAATTGCAAGCTTCCGACGAAGCTGCAGACATGCAGTCCCAAACCATAACATTGCCTCCCCCATGCTTAACTGTAGCCCTTAAATTTTTTGTATCCAGCTGTGTATTCGGCTTACGTCACATATATGAAGGTCCATCAGACCCAAATTAATTAAATTTGGTGTCGGCACAGAATAACACTGTATTCCAGAATCCAATATCTTTGTTTAAGTGGTCCTGGGAAAGCTTTAAGCGACACTTCTTATGTTTGTCGCTTATAAATGGTTTTTAAGCGGTATTCTACCATTAAAGTCATGCTCCCGAAGCACACGCTGGGTGGCATGACTTGCCCAACTCTTCCTTAACATCGTTTGTCACTTTTTGAGCTGATAGCCTTGGGCAATTTTTTTGAGCAAGGCTCGTCCGTTGCATTGAAAATTTTATTCGTTGCATTTTTGCATTTATCATGCGCTCTATTTTCGAGGACAAAACGGTAAATGATGCTTTGGTTTGTAGAATCACTTAGTCAACCATTGATTCAATTTTCCTACGCGAGTATCCTTCTTTAAAGTGGCTGAGAACAAGTTCCCGATGCTCAATAATTGAGCATGGTCCCATTTCGTAAAATTTAGTTTTTTTCGAAGATCCGCCAACAAAATTCACCAAAATTTATTCGATCGCTTTGAGAAAACAATGACTAAAGCATAGAAAATGAAACTTCCTTTCCATTTTAAAATAAAAGATCTTTTCTTAGCTGAATAATAAGTGGTTGAAATAGGCTGAGGAACTTATTTTATTGAACTTTATTGAAATTTACAAAATAAATGAGCTCATATTTTATAAATTAAAACATTAAACTGACATTTAAAAATTTGTTCGAATTCTCTTTTAGTTGGGATTTTATGGACGGAATGTTTTAAACTCGATCTGAACCATCTTTGGAGGTAGAGTCTCCGAATTTTGTATTTAGTTTCATTAATATTCAATACAATTTTGATTTTTGTTATATTTTGGATATTGTTTCAAAATTTTACAAAAACTTTCAAATTGAAGGTTAGTGGTAAATATAGCCAATATGTGAATGAGATTGCGATTTTATACTATTGAAAAATATTCAATATAACATGTAGATCATATGCTGAAAATTTAATTGAAATCCATTAAGTATCCCAGAAAAAATGAAACAAAACGTTTTGTCAATTGCAACATGTGACCAGAAACCCAACCCCGTTTTCATTTTTTCTAACAATAGAACGGGAATAGTTATTTTCTAAAACAAACTTGATATGCGCGTGCTATACAGGGACTTCCAAAAAAAATTTCAAGTCTCTAGCTCTTATATGTTCTGATATCGACGCGTTCATACATACGGACAGACAGACAGACGGAGAGACGGACAGACGGACAGACAGACAGACGGACAGGGCTAAATCGACTCAGCTCGTCTCCCTGATCAAGAATATATATACTTTATGGGGTCTGCCACGCCCCCTTCTGCCTGTTACATACATTTGACAGCTTAACAAAACATTATACCCTGATTTCCCATTATCAATGGGTTCAGGGTATAAAAAAAAACTACTTTTTTGACAAACGCATGTTTGATTGTGAAAGTGCAAGATTGGTAATTTTATTAAATTTTGTATAAGTTTGTAATGTATACAAGATACGGTATATATTTAAACAGGCAGATCGGACGGGGCTCAGGGAATCTCCTAGTCGGGCACCCCCGACTAGAGTTTTCTTACTTGTTTATTATTAAATTATTATTACTTTTATTCTTTAAAAAAACACTTTTTTGAAAAACATGCTATTTGATTGTGAAAGTGCAAGATTGGCAATGTATTAAATATTATATGAGTTTGTGATATATACAAGATATATATGTACGTGTTGGGCGCAGCACTCAGCGCTTCACACACTTATTTTAGAAACACTATAGTTTCGAGTGGCTGAGCATTGTTTACCCGGCTCGCGTAGATCGAACATTTTTGAGAATCTAATTATCGGCCGCTTAGTACAGACGCTCGTGAGTTGACAGCTCTGCAAGTAATCTAGGTTGCCTATTACATACAATATAGTTGCAGACAGCACGACTGCCAAAGCCGCTTGCTCGCATCTAGATAAACTTTTAAACGATTAATAACAATAAAGTGAGCTCTTAGTGCTAAAACATATTGTTTAATTTTCTCCCTAAAAGCTATTAGAAAAATCTCGATTGCTCAACAATATGGAATATATTTAAAACCGCAGATCGGACGGGGTTCATGGTTGGGTACACCTAGGGACACGATATCGAATGTAAAGTATCGATCATGTACTCATGAGTAGTATCAAAAGAAAAGCATCGTACTCATAAAAATATCGGGACGAAAGTATCGATGTAGCAAGGTATCGAGTTTATATTTGGGCCAAATGTTTATTAATTCATGTTACATTTTTATGTATTTTTTTTAAAATTATTTTTAAATTTCCTACTCCTCCTCCGTAAAATCGGCTAAGAACAGCAGCTTGTCAAGCCGTTTCGGTGAAAGTCGGTTGCGAGTTTTTGTAATAGTACTTCCAGCTTTAGAGAACAAACGTTCAGAGGGCACAGGTAGGGACACGAAAAAAATATCGATACATTTTGGTATCGAGTATATTCGTTATTGATACCGATATTTTATACTTGATACTTTTGTTTCGATATTTGTACTCAACAAGTATCTCTGGTGCGGTATCGAGTACAAAAAAATTGCGCGGGACTACGTGAACCACGCCACTAAATTTGCAAATTGCGACGCCACTTGTCGAGTCATAAAAAGTGAATTATTTAAGTAAATTTGCTTTATAGTTAAAGTAAGTATTAAAGCTATTATTATGTGCAGTTTATTGAAATTTGTGTCGTTAGCTAAATGGCGCCAAGCCGAAGCAATGTTTGGCGATGCTTTACCAAAACATGTAAAGATGCAAGATTTGCTTCAAAACCCTATCTATCTATCGACCCTTTAAAAGAATGGGATGACATGAAAGTGGCATATCCAAAACTATACCATCTGGCCCAGATATATTTGGGAATTCCTGCGACATCTGTGCCCTCTGAACGTTTGTTCTCTAAAGCTGGAAGTACTATTACAAAAACTCGCAACCGACTTTCACCGAAACGGCTTGACAAGCTGCTGTTCTTAACCGATTTTACGGAGGAAGAGTGGGAAATTTAAAAATAATTTAAAACAAGTAAGAAAACTCTAGTCAGGGGTACCCGACTAGGAGATCCCCTGAACCCCGTCCGATCTGCGTTTTTAAATATATTCCGTATTTTGTATACATCACAAACTTATACAAAATTTAATTAAATTGCTAATTTAATCACTTTCACAATCAAAAAGCATATTTTTTTTTTTGGAATATAATATAATTTTTAAAGAGTAATAATAATTTAATAAAAGAAAAAAATAAAAAATTAAGAAAATACGACATAAAATATTTGATATCGGCGGGGCTCGATCTCAGATCTGCGCGCACGGCACGGCGTGCCCCGCTTCTATCAACACCGCCACTGCACTGCTTAGCCAAGCAGTAGCAAATTTGAGACTAAATGCAGCTAAGAATTATAGCAAAATTCACGCAGTCAGCTGTTATTGTTGTGATTCTTAGAACAGACAAGAATGCTCGCATTCGAATGTCTCAATGTATGTGTGCACATGTATAGAAAATATGAAAACGGGGGTGGGTTTCTGGTCACATATTGCAATTGACAAAACGTTTTGTTTAATTACTTCTGTGATACTTAATGGATTTCAATGAAATTTTCAGCATATGATCTATATATTATATTGAATGCAGTTGTATAAAATCGCAAACTCATTCACATATTGGCTATATTTGCAACTAACCTTCAATTTGAAAATTTTTGAACCAATATCCAAAATCTAACAAAAACCGAAATTGTATAAAATATAAATGAAACTAAATGTAAAATTTGGACACTCTAGCTCCAAATATGTACGAGATAGAATTAAAAAACTGTATGTCGATAAGGTTTTTAATCGATAACATTAAAACGGTGTAAGTTATCGATTGTTTGAAACAAACTTGATCTGCGCCTGCTATTCAGGAACTTCCAAAAAAAAATTCAAGTCTCTAGCTCTTATAGGTTCTGAAATCGACGCGTTCATACATACGGACAGACGGACGGACGGACGGACGGACGGACGGACGGACGGACGGACGGACGGACGGACGGACAGACAGACAGACGGACAGGGCTAAATCGACTCAGTTCGTCACCCTGATCAAGAATATATATACTTTATGGGGTCTGCCACGCCTCCTTCTGCCTGTTACATACATTTAACAAAACCATTATACCCTGATTTCCCATTTTCAATGGGTTCAGGGTATAAAAAAATACATAAAAATGTAACATGAATTAATAAACATTTGGCCCAAATATAAACTCGATACCTTGCTACATCGATACTTTCGTCCCGATATTTTTATGAGGACGATGCTTTTCTTTTGATACTACTCATGAGTACATGATCGATACTTTACATTCGATATCGTGTCCCTAGTTGTGGCTAGTAGTAGAATGTCCAAAACAGTTGTGGCTGGAGTGACAATTGGGTCCAGGATTGGAGGTGAAAAGGTAATGGTCTTTCGTTTATAGATCCAGGCAAATGTTGTGGCTATTGACAATCCGATGATGAGCATATAGACAGTTGTAAGATGCGTTGCGGCTTGATGTCTTATCTGAAAGACTTCTTGATCGTTTTGTAGGTCGTACAGGTGTAAGTTGAACAAGGTAAGATTTTCTGTAGAAGTTTTTATGGTCAAGTTGCTAATGTGTGGCAAGTTGATTTCGAGTTTGTCTTCTATGGTAGTGGCGGCGTCGACGTACTTAATGCCGTCCACGGATATGGAGCAGTTAGCATAGTGGATAATCATGGATCCGCTGAGAGTTTTGGCTGGTATACAGGTGGAAGTGAGATTTATGTTCTTAGCGTTGAATATTAATAGTAGTCCTTTTATTGGTACGAAGATTTGTTGTAGTTGACCACCGTCGACGACGTTACAGGTGGAAGTGAGATTTATGTTCTTAGCGTTGAATATTAATAGTAGTCCTTTTATTGGTACGAAGATATGTTGTGGTGGAGACGGATGCTCCAAGCACGCAGGCAGCGCTGGCAATGTCGCCAAGGCAGGAATACATCCTGAAACTCCGCGCTGAAGAAGAGGATGCCATCCTGAAATGTCGCCAGGCGCTGCGGCGTAAAAAAACTGCTGTAGCAAAGCAGAAAAACATCAGCTTAGATGTTAAAAGTGGAGTATCAGACCTAGACGAACTGTTGAATGTTCTAGGACACTGCAGGAGCTCTTGGAAGAAGCTGGAGGCAGAGGCAAATAAGCAAAAGCTTCTGCCACTAAAAGAGAAAGAGATAAGGAGCACGGGAACAGTGGAAACACCCACTATCCAAAAGAGGCAAGCCTCTAGCCCGTTAGAGTCGGAGTCTGGCAAGAAACTTTGCGAAAGACAACCGAATCTGTGGGAAAAGGTCACCAGAAAAAGTGCTCCGAAAAGAAAAACGGATAAAGCCGTGCCAGTAGAGAAACCGAAAGCAGCAGCTAAAAAACCGAAAAAAGAGACAAAAAAGCCTCCCCAAACAGAAGCAGTCCTCATCAAACCTGAAGAAGGACAAAGCTATGTTGATGTTCTGCGAAGCATACGCAGCACAATCCAACAGGACGAAAAGGCAAATATAAGAGGCATAAGGAAAACCCGATCCGGGGCACTCCTTGTAGAACTCAACAGAGGGGAAAAACTACAGCCGGAACTGGTTGAAAAGCTTAAGGCTACCATCAAAAAAACAGCCACGGTAGCTGAGTTAAAGCCTACAGCGACAGTAGAGATCCGAGATCTCACTCACTGTAGAGTCGGAGGTGGCTGAGGCAGTGCGTAAGGTCCTCGCAAACCCATCAGTGGACTTACGCATAAAAGTTACTGCCCCGAATAGCCGGGAGCAAGTAAGAGCTTTTGTAACCCTAGAAAGCCAACTAGCCAATACGCTGCTCAACTCTGGCAACATAAAAATAGGTTTTGTCAGAGCTAGGCTCAAGATGTGCCAAAGCATCCGGCGATGCTACCGATGTTTCGGGGTGGGTCACCTGCACAGGACCAGACCGAAATGGGGGAGGTATCTGCATTAAATGTGGAGAAGCAGGTCACAAAATGAAAGACTGCAAAAAACCTCCAAAATGCTGCATCTGCACTGATGCAGGACGTACACCTGTCGATCACATGCCGGGATCGCAGAAATGCCCAGGTAATCGACAAGCTAAATGTTGAAGATCCTCCAAGCCAATCTACACCGTAGCAAAACTGCAGATGCACTGTTGACGCAGATCGTAGCGGAATACGCTATCGACGTAGTGATCATCAGTGAACAATATAAGCAGAAAGAAAACGGAATTTGGCTGGATGACGAAACCAAGACCGCGGCCATATGGCTTCCTAGTGGTGGCGGTGCGGTACTACAAGGAAGTAAAAGAGGAAACTGTTACGTCTACGCACGTTTCAAAGAAGTCGCGGCAGTCAGCTGTTACCTGACACCCAGCGACTAACATAAATACTTTTCAAAGTAAGCTAGACGCAATCGAGGATATGCTCGTGGATCGACGGCAGCACTTCATTGTGGCAGGCGATTTTAACGCACGAGCAGTCGACTGGGGAATGCCCTCGACAAACTCTAGAGGGCGGAAAATTATGGATATGGCCGCTAGGACCGAGCTAGCGGTAGCAAACCGTGGAGATAGAGCTACCTTCAATAGGCCGGGATGCGAAGGTACAATACCAGATATAACCTTTGGATCCGAACACATCGTAGATTGGATCAAGGACTGAAAAATACTAGATGATTTCACTAGCAGTGATCATGAGTATATCTCATACACTTTCCAGAATAATCGGCAATCCCCCTCAGTGTGCCCAGTAAAGGCTTCCCACAGATGGGATATAAGCAAACTGGACTCAGAAAAATTACTCTCTGAAATAGACAGGCGAGAGCGACAATTTGACGGTACACTGAGTACAAAAGAATTAGTCGAATACAGCTTGAAGACTATTGAAAGAGCATGTAATGCTTGACATGTAATGCTTGACAACACTATTTCCAACACACATCCACGAAACTCTGGAGCGGGCACCAGTAGAGTCTCATTGCTCAGCCCCAAATTTCACCGAGGAGGAGATTAAGGTTGCGGCTCTTTCCCTGAAGAATAAAAAGGCTCCGGGGCCAGACAATATACCGGCGGAAATACTGAAGTTGATAGCAACAGGACGGCCTGCTTTCCTTCTTAGAATGTACAACGCATGTCTAAAGGAAAGGTTATTTCCAGAAGCGTGGAAAGAGCAGAGACTTGTGCTCATCAGCAAAGGCAAAGGCGATCCCAACACACCATCGGCATATCGCCCATTGTGCATGCTAAATACAGCTGGAAAGCTGTTAGAAAAGCTAATAAAACCCAGACTGCTTGCTGCAGTAGAGGCTGCTGGAGGACTTAGTCCCAGACAGCACGGGTTTAGAGCTGGGAAATCTACAATGGGAGCCATCGATGAAGTGGTTCAGGCAGCCAGAGCAACGCAGAGAGGAAATGCGTATTCACGCCCAGTGGTTCTGCTAGTAACGCTTGACGTAGA
Organism: Drosophila leonis; assembly: GCA_035045365.1. Classification (NCBI taxonomy): domain Eukaryota; kingdom Metazoa; phylum Arthropoda; class Insecta; order Diptera; family Drosophilidae; genus Drosophila; species Drosophila leonis. Next base: position 218,748 of record JAWNPC010000835.1, read on the forward strand.
AAAACGCTTTTAATAGCGTAAGGTGGACTGATATGCTTGCTTCCTTGGAGCAACGTTTCCATATACCGAGATATCTGATACACATGATCAGGAGTTACTTGCAGGATCGAGTACTCCTGTACGCTACACAGACGGGTATGAAACGATATAGAGTGACCGGAGGAGCTGCACAGGGGTCGATCCTAGGACCAGACCTGTGGAATATCAGCTACGACGACATTCTAAGACTGGAAATGAAGATACCCATCACGGCCAGAAATACCGTAGAGGCTCAAAAAAGACTTACTCAAGTCATGATTCGCACGCAAACGTGGCTTAGCTCCCGAGGCTTGGAACTTGCTACCCAAAAAACGGAGTTACTTCTGTTCACAGGGAAGCAGATTCCAACCGAAATCGAGATGCGAGTGAGTGGAAACCTGATAAGGACCCAGAAGACAGTGAACTATCTAGGCGTGAGGCTAGACAGCAAACTTACCTTCTGGGGACAGCTTCAGCATGCTACGCGAAAAACAGCGAAAGCAACGGGGTCTCTAAGTAGACTGATGGCAAATGTTGACGGACCGACGGCAGGGAAACGAAGACTGCTAATGGAAACAACTAATGCAATCCTACTGTATGGTAGCGAAGTATTAGCGGACACTTTAAAAGTGGACGTAAGGCGGAAACCGATGTTATCGGTGCAAAGAAGAGCAGCCTTAAGGATCGCTTCGGCGTACCGAACAGTGTCCGGAGCGGCTGTGACCGTGATAGCAGCAGTAATACCGATAGATCTACTTGCGTAAGAGCGCAAGAAGATATGGAGTCTCCGGCAAAGTGGAGAGTTTTCAATGCAGGCAGCAAAGACCGTACGTCAGCAGACTATAGCCTCCTGGAAGGCAAAATGGTTATGCGAAAGATACGGGAGATGGACTGCAAAAATCATCCCCGATCTAGAGCAGTGAATAAATAGAAAGCACGGTGAAACGTCTTTTTATCTAACACAAATGCTCTCTGGTCATGGCTACTTTCGAAAGTACCTAAATAAGATGGGGAAAACTGCCGAGTCCAGCTGCATTTACTGCGACAATGCAATGGACGACGCAGAACACACTTTCTTTAACTGCGAAAAGTGGTCAGAAGAAAGAACCGAATTGGCAGAAACTGTCGGTGAAGTTAAAGTAGAGACTATAGTACAGCAAATGTGCAACAGCATAGATGCCTGGAAAAGAGTCTGTGACTTCGCCGCAAAGGTTCTCCGGCGGAAAAAGTGGGACCTGGACGCAGGAACACAGATGGCAGTGCTCAGCTAGAGCATATACAAGGGCTCCACCTTGAAGGCTAATGCGGGATAGCTCCTGGTTCCAAGGTGGGAAGCAGCCCGAGAAGAGGAGGTTTTTTAGTCGGTAAGCAATATTGCAGTCCGACACACCAGCCAGAGTGACGACCTGACTGACGGTGCATAAAGCATTTTTACCTACCTCAGCCACACAAAAAAAAAAAAAAAAAAAAAAAAAAATTTGTTGTAGTTGACCACCGTCGACGACGTTGCAAGTTGCCACGCTGTTCTTAAGTAGGTTTGATAGGCAATGGGGGTTTGCGGGTAAAGTTGGAGTCTCGCATACATATAATTTGCCCAGCATAATACATGGTGAACTTAATTCCTTAATTGTTAGCTTATTTCTAATAATGTGTTTTGGTAGTTTTACAAATTTTGTGTTATTAAATGGTAAGGATATTAGTTAGTCATATTCGTAATGTTCTTTTGACAGTATTGGAATTTTTATTTTAAAGATGAGAGTTTTATTTCTTGTTAATGATTCTAGAGACAGAACATTGTACATTTCGTGATCCAAATTTATTGTTACATTTTGTTGTTGAAATATACTTTTTATTTTTAGAATTTCTTCTGTGTTTAAGATATATTTAGGAATTATGTTTAATTTTGTGAACAATAGGCTTTCTGCAATGTTGCTTAGGTGATTGAGCAAAATGTCTATATTGTAATTAATTCTAGCAATATTGTAAGGTTAGGTTTTCCACAGCCGGGGTAGGTCTCAATCTGACCAGGGCCGATTCTTACAAGAAATTTGTAAGATTTGCTGGGACTCTAGTTAAAGGGAGGGAAAGGGTTGGTTAGCTGGTATTAACATTCTACGATACAGGCGCCGGGGGCTCATCCACCCGACAGACGGGACTAGCCTCGTCCAAACTACTGGATATTACTTCTCGGTAGTGTCGCAGGTCGAGGAACACGTGAGGCGTCTCCGCCCCGGCTCTCTCCAAACCACATCGATTCCTTTTGCCGGGGTTATCCACGCGGCGAACGGGAACTAGCCTCGTTCTTAGCTACCGTGATTAGTGGTCTACTTCTCCTTGGCCGTCTATCCGCGGGACTAGCCACGCCGACAGATCGAGACCAGCGGGGAGGGGAATATGGGGTTGGATTTTTATGGTTATGGTGAAATTACACTATTGAAGGAAAACACAACTTGTTCTCTTCCATTTACTACTATTGTTTTATTTTTTCTTTAATTACTTTTTACATTTATATTATTATTCTATAATGTTAGTTGTGCGGCCCAGCCGCAGCGCTACTCACATTCTTTTTCCTTGCTGGCGCGTGCCAAATTTTCTCTCTTTCTGAGTCGCGCGCCAAAACCGATATCTCTTGCTTTATCTTTTCGCGTCGCGTGCCGAAAACTAATTAACTCGCTGCTCGCGCTTGACTCGCTCGCGAAGTTCGGCGACACAACTCCCCACAGCGCCGCTCTTCACCACTGAGCTTTCACCATGCTGTGCAGAGTTGCATCGCCGATCGTCGGCGCGCATCTGAGCCGTTTATTTTCAAATTTAAATTAGATGTGTTGCCAACTATAACTATAAACTTCCTATTATCTAAAACTTCATATTCCTTTCTCTTATAACCTACTAACTATAACTACAAACTTCTTGTTATCTAAAACTTCATATTTCTTTCTCTTACAACCTACCAACAATACCTACAAACTTATGCCCTACGAACTATAACTACAAACTTATACCCTACCAACTATAACTACAAACTTATACCCTACCAACTATAACTACAAACTGATACCCTACCAACTATAACTACAAACTTGTATTGTAAGGTGGCTTGCGACCTAAGCCTTCAAACACCCCATCCTCTTCTTCCCCACTGCTAATTATCACAAATTCCAGATCCATCTGCAAATGACATTCATGTTGTAATTAGATTCTACCTATATTTTGTGAGTCTGGTCTACGAGTGCGGCTAACAAACTACTAGTTAAATGTTATTATTAGGGTTACTTAGTATTATTACAAGGAATTTCAATTAATCTACGATTAGGGCGGGGAAAGGGGTTAGTGTTGTGGCGCCTCGCCACTAACGCTGCCCCGGTCGCCGATTCGCCTTCTTTCCCCGATCCTCTTTTCAGCGCCATCACTCGCGGTTTCTGCGTCATTCTCCTCGCTCTCTCTGTAGAACTGCTTCAGCTGCGAGATGTTGGCCACCCTCCTTTTACGCTCGCCCTCTTTCGCTATGCGCACGACGTTGGGGGAGATGAACTTGACGACCTTGTAAGGTGCGTCAAACTTGGGTGCCAGCTTCGCAGCGAATCCTTCTGCCGCATTGGAGAGTTGATGCTGGCGCAACATCACCGACGATCCCAACGCAGGCCTCCACTCGCGTCGACGCAAGTTATAATGTCGCCCTTGATCCTTTGAGGCTCGTTGTAAATTGCTGCGCACTATCGTGAAGATCTCCTTCAGCCTCGTCTCCCTGGCATTCGGGCTGAGTTCCCTCGTCGCTGATCCGGGAGTGACTTCGTCGTATAACGCGGCCGGCAAGCGTGGCTCCCGACCCAGCATTAAGAACGACGGGCTCAACCCAGTGGAATCCGCCACACTGGAATTGACCGCCAGCGCTATCTCGGGCAGCAGTTCATCCCATGAACTTTGATGGCCCTCGATGAATTGCGCTATCATGGTCTTCACTGTGCGGTTCGTTCTCTCCGTGGGGTTTTCCTGAGGACAGTATGGGGCGGTGTACTGAAGTTCCACTCCCAACGATTCCATGAATGACCGAAAACTCCTGCTCGTGAACTGCACTCCGTTATCGCACACGAACGTCCTCGGTATTCCGAACCTACTTAGAATGCGCTCGCGGAACGCCGTTTGCAAGAGCGCTGTCGTTGCTCTCTTCAGAGGTACCAATTCCACCCACTTGGCGAACGCGTCGTGGAACACCAACAACATGGTATTGCCACGCTTCGAACGCGGTAGGGGACCCACAAAATCGGCACACAAAATCGTCATGGGCTCGGCCACCTGCCTCGTTAGCATCTGGCCGGCCGGTTTTTGTTGCTCACTTTTAAACTTTTGGCATGTCTCGCAGCGCCTTACATACTTGGCGGCGTCTCAAAACATGCCCGGCCAGCGCCAATCTGGCCGCCGTCTTCCTTACGCCTTGATGTCCAGCCGTAGGAGCGTCGTGACATTCCTGTAACACCCTGCCCCGTTGACTACTGGGGACGCAAAGTTTCCAAGGAACGTAGTCTTCTTCGTCCACACGATGTCCTAGATTCCGATATAGCTGTCCATTTTCCTCCACGTAGTCTGCAAACTTCTCTGGTTCCTTGGCGATCCTCTCGTGCATCCTCGTGATCCATTCGCAGGGGGGCCCAGCCACCACTGCTCGTTGGCAGATCTCCAGAGGTTGCCGGGAGAGGGCGTCGGCCACCACATTCAACTTCCCTCGGCGATAATGAACGTCGAACTGGAACTGCTGTAGTTCCAGCGCCCACCGGGCGATCCTGCCGGTACGACTTTCTATTGAGTTAAGGCACTTTAACGCGAGGTGATCCGTCACCACGTCGAACCTATAACCCTGGAGATAGCATCGCATCTTCCTGATTGCCCATACGATCGCTAGACACTCTTTCTCTGTTACCGAGTAGTTTATTTACGCCTTCAACAACTTACGACTGGCATATGCTATCACCCGTTCCTGATCCTCGACTGTCTGCGTCAGTACCGCCCCGAGACCATAATCGCTGGCGTCAGTCTGCAAGACAAATTTGATCGCGAAGTCGGGACACGCCAGAACGGGCGCCGTCGTCAAGCTCTCCTTGAGTTCTTGCAGAGCCTGCTCCTGCTCCTCACGACATGCCCACCTTTGGCCTTTCTTAAGGAGTGACGTCATTGGCTGGACCAGCGATGCGAAGCTTGGTACGAATCGCCGATACCAGGACGCCATCCCCAAGCATTGCCGCAGTTCCTTCAAGTTGCTAGGAGCTGGGAGCTTCCGTATCGCCTCGACCTTTGCCGGATCAGTGCAGATTCCTTCTCCGCTGATTACGTGTCCCAGATACGCCAGCATTTCCCTGAAGAAGCTGCACTTTTTCCGGTTCACCTTGAGGCTCGCAGCTCTCAATCGACGAAACACCTCCTTCAAGTTTGCCACGTATTGCTCCTTCGTGGCGCCTATCACCACGATGTCATCCAAATATGCGAAAGCATTAGGCTCCATTTCAGGTCCGATGACCGTATCCAGTGCTCTCTGGAACGTTGCACCAGCCGAATGCAAACCAAACGGCATCACCCGCCATTGGAACAGTCCTCTTCCTGGCACGGTGAATGCGGTACACTCTCTGCTGTCCGCCGCCATAGGTATCTGCCAGTAACCGCTCTTCAGATCCAACGTGGATATGAATCGAGCGTGGCGCAACCTCTCCAAGATGTGATTGATCCTGGGAACAGGATACGCATCTGGAATCGAGTGGGCATTGAGCTGTCGGTAGTCCACGCACATACGCCAATCTCCAGTCTTCTTCTTGACTAAGACTATTGGTGCACTGTGCGGACTTCTCGACGGTTCAATGGCCCCTACTCGAATCAGCTCATCCACCTGTTCGTCAATCACCTTTCGCATGGCCGGATTCTTTGGATAGTACCGTTGCTTCAGTGGCTTGTCGTCCTTCATCCTTATGGTATGCTCGGCTATGTGAGATACCCATTCAAGGTTCTCGAAGAGCGCCAGCTCTGTCTCAAGGAACTCCCGGAGCTCCTCTTCTAGGTCCGCTGGCCACTCCGCACCTTCCGAGGGAGACCCAGCCCCCTTCTCATTCTCTGTCTCTGTAGCTTCTGCCCCCGGTGGGCGTTCCCTTGCTACCAATCACTGAGCGTAGCCCTCGGCCATCATTATTATTTGTTGTTGTTTTTTTTTTTTTTTTTTTTTTTTTTTTTAAAAACACTAAAAAAAAAAACTTTCGTCGCACTGTTCACCGGCTGTTGTGGCCTTTGGCCATTATTATCATTTATATATATATATATATTTTTTTTTTTTTTTTTTTAAACACCTCAAAAAATAATTCTCGTCCCACTGTTCACAGGCTGTCACGGCCCTTGGCCATTATTATTATTTTTTTTTTTTTCAAAAAAAAACACTTCAAAAAAATCTCGTCCCACTGTTCACTGGCTGTGGCGACCCTTGGCCATTATTATTATTTTTTTTATTCAAAAAAAACACTTCAAAAAAATCTCGTCCCACTGTTCACTGGCTGTGGCGGCCCTCGGCCCACTGTTCATACATTTTGTCGCGACGCACCAAAAAAAACTAATGGCAACTCGTCGGCGGCTGCGCGTGCACATCACTCTCTTCATGTGCACTTTTTTTTTCTCGCGCGCTCGCGTGTCTTGCTTGCCCGCTCTCTGCACGCTGCAGGCTGTACTTTTGGCGCCGTTGCGCTCGCACCATTCGCGATCCCGCTATCTTCGCCGCTCTCGATTGTGCGACGGCCAATCACGTCGCGGTGAAAGAGTATGTTAGGGTATCGACGAATTTTTCATGTGTTATGTTCTAACTACCAACACCTTGTTTGAGCACATGCGCGGGTCTTTACGCCGCGAATATGCCACGCCCCTTTGTTAGTACCAGAGTCCCTGCTCGGGCGCCACTTGTAAGGTTAGGTTTTCCACAGCCGGGGTAGGTCTCAATCTGACCAGGGCCGATTCTTACAAGAAATTTGTAAGATTTGCTGGGACTCTAGTTAAAGGGAGGGAAAGGGTTGGTTAGCTGGTATTAACATTCTACGATACAGGCGCCGGGGGTTCATCCACCCGACAGACGGGACTAGCCTCGTCCAAACTACTGGATATTACTTCTCGGTAGTGTCGCAGGTCGAGGAACACGTGAGGCGTCTCCGCCCCGGCTCTCTCCAAACCACATCGATTCCTTTTGCCGGGGTTATCCACGCGGCGAACGGGAACTAGCCTTGTTCTTAGCTACCGTGATTAGTGGTCTACTTCTCCTTGGCCGTCTATCCGCGGGACTAGCCACGCCGACAGATCGAGACCAGCGGGGAGGGGAATATGGGGTTGGATTTTTATGGTTATGGTGAAATTACACTATTGAAGGAAAACACAACTTGTTCTCTTCCATTTACTACTATTGTTTTATTTTTTCTTTAATTACTTTTTACATTTATATTATTATTCTATAATGTTAATTGTGCGGCCCAGCCGCAGCGCTACTCACATTCTTTTTCCTTGCTGGCGCGTGCCAAATTTTCTCTCTTTCTGAGTCGCGCGCCAAAACCGATATCTCTTGCTTTATCTTTTCGCGTCGCGTGCTGAAAACTAATTAACTCGCTCCTCGCGCTTGACTCGCTCGCGAAGTTCGGCGACACAACTCCCCACAGCGCCGCTCTTCACCACTGAGCTTTCACCATGCTGTGCAGAGTTGCATCGCCGATCGTCGGCGCGCATCTGAGCCGTTATTTTTAAATTTAAATGTCTACTTCTAATTACTCATATCTTACTTACTATAGCTGCGCTTCATGAGTCTTCTTTTTTTATACCCTGAACCCATTGAAAATGGGAAATCAGGGTATAATGGTTTTGTTAAGCTGTCAAATGTATGTAACAGGCAGAAGGGGGCGTGGCAGACCCCATAACGTATATATATTCTTGATCAGGGAGACGAGCTGAGTCGATTTAACCCTGTCCGTCTGTCTGTCTGTCCGTCTGTCCGTATGTATGAACGCGTCGATATCAGAACATATAAGAGCTAGAGACTTGAAATTTTTTTTGGAAGTCCCTGTATAGCACGCATATCGAGTTTGTTTTAGAAATTCGATAACTTTTCCCGTTCTTTTGTTATCGATTAAAAACCTTATCGAAATATAGTTAATAAATTATATCGCGTACATCTTTATAGCTAGAATCTCCAAATTTTGCATTTAGTTTCATTTATATTTTATACAATTTCGGTTTTTGTTATATTTTGGATATTGGTTCAAAATTTTTCAAAAATTTTCAAATTGAAGGTTAGTTGCAAATATAGCCAATATGTGAATGACTTTGCAATTTTAGACAACTGACAAATATTCAATATAATATTTAGATCATATGCTGAAAATTTCATTGAAATCCATTAAGTATCACAAAAGTACTTAAGCAAAACGTTTTGTCAATTGCAACTTGTGACCAGAAACCCACCCCCGTTTTCATTTTTTCTATACATGTGCACACATACATTGAGACATTCGAATGCGAGCATTCTTGTCTATTCTAAGAATCACAACAATTACAGCTGACTTCGTGAATTTTGTTATAATTCTGAAGTGCCTTTAGTTTCAAATTTGCTACTGCTTGTCTAAGCAGTGCAGTGGCGGTGTTCATAGAAGCGGGGCACGCAGTGCCTTGCAGGTCTGGGTTCAAACCCAGCCGATGTCAAATATTTTTATGTCGTATTTTCTTAATTTTTATTTTTTTTCTTTTATTAAATTATTATTACTCTTTAAAAGTTATATTATATTCTTTAAAAAAAAAAACATGCTATTTGATTGTGAAAGTGCAAGATGAGCAATTTAATTAAATTTTGTATAAGTTTGTAATGTATACAAGATACGGAATATATTTAAAAACGCAGATCGCACGGGGTTCAGGGGATCTCCTAGTCGGGTACCCCCGACTAGAGTTGTCTTACTTGTTTTTGTCTTATAGCTGTTCTGATTGTTACTCCATTATCTAATATTATTTTGTGTGCTGAATCTAGGTGTAATCTTGTTTCTTCTGTTTTCCTTTCTAAAAATTATGTTGCCTGATGGTATTGAGGGAGGTTCTATCCTTGATTCATTCAAATTTTCTGTCCGTTTTATAGTCTGTTGTTCGAGATGTACTTGAATAGAAGGGTATAAAATGTTTTGAAACTCGTTTAATTTTGTTAGATAGTCATGTCCATTGTTAAATTTGACAGTCTTGTCGAAGATATGTGTGGGTCCAGTAAACAAATCATAGGGGGTAAGGTTAGTACTCGTGTGGATGGCATTATTATAAGTTATAATAGTTTCATCGATTATTTCATCATGGTCCAATGTCAATTTTAATTCTTTCCTTTTTATACTCTGTTCCCAAAGGGAAAAAGAGTATATTGGTTTTGTGTAATGTCCGCCTTGCTGTCCGTCCGTCTGTCCGTCTGTCCGTCTGGCCGTCTGTCCGTCTGTCCGTCTGTCCGTATGAACGCAAACCATTTCGACGCTATTGAAGCTAGAGACTTGAAATTTGGAACACATACTCGTGTATACCCTCGAATTATAAAGTGTTAAGATTTTCCCGATACGCCCACTAGGGGCGTGGCAAATCGGAAAATGCATTTTCCGGTATGTCAGAAACCCTGTTAGTTAAAGTGCTAGAGAGTTGAAATTTGGAACGTATACTCGCGTTGACAACCCAAGATCAAAAAGGTATGGCGGATATATCTACGCCCATTGGGGGCGTGGCAAATCGGGTAAAACTGTATCTTCTGCAGTTTTAGAGCTAGAATGCCCAAATTTGGCATGTAAGTTAATGTTAAGATCCTATAAAGATCGATAAAAAAGTATATATCGACGCCACTTGGGGGCGTGTCAAATCAGATCTGACTATATAGTGATTTATACATATTCTATATCTCGAGCACTATTGATGCTAGAGACTTGAAATTTGGAATATATACTCGCGTTGACAACCCACGCTCCAAAAGATATGTCGGATATATCTACGCCCATAGGGGGCGTAACAAACCGCAAAAGTTTATATCTCCTAAAGTTTTAGAGCTAGAAGCTTCAAAATTGGCTAATTGAGTTACTGGTGACCTCCTTTATCGATGACCCAAAAATAAAAGTTACGCCCCTTTAGGGCGTGGCACACCGAAAAATACCCTGTAATTTCCACATTTTTCCAAATTTGGCATTTATGTTACCTTCGACTACTTTCAAAGATTGGCCAAAAATAACGAGTCTACGCCAATTGGGCACGTGGCAAATCGGATCTGAATATCTAGATTTTGCACAAAATTTCCTTTTATATCTCCTAAAGTTTTAGAGCTAGAAGCTTCAAAATTGGCTAATTGAGTTACTGGTGACCTCCTCTATCGATGACCCAAAAATAATGGTTACGCCCCTTTAGGGCGTGGCGCACCGAAAAATACCCTGTAATTTCCACACTTTTGGAAGGTAAGCTTCCAAATTTTTAATTTAGACTCAATTTAGACTCCTTCTAAGAATTGGCCAAAAATTACATGTCTACGACCACTGGGGGCGTGGCAAATTGGAATTTTATTTTGCAGAGCTCTTGAGTTAAAATTGCAGCAGAATCACCATCACAAGAATAATCCGGTAGGTGGCGCTAAACTGCAATATTCTTACATAGCGGAATTAGTCATAAGCATGTACCGCCTACATAAATAAGCTTAATTTCTTGCTAAGTAGGCAGAAAAAATTGTAAGAGACAAATAAATATATGTATTTCGATTTAATGTTTAAATAATTGACCACCTAATATTAATATAGTTTTCCATAGCCTAGGTCAGTTATTTCGTTATTTTCGTATGTTGGCAATGCTTCACTGTTAAAAGACTCAATTGGTTATGTAAAGAAAATCAATCACACTTTCAAATTAACAGACAACTCTTAAGTTAACAGACTGCTTTGCATAAAAATTATAAAATGCATTGTGCAGTTATATTTTTTTGTCTAGCTCATAAAATCATCATATTGATACAAACGATTGAAGCGAGTCATAATTTATAAAAATTTTACTCATTTACATATACAGTCGAGTCTCGATAATTTGTACCCCGCTAAATCGATAATCGCGATAAATCGAAAAAAAATCTATCCCCTTGAAAAAAACTCGTTACAGTCGAGTCTCGATAATTTGAATTTCTGTGTAAATCGAAAAAAACTGATTCCCTTGCCATTTCGAATTATCGGGACTCGACTGTATATATTTTTAGAATTTTAATAAATATATAGTTATTTTGAGTCAGAAGCTAATTCGAGCGGCGACTTTAACAAATTAAGATAAACTTTAAAATGTAATATGCCAGAAGCCCCTATGGGAACAGAGTATCACGCAGTCGGTTGCGCCCGACTGCAACGTTCTTACTTGTTATTTATTTATTTTAAGAAATTAGCTATAATTAAAATTAATGCTAACTTAGGACTAAAGCACTGGCAGCTGGGGCCTTCGGCTTGGAGGAGATTGTGTATTTACATATTTACATTTTAAGTTTATAACTATATTTACATATTTTCTTTTATGATTTATTAATACTAATTTTGGGCTATAAGAGGTGGTATGTGTTTGTGAGTTTCAGGAATTTGATTATTTTATGGATGTTTTCAGGGGTTAGCAAGAGCAGAGATGGGGCATCGGTTTTGGAAGATTAGGGTTTTAATGTGGGAGGTTGCGGTACATTTGGTAAGTATATGTTTGATGTTAAGATCTGTTGATATATGACAGTTAGGGCATGGTAAGATATTGTCTGGGTTGATGTAGTGTTGTTGTGTTAATCTTGTGTGTCCTAGTCTGAGTCTTAGTATTTTTATTTGGTCGGTACGTGTGATACTGTTTTGTTTTATGTTTTTTAGGTAGGGGGTTGTGAGTGTTAGGATAGTGCTTAGTTGTTGGTACCATCTGTTGCAGCGTTCTATGTTATGTATGAGCTTATGAGCTAGTACGTTTGTGAGGAATTTGTTAATGTCTGTTGTGTTGAAGTTGGGGCTGATGTGTAGGGGCATGTTGAATGTGGATTTCGCTGTAGTGTCGGCAAGTTCGTTTCCTTCAATGCCGCAGTGGCTGGGTACCCACAGGATTTTTATTTTAGGGGCAGCTTTGGTAAGGAGGGTTCTAATCGTTATGGGATATAGGTTATTGTTATTGATGTTATATATGGATTTTATGGACGCTAGAGAGTCAGGGCAAATTATGTAGTTTCCTGCTCTTTTCAGAGTTAGTTTTATTGCATCGAGGATGGCTATGGTTTCGGCTGATAGGATGGATGAGTAGTGTGGTAGGATGCATCTTTTTAGGATTTCGTTTTCGGTGGTAATGGCAAAAGTGGCTGTGTTGTTTTGTAACGAGCCGTCGGTGTAAATGAATGTGTGGTTGTTGTATTTGTGTTTGAGTTCAAGAAATTGTTTTCTGTATATGCCTGGTGGTGTGTTGGTTTTGCTGAATTTATGTAGTGTGGTGTTGATAAGGGAGGGGGGAAATGACCATTGGGGGGTGATTGCTTTGTTTGGTGGTGGGAGGTAGGGGATGTTGTGTTCTTTGCATGAGCTTATGATTTTTTCGAGGGTTGACGTTAATTTGCTTCTTTTTAGGATGCCTTTTTTTTATGAATGTATTTGTAGAGTGGTGAGTTTGTACTGTGTAGCAGTGTTTTGTAGGATTTGGCTGTAATAAGGTCTCTTTTTTGTTCTATTGTGGGTATATTTGATTCAAAAAGCAAGTTGGGGATAGGGGTTGACCGTAATGCTCCAAGTGATATGCGGATTGCAGAGTTAAATATAGATTTGATTTTGTTGAGGGTTGATTTGGGAGAGTAGCCGTAGATGAAGAGTGCGTAGTCTATTTTTGAAATTAAGGTTGCTTTTGTTACATTAATAAGAGTGTGTGTGTTGCAGTTAAGTTTGGGGTTTGCTAAATACTTAATGATGTTAAGTTTGTTGGTTAAGGCTGGTTGGATGTTTTTTATGTGCGAGTCCCATCTGTATTTGTTGTTTATTGTTAGTCCGAGGATTTTTAGGTTGGTACCTGATGGAATGGGGGTGTTGTTGCATGATATGTTGCAGGTGCAGTGATGTTTTCGGCAGATGTGGAGGTGTTGGGTTTTTTGTAAGGATAGTGATGCTCCTGAGTATGAGCACCATTCTTGGATGTTGGCGAAGAGGCTGTCAAGGTTGTATATTTGGTTTTTTTGTATATTTGGTTTTTTTGTATATTTGGTTTTTTTGTTTGTTGAGTGGGATGATGAGGAAGAAATCGTAGGCGTAGGCACTGAACTGTATTTCTCTTTGTAGGCTTATGATGTTGGAGAGTTTGTTGTAGGCTATTAGGAACAAAATGACGGATATTGGTGAACCTTGGGGTATGCCGTTGTGGAGTGGATATGGGCGGCTTATTATGTTTTGTATTTTTGTTTTTATTTTCCTGTTGGCCATAAAGTTTTTAATAAAGTTTAGTATTTTTGGGCCTACTTTCCAGCTAATTAGTTGGTCTATGATGCTGTGCACTCCGACCCTGTCGAAGGCCTTTGAGAAATCAAGGGCAATGACAGAGGTGTGCTTTTTTTTCCTCAATGAGGTGGTCTGCAAGAAGCAGACCGTCAGAAACCGAGTTGCCGTGCTTAAAGCCTGATTGGTTGGGATGGATGAGGTTGTTTTGGGTTACAAACCACCATAGGCGTTTGGCTATTATTTTTTCGAGGGTTTTGGATAGGCAGCAGTTAAGAGAGATAGGTCTGTAGCTGGTTATTGTTGTTTTATTGGAATTGGGTTGCAGTATAGGGATGACTACGCTGGTTTTGAAGGACTGGGGGATGATGTTGTTGAAAATACTATTGAAGAGATCGGTTATTCTGGTTTTTAGCGAGTGGGAGGTGTTTTTAATCATGGGGTAGGATATTCTATTTAGGCCGGGAGTTGTTCCTTTAAGGGAGTGTAGTGCAGCTAATAATTCTATTTGTGTTATTTCTGAATCTATTGTTTGTGCTTTTGGACTGGGTATGTAGGAAGATGGTTTGTGTGAGTATTTATTGGCAGTGAAGTTTTGGCTGATGTTTTCATCTTTCGAGTAATTCGACCAGTGTTGCGAAAAAAGATGGGCTATGTGAGCTGTGTCTGTCGTGGGCGAGTTGTTAGTTGTATCTGTGATACAATGAATTGATTTTATTGGGTTAAGTCCGCAGAGACGTCGGATGTTGGCCCAGATTTTGTCGGAGGGGGTATTGGGTTCGATTGTGGAGGTGAAGGTTGACAGGGCTTTGGTTTCGGAAATTTTTAGCTCTCTCTTGAAGAGTGCATTAGCTGCTTTATATTTAATGAGATTTTCAGTGCTGATGGTGCGTTTAAAATTTTGCCAGGTTTTGAATTTGTTTGCCCTGAGTTTGGATAGGTTCTTATTCCACCAGGGGGTGTTTTTGCTGTAATGGTTTGGGGCTGTTTGGGGTATACTGTGATGGGCGGCTTGTAGAATTATTTTATTTAGGGTTGCGGCTTCTTTATTGATATTGGTGCTTCTGGGTATTATTTTGTTTACATCATTAGTTAAGTTTTTGAATAAAGGCCAGTCAGCTTCTTTTATTTTGAAAAAGGGACGATGAAATTTTGCTGCTTGTGATTGTGGAAATATGGAGATTAGGATTGGAAAGTGATCGCTTCCATGAAGGTCGTCGATTATTTTTCATTTGGTAAAGGGGGTAAGTTGGGGGGCGCATAATGAAAGGTCTATATGGGTAAATGTGTTGTGAGTGGATAGGTGGGTTGGAGAGCCGTCATTGAGTATGGTAAGGTTGGCGTTTTGAATGAATTTGGCTAGGATTCTACCTCTGTTGTTGTCTTAAAGTGATCCCCAGCTGTGATGTGCGCTGTTAAAATCACCTAGGATAATTTGGTTGGTGTTGGTGTTGTGTGGTTCGAAGTGGTATCTTAAGCAATTTAAAGAAAATGCTTTGCTGGGAGGGATATATGTGGACAGTAAATTAATTTTTGTTTTTGACATTATTTCTATTTCCAGGGTTTCTAAGTGTCTAGGTTGGTTTAATTGATTGTGCTGTATGGATTTGTGGATTAGTATAGCTACTCCACCGAATCGGTTGGAGGCTGTATTGGTGTAAATTTGATAGTTTATTGGGACGGGGATGGGGATGCAAGTGTTGTAATAGTGAGTTTCTTGGAGACATATGATGTGCGGTGAGTGTTTTTTTGTTATAGTTAAGAGCTCATTGTAGTTGCTTGTGTATCCTTTTATGTTCCATTGAATTATTTTTAGCATTGCTGTGGTTTAAGTTTTAGATTGTTTTTGTTCTAGGTATGAAGTGAAAGTGAGTAAAGATTTATTATTTTTTAGATGGATTCGCTGTCGCTATTGTGTGTGGGATGGTTTTTGCTTGGGACTTTGGTTTTTGTTTTTGTTTTGGGGGGTTTAAAGTTAGTGGTTAGGGTATTGGGTTTATCTGTAGAAAAAATTCTTAGTTTTAGATCTTCAGTGGGTTGTGATGTATAAGTTTTGTTTTCCGTGTTGGAAGGGTTACCGTCGGTTTCCATTTCTTCTGCTACGGTTTGATGTTGATGATTGTTTTGATGCTGTGTGAGTATTGTTCCGGTTGATCTTGTTGTGGTTAATTGTGTTGTAGATGAGTTATGGCCCGGGGAGGTAGCCGTATGTGGGGATTTTCTTAGTTGCTGCGGTGCGGTGATTTGTGTGTGTGTGTATTGGGTCTTGGATGATGTTTGGCCTGGTGAGTGAGTTGTTGTTGTATGTGGTGTTGACTGTGCAAGTGTGTTGGCGTAGGTGTTTCTCAACTGTTGATTGTGTCTGCTGTAGTATATATCAAGTGCTGTTTTGTGATCGACTTTTTCGGTGGTTTTTATTGCTGTTAATTCCTGTTGCTTTAGAAATGAGGGGCATTTGCGGTCGAGTGGGCTATGTTGGTGGTCGATTTCCGGGTTATTAATGCAGTTTAGGCAGTTCTTTGTGTTGTTGCAGACTTCCCCTTCTATTGTATGTTTGTTTTCAGAGCAGTTTTTGCATTTTTCTGAACTTTTACAGATGCTGGTGGGGTGCCCAAAGCGAAGACAGTTTTTGCATCGTAGTGGGAGAGGGATGTAAGGTCTTACGCGGACTGTTTCGTAGCCAATTTTAATTGATTCGGGTAGTTTGTGTGTTTCGAATGTTATTGTGATAAGTCCAGTTTCTGCTAGTATGCTGCTTTCGTTGTTTGTGTTACTTGGTTGCTTTTTTAGAATTTTACGTACTTCGGTTACTTTTTGTGTTTTTAATTCTTGTAGTATTTCGTCTTCACTTATGTTACGTAGATCATTGCAGTATATTACACCTTTCGAAAAATTTAGTGTTTTGTGTTCTGTTGCGGTAATGTCGATGTTTGTCATTTTGGTAATTCTAAGTAGTTTTATAGCTTGCAGATTGTTTTTAGTTTTAATAAGTAGTGAGCCGTCTCTTGTTTTTTTACACGTATGCACTTCTCCTCCGCAGGCATAGTCTATAGTTTTTTTGATGATGAATGGTGATATTTTATCTAATGAATCGTTGTCTTTTCGTTTTAATACGATATATTTTGGTTCGTTTAGTTGTATGTTCTTGTATTTGCTTATATCAGGTGGTTCGTGCATGGTTGTTGTTTTTGGGCTGCAGCCCGGTTTAACTGTTTGTGGTGTGTGTTTTTTTTTTGTTTTTTTTTTTTGGTTTGTTTGCTTTTGCGTTTGATTTTTGTTTGTCGCGCGTTTGCTGATAAGCTTATGCTTTTTTTTTTTATGCGTAGCGGGGTTTTGTTCTGATGCAGCACGTCTTGTCTCCAGAGGTTGAAGTGATACTGAATTCTTTCCTTTTATTGAGGATTATTCTATATATTTCGGTCAAAGTTGAATGTAGCCTCTTGACTTTCATGAAAGTTTTAAAAGCTTTTATAACCCTAATACAATTTCTTTTAGTCAATGGATAAGCTTGTGCGAATTTAGAGAATCTGTCGATAATAGTCAGATTGTAGTTGTTATTTATGGTATAAATGTCGGTGTGGATGATATCTAACGGACCGTTTGGTATTTCTGGTAAGACAAAAGGTGGTTTTTGTGGTTGTCTGACATATTTTAATGTGAAGCATACTTCGCATTCTCGGATAATTCGGGAGATTTTGTCTTTCAACAAAGGAGTATAGATTTCTCGTTTTAGGTGTTCATACATCTCATCAAATCCTCTGTGATTGTTATGGGTGTGGTATGTTTTAATTAAGTTTTCGATCTCAATTGGGTCTGTAGGTTCTGATAGAAAAAGTAGACATCTAACCATTTTGTAAATATTAGCTTCTGTAAAGTATTTAATATAAGCTTTTTCTATTACCTCAAATATTTCATCCTAGGAATAGATTGCTAAAGTTTTGTTAGGTTTAAGCAAGGTTTTTAAGATATTGCCAGTTAATTCTAGGGTAAAGCTTGGTTCCGATATACATGTGCGAGTTTTGTGAGTAAACGGAACGTTTTTTTCAAGAGAAGACATTGGACCAATTTTAAAAGTGGCTTGGATGGAGAAATAATTTAATGGCTTAGTAGACGAAGGTATGCTATAGTGCAGTGTAGTGTTAATGTCGTTTATACACATATTTGGTTCTATTCTGCTTAAAGCATCTGCTATTACATTTTGAGAACCTTTTTTATAAACTATTTCGTAGTCATAATCAGAAAGTGTTAGTTTCCAACAAAGAAGTTTTGGGTTCTGACCCTTGAAGTTTCCTAACCAAATCAAGGGTTTGTGATCTGTAACAATCCTGAACTTATTTCCATACAAGTATGGGCGGAAATATTTCAGTGACCAAATTATAGCCAACATTTCTTTTTCTATGGTTGAGTAGCGAGTTTCTGTGTCTGTTGGCGTTCTGCTTGCGAAACAGATTGGTTTATCCGAACTATCTGGACCTTGTGACAATACAGCGCCTATAGCGCCTACAGCGCCTATATGTGAAGTCTGGGTATTGTAATATAGGATCATTTGTAAGAAGTGTCTTACAAAAATCAAAAGCTTGTTGAAATTCTGAGTCTATTACAACTGATTTACCCCCTTTTAGTTGTTTTGTTATAGGTTTTGTGATTCTGGCAAAATCTCGAATGAATTTCCTATAATAGCCAATCAATCCCAAGAATGATTTTATTTTTTTCGTATTTTGAGGACAAGGGAAATCTTTTATTGTTTTTATTTTATCAGGGTTTGGTTTAATACCCTCCTAAGTAACTATATGTCCTAAGAAGTCAATTTCCTTCCTAAGGAAGTTTGATTTGGTTATATTTACTTTCAAGTTAGCTATTTATAGTTTTCGTAAAACGGATGTCAAGTCTGATGAGTGTTTTTGGAGGGAAGCTGAGAAAACGATAATGTCATCAAGATAGACAAGACAAATTTATCCTATTAATTCTCCTAACACATTATCCATTACCCTTTGAAAAGTAGCGGGGGCATTTTTCAACCCGAAAGGCATTCGTGTAAATTCGTAATGTCCATTTTCGACCGAAAATGCTGTTTTAGGCATATCTTTAGGATGCATTTCGATTTGATGGAACCCACTTGCCAGATCCAAGGTAGAAAAGTATTTTGCTCTACCAATGTTATCTAAGATATCATTTATGTTTGGAATAGGATACCTGTCAGCTATGGTTTTTATACCCTGAACCCATTGAAAATGGGAAATCAGGGTATCATGATTTTGTGAAAATGTATGTAACAGGCAGAAGGAGACATGGCAGACCCTATAAAGTATATATATTCTTGATCAGCTCGACAAACTGAGTCGATATAGCCATGTCCGTCTGTCCGTCCGTCCGTCCGTCCGTCCGTCTGTGTGTGTCGTTTCGAATTGCAAACTAAGCAGAATGTGGAAAGAACACAAATATAAAAACTTTTATCTGTTAAAAATTATTTAACAATTACATGAGTAAGTGGGTATTTGTAAATTTTTTTTTGTTTTTTGTTTTTTTTTTTTATAGCATAACACTTATTTCGTTTTATTTTTTTTGATTTTTATTAATACCAAGCGGTGATCTGCACTAGATGATATTAAACACAAAAAAAAATTTCTTGTTGGTGCCACTAGTACCAAGCAGTGATCAGCACTTGATGTCTGCTTTAATAATAGTCACACCATACTAAAACTTTTTTTTATTTTTTTATAGGGTATAACTCTTGCGTCGTTATTTTTTTTTTGTTTTGTTAATATCAAGCAGTGATCTGCACTAGATGTCTGCTGTGATATTAAACATAAAAAGAATTTTTTGTTGTAGAGTACTTGTATAACACTTGTTTCGTTATATATTTTTGTGTTTATACCCTGACCCCATGGAAAATGGGAAATCAGGGTATAATGTTTTTTGTGAAAATGTATGTAACAGGCAGAACGAGGCGTGGCAAACCCCTTAAAGTATATATATTCTTGATCAGGACGACGAGCTAAGTCGATATAGCCATGTCCGTCTGTCCGTCCGTCCGTCCGTCCGTGTGAACGCAGCGATCTCGCAAACCACAAAAGCTAGAGATCTGAAATTTGAAATGTATACTCGTGTATGTTCGATAACTCATCCCATTTCCTTATTATCGATAAAAATCGATAACTTGTCTTCGTTTTTGAATACCGTTATAGCTATAGATTTCAGATTTACTGTGTGTATCCGTGTAATGAATACACACATTTTGCAATTTTTGGATTTTTGATACCACGCCCCCTTGCCCCCAAATTTGAAAAAAACGTATTTCAAATACTAGAGACTTGTGCTTTGGCAAATACAGAGATATGAATGTCATTATTGCGCTGTAAAAGTTTGGTTACGAAAGTCTGTCTAGAAGTAAACTAATTCAACAAATAAGTTTCCAAAATATAGCCCATACTGCCGCCCAAGCGCTGCCCGCGTGCAGTCGCTGCGTAAACTGCGCAGTAGCAGAGAAAGTGCAAAGTGTGTGTATGTGTTATTTATATATATGTATAATAGAAGCGTAAAGTGAATTGAATGTCGCATCTTCTAGGGGTTCAGGGTATCTCTTAGTCGAGCAGTTTGGACTAGAGCACTCTTACTTGTTTTTTTTGTTTTTGTTAATACCAAGCAGTTATCTGCACTAGATGTCTGCTGTGATATTAAACATAAAAGAATTTTTTTTGTAGAGTATAACACTTGTTTCGTTATATATTTTTGTTTTTATTTTTTTATTAATACCAAGCAGTGATCTGCACTAGATTTCTGTTGTTATATTAATAAAAATTGTCCTTTCTATGCTTTCCCACTCTGTATAGCTTGGTCTTTTATCAGGGGTATATATTTTTTTCTCTTTTTTTTTTTTGTGAGAATTATTTTGTGTTTCATTTAATTTATATTTATTCTTCATTATATCTTTTTTTTTTTTTTTTTTTTGCACTTGAATTCCGTTTTCCTTTATCACTTTGCCGCTAAGATCTCACCTGTCTTTACATTGTTAGAGTGATGAAAATCCTTAAAGTCATCCCTGCGATCCTTGGTTCGAAATGCCGGCTGCGCCAATTACCAGTCCAGTGCTTGTTGCTATGGATTCCTGGGGTGATCTTGGTGTTGTATTGATTATGTTTGTATTGATACTTTTTTCCGCTATGAAATAATGCAACTGCTCCCTTTAAGTTCAACTCTAAAAGTGATTTTGGTTTATTAATTTCGGACTTTACGCCGGATGTCGAGTCCCAGATTTTAAAGTTGTTTACATTAAATCTTGAGTTTTAGAACATGCTGTGTTAGCTAAAAAATGTCAAGTGTCGCAAGAGATGGGCCACTCAATGCATGGGTTGAATGACATTGTTGTGGCTAGATGACATTGTTGTGGCTAGTAGTAGAATGTCCGAAGGGGTTTGGGAGGGGGTGACGTAGAGCCGTTGGCGATAACTCGCGCAGTCGCTGCGTAAACTGCGCAGTAGCAGAGCAAGTGCTTGTGCGTGCGTGTGCATGTGTGTGTGTGAGTGTATGTGTTGTTTGTATATATGTATATATAAAAGAACCGTAAAGTGATTTGAATATCGCATCTTCGCAGGTTTCAGGGTATCTCTTAGTCGAGCAGTATCGACTAGAGCACTCTTACTTGTTTGTTTCTGCTATACTTACTAATTGTGTTATTTTATACATGAGCTTATTTCTAATACAATATTGTTTGGTTCATTCAGTCAGGTTGATAGCCATTATTATCGGGGGTATGAAATAATTTGAACAGTATTAGTGGATTGAAAATCATTTGGGGTATAGGATGTCAGTGTCATTAGTATTATCTAATTATGAAGTAGTAACCTGGGGAGTTTGGTTATGATTTATTTTCTTTCGTTTTTAAAATTGTGTTTTACATTCTGTCAAATAAGTTCCCGGAAATTCTCATTTTAAATTTTCCCTTTGAGAATATTTCTAAACAATTTTTTTCTTAGGGTGGCACAACTGTCAGCCACTATTCTGTGAATTTTTATTGCTATGTGGCATTTAGTTTGGTTACGGCGTCATTAGGAACAAGCCAACCTTTTGTGTGCGTTGCGATTTTTACTATGGATAAAAATATCGAACAGAGTTTGTGTGAAATTTTGTGTTTCAAACGAAATTTCTTGTGCCAAAACGTTGAAAAAAACATTTGGTGATTTAACCATGTCGAAAACTCAAGTTTACGATTGGTATAAATAGTTCAAAAAGGGGCGAGAAGAAGTGAACGATTTACCACGTTCAGGACGACGAAACCGAAAAAACCGCGACAAAGCAAATCGAAAATCAAGGTGATGCTGACTGTTTTCTTCGATATTCGTGGTGTTGTTCATTCGGAATTCTTACCGGAGGGCCAAACCGTCAATAAAGAATATTATCTTGGCGTTATGAGGCGTTTGAGAGAGAATGTTCGTCGCAAAAGACCAGATTTGTGGCGGAACAACAGTTGGATTTTGCACCACGATAATGCACCAGCGCACAATGCGATCATTGTGAACGAGTCTTTGAACAAAAATTCAACAAATATCATCGAACAACCACCGTACTCTCCAAATATGGCCCCGTGTGACTTTTTCCTGTTTCCAAAACTCAAATTACCACTTCGTGGAGCCCGTTTTGAGAGCATTGAAGACATCAAAACTAATTCGCAACGAGAACTGAAGGCCATCCCGGAATATAGCTTTAAAAAGTGTTTTTGATGATTGGATTGTTCGTTGGAAGAAGTGTGTTGCCTCAGAAGGGGCCTATATATATATAATAAATTTAGATGATTGACAAGTTGTTTGTGTTTTATTTCCAATTTCCGGGTACTTATTTGACAGAATGTATAATAACGTGATTCTATTTTTGTTAGTTATCTGTTTGTTCAACATATTGGTTATATCTAGTATCAATTTCGTATTCTTCTCGGTTTCTGTTGATTTTATATCTTAGATTATCTTTTCTATCTTGCATATTTAAAGTTGGTTGTCCAGCATATAAGAAAATGTGTGCGAGTTTGTCCAGTAGTGTCATGTTTCGTCTTGTAATTGTAAATATAGAGAATTGTTTCCATTTTGCTGAGTTTGTTTTCTTCATCATTTAAGGTGTTAATTATACGGATTCTTTCGTTTATTGTTTTGTATAGTCGTTCGATGTCGGCTATTCCTGTTTAAGTTGTGTTTAACTATATTTCTACTCCTTCAATATCAAGCCACCTTTTGAGTGCTAAGCTGGAAAAAGCGCCGTCTGTGTCTGCTTTTAGTACTGTTGGTTTTCCTAGCTGATTTTTGCGTTATATCCAATCTTTAGTCTTGATCTGTTCTAGAGTAGCGAGTTTTGAATAAATGTCCATGCAGCTGAGATAATGATTACTTTCTGAGGAATAAATGTCAATTACAAATTTATCACGGCAATGTTCGGGCTTAGGAGTAATTTTCATTGGCATGCTATGTTCTGTTTTAACTAAGTTGCAAATTTGACATTCATTTATTATATTTTGAATTGACAATTGGCTATTAGGAAAATAATATGTTTCACCAAAAAGTTTATGTGTTTTTTTTAATTCCGGGGTGTAACTGCTACATGGGTTTTTAGAATAAGTTCTGAGAATTCGGCATAAGAATTTATATTTTTTAAGCGAGTGAGACTTCTAAGAATTTTGGTATGGCTAGTTTTAATAATTTCTTTGTGTATTCTTTGGATTATTTCAAAGTCGGCGTCGCTATCTATAAACAATGCACTTGTTTTGGTACAGAAATGGTCAATTTAATATTGTTCGGCATTTTTTGCTGTCATGATGCCATAGGTAATGTAAGTAATTTGCTTTTATACCCTGAACCCATTGAAAGTGGGAAATCGGGGTATAATGGTTTTGTTAAATGTATGTAACAGGCAGAAGGAGGCGTGGCAGAGCGCATAAAGTATTAATATTCTTGATCAGGGTGACGAACTGAGTCGACTTAGCCCTGTCCGTCTGTCTGTCTGTCCGTCTGTCTGTCTGTCCGTCTGTCTGTCTGTCCGTCTGTCTGTCTGTCCGTCTGTCCGTCTGTCCGACTGTCCGTCTGTCCGTATGTATGAACGCATCGATCTCAGAACATATAAGAGCTAGAGACTTGAATTTTTTTTAAGTCCCTGTGTAGCAGGCGCAGATCAAGTTGGTTTCAAAAATTCGATAGCTATTTCCGTTTTAATGTTATCGATAAAAAACATGAATGAAATACAGTTATTAAATTATATATCGTTCATTTTTTGAGATAAAGTCTCCAAATTTTGTTTTTAGATTTTTAAATATTTTATAAAATTTCGGTTTTTGTTATATTTTGGATACCGGTCAAAAAAATTTAATTTTACAAGCTTAAATTTTTTCTGCGTTAATAAATACATAACTGAGTATATTTAAAAACGCAGATCGGATGTGGTTCAGGGGATTTCCTAGTCGGGCACCACCGACTAAAGTTTTCTTATTTGTTTAAAGTAATTTTCCTTTTTTTATATTAGGGGTGGCCTTAGAGAATATGATTTGTTTATTGAATGTGTTTATGGGTTTTTCTGTAATGAATATTAAATTACTGTTGTCCTCGTCAGAGCTATGTTGGGTGTGTTCGCTAAAATGTGCTTGTGTTATTATACTCTGTTCCCAAAGGGAAAAAGAGTATATTGGTTTTGTGCAATGTCCGTCTTGCTGTCCGTCCGTCTGTCCGTCTGTCCGTCTGGCCGTCTGTCCGTATGAACGCAAACCATTTCGACGCTATTGAAGCTAGAGACTTGAAATTTGGAACACATACTCGTGTAAACTCTCGAATCATAAAGTGTTAAGATTTTCCCGATACGCCCACTAGGGGCGTGGCAAATCGGAAAATGCATTTTCCGGTATGTCAGAAACCCTGTTAGTTGAAGTGCTAGAGAGTTGAAATTTGGAACGTATACTCGCGTTGACAACCCAAGATCAAAAAGGTATGGCGGATATATCTACGCCCATTGGGGGCGTGGCAAATCGGGTAAAACTGTATCTTCTGCAGTTTTAGAGCTAGAATGCCCAAATTTGGCATGTAAGTTAATGTTAAGATCCTATAAAGATCGATAAAAAAGTATATATCGACGCCACTTGGGGGCGTGTCAAATCAGATCTGACTATATAGTGATTTATACATATTCTATATCTCGAGCACTATTGATGCTAGAGACTTGAAATTTGGAATATATACTCGCGTTGACAACCCACGCTCCAAAAGATATGTCGGATATATCTACGCCCATAGGGGGCGTAACAAACCGCAAAAGTTTATATCTCCTAAAGTTTTAGAGCTAGAAGCTTCAAAATTGGCTAATTGAGTTACTGGTGACCTCCTTTATCGATGACCCAAAAATAATTGTTACGCCCCTTTAGGGCGTGGCGCACCGAAAAATACCCTGTAATTTTAACATTTTTGGAAGGTAAGCTTCCAAATTTTTTATTTAGACTCAATTTAGACTCCTTCTAAGAATTGGCCAAAAATTACATTTCTACGACCACTGGGGTCGTGGCAAATTGGAATTTTATTTTGCAGAGCTCTTGAGTTAAAATTGCAGCAGAATCACCATCACAAGAATAATCCGGTAGGTGGCGCTAAACTGCAATATTCTTACATAGCGGAATTAGTCATAAGCATGTACCGCCTACATAAATAAGCTTAATTTCTTGCTAAGTAGGCAGAAAAAATTGTAAGAGACATATAAATATATGTATTTCGATTTAATGTTTAAATAATTGACCACCTAATATTAATATAGTTTTCCATAGCCTAGGTCAGTTATTTCGTTATTTTCGTATGTTGGCAATGCTTCAGACGATTCCCAAGTGGCACTGTTAAAAGACTCAATTGGTTATGTAAAGAAAATCAATCACACTTTCAAATTAACAGACAACTCTTAAGTTAACAGACTGCTTTGCATAAAAATTATAAAATGCATGGTGCAGTTATATTTTTTTGTCTAGCTCATAAAATCATCATATTCATACAAACGATTGAAGCGAGTCATAATTTATAAAAATTTGACTCATTTACATATATATATTTTTAGAATTTTAATAAATATATAGTTATTTTGAGTCAGAAGCTAATTCTAGCGGCGACTTTAACAAATTAAGATAAACTTTAAAATGTAATATGCCAGAAGCCCCTATGGGAACAGAGTATCATGCAGTCGGTTGCGCCCGACTGCAACGTTCTTACTTGTATTTATTCTGGATAAGGCATCAGCTATGTGGTTTTCTTTACCTTTGATGTATTTTATGTCAAAGTCATATTCAGATAACTTAACTCTCCATCGAGCTAATTTTGAATTTGGTTCTTTCATTTTGTACATTTTTAATTTCAAAATGTGCTCCAAGTAAGTAATGTCGAAATGTTTTTGTTGCCCACATAATGGATAAGAGTTCTTTTTCTAAAGCACGAAAACCGTGATCATTGAGAGTTATGCTGATGTAACTAAGTGGGTGTCCGTATTGAGAGAGTATAGCTCCAAGAGCTACGTTACTTGCGTCTGTAGTTAATACGAATTTACTATTGAAATCTGGTATTTTTAAAATGGGATCACTGGAAATGAGTTGTTTTACTTTTTCGAAAGCTTATACGTATTCTGGCCTTCGTATGTCAATTTTTGAATCTTTTTTTAGAGCTACTGTCATTGGTTTGGCTATGTCTGCAAAATTGGAGATAAATTTTCTTACCTTGAGGAAAACTGGAGAGTACCTCGCCGTATTTGCTGAGGCTACCTCCTGCTGCGTTATGATGTTGACTTTACCTATCCTGGCTGAACATCCAGCATACAGCTCTATTATGCCTTGGTTTGGTAATAAGACCATCTCCTCGTTGTTTCCGCATATGATGTGGGCTGACTTCTTCTCAAATACTTTGAAGAGCCACTGGTTTTTCCGTGCAGCTTTTTAACAAAGGTGTCCTCCTCGTACTCGATCATATTGCACGGCTGCTTGTTGCTTGACTTTAAAGGCGATATTTCACAACTCTCGTCATCTGCATCTTTCCACACCCAACTTCCCTTGCATAAGTACGTGTCCTCGTCTCTACTTCCGTTTCAGTCATTGAGTGGTACGTGTTTATCTCAGTATTGAGGATAAGGAATTTAGTTTTCACTCTCGGAATCACCTTTCTTCCTTTGAGCACGAGTGGTATAGGTACTGCTTCGAAGAGATTGGCATGCCTTGCGTCTATGACTAGCAGGTTGTCCTTGAATATCGCTTGTGCCTTCATTAGTTTGTATACTAATTGAAACCATTTTGGGGAGTTTCCGCCGGGAAGAAGTTGGCTTCTTTGTAACTTCTTTTGAATTTTGTTGAGTTCGGTCAACATTTTATTTGGTTCAACCAGGGACGTATGAACTCTTCCTTGGTCAATATCCGTCACAAGGGCAATTACTGCTGATTGAATGTCTTCGGTTTCATCAATCCAGTTTTGCACTTGGTTGATCAACATGAAGAATGTTACAGACTCCTTGTAAACGAAGAAGTTCTCTTTCATCGTGTTTGCCATCTTGTTTATTTCGTTTGTGAGTTTTTCAAAGTTTTTATTCACCTCTTCTGTGGTAGATCGCAACAGGTTTGAAGTCGCATTGATTATTGAAGTCTGGTTGCTGACATAATCATTTAGGCGTTTTTCATTTTTTTCCTTTATTCTATTTACAGTGTCAATGTCGAAAAACATTATAAGCCGTTTTTATACTCTGTTCCCAAAGGGAAAAAGAGTATATTGGTTTTGTGCAATGTCCGTCTTGCTGTCCGTCCGTCTGTCCGTCTGTCCGTCTGGCCGTCTGTCCGTCTGTCCGTCTGTCCGTATGAACGCAAACCATTTCGACGCTATTGAAGCTAGAGACTTGAAATTTGGAACACATACTCGTGTATACCCTCGAATTATAAAGTGTTAAGATTTTCCCGATACGCTCACTAGGAGCGTGGCAAATCGGAAAATGCATTTCCCGGTATGTCAGAAACCCTGTTAGTTGAAGTGCTAGAGAGTTGAAATTTGGAACGTATACTCGCGTTGACAACCCAAGATCAAAAAGGTATGGCGGATATATCTACGTCCATTGGGGGCGTGGCAAACCGCAAAAGTTTATATCTCCTAAAGTTTTAGAGCTAGAAGCTTCAAAATTGGTTAGTTCAGTTACTGGTGACCTCCTTTATCGATGACCCAAAAATAAAAGTTACGCCCCTTTAGGGCGAGGCACACCGAAAAATACCCTGTAATTTCCACATTTTTGGAAGGTAAGCTTCCAAATTTTGCTGTTACGTCAATTTAGACTCCTTCTAAGAATTGGCCAAAAATTACATGTCTACGACCACTGGGGGCGTGGCAAATTGGAATTTTATTTTGCAGAGCTCTTGAGTTAAAATTGCAGCAGAATCACCATCACAAGAATAATCCGGTAGGTGGCGCTAAACTGCAATATTCTTACATAGCGGAATTAGTCATAAGCATGTACCGCCTACATAAATAAGCTTAATTTCTTGCTAAGTAGGCAGAAAAAATTGTAAGAGACATATAAATATATGTATTTCGATTTAATGTTTAAATAATTGACCACCTAATATTAATATAGTTTTCCATAGCCTAGGTCAGTTATTTCGTTATTTTCGTATGTTGGCAATGCTTCAGACGATTCCCAAGTGGCACTGTTAAAAGACTCAAATGGTTATGTAGAGAAAATCAATCACACTTTCAAATTAACAGAAAACTGCTTTGCATAAAAATTATAAAATGCATGGTGCAGTTATATTTTTTTGTCTAGCTCATAAAATCATCATATTCATACAAACGATTGAAGCGAGCCATAATTTATAAAAATTTTACTCATTATATCATATATATATTTTTAGAATTTTAATAAATATATAGTTATTTTGAGTCAGAAGCTAATTCGAGCGGCGACTTTAACAAATTAAGATAAACTTTAAAATGTAATATGCCAGAAGCCCCTATGGGAACAGAGTATCACGCAGTCGGTTGCGCCCGACTGCAACGTTCTTACTTGTTATACCCTGAACCCATTGAAAATGGGAAATCAGGGTATAATGTGTTTCATCCAATTCAATATTATAATTATACTCATTGTCATCAGAATCACACTGCAATTCGTTTTCATTTGATGTTGTACACGGAAGGTCTAAAAGATTTAGCACCTCTTGTGAAAATGGTTTTTTTTTTTATTTTTTGTAATTTAGATTCCATTACTTGACTATAGATTGGATAAATGTTGCTGTGGTGTCTTTTATTCATTAGTCTATTGTTAATGTATTGCTGTTTTGTAAATGAATTTTCCAGGAGGTAAGCCTAAGCTTCATCCGGTGTAAGTGGAAAGGGTTTTTGTATTTCAAAAAGCTTTTTGAATTCAGTTGGGTATTCGGGTGTTTTTATAGTTTTCTGAAGAACAAAAGCCACGTCCTTCCTGCATTCTTTCTTTGCAGCGACTGTTGCAGCATGTACAAGAAGATTTGTGTTACAATTATTTTCTTTTGCAAGCTCAGACGCAAATTATCTTTTTAATCTTGTACCTGCATTAGTGTAAGATAAAGTTTTACGTCCTATTTGTGGGGTCTTGCAGTTTTCATCAATATTAATTGATATTTTCGACGCCAGCCATACAGTATGCTTAGACATGAACCGTTCTAGCATATAGTTACATTTGGGTAGATATCTATGAATGTAACTAGTAAGAAGTCTTCATTGATTGTTGTCATCAGTTGGTTGTTACCTTGGCAGTGTTGATTTGCCAATTCTTGAAGACAGCGGACAGCTAAAAATGGCGCAGCTGACGTCCCGTATGTTATTGTAGTCAGCTTAAACTCGCTTATTGGCATTTTAGGGTTGTCTCTCCAGAGGATGTACTGATATTCCTGATCGTCTTTGGGAACTTTAATCTGGCGATACATTTTCTCGATGTCAGATGTCATCACATATTTCCATTGTCGCCACTTGATCAAAATATCGAAGATATCCTTTTGTATTTTGGGTCCGACTAGCATCACATCATTTAGACTTAATCCATTGGAAGTTTTGCTGAAGCATCAAACACTACTCTTAATTTAGTAGTAAGGCTGTTTGGTCTGATAATTGCTTGATGTGGCATGTAGTATTTGCCTTGGCCAATAGTGTCTACAGGTTCCATGTGACCCAGCTTCAAGTATTGTTCCATGAAGGCACCGTATTCCGTGAACATTTGGGGATGTTTCCTGAATTTATTTTCCATTTGCAGTAGTCTTGCGGCAGCCTGTTTCCAAGAGTTTCCTAGCTCGAAGTTTTTTCGGAATGGTATGGAGACTACTAGCCGGACTTGTTCATCCCTTGTGGTTGTTTCTTGGAACGCTTTTTCACAATCAGTGCTATCTTCCGAGTCGCTGGTGTTACTCTCAAGCTCCCAGAATCGCTCGAGGTCGTCCAGGCACATCGTTGTTGTTGCGCTGATTACCTTGTTATTTGATGATCTAGCTATGTTGCCGGAAACAATCTAGCCAAGTTCAGTCTTTTGTCCAAGTGTTTCGTTGATTTTTTTACTTTTTCCAACATGATTAGGGGGAGTAAGTCAACGCCAATGACAACATCAACTCTACTGGGTGCATTGAAATATGGGTCTGCTAGCTCGCAACCCATCCAATCCTTCTTGACATCCATGTCAACTTTCTTGCTCGGTATAGCTTTCTGCAGTTTTGGCATAACGAGTGCTTGCGTTGTGGTAGCGAATTTGCTTTTAAACCTTGGTTTAATTTTTAGCAGACGCTATTTTTCAATATCTCAACATTTTGTGAGATTCCTTGAACTTCCACGTTCCGTTTAATTCGACGCAGTTTTAGATGTTGCGCGGCTTCTTCAGATATCAGCGTTTTTTGTGAGCCTCCATCTATAAGAGCCCTTAGCTGCTCGTATTTTTCGGACTTATTCTGAATTTGAATAAGCGCAGTTGCCAGCAGCGTATCTTGCCCTTTATTTTCCTTTTGACAATTGCTGTTGACGGTCTCTTTTTTATTTGCATCCTCATGAAGCAAATTGTTGTGGGCTTTGGAGCATTGATTGTGTTCAGGCTTGAACATACGATAATATACAAAGATTGTAAACATGCCTTCTTCGCACTCAACGACTAGCAGGTAGTGCAACACCAATAGATAAGAGTCACATGTTTGGAATCTAAAATTAGACTGACCAACGCTGAGCCTTACAAACTCAGCAATAAGCTAGATTTAAGGGATGATTTTATACATGAGCCAGGGTATATATACACTGGCTCAGAAGAATAAAGATTAATATAAAACTGAACACCACCGCAGCTAAGTGTATTCAGGGTCCTTCGAACCAATCATCGAGCCGGAATACAAAACTGAACACCATCACACCATTAAGTGTATTCATGGTCCTTCGATCCAACTACAAGTCTTTTAAACGTTTTTGTGAAAGTATAGTGAAAAATTGTTTTAAAAATTTTGTTTCTTTGGCTTACCAATCTAAGCTGTGAGTAGAGACACAGCACGATCAACCAGGTGATCAAAACAAAAAAAAACTCCAACGGGTCAAGCCAAAGAGTAAAAAAAAACAAGTAAGAAAACTCTAGTCGAGGGTACCCGACTAGGAGATCCCCTGAACCCCGTCCGATCTGCGTTTTTAAATATATTCCGTATCTTGTATACATTACAAACTTATACAAAATTTAATTAAATTGCTAATCTTGCACTTTCACAATCAAATAGCATGTTTTTATTTTTAAAGAATATAATATAATTTTTAAAGAGTAATAATAATTTAATAAAAGAAAAAAAATAAAAAATTAAGAAAATACGACATAAAAATATTTGACATCGGCTGGGTTTGAACCCAGACCTGCAAGGCACGGCGTGCCCCGCTTCTATCAACCCCGCCACTGCACTGCTTAGACAAGCAGTAGCAAAATTCACGCAGTCAGCTGTAATTGTTGTGATTCTTAGAACAGACAAGAATGCTCGCATTCGAATGTCTCAATGTATGTGTGCACATGTATAGAAAAAACGAAAACAGGGGTGGGTTTCTGGTCACATGTTGCAATTGACAAAACGTTTTGTTTAATTACTTTTGTGATACTTAATGGATTTCAATGAAATTTTCAGCATATGATCTACATATTATATTGAATATTTTGCAGTTGTATAAAATCACAAACTCATTCACATATTGGCTATATTTGCAACTAACCTTCAATTTGAAAATTTTTGAAAAATTTTGAACCAATATCCAAAATCTAACAAAAACCGAAATTGTATAAAATATAAATGAAACTTAATGCAAAATTTTGAGACTCTAGCTCCAAATATGTACGAGATAGAATTAATAAACTGTATTTCGATAAGGTTTTTAATCGATAACATTAAAACGGTATAAGTTATCGATTGTTTGAAACAAACTTGATCTGCGCCTGCTATTCAGGGACTTCCAAAAAAAAATTCAAGTCTCTAGCTCTTATAGGTTCTGAGATCGACGCGTTCATACATACGGACGGACGGACGGACGGACAGACAGACAGACGGACAGGGCTAAATCGACTCAGTTCGTCACCCTGATCAAGAATATATATACTTTATGGGGTCTGCCACGCCTCCTTCTGTCTGTTACATACATTTAACAAAACCATTATACCCTGATTTCCCATTTTCAATGGGTTCAGGGTATAAAAACATACACACATAAACACAAATAAGATGCTGTCGGGAAAAACTGTGGAGTTGCTAATAAAAATAATCAGAGATTTATGCTAATATCCTGCAGACCATCGCGAACAAGGATGCGCTATCAGTCCTTGATAAATTGGCAGCAGAATTCACTCCCAATCACTCAATACTGGTAAAAATTGGTGTCGTCGACCATCAATATTTTAAGGAGAAAGTATATGATGGTATAGTGGAAAACATCAGGACCTATAAAGAGTCTCTGATGAAGGTCGACGTTGCCGACCATGCCATTGACCAACCAACATCCAGCAAAAACACGGAAATGCAACTGGAACATCCAAGGCAAAACATATTCAGCAGGAAGAAAGGTTTTCACGAAAAAGTTTAAGCCCAACGGATGTGCTGGTAGACCTTGTAGATAGAAGAGCTCTAAAAGTAGGGTAGCACATTCAAGTGCATGCCAACCTAGAGCTCTGCAACCAGGAAGAAATCCTTGTCTATAAAGACATGTTGATTTTCTTATGGGACAAAGTCCAGTCGACACTCGCAGATTTAAAAGCAGAATCTGAAAAATTTGACTTCGACATCGAAGAGATTGATGAACTGGAGTGCAACGTCAACTTACTGACAAAGAGACTCAACAGAAGAATATGTGACTTGCACAACATAAAGGAAGACATTCCAGAGCTACCGAAAGTGGATCTTCCTCACTTTAATGGAAGTCCCAAAGAGTGGCCAACGATCTTCGAACTGTTCTCCGAGGTGATTCATAACAGGAAAGATATCAGCGACACAAGGAAGCTGAACTACCTCAAATCATGCCTCAAAGGAGAAGCCAAAATGGTCGTAAGCCATTTGTTAATGGGATCGTCTGCTAGCTACAATTCAGCGTGGGAGCTTATATGCAAGCGCTACGAAAATACGCGCAAAATATTTGCTAACGCCGTTAACCAGCTAGTGGAGATGGAACTGCTGAAGAACAATGATGAAGGCAGTATCCGCAAGTTCTTGGACACAGCGACTGAGTGCATCTTTATCATCAAAGAAAAAGGCCAAATTAGTAAGGATGCTGATGTGGTATTCGCTCAGATATTGCTGCGACCATTCTCGACGGAAGTCCTACAACTTTACGAGCAGCATGTAAAGAAGGCAAGAGAAATACAGTCCTTGGACAATGTGCTGAAGTTTTTTGAGCAACTGTATAACTCAATAGACTCAGTGCAAAAGAGTGTCATTCATACTCCTATGGAAGCAAAGAAGACGAGCTACAAAAGATGCCGTTTTTGCCAACTGGATGGCCATGATATAACCAGGTGTCAGGAATTTAGAGCTGAGCCTGTTAAAAATCGCAAGGAGTTTGTGTTTAAAAACGCGCTATGCTTTAAATGCCTAAGCACTCATAGCATTAAAGATTGCATAAAGAATTGGACATACAATCTGAATACGTTTAACTGCGGTGGTGTTCAGTTTTATATTATTATTTATTCTTCTGAGCCAGTGTATATATACCCTGGCTCATGCATAAAATCAACCCTTAAATCTAGCTTATCTATTGCTGAGTTTGTAAGGCTCAGCGTTGGTCTATCTAATTTTAGATTCCAAACATGTGACCCTTATCTATTGGTGTTGCACTACCTGCTAGTCGTTGAGTGCGAAGAAGGCATGTTTACAATCTTTGTATATTATCGTATGTTCAAGCCTGAACATTCTGTGGGGCCCAGAAAATGAGACAGCTAGCCACTGCTGCCTCTGGTTTCTCCTCTTAATAATATACAGGACAAATTCAACTATTATAATTATTATTAATCCTAACGAAATGTGTCCATTCATAGTGTGGAAGGCCAGGTCGTCACCACAATATGGTGAAGTGGCGTCCGGATCTCCTGCGGCGTTATAATGGTGACTATCCTATCCTGGCTGAACATCCAACATACTGCTCGCTTGTGCCTTTATTAGTTTGTATACTAATTTAAGCCTCTTTGGAGAGTTTCCGCCGGGAAGGAGTTGGCTTCTTTGTAGCTTCTTTTCATTTTCAATTTCGTTAAGTTCGGTACCTTGAATCCCGGCAATGATCCTGTCATCATTTGACACCAATTCTTCCGAATCGCTGGTGTTTCTTTCAAGCTCACAGAAGTACTCGAGGTCGTCTAGGCAAATCGTTGTTGATGCGCTGATTACCTTGTTGGTTGATGATCTAGCTATGTTGCCGGTAACAATCAATCCAAGTTCAGTCTTTTGTCCAAGTGTTTCGTTGATTTTTTTTACTTTTTCCAACATGATTAGGGGGAGTAAGTCAACGCCAATGACAACATCAACTCTACTGGGTGCATTGAAATATGGGTCTGCTAGCTCGCAACCCATCCAATCCTTCTAGACATCCATGTCAACTTTCTTGCTCGGTATAGCTTTCTGCAGTTTTGGCATAACGAGTGCTTGCATTGTGGTAGCGAATTTGCTTTTAAACCTTGGTTTAATTTTTAGCAGACGCTATTTTTCAATATCTCAACATTTTGTGAGATTCCTTGAACTTCCACGTTCCGTTTAATTCGACGCAGTTTTAGCTGTTGCGCGGCTTCTTCAGATATCAGCGTTTTTTGTGAGCCTCCATCTATAAGGGCCTTTAGCTGCTCGTATTTTCCAGATTTTTTTCGAATCTGAATAAGCGCAGTTGTCCTTTATTATATTTTAGACAATTGCTGCTGACGGTTTTTTTTTTATTTGCATCCTCATGAAGCAAATTGTTGTGGGATTTGGAGCATTGATTGCATGTCCAATTCTTTATGCAATCTTTAATGCTATGAGTGCTTAGGCATTTAAAGCATAGCGCTTTTTTAAACACAAACTCCTTGCGCTTTTTAACAGGCTCAGCTCTAAATTCCTGACACCTGGTTATATCATGGCCATCCAGTTGGCAAAAACGGCATCTTTTGTAGCTCGTCTTCTTTGCTTCCATAGGCGTATGAATGGCACTCTTTTGCCACTGAGTCTATTGAGTTATATAGTTGCTCAATAAACTCCAGCACATTGTCCAAGGACTGTATTTCTCTTGCCTTCTTTACATGTTGCTCGTAAAGTTGTAGGACTTCCGTCGAGAATCGTCGCAGCAAAATCTGAGCGAAAATGTATTTTTATTCTGGATAAGGCATCAGCTATGTGGTTTTCTTTACCTTTAATTTATTTTATGTCAAAGTCATATTCAAATAACTTAACTCTCCATCGAGCTAATTTTGAATTTGGTTCTTTCATTTTGTACAACCAGTATAATGGTTGATGGTAGTTTTTAATTTCAAAATGTGCTCCAAGTAAGTAATGTCGAAATGTTTTTGTTGCCCACATAATGGATAAGAGTTCTTTTTCTAAAGCACGAAACCCGTGATCATTGAGTGTTATGGTGATGTAACTAAGTGGGTGTCCGTATTGAGAGAGTATAGCTCCAAGAGCTACGTTACTTGCGTCTGTAGTTAATACGAATTTACTATTGAAATCTGGTATTTTTAAAATGGGATCACTGGAAATGAGTTGTTTTACTTTTTCGAAAGCTTATACGTA
Organism: Drosophila leonis; assembly: GCA_035045365.1. Lineage (NCBI taxonomy): Eukaryota > Metazoa > Arthropoda > Insecta > Diptera > Drosophilidae > Drosophila > Drosophila leonis. Next base: position 254,463 of record JAWNPC010000835.1, read on the forward strand.
TTCTGGCCTTCGTATGTCAATTTTTGAATCTTTTTTTAGAGCTACTGTCATTGGTTTGGCTATGTCTGCAAAATTGGAGATAAATTTTCTGTAATATCCAGTGAATACACTTGACTGCGATGGTGTTCAATTTTGTATTACTTCTTCATTCTTCTGAGCCAGTGTATATATACCCTGACCCATGTATAAAATCGACCCTTAAATCTAGCTTATCTATTGCTGAGTTTGTAAGGCTCAGCGTTGGTCTATCTAATCTTAGATTCCAAACATGTGACCCTTATCTATTGCTGTTGCACTACCTACTAGTCGTTGAGTGCGAAGAAGGCATGCTTACAATCTATGTATATTATCGTATGATAATATACACTGAACACTTATTTATTGCTGAGTTTGAAAGGCTCAGCGTTGATCTGTCTTATTTTAGGTTCCAAACATGTGATCCTTATCTACCTGCTAGTCGTTGAAATTTTTTTTGGAAGTCCATGTATAGCAGGCACAGATCAAGTTTGTTTCAAACATTCGATAACTATTACCGTTTTATTTATTTTATTTTATTTTATTACATTATCTTAATACAATTTTTTAATTCTATTTCGTACATCTTTATAGCTAGAGTCTCCAAATTTGGAATTTACTTTCACTCATATTTTATACATATTGGTTCAAAATATTAAAAAAAATTTTAAATTGAAGGTTAGTTGCAAATATAGCCAATATGTGAATGAGTTTGACATTTTATACAACTGAAAAATATTCAATATAATATGTAGATCATATGCTAAAAATTTTATTGAAATCCATTAAGTATCAGAGAAGTAATTAAACAAAACGTTTTGTCCCCGTTTTCATTTTTTCTATACATGTGCACACATACATTGAGACATTCGAATGCGAGCATTCTTGCCTGTTCTAAGAATCAAAACACTTACAGCTGACTGCTTGAATTTTGTTATCATTCTTAGCTTAATTTTTTAGTGGTTTTTTTTACACACACAATGGTGGTGACGGTAGAGGTGATGCGCTTTGATCAGTAGATGTTGGTTCGACTTTTTTATTTTTTTCTTTTATTAATTTATGAGTACTATTATTCTTAAAAAAAATTACTTTTTTGACAAACATCCTATTTGATTGTGAAAGTGCAAGATTGGCAATTTTGTTAAATTTTGTATAAGTTTGTAATATATACAAGATACGAAATGTCTTTAAAAACGCAGATCGCACGGGGTTCAGGGGATCTCCAAGTCGAGCACCCACGACTAGAGTTTTCTCACTTGTTTTCTTCTTCTTTTGGCGCGTGCCAAATTTTCTCCTTTACCGATGTTGCGCGTCGTGTGCCAAAAACCGAATTGATTTCTCACCGCGGTCGACTCGCTTGCTTAGTTCGGCGACACAACTCCCCACAGCGCCGCTCTTCACCACCGAGCTTTCACCATGCTGTGCAGAGTTGCATCGCCGATCGTCGGCGCGCATCTGAGCCGTTATTTTTAAATTTAAATGTCTACTTCTAATTACTCATATCTTACTTACTATAGCTGCGCTTCATGAGTCTTCTTTTTTTATACCCTGAACCCATTGAAAATGGGAAATCAGGGTATAATGGTTTTGTTAAGCTGTCAAATGTATGTAACAGGCAGAAGGGGGTGTGGCAGACCCCATAAAGTATATATATTCTTGATCAGGGAGACGAGCTGAGTCGATTTAACCCTGTCCGTCTGTCCGTCTGTCCGTATGTATGAACGCGTCGATTTCAGAACATATAAGAGCTAGAGACTTGAAATTTTTTTTGACGTACCTGTATAGCACGCGCATATCGAGTTTGTTTTAAAAAATCGATAACTTTTCCCGTTCTTTTGTTATCGATTAAAAACCTTATCGAAATGAAGTTAATAAATTATATCTCGTACATGTTTGAAGCTAGAGTCTCCAAATTGCATTTAGTTTCATTTATATTTTATACAATTTCGGTTTTTGTTATAGTTTGGATATTGGTTCAATTCCACACACGCACTGAATATTTGTCAATGTTTTGCCAAAAAGAGGTTGTAACGAACCTTCGGTTTATCCCGAGTTCAAGCCGGGCCAGTTTCAGCCGACTGTGTGTTCGTGCCAACAAATTTATTTGTTGAAGCCCCTGCGATAATAAGTAGTCGATAATGTGTTTGGTTTGAGTTGAGAAATATATTTGAACGTGTTTCTTAGAATTTACAATTCACGATATTCACAAGATTCGATGCCTGCCTGAGGTACTCCTGCTATATGCAAGGACTCGCCTCCTATCATGCACACCTGTACACAGGATTAGAGGATATGCGTTCAGCGTACTCCGGCTGTACGAGCGGTTGTGCCTTGGTTAGCTGTTGAGTGGTTCACGCACTCCAGGATGCGCCAGGATTTGTGCTGTATGCTCCGGCAGTTCGCTCGGATCACTTACAGCCCACTCCTACGGCTGGATTCGCTTACAACACACCACAGCTTCCCCTCAGACACAAGACGCGCTCTTTCGCACGGCTACGTGAACACTTACTCACTCCTGTCCCAGGTTTCGCCAACTTCTAGCGCTAGGTTCAGCTGCAGCGCACCAATGTCCTTGTTGGTGGCAGCTGATGATCCTTTGTCCTCGCTGGGTTGCCTATGATCCTTAATAGGCGTCCGAGATATCTTCCTTGGATATCCTTGGATTTTCCCACGATGTCCTTGATCTGTTGAAGTCCTTGATATCGATGTCCTTTCGATATCGGTGTCCTTCGATGTCCCTCGATGTCCTTTTGGTTGATCACTACCTTCGCGTTGACTTTCGGCACTTTCACGTTCACTTTCACTTTTTGATACTTTTTTTACTGCCCTGTACTGAGCCACGGGCGCCTTTTTATAGCCCAGACGCAGGCCCTGCTTCGTGCTCTAACGGCTCCTCGCTCGGCTCTGGAGCGGGGCCTGTCTGTCGCTCGTGCCCGATTTAACGGCAACATCACGCGATCTTTTGCGACGCCAAATGTCGCTTGATCGCGTGGCAGCCGCTCATTGGCCGAAATACCGTTATGGCTGTGCGAGTAAAAGAATCCACTACTTTCACTTGGCCACGAACGGTACCTCGGCTAACGGTCGCCGATGATCGTCGTGGGAGCGACGCGAGCCAATTGCTGAATCTGTAGGAGCGAAAGAGCCGAACCCTCTTTCGGACTCTGACCCTTTCCAGTCGCGAGGGCCGCTCCTACAGTACTCGCGTCGCTGTGTGGAGCAACATACATATGCACGTATATGCATATAAACACATAGCAACTACATGTATTTATATACACTACTACTTGCATACATATATTGCTCCTCACACTCCCCTCTTCCCGCGGGAAAAACACGAAAACTTCGTGTTTTGAATTTTGGCGCTCCACTCTGTTTGCGTTGCTCCGTTCTGCGGCGCTCCGTTCTGCGTCCCTCCGTTCTGCGTCGCTCCGTTCTGCGTCGCTCCGTTCTGCGTCGCTCCGATCTGCGTCGCTCCGTTCTGCGTCGATCGCTGCTGTTAACGCTCTGTTAACCTTCTGTTAAGACTCGCCTGCAGCTGTTCTTCTCGCTGTTGGCAACTCCGTGAGCTGCAGGTGAGTGTTTTGGTTTACAATTTGTAAAATATTTCGAATTTTACAAATTTTCCCATCTTTCCATCCCGGAATATATTCTCCCCGATGCCCTTGCCTATGATCGGCCGCCGCCGCTTCTGCCCACGCCGGGTGCTGCTGCAAAACATACCTCTTGTATGTTCTTTTCTTCCTTTAGGCCCCGGTGGCGGTGCGGCTGTGTGTGTGTGGCGGCCGATGATTTTGCCAATTGGCACACCATGTTCCTCGCCGCTGGTTCTCCCTCAGCCATGGCTGCGACCGCTCTTCGGACGGCTGCTGGTGTTCCGAAGGGGTGTCTGCGGTCGATCCGCGGTTTGCCCTCGGAATTTCGCAACAACAGACGTCGTTCGCAACTGCCTCCGGCACGCCGCTTCTTGACGACGGTTGGCGTCCCGGCTCACTCCTCGGTCGCGCACAGCTTCCGCGAAGTCGCTGACCAGTGCGCGAGGATCGGCCGGTACGTTCTTCCGTCGTCCAAGCTCGGACGGCCGGTGCATCCAGTTGCGTGGCACACGTCTGCTATTGCTGAAAATTCCAAAGCACACACCCGCATCCCCTTGCCGCAGTAAGTACTCTATTATTGGCAAATCTTTTTTTCTTTATTTATTATATTTTGTTTCTTTCCTTACTCCCCCAGGTCCGCAAAAGCCCTGCACCCCGTGCGGCCACGCCGCACCCGATACCGCACGCCGTCCACGTATACTATACGTGCTGTGCGGCTGGTGCCTCTTTCCTCCATTTTGACGGCGTGCCTCTCCAACTCCGCCGGCCATTCCCCACGACTCACCTCCATCCACACTCTCGAGGTGTCCAGCTCCGGCAGCGACGTCTGCCGCTGGAGGACCGGTCGTGTCGGTGGAGGCGGCGCAGGTTCCGATATCTGCCGTTGCAGCGTTGGCCTAGGAGGCAGCCTGATGGGCATCCACTCCTCTTCTTCGTCCTGCGGCGGAGTGTCGGACGGCGTGGTCACCCGGGACGGCGGCTGCGGCGGCGCATCAGGCTGTACCTCCTCTTCCAGAGAGAATCCGTGGGGCCACGGCGCAAGTGGCTCCTTCCACCGGATGGTGATGTGAGCCTCGTGCTCCAACATCCCTCCCCTCACCTGCTCCTCGTACGTGGCCGTGATCTGTGGTGGCTCAGGCACTTCCTGCTCCTCCTCCTCAGAGTCCGAGATCACGATGATCTCGTCCTCGACGGCTGGCTCCTCTTTTCCTGAGCTGAGTCGATTTAACCCTGTCCGTCTGTCCGTCTGTCCGTATGTATGAACGCGTCGATTTCAGAACATATAAGAGCTAGAGACTTGAAATTTTTTTTGACGTACCTGTATAGCACGCGCATATCGAGTTTGTTTTAAAAAATCGATAACTTTTCCCGTTCTTTTGTTATCGATTAAAAACCTTATCGAAATGAAGTTAATAAATTATATCTCGTACATGTTTGAAGCTAGAGTCTCCAAATTGCATTTAGTTTCATTTATATTTTATACAATTTCGGTTTTTGTTATAGTTTGGATATTGGTTCAATTCCACACACACACTGAATATTTGTCAATGTTTTGCCAAAAAGAGGTTGTAACGAACCTTCGGTTTATCCCGAGTTCAAGCCGGGCCAGTTTCAGCCGACTGTGTGTTCGTGCCAACAAATTTATTTGTTGAAGCCCCTGCGATAATAAGTAGTCGATAATGTGTTTGGTTTGAGTTGAGATATATATTTTGAACGTGTTTCCTATAATTTACAAATCACGATATACACAAGATTCGATGCCTGCCTGCGGTACTCCTGCTATACGCAAGAACTCGCCTCCTATCATGCACACCTGTACACAGGATTAGAGGATATGCGTTCAGCGTACTCCGGCTGTACGAGCGGTTGTGCCTTGGTTAGCTGTTGAGTGGTTCACGCACTCCAGGATGCGCCAGGATTTGTGCTGTATGCTCCGGCAGTTCGCTCGGATCACTTACAGCCCACTCCTACGTCTGGATTCGCTTACAACACACCACAGCGTCCCCTCAGACACAAGACGCGCTCTTTCGCACGGCTACGTGAACACTTACTCACTCCTGTCCCAGGTTTCGCCAACTTCTAGCGCTAGGTTCAGCTGCACCGCACCAATGTCCTTGTTGGTGGCAGCTGATGATCCTTTGTCCTCGCTGGGTTGCCTATGATCCTTAATAGGCGTCCGAGATATCTTCCTTGGATATCCTTGGATTTTCCCACGATGTCCTTGATCTGTTGAAGTCCTTGATATCGATGTCCTTTCGATATCGGTGTCCTTCGATGTCCCTCGATGTCCTTTTGGTTGATCACTACCTTCGCGTTGACTTTCGGCACTTTCACGTTCACTTTCACTTTTTGATACTTTTTTTACTGCCCTGTACTGAGCCACGGGCGCCTTTTTATAGCCCAGACGCAGGCCCTGCTTCGTGCTCTAACGGCTCCTCGCTCGGCTCTGGAGCGGGGCCTGTCTGTCGCTCGTGCCCGATTTAACGGCAACATCACGCGATCTTTTGCGACGCCAAATGTCGCTTGATCGCGTGGCAGCCGCTCATTGGCCGAAATACCGTTATGGCTGTGCGAGTAAAAGAATCCACTACTTTCACTTGGCCACGAACGGTACATCGGCTAACGGTCGCCGATGATCGTCGTGGGAGCGACGCGAGCCAATTGCTGAATCTGTAGGAGCGAAAGAGCCGAACCCTCTTTCGGACTCTGACCCTTTCCAGTCGCGAGGGCCGCTCCTACAGTACTCGCGTCGCTGTGTGGAGCAACATACATATGCACGTATATGCATATAAACACATAGCAACTACATGTATTTATATACACTACTACTTGCATACATATATTGCTCCTCACACTCCCCTCTTCCCGCGGGAAAAACACGAAAACTTCGTGTTTTGAATTTTGGCGCTCCACTCTGTTTGCGTTGCTCCGTTCTGCGGCGCTCCGTTCTGCGTCCCTCCGTTCTGCGTCGCTCCGTTCTGCGTCGCTCCGTTCTGCGTCGCTCCGATCTGCGTCGCTCCGTTCTGCGTCGATCGCTGCTGTTAACGCTCTGTTAACCTTCTGTTAAGACTCGCCTGCAGCTGTTCTTCTCGCTGTTGGCAACTCCGTGAGCTGCAGGTGAGTGTTTTGGTTTACAATTTGTAAAATATTTCGAATTTTACAAATTTTCCCATCTTTCCAGCCCGGAATATATTCTCCCCGATGCCCCTGCCTATGATCGGCCGCCGCCGCTTCTGCCCACGCCGGGTGCTGCTGCAAAACATACCTCTTGTATGTTCTTTTCTTCCTTTAGGCCCCGGTGGCGGTGCGGCTGTGTGTGTGTGGCGGCCGATGATTTTGCCAATTGGCACACCATGTTCCTCGCCGCTGGTTCTCCCTCAGCCATGGCTGCGACCGCTCTTCGGACGGCTGCTGGTGTTCCGAAGGGGTGTCTGCGGTCGATCCGCGGTTTGCCCTCGGAATTTCGCAACAACAGACGTCGTTCGCAACTGCCTCCGGCACGCCGCTTCTTGACGACGGTTGGCGTCCCGGCTCACTCCTCGGTCGCGCACAGCTTCCGCGAAGTCGCTGACCAGTGCGCGAGGATCGGCCGGTACGTTCTTCCGTCGTCCAAGCTCGGACGGCCGGTGCATCCAGTTGCGTGGCACACGTCTGCTATTGCTGAAAATTCCAAAGCACACACCCGCATCCCCTTGCCGCAGTAAGTACTCTATTATTGGCAAATCTTTTTTTCTTTATTTATTATATTTTGTTTCTTTCCTTACTCCCCCAGGTCCGCAAAAGCCCTGCACCCCGTGCGGCCACGCCGCACCCGATACCGCACGCCGTCCACGTATACTATACGTGCAGTGCGGCTGGTGCCTCTTTCCTCCATTTTGACGGCGTGCCTCTCCAACTCCGCCGGCCATTCCCCACGACTCACCTCCATCCACACTCTCGAGGTGTCCAGCTCCGGCAGCGACGTCTGCCGCTGGAGGACCGGTCGTGTCGGTGGAGGCGGCGCAGGTTCCGATATCTGCCGTTGCAGCGTTGGCCTAGGAGGCAGCCTGATGGGCATCCACTCCTCTTCTTCGTCCTGCGGCGGAGTGTCGGACGGCGTGGTCACCCGGGACGGCGGCTGCGGCGGCGCATCAGGCTGTACCTCCTCTTCCAGAGAGAATCCGTGGGGCCACGGCGCAAGTGGCTCCTTCCACCGGATGGTGATGTGAGCCTCGTGCTCCAACATCCCTCCCCTCACCTGCTCCTCGTACGTGGCCGTGATCTGTGGTGGCTCAGGCACTTCCTGCTCCTCCTCCTCAGAGTCCGAGATCACGATGATCTCGTCCTCGACGGCTGGCTCCTCTTTTCCTCCCTCATCCTCTGGCTCCGACTCCTCAGAGTCGGAGATCACGATGATCTCGTCCTCGTCTTCGCTGCTGTCGGTGGCCATCTGATGTGGTGGGAGGCCTCGGCGGCCGCCACGGCGAACGCGTCGGCGAATACCTCCCATTGCGGACGCAATCCGAGTACAGTGACTCGTCCCATATGTCGGGATCCGCCGCTGGCTCCACTGCTTCCTCCGCGCTGCTCCAGATCGGGGGCGACCATGACCGTCCTTCCGTCGATGAACTCGCCGGCGACCATGAGCCCGCGCCCGATATCGCCATCTCCTCGCTGGACGATGGCTCCAGCTCCAGGTACGGCTGATGCCGTCGGAGGCACCTGGCCGTGCGCCGCCTTGGGTGAAACGGCAGTCGCACCGGGGGCAGACGCACTCGGCTTCGACGTGCTCGATCCCTGGACACCGGTGTGCCCACCCGGCCTGCTCCTCGTGCCGCTCCAGCGGAATCGCTGGCCAGCAGGCGAGGATCAGCCGGGTGCACCCTTCCGATGCCCAGTCCCGAGCCGACGTCGATGTTGTCTGCGCGTGCGTTGACCATAGTGTTGAAGATGAAATAGGCCGCTCCTATGCCCACATGCCCTTTTTATACCCTATGCTGCCGCGTCGCTGTATGCGTAGGCGGCAGCATCTAACGGGTCCTCCAATCTATGTTTCTCGCTCTGACATCTATCCTCTATCCTATTGCTGAATTCCAGGCCGCCATTATTATCGCAGGCTACGGTAATAGCCGAACGCCGCCCCGCTACACTGACTTTCCTCACCCCGTTCCCTTTTCGCATGCGCATGCCCTATATATTGCATGTCGCCCTATGCGATGTTGTTTTTGCCCGTTTTGTGTGTCGCCCTATGCGACGTTGTTGTTGCCCATTTTGCATATCGCCCCTGCGATGTTGTTCGTGCCCGTTTTGTATGTCAGGCTTGACAACTTCGTGTCGCCTCGTCCGCTAGCGATCGCTGCCCAGCTGACAAGGTTCACTCGCCTCCCGCCGAGTGCCTTGACCTCTTGCGCTTTGCTTTGTTGTTGTCTCTTCGCCATGAGCGCGCTCTCCCAGCTCGCACTGTTACAGCTGTGGGTGTTGTTGTTTTTTTCGTTCGCGGCTTGCGCCGTTACGGCTGTTGGTGTTGTTGGTGCGCGCTCTCTCAGCTCGCACTGTTACAGCTGTGGGTGTTGTTGTTTTTTTTTCGTTCTCGGCTTGCGCCGTTACAGCTGTTGGTGTTGTTGGTGCGCGCTCTCTCCGCTCGCACTGTTACGAATGTTGTTGTGTGCGTTTTCGGCTTGCGCCGTTCCAGCTGTTGGTGTTGTTGGTGCGTGCTCTCTCAGCTCGCACTTTTACAGCTGTTGGTGTTGTTGGGTGCGCTTTCGGCTTGCGCCGTTACAGCTGTTGGTGTTGTTGGTGCGCGCTCTCTCAGCTCGCACTTTTACAGCTGTTGGTGTTGTTGTTTGCTGTGCTTCCCCGATGCGCGCGCAACTTGCTCGATTTTAATTTTGTGAGCGCTGATAACTGCTAGTTTAAGCAAATTTTACGCCTGTATATGTTTTGAACAAATTTTCAGGCATAAAATTTGCTTTTGGTAGCAATACACATAGCTATGTGTATTCACTCCCTTTTTTTTTTTTATATACTAGCCGCTGACTCACCCGCCTCTGCTCTATATGGCTTCAGATCCGCCACATGAGCTGTCTGCTCCGTTTATCTGCCTCCGAGCTGATCCGGCAGATAACCGGGGAGATGAAACTGACCACCGTATATGGTCCTCCATATCGGGGGGCCAGTTTCGCTGCGAATCCGTCCGCGGCATTGGACAAGTGGCGTTCCTTTGCCCACACCTTGTCCCCTAGGGCCGGCTTCCACTGCCGCCGCCTTAGGTTGTAATGCCGCGCCTGATCCTGAGCAGCTTTCTCCAAACTTCGACGCACAATCTCAAATACTTCGGCCATTTTTGTGGCCCTCTCCACTGGGCTCTGTGCCTCCTGGCCTGTACCAAGTGTCTGTGCGTCGAAGAGGGATTTGGGCAACCTTGGCTCTCGCCCTTGCGTGAGGAAGGCTGCCGTATACCCTGTTGAGGCTGAGACGCTGCTAATGACTGCCAGTGTCAACTCCGGCAGCGCCTCATCCCAGCACCTTTGATCGTCGCCAGCAAATTGCGCGATCATTGTCTTCACCGTCCTGTTGGCCCGCTCTGTGGGATTTTCCTGTGGCGTGTATGGCGCTGTCAGCTGGTGGCGTACATCCAACTCTTCCAAGAAAACCTTGAAGGCGCGGCTCGTGAACTGAGTGCCATTGTCCGTAATGAGCACTTTTGGCGCGCCAAATCGTGCCAAAATTCGTTCTCGGAATGCCTTTTGGAGCGTCGCCGTGTTTGCGCTCCTTAGCGGTACCATCTCCGTCCATTTGGAGAACCGGTCTATGAAGACCAATAGCATGGTGTTCCCATGCTTCGATCTTGGCAGCGGTCCAACAAAATCGGCGCATACAGTGGCCCACGGCTCTTCTGGGATTTGGGTGAGCATTTGTCCAGCTGCCTGCAGTTGACTGGGTTTGTAGCGCTGGCATAGCTCACAACGCTGCACGTAGGCCCGCACATCCCGATACATACCTGGCCAGTAGTATCTCGCTGCCACCCGAGCAATTGTTTTTCGGCTCCCAAGGTGTCCAGCGGTGGCTGCGTCGTGGTTCTCCTCGAGAACTTGTTTGCGCCGTTCCGTTGGCACACACAATTTCCACGCAGCCACATCCTCGTGGCCAGCTTGATGCGGGATGTGCCTGTACAGACTTCCGGACTCTTCTCTATAGTCCGGAAACTTCTGTGGGCTTTTGTGCACGTCTTGGCGCAGCTTGGATATCCAGCGACATCCTGTCCCAGCTGGCATCTCTTTGCTCGTCACCAAGCGGCACGCCTCTTCGCTCAAAGGCTGCCGAGAAAGCGCATCCGCCACTACATTTTGCTTGCCCTTTCTGTAGCGTACCTCAAAATCGAACTGCTGCAACTCCAGTGCCCATCTTGCAATCCTTCCTGAAGGGCTCTCAATGGAGTTGAGCCACTTCAGAGCCATGTGGTCCGTGACCACCACGAAATGGTATCCTTCCAGGTACGGCCTGAGCTTCCGAATGCCCCAAATGATGGCCAGACACTCCTTCTCAGTGGCCGAGTAATTCCGCTCAGCACTGTTTAGTGTCCGACTGGCATATGAGATGACGCGTTCCCCATCCTCAGAGGTCTGCGTCAAGATGGCCCCAAGCCCGTAGTTGCTTGCATCCGTCTGCAAGCAAAACGGCTTCGAAAAGTCGGGGCATGCCAAGACTGGCGACTCCGTCAGTTTGGCTTTCACCATCTCAAATGCCTTTTGCCGCTCTTCCGTCCACTACCATTTTGTGCCCTTTTTGAGCAGTGCATTGAGTGGATGCACTGTCGCAGCAAAGTCCGGCACAAAACGACGATACCATGAAGCCACTCCCACATATTGACGCAGCTCCTTGATGTTTGAGGGTGGCTTCAGCTCGGCAATCGCGGCTACCTTTTCCGGGTCCGTACGAATGCCATGCTCCGTCACCTTGTGGCCCAGGTACTTCAGCTCCTTCTTGAAGAAATCGCACTTGTCGATGTTGATCCTCAAGTTGGCCGCTCGAAGTCGCCGGAACACTTCTCGCAAGTTATCTATGTGTTCCTGGCGCGTCTTCCCGATGACGATGATGTCGTCGAGGTAGGCAAAGGCGTGAGGCATCATCTCTGGACCAATGACCTGATCCAGCGCACGCTGAAACGTTGCGGGCGCAGAATGCAGCCCGAACGGCATCACTTTCCACTGAAACAGCCCCTTTCCTGGAACTGTGAATGCAGTCAGTGGCCGGCTGGATTTCTCCATGGGTATTTGCCAATATCCATCCTTGAGATCCAGACTGGTGATGTAGCGTGCCTCTCGCAGCTGATCCAAAATATGATGCACCCGAGGTAAGGGATATGCATCTTTAATGGATCGGCTGTTCAGCTGCCGAAAATCTACACACAGCCGCCATTTCCCGGTCTTCTTCCTGACCATGACAATCGGTGCGCTGTGTGGGCTTTTCGAGGGCTCAATGCAGCCTTTGGCCAACAGCTCATCCACTTGTTTATTTATTTCCGCCTGCATCTTTGGATTTTTGGGGAAATAACGCTGCTTTATGGGCCTCTTATCCTGCATTGTGATCCTGTGCTCGGTGATCCTGGTGGTGCCTTTCACATGCTGAAACTTCTCCAGCTCTTGCCTCAGGAACGCATCCACCTCCATATCCTCATGGAGTGGTGGTTGGCTCTCCTCAGATGCCATCTTTGGCGCCTCGGGGGCTAATTCCAGGCTGGCGGCAGCCACTGACAGCCTATCCTCCAATGGTGTGGCTGTCTCTGGATTTCTGGGCTTGATTTCCAATTTCAAGCCACCGCACTCCAGTGTGGTGCCAATGCCGGCCAAGAAATCCCAACCCAGCACCAGATCGTCGATCACTCCTGGCAGAATCAGTAACGGGATAAGGATTTGCTGACTCCCCAGTCTGATTTCTGCTTCCAGCTGCAAGTCCACCTGACTGCAGCTGTCGTCCGCCAGTCGTATGCGCCGCCGTGTGGCACGCAACACGCCTGCTCCTCGAAGCTTATTAGCGAGCCTTTCGCTAATAAAGCTACTCGTAGCTCCGGTGTCGATCGTGGCCTTCAGCTGCTCGTCTCCAATGGTGAATGAGGGAAGGATTCCTTATTCCCTCAGGATCGCTGAACTGGCCAACCTGCATGGACGCCGGCCATCATTAAGAGATGAAGCCCCAACCGCCGTCGTGGAGGACGACGTGGATGAGGAGACCGCGAATGTGGCGCGGCTGTGTCTGCCATCCACTAGCGCAGCAGCGCTCAGCGATTAAAAATCGAAGCGAAAGCTCGCCGCGCCTGTCCTTGGCGCAGGACGAGGTCTCACATCATCCGTCATCCTTCGTGGGCTCTCGGCGTCGTCCATGGCCATCAACCGCGTACGATTTGACCGTTGCTGTTGCCGCAGTCTCTCTCGATCCTTCTCCAGATCCTCGAACTCGTCGGCCAACGCCATCAACTCCGGCAAACTCCGGAACTGATAGGGGCGGGCATATGCGCGCAGATCGGGGAGGCTGTTGTTGTAAATCAACTTCAGCTCGCGGTCCGCCTCATAGCGCAATGGGCGCATGAGGATCTGCATTTCCACCATGTACACCTTAAATACCTCACCCACCATCTGTCTCCGATGTTTGACTTCGTCCTTCAGCTCCTCCAAGTAGTCTCTGGGCAGAAAAAACTCCTGAAAGCTTCGGACAAATGTTGCCCAAGCCGTCCAGTGCCTGTTGTTCGCCACATACCACTTCAAAGCCATGCCTTTCAGCAGCTCCGGAAATGCCCTTGGGATTAGGTCCAGGTCCAGACCGTATGTATCGGCTGACCATTCGACCTGTTCCAGAAATTCCAAGGGCTTGGTGGTGCCATCGAAGCGAAAGCTCCATTCGCGCACCTGTTTGGCCACTTTGGCATAATCTGGAGCTGTGCCGCATGGCCCACGCGTCCTGATCTCCGGTTGCGGTGCAGATGTGGCCCTCCACGTTCTTTGCTGGGAATCCTGCAGCCGCGTTGCTGCGCTAGTGGATGGCAGACACAGCCGCGCCACATTCGCGGTCTCCTCATCCACGTCGTCCTCCACGACGGCGGTTGGGGCTTCATCTCTCAATGATGGACGGCGTCCATGCAGGTTGGCCAGTTCAGCGATCCTGAGGGAATAAGGAATCCTTCCCTCATTCACCTCGACCCACTCGCCGAACTGTCTCCGCATCACATCCAATGTGCCGGATAAGCTCACCCCGAACTCATCCCCGTAACGCAGCACATCCTCTTTCTTCAAATTGTATACCCAAGCTCTCACCATTCTCAAGCTTATCCTTAAACTTCTTTCTTATCGCAAGGCCCCACGTTGGGCGCCAGTTGTAACGAACCTTCGGTTTATCCCGAGTTCAAGCCGGGCCAGTTTCAGCCGACTGTGTGTTCGTGCCAACAAATTTATTTGTTGAAGCCCCTGCGATAATAAGTAGTCGATAATGTGTGTTGGTTTGAGTTGAGATATATATTTTGAACGTGTTTCCTATAATTTACAATTCACGATATTCACAAGATTCGATGCCTGCCTGAGGTACTCCTGCTATATGCAAGGACTCGCCTCCTATCATGCACACCTGTACACAGGATTAGAGGATATGCGTTCAGCGTACTCCGGCTGTACGAGCGGTTGTGCCTTGGTTAGCTGTTGAGTGGTTCACGCACTCCAGGATGCGCCAGGATTTGCACTGTATGCTCCGGCAGTTCGCTCGGATCACTTACAGCCCACTCCTACGGCTGGATTCGCTCACAACACACCACAGCTTCCCCTCAGACACAAGACGCACTCTTTCGCACGGCTACGTGAACACTTACTCACTCCTGTCCCAGGTTTCGCCAACTTCTAGCGCTAGGTTCAGCTGCACCGCACCAATGTCCTTGTTGGTGGCAGCTGATGATCCTTTGTCCTCGCTGGGTTGCCTATGATCCTTAATAGGCGTCCGAGATATCTTCCTTGGATATCCTTGGATTTTCCCACGATGTCCTTGATCTGTTGAAGTCCTTGATATCGATGTCCTTTCGATATCGGTGTCCTTCGATGTCCCTCGATGTCCTTTTGGTTGATCACTACCTTCGCGTTGACTTTCGGCACTTTCACGTTCACTTTCACTTTTTGATACTTTTTTTACTGCCCTGTACTGAGCCACGGGCGCCTTTTTATAGCCCAGACGCAGGCCCTGCTTCGTGCTCTAACGGCTCCTCGCTCGGCTCTGGAGCGGGGCCTGTCTGTCGCTCGTGCCCGATTTAACGGCAACATCACGCGATCTTTTGCGACGCCAAATGTCGCTTGATCGCGTGGCAGCCGCTCATTGGCCGAAATACCGTTATGGCTGTGCGAGTAAAAGAATCCACTACTTTCACTTGGCCACGAACGGTACCTCGGCTAACGGTCGCCGATGATCGTCGTGGGAGCGACGCGAGCCAATTGCTGAATCTGTAGGAGCGAAAGAGCCGAACCATATTTCGGACCCTTTCTAGTCGCGAGGGCCGCTACTACAGTACTCGCGTCGCTGTGTGGAGCAACATACATATGCACGTATATGCATATAAACACATAGCAACTACATGTATTTATATACACTACTACGTGCATACATATATTGCTCCTCACAAGGTTTTAGAGTTTTTCTTAGCAAAATGAAACCCACATACAATAAATGATTGCCATAACAAAAACAACTTCGGTTTTTGTTATATTTGGGATATTGGTTCAAAATTTTTCAAAAATTTTCAAATTGAAGGTTAGTTGCAAATATAGCCAATATGTGAATCAGTTTGCGATTTTATACAACTGCAAAATATTCCATATAATATGTAGATCATATGCTGAAAATTTCATTGAAGTCCATTAAGTATCACAGAATTAATGAATGTGACCAGAAACCCACCCCCGTTTTCATTTTTTCTATACATGTGCACACATACATTGAGACATTCGAATGCAAGCATTCTTGTCTGTTCTAAGGATCAAAAGAATTACAGCTGACTGCTTGAATTTTGTTATAATTCTTAGCTGCCTTTAGTTTCAAATTCTCTACTGCCTGTCTAAGCAGAGCAGTGGCGGTGTTGATAGAAGCGGGGCACGCCGTGCCTTGCAGGTCTGGGTTCAAACCGCTTCGATGTCAAAACTTTTTTATTATATTTTGTTTTCACACACACAATGGTGGTGTCGCGGTAAAGGTGATGCGCTTTGATCAGTAGATGTTGGTTCGACTCCAGGTGCAGACTTTACGGATTTTCTTAATTTTTAATTTTTTTCTTTTATTAAATTATGAGTACTATTATTCTTAAAAAAAACTACTTTTTTGACAAACATCCTATTTGATTGTGAAAGTGCAAGATTGGCAATTTTGTTAAATTTTGTATAAGTTTGTAATATATATACAAGATACGAAATGTCTTTAAAAACGCAGATCGCACGGGGTTCAGGGGATCTCCACGCCCTTTCCCGGCAACCTCCTGAGATCTGCCAACGAGCAGTGGTAGCTGGGCCCCCCTGCGGATGGATCGCGAGTTTTACAGTTTACAGACTATGTGGAGGAAAATGGACAGCTATATCAGAATCTGGGACACCGTGTGGACGAAGAGGACTACATTCCCTTAAAACTTTGCGTCCCCAGTGGTCAACGGGCAGGGTGTTACAGGAATGTCACGACGCTCCCACGGCCGGACATCAAGGCGTGAGGAAGACGGCGGCCAGATTGGCGCAAAGGTATTACTGGCCGGGCATGTTTCGAGTCGCCGCCAGGTACGTGAGGCGCTGCGAGACATGCCAGAAGTTTAAAAGTGAACAACATATATATACTTGTTCTTATGTTCCCCCCTCTTCTGATGTGCAAGTGTATGCTCAGCATATAACTTGTATTAAAGAAGTTTTTGAACATGTAAAGGATAAGGACCTATTTCTTATGTTGGGTGACTTTAATATACCTAACACTTCTTGGTCCTCAACTCCCACCTCAAATTACCTTATTCCAACAACTGATCACTATCTTTTTGACGAGTTGTTTGGTCTGTCTATGTTTCAGATGAACCCTATTTCAAATCATCTGAATCGTTCACTAGATCTGGTTTTTATTAATGATGATTCTATCATTGATGTCTCCAGATCATCCCCTTTATGTCTACCAGAGGATATACACCATCCCACTTTAGAGGTCTTACTTTTCATACATAGTCCACCAATTTCAACGCCTATACCTCCACAACAACGTCGCTGTTTTAATAAATGCAATTTGGTTTTACTTAACCAACTAATTAATGCAACCGATTGGTCTCTTTTATATGACTCAGTTGACATTAATGTGGCAACAACCATTTTCTATAACACTCTAAATACCATATTAGATGAGTGTGTTCCTATGCGCTACTCTATACCGGTTACTAATAAGCCTCCCTGGTTTACTCAGTCTCTTTCTAATTTAAGAAATATTAAGTCTAAATATTTCAAAAATTTTAAAAAGTCTGGGTCGACTGTTGACTGGTCGAAATATTCTATGGCCAAGTCAAATTTTAATATTTTAAATTCTCAGTGCTACGAGAATTATCTTATACGTTGCAAACGGCAGTTCGTCCGTGACCCCAAGCTATTTTATTCATTTGTAAATTCGAAGCGTAAATCTTCTAGTTTACTTTCCAAATTTTTGTTTGGATTGGACAAATCTTGTAATGATCACGATTCCTCTGATCTTTTTGCAAATTTTTTCCAATCCACTTATTTTTCAGTTGATCCCTATACCACTTCTTACCCTTACTTAATTTCTGCAATAAATAATATAAATGCTTCTAACGTTTCCCCTGCATCTCTGGTTTCAGCGATTCGGTCATTGAAATCATCCTTCTCTCCTGGAGCTGATAATATACCCAGTTGTGTAATTAAAGAATGTAGTGTTTCCCTACAGCCACAATTACTAAAACTATTTAATTTGTCCGTGGAAACCTCTGTTTTCCCTTCTGTTTGGAAAGAGTCTTTCATCATCCCCCTACATAAAAAGGGCGGGAGGTCTGATATTTCTAATTACAGATGTATTGCGAAACTATCTGCTATTCCGAAGTTATTTGAAAAAATAATAACATCGACACTACAACATTTTTGTAAATCTATTATCTCACCTTCTCAGCATGGTTTCGTTCAAAGTCGATCAACATAGACTAATCTATTAGAATTTACTTCACTAGTCAATGATAGTTTTTTAAATAAAATGCAAACTGATGTTATATACACTGATTTCAGTAAAGCATTTGACTCAGTACACCATGACATATTACTTCAAAAGCTTGATCATTTGGAATTTTCCCCTAAGCTTGTCTCTTGGATTGCATCCTATTTAAAGGGTAGGACCCAAAGAGTTATGTTGAGATCAGCTATTTCGAAACTTGTTTTTGTTTTGTCAGGTGTATGTCAGGGTAGTAATTTGGGACCGTTACTTTTTACCTTATTTATAAATGACTTTCCTAGCTGTATATCTCAGTCAAATATATTTATGTATGCAGATGACGTAAAACTCTGTCTATCGTATTCTAATTCACTCGATCATCTACGCCTACAAGATGATCTTAATTCCTTTCAACTGTGGTGTGTGGCTAATCGGTTGCATTTAAACAGTTCTAAATGTATGACAATGACCTTCAGTCGTACTATTCCATACATTGCTAATCATTCAATTAATAATGACTCATTGCAGCGCATTTTTTCAGTCAAAGATCTTGGTGTACTCTTCGACTCAAAACTTAATTTTAATTCTCATATCTCAACCATCATAAACGAAGCCAAAAGTGTGCTCGGTTTTATTAAACGTTGGGCTAAAGAGTTCAATGATCCCTTTATAACAAAACTACTCTATATTTCGCTGGTACGCCCGACTTTAGAATATTGTTTAATTATATGGTCTCCTCAGCATAAATTGTATCAGGATAGTATTGAATCGGTTCAGAAACAGTTTTTACTCTTTGCCCTACGTGATCTAAACTGGGACCCTAATCTCCGTTTACCGTCTTACCATAGTACGCTTCTTCTTATTGATCTTCCATCATTAATCAATCGTAGATCAATCCTGCGGATTGTTTTCCAACATAATTTGATTATTGGTAATATTGATTCACCCCGTCTGTTAATGCAGCTTAATTTTTCTGTTCCTTCCAGAACAACCAGACACGTTTTATGCGTTAATTATAATAAATTTTACCACGTGTTTTCCTCAGAACTCTCTCTTCCGTTAATAAAATCCTTGCTTTCAGGACATCTTAGGGAAATCACACACAATACCCAGGAGTAAGCAGGTCATAAATTTGATGATCTGGCAAATCTCCAACATTGTGTAGTGATTTCCCAATCATTTCTATTCTTTTTTTATCTCACTACTCCTCATTCTGTTTATTAAATTTTCTTTTATCTATTAATAATTACTTTATATTTTATTATATTATTTTATTTATAATTATACGTAAGATTCAATAATATATATTTTAAGTTTCCATTAACACTTTCTATCTTTCATAGTTCAATAATACCACTGACCATACATGGCTGTGATTTGGGGCATAGCTGGCCGGACTGGCAAATAAAATACCCCCATAGGGTTGGTGGTATTATGGAAATATTTTTTCCTGTTCTTATTTAGGCTATACTTTATATTTGTTTAGTTTACCTATTAAGTTGACTCTAGTTTTGTCAATAACCTTTTGAATAAATAAATAAATAAAAACCGGCCGGCCTGATGCTGACGAGGCAGGTGGCTGAGCCCATGACGATTTTTTGTGCCGACTTTGTAGGTCCTCTACCTTCGAAGCGTGGCAATACCAAGTTGTTGGTATTCCATGACGCTTTCGCCAAGTGGGTGGAACTGGTACCTCTGAAGAGAGTGATGACGGCGCTCTTACAAACGGCGTTCCGCGAGCGTATTTTGAGCAGGATCGGAATACCGAGGACATTCGTGTGCGATAACGGAGTGCAGTTCACAAGCAGGAATTTTCGTACACCGCCCCATACTGTCCTCAGGAAAACCCCACGGAGAGAACGAACCGCACGGTGAAGACCATGATAGCGCAATTCATCGAGGGCCATCAAAGTTCATGGGATGAGCTGCTGCCCGAGATAACGCTGGCGGTCAATTCCAGTGTGGCGGATTCCACCGGGTTCAGCCCGTCGTTCTTAATGCTGGGTCGGGAGCCACGCTTGCCGGCCGCATTATACGACGAGGTCACTCCCGGATCAGCGACGAGGGAACTCGGCCCGAATGCCAGGGAGACAAGGATGAAAGACATCTTCACGATAGTGCGCAGCAACCTGCAACGAGCCTCAAAGGATCAAGGGCGACATTATAACTTGCGTCGACGCGAGTGGAGGCCTGCGTTGGGATCGTCGGTGATGTTGCGACAGCATCAACTCTCCAATGCTGCGGAAGGATTCGCTGCGAAGCTGGCACCCTAGTTTGACGGACCTTACAAGGTCGTCAAATTAATCTCCCCCAACGTCGTGCGCATAGCGAAAGGTGGCGAGCGCAAGAGGAGGGTGGCCAACATCTCGCAATTGAAGCAGTTCTACCGAGACGGCGAAGAGAACGACGCAGAAACCGAAGATGATGGCGCTGAGAGGCGGATCGGCGAAAGGAGGCGAAACGACAACCAGGACAGCGTTAGTGGCGAGGCGCCACAACACTAACCCCATCCCTAATAGTAGATTAATTGAAATTCTTTGTAACAATACTAAGTAACCTTAAGAATAACGTTTAACTAGTAGTTTGTTAGCCGCACCCGTAGGCCAGACTCACAAAATATAGGTAGAATCTAATTACCACATGAATGTCATTTGCAGATGGAACAGGAATTTATATGGATGGCCAGTGAGGAAGAAGAGAACGAAGCATTCCTAGACAACGGAAGTCACGAATGCGCGACGGCTGCAGGGAATATAGTCCCTCCGTCGTCCTCCCTGCTCCGGCGAAAGTAGAGCTGGAGGCGGCAGGAGCTGCAGCAGAGAGCGATGGGCAAGGCCAGCGGCTATGGACGCGGAGGGGTGAAGAACGATCCCCGGGAATCGCCCAATTTGAGCCGGCGACCAGCAACGAGGAAGGGGGCCCGCTATTCCGCCGCCGCTTCGAAGGGGCTAATCTTGAAGTGGACCAGGACACAGAGTGTTCGCCCGCAACGGTCCAGAACCGCCGCGTGCTAGCGGATCCCCACCCCACAGAAAGGCAGTTGGCGGAGGAGAAGCGGCCGCGCAGACGCAGGCGCAGACGGCCAGAGCCCGCACACCTTGCGCGCGCGACCCCAGCTCCGACGAGCCCGTCTATCAGCGGATGAGGATGCACGACCTCGACGAGCGTGACCAGGGTTCCCCAAAGCGCGTGGAAGGAGCAGAGGGTTCCGGACTCGACGAGGGAACGGCCGAAGCTCGCCAAATGGAACCGGCCGCGTTAACGGAGACGGAAGACCGTTTGTTGGAGGATATGGTCGACATCCTCGATGGCTGGGAGCCTGACCTGACCGACTGGTTCCCGGAAACGTTCGATCCAGACGCAGAGATGTGCACTTTAATCCCCACAGACTGGCAGGTATACCCCAAGGGCACCATCTTGGACCAGTCGGTGGTGGAATTCTTGCAGAGGGCGTACGCGATTTCGTGTAGCCGCGAGAGATGAGGACTACAACGTGACGGTGACGGCCACCGGAAGAGTGGTCGTCTCGCTGCTGAAGTAAGGGGGGCTGTAAGGCGGCTTAGACCGCAAGCCACCTCACAAGTGAAATGTATATATAATTTTTGTAGTTATTTAAAAAAAGAAAGTAAAAAGGTAGGGCTTAGACAAACTGTGTAATTTATGTAGTTATTAAGAAAAAGGAAGGGAAAAGGTAGGCTTTAAGTAGTATATATCATTTTGTAGTCGTTAAATAAAAGCAAAGAAAAAATAGATTTAAGTAATACGTAAATTTTTATAGTTATTAAGAAAAGTTGATTATCAATTTTAGTTAAGAACAAGTAAGAAAACTCTAGTAGGGGGTGCCCGACTAGGAGATCCCCTGAACCCCGTGCGATCTGCGTTTTTAAAGACATTTCGTATCTTGTATATATATTACAAACTTATACAAAATTTAACAAAATTGCCAATCTTGCACTTTCACAATCAAATAGGATGATTGTCAAAAAAGTAGTTTTTTTTTAAGAATAATAATACTCATAATTTAATAAAAGAAAAAAATTAAAAATTAAGAAAATCCGAAAAGTCTGCACCTGGAGTCGAACCAACATCTACTGATCAAAGCGCATCACCTCTACCGCGACACCACCATTGTGTGTGTGAAAACAAAATATAATAAAAAAGTTTTGACATCGAAGCGGTTTGAACCCAGACCTGCAAGGCACGGCGTGCCCCGCTTCTATCAACACCGCCACTGCTCTGCTTAGACAGGCAGTAGAGAATTTGAAACTAAAGGCAGCTAAGAATTATAACAAAATTCAAGCAGTCAGCTGTAATTCTTGTGATTCTTAGAACAGACAAGAATGCTTGCATTCGAATGTCTCAATGTATGTGTGCACATGTATAGAAAAAATGACAAGTAAGAACGTTGCAGTCGGGCGCAACCGACTGCGTGATACTCTGTTCCCATAGGGGCTTCTGGCATATTACATTTTAAAGTTTATCTTAATTTGTTAAAGTCGCCGCTCGAATTAGCTTCTGACTCAAAATAACTATATATTTATTAAAATTCTAAAAATATATATATGATATAATGAGTAAAATTTTTATAAATTATGGCTCGCTTCAATCGTTTGTATGAATATGATGATTTTATGAGCTAGACAAAAAAATATAACTGCACCATGCATTTTATAATTTTTATGCAAAGCAGTCTGTTAACTTAAGAGTTGTCTGTTAATTTGAAAGTGTGATTGATTTTCTTTACATAACCATTTGAGTCTTTTAACAGTGCCACTTGGGAATCGTCTGAAGCATTGCCAACATACGAAAATAACGAAATAACTGACATAGGCTATGGAAAACTATATTAATATTAGGTGGTCAATTATTTAAACATTAAATCGAAATACATATATTTATATGTCTCTTACAATTTTTTCTGCCTACTTAGCAAGAAATTAAGCTTATTTATGTAGGCGGTACATGCATATGACTAATTCCGCTATGTAAGAATATTGCAGTTTAGCGCCACCTACCGGATTATTCTTGTGATGGTGATTCTGCTGCAATTTTAACTCAAGAGCTCTGCAAAATAAAATTCCAATTTGCCACGCCCCCAGTAGTCGTAGACATGTAATTTTTGGCCAATTCTTAGAAGGAGTCTAAATTGACGTAACAGCAAAATTTGGAAGCTTACCTTCCAAAAATGTGGAAATTACAGGGTATTTTTCGGTACGCCACGCCCTAAAGCGGCGTAACAATTATTTTTGGGTCATCGATAAAGGAGGTCACCAGTAACTCAATTAGCCAATTTTGAAGCTTCTAGCTCTAAAACTTTAGGAGATATAAACTTTTGCGGTTTGTTACGCCCCCTATGGGCGTAGATATATCCGACATATCTTTTGGAGCGTGGGTTGTCAACGCGAGTATATATTCCAAATTTCAAGTCTCTAGCATCAATAGTGCTCGAGATATAGAATATGTATAAATCACTATATAGTCAGATCTGATTTGACACGCCCCCAAGTGGCGTCGATATATACTTTTTTATCGATCTTTATAGGATCTTAACATTAACTTACATGCCAAATTTGGGCATTCTAGCTCTAAAACTGCAGAAGATACAGTTTTACCCGATTTGCCACGCCCCCAATGGACGTAGATATATCCGCCATACCTTTTTGATCTTGGGTTGTCAACGCGAGTATACGTTCCAAATTTCAACTCTCTAGCACTTCAACTAACAGGGTTTCTGACATACCGGGAAATGCATTTTCCGATTTGCCACGCTCCTAGTGAGCGTATCGGGAAAATCTTAACACTTTATAATTCGAGGGTATACACGAGTATGTGTTCCAAATTTCAAGTCTCTAGCTTCAATAGCGTCGAAATGGTTTGCGTTCATACGGACAGACGGACAGACGGCCAGACGGACAGACGGACAGACGGACGGACAGCAAGACGGACATTGCACAAAACCAATATACTCTTTTTCCCTTTGGGAACAGAGTATAAAAACGGGGGTGGGTTTCTGGTCACATTCATTAATTCTGTGATACTTAATGGATTTCAATGAAATTTTCAGCATATGATCTACATATTATATGGAATATTTTGCAGTTGTATAAAATCGCAAACTGATTCACATATTGGCTATATTTGCAACTAACCTTCAATTTGAAAATTTTTGAAAAATTTTGAACCAATATCCAAAATATAACAAAAACCGAAATTGTTTTTGTTATGGCAATCATTTATTGTATGTGGGTTTCATTTTGCTAAGAAAAACTCTAAAACCTCTTTTTGGCAAAACATTGACAAATATTCAGTGTGTGTGTGGAATTGAACCAATATCCAAACTATAACAAAAACCGAAATTGTATAAAATATAAATGAAACTAAATGCAAAATTTGGAGACTCTAGCTTCAAACATGTACGAGATATAATTTATTAACTTCATTTCGATAAGGTTTTTAATCGATAACAAAAGAACGGGAAAAGTTATCGATTTTTTAAAACAAACTCGATATGCGCGTGCTATACAGGTACGTCAAAAAAAATTTCAAGTCTCTAGCTCTTATATGTTCTGAAATCGACGCGTTCATACATACGGACAGACGGACAGACGGACAGACGGACAGACAGACAGACGGACAGGGTTAAATCGACTCAGCTCGTCTCCCTGATCAAGAATATATATACTTTATGGGGTCTGCCACACCCCCTTCTGCCTGTTACATACATTTGACAGCTTAACAAAACCATTATACCCTGATTTCCCATTTTCAATGGGTTCAGGGTATAAAAAAAGAAGACTCATGAAGCGCAGCTATAGTAAGTAAGATATGAGTAATTAGAAGTAGACATTTAAATTTAAAAATAACGGCTCAGATGCGCGCCGACGATCGGCGATGCAACTCTGCACAGCATGGTGAAAGCTCGGTGGTGAAGAGCGGCGCTGTGGGGAGTTGTGTCGCCGAACTAAGCAAGCGAGTCGACCGCGGTGAGAAATCAATTCGGTTTTTGGCACACGACGCGCAACATCGGTAAAGGAGAAAATTTGGCACGCGCCAAAAGAAGAAGAAAACAAGTGAGAAAACTCTAGTCGTGGGTGCTCGACTTGGAGATCCCCTGAACCCCGTGCGATCTGCGTTTTTAAAGACATTTCGTATCTTGTATATATTACAAACTTATACAAAATTTAACAAAATTGCCAATCTTGCACTTTCACAATCAAATAGGATGTTTGTCAAAAAAGTAGTTTTTTTTAAGAATAATAGTACTCATAATTTAATAAAAGAAAAAAATAAAAAAGTCGAACCAAAATCTACTGATCAAAGTGCATCACCTCTACCGACACCACCATTGTGTGTGTAAAAAAACCACTAAAAAACAAGTAAGAGTGCTCTAGTCGAGACTGCTCGACTAAGAGATACCCTGAACCCTGCGAAGATGCGATATTGAAATCATTTTACGCTTCTTTTATATATACAAATACACAAACAACACATACACACACACACACATGCACACGCACGCACAAGCACTTTCTCTGCTACTGCGCAGTTTACGCAGCGACTGCGCGCGGGCAGCGCTTGGGCTGCAGTATGGGCTATATTTTGGAAACTTATTTGTTGAATAGGTTTGCTTCTAGATGGACTTTCGTAATCAAACTTTTACAGCGTAATAATGACATTCATATGTATGTATTTGCCAAAGCACAAGTCTCTAGTATTTGAAATACGTTTTTTTCAAATTTGGGGGGAAGGGGGCGTGGTATCCAAAATCCAAAAATTGCAAAATGTTTGTATTCATTACACGGATACACACAGTAAATCTGAAATCTATAGCTATACCGGTATTCAAAAACGAAGAAAAGTTATCGATTTTTATCGATTATAAGGAAATGGGATGAGTTATCGAAAAAAAATGATAAACTTGTACTGCGTAGGATATACACGAGTATACATTTCAAATTTCAGATCTCTAGCTTTTGTGGTTTGCGAGATCACTGCGTTCACACGGACGGACGGACGGACGGACGGACGGACGGACGGACAGACGGACATATATCGGCTATATCGACTCAGTTTGTCGAGCTGATCAAGAATATATATACTTTATGGGGTCTGCCATGTCTCCTTCTGCCTGTTACATACATTTTCACAAAAACATTATACCCTGATTTCCCATTTTCAATGGGTTCAGGGTGTAATTAAGCTAAGAATGATAACAAAATTCAAGCAGTCAGCTGTAAGTGTTTTGATTCTTAGAACAGGCAAGAATGCTCGCATTCGAATGTCTCAATGTATGTGTGCACATGTATAGAAAAAATGAAAACGGGGGGACAAAACGTTTTGTTTAATTACTTCTCTGATACTTAATGGATTTCAATGAAATTTTTAGCATATGATCTACATATTATATTGAATATTTTTCAGTTGTATAAAATGTCAAACTCATTCACATATTGGCTATATTTGCAACTAACCTTCAATTTAAAAATATTTGTAAAATTTTGAAACAATATGTATAAAATACGAGTGAAACTAAATGCAAAATTTGGATACTCTAGCTATAAAGATGTACGAAATAGAATCAAAAAACTGTATTTCGATAAGGTTTTTTCGGTTCGAGTCTAGTGCTCGTACTGAACGGTTGTGTTTATTTTGCCTAACTTTATCAAATCTGAATTTTTATTTTCATCAAAAGTATTTTTATTTTTGTGAGAAAAAAGAAAAAATTACTATATACAAATACATATATATATATTTACATTTATATGTATAATCATTTTGTATAATCAGTGTTATTTTTTTTTTTTGTTCGCCTACTAGTTTGTCGCTTGTGGCCGACTTTTATTTTTAAATTATTTTTTCGTTTCTTTTGTTTCGTTTCCAACTATCAAAATTTGTGTACGGTTTGTTGAATTGAAGGTGTTTTCCCTTCTGGGATCCCCTTTTTCCAGGGGATCATAATGAAGCAATACAAAGGAAGTCCCCGCTTTACGGGTAACACTAAGTCTAAACACACCAATTTGGATGGTCCCCGGGTCATCTCGGATGTTACTGTTCAGGAACCTGGCGGATTGAAAATACCTTCGAAAAGGACTAATGGGTCTCCGTCAAAACTTGTATCAAAAGTATCAAAGTCTGATCTCAACGACTCTATGGATTCCACTATATACTGTGAATCTGATATGGCCAGTTTCCTTTCATTCTTATCGTAGGATTCGTTAGTTACGACACTGATGGATGTTGACTTTCCCCCTCTTCCCAGCTCCCGTCATAATTCCCCGGCTAAACTTAACTCATCTATGAAGTCTGTGTCACATAACCGTTACTGGATGAAGATGCTGTGGAGGTTGATATCGCTAAACCAGTGCCCTCCACACCTAACACTCAACTTTTCAAGCCACCTCCAATTATTATTTCGGTGGATCCAGACTTCTATGAGCTTAAAAAAGGCATAATCTCTATGTGTGGTGACCAGTTCACAATCAAAAATTTGGCACACAATAGAGTTCGGGTAAACTGCCTCACAACGGACGGATACAGAGCACTAACCAAATGGCTCAAGATTCAAACCATATACAAGTATCAGTCATGGCAGCTCAAGGAAGATCGTGGCTTCAGGGCTGTTGTTCGTGGTCTGCACAGAGGTACTCCTAAACAAGAGATTGTTGATGTATTCACAAAGTTGGGGCACTGTCCGCTCCTCGATGGTTGTCCTGGACAAGGCTACTAAAAAACCAGTTGATTTATTTTTTCTGCAGCTAGAGCCTAAGAAAAACAATAAGGAGTTGTTTGATGTTAAGAGATTTCAAGGTGAAATCATTAAGGTGGAGCCCCCACACGATAAACCTATTATACCTCAATGTCATCGATGTCTTGAATACGGTCACACACAAAAATATTGTATGCGCGACCCCAGATGCGTGAAGTGTGCCCAGCCGCATCTCACTGTAGTTTGTGTTAAAACTAAGGACTCTTCTGCCAAATGTGCGCTGTGCGGTGAAAACCATACAGCCAATTGGAAAGGATGCAGTGTTTTCAAGAAAATAGAATCTAAGTCCTCACCGCCAAAAAAGACTCTACTTCCAAACCCAACTCAAATCTCTGCCATTCAAGTCTCACCAAAATTATCATATGCCTCACTACTAAACAACGAGCAAACACAACATCCTAGTCATACTTCTTCCCGGAACACCATCACTCTTAAAACAACATCAACCAGTACTCCTAAAACTCAAAAGTATGTTTCACGCAAACCTTCTCACTAGCCAGTTTCCAGTAATCACCATACGCCTTCTCAAGATCACCATACGCCTTCTCAAGATTACCTTCTTCGCTTCCAAAAGAAACTTTTGGACAGTAATATCAAACCTACTCATCAATCAACTCAACTCACCACACCTAATGCTCCCTCCCCGGGCTCGTTGGACGACACGAATTTAAAAATCAAAATTTTAAACAATCAACTCAATGACATTCTTGAATGGAAGTCACAGATTATAGTAACACTTAGTACAATTCAAGACACATTGGCACAACTCGTACACTCTATTCAAGTAATAATGAACAGTACTCAACGCCATTACTCAAACCAATGAATACTATCAGGATTGGTGTCTGGAACGCTGATGGGCTCATCAAACACCAACATGAACTCACCGCTTGGTTAACAGAAGAAGACATCCACATTATACTAATTTCGGAAACTTATTTAAACTCAAGATCCTATCTCAAAATTCCGAATTTTTCAATTTACTCTTCAAATCAGCCTGGCGATGTATCCTTTGGTGGCGCCGCTATCCTGATCAGATCAAACATTTCAAACTTTCCTTTTAAATTCTTTTCCCATTCTTTCGGACAAATAGCCAGTATCAAAATTAGTAGTTTCTTTGGGGAAATAACTCTCGCGGCATCTTACATTCGTCCAGCATCTACTCCTGACCTATTTACTAACACTTACCTCACCAACACACTGAAGTCTCTTGGACAAAAATTTATCATTGCCGGAGATTGGAATTCCAAACATCAGGAATGGGGATGCACTCGTTCCTGTAGGAGAGGCCGCATGATACACGATACAGTTATAAATTCACATTGGAACATCTGTGCTACAGGATCTCCTACACACTACCCTTATGGAAGGATTGGCACTCCAAACGCCCTGAATTTCGGGATTTATGCTGGTATCCCTTCCCAATCCATTAATATTACTGGGAATGTAGCATTAAGTTCAGACCACATTCCACTAATCATCACCACTGGTGTGGGTTCTCACCTCATTCAACATAGACAACCATTACTTTCGTTTAATGCTAACATCCACACTTTCAAACATTACATGAACACTCACATCCATCTTGACACCCCACTGGACACCAAACATGACATTGATACTGCCCTTGATAATTGATACACATATGCAGACGACATTGCAGTTATTTGTTTTAGCCACTCACACACTTTAGCCAGTTCTCGATTACAGTCATACGTCAACAGATTCTCTTCATGGACTAAAAACTGGAGTATAGGCATATCTCATGACAAGACCTCACAAATGACTTTTACAAAAGGACATCAAACCTGCCCACAAATTTGCCTAGACGGACTCCCCATCAATACTGTCATCTCACAAAAATACCTTGGACTTACTCTGGATCCTAAACTCACCTGGCGAAAGCACATTCAGAACGTTATAGGTACTATTAACACAAGACACAAAAAATTGCACCCTATATGGAGATACGAGTGCTCCATTTGGGGAACAGCTGCTCCTTATCTCATAAAGAAACTTCAAAGTACTGAACATCGCATTATAAGACATTTTATTGGATTTCCATTTGCCAGGAATGATGATATCATGACAGATTTAAAACTCAATTACGTCATTAATATTATCCAAGACACTTCTATCAAACAGAACTCTAGACACTCATCTCACCCAAATCCTCTTGCACAATCACTCACCTTTGATACTTTACATCCTTCCACATACAGACTTAAAAGAGCCCAGCTTGAACATCTACCAGACCGTACACTCCCTTTACCTAATGCACGCACACGCACATAACTCATACCTCAATATGATCTTTATTTATTAATATAACCCACACCAGTTACTCTCACATATTTTGTATAATTTTCACACACACACTGAATATCTGTCAATGTTTTGCCAAAAAGAGGTTTTAAAGTTTTTCTTAGAAAAATGAAACACACAATTAATAATTGCCATAACAAAAAAAAAAAAAAAAAAAAAGATAAGGTTTTTAATCGATAACAATAAAACGGTAATAGTTATCGAATGTTTGAAACAAACTTGATCTGTGCCTGCTATACATGGACTTCCAAAAAAAATTTCAAAATTTGAGATCGACGCGTTCATACATACGGACAGACGGACAGACAGACAGACGGACAGGGCTAAAAAACTGTCATTATGAATATCTTTGTATGCCGTTAGTAAACAAACATTGCCTGATGTATCTAGACGATATTATAATATTCTACACATCTCTAGAAGAGCATTTGCATTCACTTCAATTAGTTTTCGAAAAGCTTTCTGAAGCCAATATTAAACTACAACTTGATAAATGAGTGTTTCTAAAACAAGAAACTACCTTCTTTGGACATATCATAACTAAAGACGGGATAAAGTCCAACCCTGAAAAAATCCAAGCTATTCAAAAATATCCAATCCCAAAAAAAATAAAATAAATTAAAGGTTTTTTTGGATTAACTGGATATTACAGAAAATTTATCTCCAATTTCAAAGACATAGCCAAACCAATGACAGCAGCTCTAAAAAAAGATTCAAAAATTGACATACGAAACCCAGAATACGTAGAAGCTTTCGAAAAATTAGAACAACTCATTTCCAGTGATCCCATTTTAAAAATACCAGATTTCAATAGTAAATTTATATTAACTACAGACGCAAGTAACGTAGCTCTTGGAGTTATACTCTCTCAATACGGACACCCACTTAGTTACATTAGCATAACTCTTAATGATCACGAAACCAACTACAGTGCTTTAGAAAAAGAACTCTTATCCATTATGTGGGCAACAAAAACATTTCGACATTACTTGGAGCACATTTTGAAATTAAAAGCGACCATCAACCATTATGCTGGTTGTACAAAATGAAAGAACCAAATTCAAAATTAACTCGATGGAGAGTTAAGTTATCTGAATATGACTTTGACATAAAATACATTAAAGGTAAAGAAAACCACATAGCTGATGCCTTATCCAGAATAAAAACAAGTAAGAACGTTGCAGTCTGGCGCAACCGACTGCGTGATACTCTGTTCCCATAGGGGCTTCTGGCATATTACATTTTAAAGTTTATCTTAATTTGTTAAAGTCGCAGCTCGAATTAGCTTCCGACTTAAAATAACTATATATTTTATTAAAATTCTTAAAATATATATGTAATTGAGTAAAATTTTTATAAATTATGGCTCGATTCAATGGTTCGTATGAATATGATGGGTTTATGAGCTAGACAAAAAAATATAACTCTAAATTATAATTTTTATGCAAAGCAGTCTGTTAACTTAAGAGTTGTCTGTTAATTTGAAAGTGTGATTGATTTTCTTTACATAACCAATTGAGTCTTTTAACAGTGCCACTTGGGAATCGTCTGAAGCATTGCCAACATACGAAAATAATGAAATAACTGACCTAGGCTATGGAAAACTATATTAATATTAGGTGGTCAATTATTTAAACATTAAATCGAAATACATATATTTATTTGTCTCTTGTCTCTTACAATTTTTTCTGCCTACTTAGCAAGAAATTAAGCTTATTTATGTAGGCGGTACATGCTTATGACTAATTCCGCTATGTAAGAATATTGCAGTTTAGCGCCACCTACCGGATTATTCTTGTGATGGTGATTCTGCTGCAATTTTAACTCAAGAGCTCTGCAAAATAAAATTCCAATTTGCCACGCCCCCAGCGGTCGTAGACATGTAATTTTTGGCCAATCCCTAGAAGGAGTCTAAATTGACGTAACAGCAAAATTTGGAAGCTTACCTTCCAAAAATGTGGAAATTACAGGGTATTTTTCGGTGTGCCACGCCCTAAAGGGGCGTAACTTTTATTTTTGGGTCATCGATAAAGAAGGTCACCAGTAACTCAACTAGCCAATTTTGAAGCTTCTAGCTCTAAAACTTTAGGAGATATAAACTTTTGCGGTT
The DNA here is from genome assembly GCA_035045365.1 of Drosophila leonis. Taxonomy (NCBI): domain Eukaryota; kingdom Metazoa; phylum Arthropoda; class Insecta; order Diptera; family Drosophilidae; genus Drosophila; species Drosophila leonis. The sequence goes on from JAWNPC010000835.1 coordinate 286,447, forward strand.
TGCCACGCTCCCTATGGGCGTAAATATATCCGACATATCTTTTTGATCGTGGGTTGTCAACGCGAGTATATATTCCAAATTTTAAGTCTCTAGCATCAATAGTGGTCGAGATATAGAAGAATATGTATAAATCACTATATAGTCAGATCCGATTTGCCACGCCCCCAAGGGGCGTGGATATATAATTTTTTCATCGATCTTTATAGGATCTTAACAGTAACTTCCATGCCAAATTTGGGCATTCTAGCTCTAAAACTGCAGAAGATACAGTTTTACCCGATTTGCCACGCCCCCAATGGGCGTAGATATATCCGCCATACCTTTTTGATCTTGGGTTGTACGTTCCAAATTTCAACTCTCTAGCACTTCAACTAACAGGGTTTCTGACATACCGGAAAATGCATTTTCCGATTTGCCACGCCCCTAGTGGGCGTATCGGGAAAATCTTAACACTTTATAATTCGAGAGTATACACGAGTATGTGTTTCAAATTTCAAGTCTCTAGCTTCAATAGCGTCGAAATGGTTTGCGTTCATACGGACAGACGGACAGACGGCCAGACGGACATTGCACAAAACCAATATACTCTTTTTCCCTTTGGGAACAGAGTATAATAACACAAGCACATTTTACCGAACACACCCAACATAGCTCCTCTTAAATTCTTTTCCCATTCTTTCGGACAAATAGCCAGTATCAAAATTAGTAGTTTCTTTGGGGAAATAACTCTCGCGGCATCTTACATTCGTCCAGCATCTACTCCTGACTTATTTACTAACACTTACCTCACCAACACACTGAAGTCTCTTGGACAAAAATTTATCATTGCCGGAGATTGAAATTCCAAACATCAGGAATGGGGATGCACTCGTTCCTGTAGGAGAGGCCGCATGATACACGATACAGTTATAAATTCACATTGGAACATCTGTGCTACAGGATCTCCTACACACTACCCTTATGGAAGGATTGGCACTCCAAACGCCCTGGATTTCGGGATTTATGCTGGTATCCCTTCCTACTCCATTAATATTACTGGGAATGTTGCATTAAGTTCAGACCACATTCCACTAATCATCACCACTGGCGTGGGTTCTCATCTCATTCAACATAGACAACCATTACTTTCGTTTAATGGTAACATCCACATTTTCAAACATTACATGAACACTCACATCCATCTTGACACCCCACTGGACACCAAACATGACATTGATACTGCCCTTGATACTTTCACCAAAAACATACATGAAGCAGCTCGGCAGGCGTCAGGGCCTCAACCCCCCTGTCGCCCTGCTGGGTTTGTCATTACCCTTTCAGGCGAAATCAAATCACTTATCACACTTAAAAGACGTATTAGAAGAAGATGGCTGCGTTTTGGTAATCCTATCGACAACACAAACTGGAAAGGACTTGCAACTAAAATCAGACTTGAAATACTAAAAGACAAAGAGAAACGAATAGACAATCTTCTCACTATCTCTACTCTTAACTCTCACACACACAATCTTTGGAAGTTAACAAATAACATTAAAAGACAAACAAAACCAAACCACACCATTCAGGGCAGTAATGGCAGGTGTAAATCAGATAAAGACAAAACAGAAATATTCGCCACAGACCTGGAAACACGTTTCACTCCCCTGACACTTGTATCACCAAACAGAATTAACTACATCAAACAGAAACTTCTTGAAGACATTCCACATTCAGACTCAGTTACACTTTTCTCTTTAAAGGACGTTACCTCTGAAATTTCCTCACTAAAGCCTAGAAAGACTCCTGGTCACGACAACATTAACACTAGAACAATCAAAGCCCTACCCACCAAAAGTTTACAATTTTTACTTAAAATTATTAACTCTTGCACCAAAATTTATTATTTTCTAGACTACTGGAAAAAAGCCACTATCACAATGATACTCAAACCTAAGAAACCTCCGGACCGGACAGACTCTTACAGGCCGATTAGCCTATCCTTCAATTTTGGAGAAGATTTTCGAAAAACTTATACTAACAAGACTTAGACTTACTCTTGAAGACAAATCCACTCTACCCAATCACCAATTTGGTTTTCGCGCGCAACATGGCACTACTGAACAATTACACAGGGTAGTGGCTTCGATACTTCAGGGACACGAAAAAAAAAACAATTTGGCGCAGCTGTCTTCATTGACATTAAACAAGCCTTTGACAGAGTCTGGCTTGATGGGCTTCTTTTCAAGCTCAAACACATTCTCTCACCTCATTTATAGAAACTACTCTTTTCCTGGCTCACAAACAGACACTTTTCTATCCGTATCAATGGACACTATTCCACAGAAAGACTTATCAGAGCAGGTGTTCCCCAAGGCAATGTCCTAAGCCCGACACTGTACAACATTTTTACTAGCGCCATGCCAACACTTCCTTCCTTGAATAATATCATTGCCACAAATGCAGACGACACTGCAGTTATTTGTTTTAGCCACTCACACACTTTAGCCAGTTCTCGATTACAGTCATACGTCAACAGATTCTCTTCATGGACTAAAAACTGGAATATAGGCATATCTCATGACAAGACCTCACAAATGACTTTTACAAAAGGACATCAAACCTGCCCACAAATTTGCCTAGACGGACTCCCCATCAATACTGTCATCTCACAAAAATACCTTGGACTTACTCTGGATCCTAAACTCACCTGGCGAAAGCACATTCAGAACGTTATAGGTACTATTAACACAAGACACAAAAAATTGCACCCTATATGGAGATACGAGTGCTCCATTTGGGGAACAGCTGCTCCTTATCTCATAAAGAAACTTCAAAGTACTGAACATCGCATTATAAGACATTTTATTGGATTTCCATTTGCCAGGAATGATGATATCATGACAGATTTAAAACTCAATTACGTCATTAATATTATCCAAGACACTTCTATCAAACAGAACTCTAGGCACTCATCTCACCGAAATCCTCTTGCACAATCACTCACCTTTGATACTTTACATCCTTCCACATACAGACTTAAAAGAGCCCAGCTTGAACATCTACCAGACCGTACACTCCCTTTCCCTAATGCACGCACACGCACATAACTCATACCTCAATATGATCTTTATTTATTAATATAACCCACACCAGTTACTCTCACATATTTTGTATAATTTTCACACACACACTGAATATCTGTCAATGTTTTGCCAAAAAGAGGTTTTAAAGTTTTTCTTAGAAAAATGAAACACACAATTAATAATTGCCATAACAAAAAAAAAAAAAAAAAAAAAAGATAAGGTTTTTAATCGATAACAATAAAACGGTAATAGTTATCGAATGTTTGAAACAAACTTGATCTGTGCCTGCTATACATGGACTTCCAAAAAAAATTTCAAAATTTGAGATCGACGCGTTCATACATACGGACAGACGGACAGACAGACAGACGGACAGGGCTAAAAAACTGTCATTATGAATATCTTTGTATGCCGTTAGTAAACAAACATTGCCTGATGTATCTAGACGATATTATAATATTCTACACATCTCTAGAAGAGCATTTGCATTCACTTCAATTAGTTTTCGAAAAGCTTTCTGAAGCCAATATTAAACTACAACTTGATAAATGAGTGTTTCTAAAACAAGAAACTACCTTCTTTGGACATATCATAACTAAAGACGGGATAAAGTCCAATCCTGAAGAAATCAAAGCTATCCAAAAATATCCAATCCCAAAAAAAATAAAATAAATTAAAGGTTTTCTTGGATTAACTGGATATTACAGAAAATGTATCTCCAATTTCAAAGACATAGCCAAACCAATGACAGTAGCTCTAAAAAAAGATTCAAAAATTGACATACGAAACCCAGAATACGTAGAAGCTTTCGAAAAATTAGAACAACTCATTTCCAGTGATCCCATTTTAAAAATACCAGATTTCAATAGTAAATTTATATTAACTACAGACGCAAGTAACGTAGCTCTTGGAGTTATACTCTCTCAATACGGACACCCACTTAGTTACATTAGCATAACTCTTAATGATCACGAAACCAACTACAGTGCTTTAGAAAAAGAACTCTTATCCATTATGTGGGCAACAAAAACATTTCGACATTACTTGGAGCACATTTTGAAATTAAAAGCGACCATCAACCATTATGCTGGTTGTACAAAATGAAAGAACCAAATTCAAAATTAACTCGATGGAGAGTTAAGTTATCTGAATATGACTTTGACATAAAATACATTAAAGGTAAAGAAAACCACATAGCTGATGCCTTATCCAGAATAAAAACAAGTAAGAACGTTGCAGTCTGGCGCAACCGACTGCGTGATACTCTGTTCCCATAGGGGCTTCTGGTATATTACATTTTAAAGTTTATCTTAATTTGTTAAAGTCGCCGCTCGAATTAGCTTCCGACATAAAATAACTATATATTTTATTAAAATTCTAAAAATATATACAGTCGAGTCCCGATAATTCGAATTGGCAAGGGGATCAGTTTTTTTCGATTTACACAGAAATTCAAACTATCGAGACTCGACTGTAACGAATTTTTTTCAAGGGGATAGATTTTTTTTCGACTTATCGCGATTATCGATTTAGCGGGGTACAAATTATCGAGACTCGACTGTATATGTAAATGAGTAAAATTTTTATAAATTATGACTCGCTTCAATCGTTTGTATGAATATGATGATTTTATGAGCTAGACAAAAAAATATAACTGCACCATTCATTTTATAATTTTTATGCAAAGCAGTCTGTTAACTTAAGAGTTGTCTGTTAATTTGAAAGTGTGATTGATTTTCTTTACATAACCAATTGAGTCTTTTAACAGTGCCACTTGGGAATCGTCTGAAGCATTGCCAACATACGAAAATAACGAAATAACTGACCTAGGCTATGGAAAACTATATTAATATTAGGTGGTCAATTATTTAAACATTAAATCGAAATACATATATTTATTTGTCTCTTGTCTCTTACAATTTTTTCTGCCTACTTAGCAAGAAATTAAGCTTATTTATGTAGGCGGTACATGCTTATGACTAATTCCGCTATGTAAGAATATTGCAGCTTAGCGCCACCTACCGGATTATTCTTGTGATGGTGATTCTGCTGCAATTTTAACTCAAGAGCTCTGCAAAATAAAATTCCAATTTGCCACGCCCCCAGTGGTCGTAGACATGTAATTTTTGGCCAATTCTTAGAAGGAGTCTAAATTGACGTAACAACAAAATTTGGAAGCTTACCTTCCAAAAATGTGGAAATTACAGGGTATTTTTCGGTGTGCCACGCCTCGATAGAGGAGGTCACCAGTAACTAAATTAGCCAATTTTGAAGCTTCTAGCTCTAAAACTTTAGGAGATATAAACTTTTGCGGTTTGTTACGCCCCCTATGGGCGTAGATATATCCGACATATCTTTTGGAGCGTGGGTTGTCAACGCGAGTATATATTCCAAATTTCAAGTCTCTAGCATCAATAGTGCTCGAGATATAGAAGAATATGTATAAATCACCATATAGTCAGATCCGATTTGCCACGCCCCCAAGGGGCGTGGATATATAATTTTTTCATCGATCTTTATAGGATCTTAACAGTAACTTACATGCCAAATTTGGGTATTCTAGCTCTAAAACTGCAGAAGATACAGTTTTACCCGATTTGCCACGCCCCCAATGGGCGTAGATATATCCGCCATACCTTTTTGATCTTGGGTTGTACGTTCCAAATTTCAACTCTCTAGCACTTCAACTAACAGGGTTTCTGACATACCGGAAAATGCATTTTCCGATTTGCCACGCCCCTAGTGGGCGTATCGGGAAAATCTTAACACTTTATGATTCGAGAGTTTACACGAGTATATGTTCCAAATTTCAAGTCTCTAGCTTCAATAGCGTCGAAATGGTTTGCGTTCATACGGACAGACGGCCAGACGGCCAGACGGACAGACGGACGGACAGCAAGACGGACATTGAACAAAACCAATATACTCTTTTTCCCTTTGGGAACAGAGTATAATAACACAGGCACATTTTAGCGAACACAACCAACATAGCTCTGACGAGGACAACAGTAATTTAATATTCATTACAGAAAAACCCATAAACACATTCAATAAACGAATCATATTCTCTAAAGCCACCCCTAATATAAAAAAGGAAAATCACTTTAAACAAATAAGAAAACTTTAGTCGGTGGTGCCCGACTAGGAAATCCCCTGAACCACATCCGATCTGCGTTTTTAAATATACTCAGTTATGTATTTATTAACGCAGAAAAAATTTAAGTTTGTTAAATTAAATTTTTTTTGACCGGTATCCAAAATATAACAAAAACCGAAATTTTATAAAATATTTATAAATCTAAAAACAAAATTGGGAGACTTTATCTCAAAAAATGAACGATATATAATTTAATAACTGTATTTCATTCATGTTTTTTATCGATAACATTAAAACGGAAATAGCTATCGAATTTTTGAAACCAACTTGATCTGCGCCTGCTACACAGGGACTTTAAAAAAATTTAAGTCTCTAGCTCTTATATGTTCTGAGATCGATGCGTTCATACATACGGACAGACGGACAGTCGGACAGACGGACAGACGGACAGACAGACAGACGGACAGACAGACAGTCGGACAGGGCTAAGTCGACTCAGTTCGTCACCCTGATCAAGAATATTAATACTTTATGCGCTCTGCCACGCCTCCTTCTGCCTGTTACATACATTTAACAAAACCATTATACCCTGATTTCCCATTTTCAATGGGTTCAGGGTATAAAAGCAACTTACTTACATTACCTATGGCATCATGACAGCAAAAAAAGCCGAACAATATTAAATTGACCATTTCTGTACCAAAACAAGTGCATTGTTTATAGATAGCGACGCCGACTTTAAAATAATCCAAAGAATAGACAATGAAATTATTAAAACTAGCCATACCAAAATTCTCAGGAGTCTCACTCGCTTAAAAAATATAAATACTTATGCCGAATTCACAGAACTTGTTCTAACAAGTAAGAGTGCTCTAGTCGAGACTGCTCGACTAAGAGATACCCTGAACCCTGCGAAGATACGATATTCAAATCATTTTACGCTTCTTTTATATATACATATACACAAACAATACATACACACACACACACATGCACACGCACGCACAAGCACTTGCTCTGCTACTGTGCAGTTTACGCAGCGACTGCGCGCGAGCAGCGCTTGGGCTGCAGTATGGGCAATATTATGGAAACTTTTTTGTTGAATAGATTTGCTTCTAGATGGACTTTCGTAACCAAACTTCTAAGTCGTACTAATGACATTCATGTATGTATTTGCCAAAGCACAAGTCTCAAGTATTTGAAATACGTTTTTTCAAAAATTACAAAATGTTTGTATTTATAACATGGATATACACAGTAAATCTGAAATGATTTCCCAGTTTTAATGGGTTCAGGGTATAAAAAGAATACGTTGAGATTGACCTCCTTTTGCAGTAGCCCAAACCAATAGCTACATGGGAGGCGTTGATCTCATCGACAGCATAATCGGAAGATACCAAATTTTACTACGAAGTAGACGCTGGCAGGTTCGTGTTTTTTACCATCTATTCGACCTGACAGTCAGCAATGCTTGGCTTTTGTATAAACGCGTTCACAAGGCAAATGATCAAGCACTAAACTTTTAGGTTCTTCCGACTTTCGGATAAATAATGCAGAGGTGCTAACAAAAGTTGACACTAAATCAATAATAGGAAAACGAAGTTCTGTACTCGACAACGAATTACAGCAAAAAAAAACAGATAGGTCCAACCCAACGCGTGCCAAATCAAATGGTGCGACAGGATAAATTTGGATATTGGCCTCTCAGGGCTGAAAAGCGAATAAGGTGCAAGTACCCAATTTGTACAGGATTCTCACAAGTAATGTGCGGGAAATGTGGAGTAGCCTTATGTTTTAATAAGAGAAACAATTGTTTTAAAAACTTTCATTAAAATTAAAATTAAACAAACTATAATTATACCCTGAACCCATTGAAAATGGGAAATCAGCGTATAATGGTTTTGTTAAGCCGTCAAATGTATGTAACAGACAGAAGGGGGCGTGGCAGACCCCATAAAGTATATATATTCTTGATCAGGGAGACGAGCTGAGTCGATTTAGCCCTGTCCGTCTGTCTGTCTGTCCGTCTGTCCGTCTGTCCGTCTCTCCGTCTGTCCGTCTGTCCGTATGTATGAACGCGTCGATATCAAAACATATAAGAGCTAGAGACTTGAAACTTTTTTTTGGAAGTCCCTGTATAACACGCGCATATCGAGTTTGTTTTAGAAAATCGATAACCATTCCCGTTCTTTTGTTATCGATTAAAAACCTTATCGAAATGAAGTTAATAAATTATATCTAAGCTAGAGTCTCCAAATTTTGCATTTAGTTTCATTTATATTTTATACAATTTCGGTTTTTGTTATATTTTGGATATTGGTTCAAAATTTTTCAAAAATTTTCAAATTGAAGGTTAGTTGCAAATATAGCCAATATGTGAATGAGTTTGCGATTTTATACAACTGCAAAATATTCAATATAATATGTTGATCATATGCTGAAAATTTCATTGAAATCCATTGAGTATCACAGAATTAATTAAACAAAACGTTTTGTCAATTGCAACATGTGACCAGAAACCCACCCCCGTTTTCATTTTTTCTATACATGTGCACACATACATTGAGACATTCGAATGCGAACATTGCGAACAATGGCGATGTCGGTAGATGTGATGCGCTCTGATCAGTAGATGTTGGTTCGACTTCAGCTGCGGAAATGTCTTATTTTCTTAATTTTTAATTTTTTTCTTTTATTTAACTATTATTACTATTATTCTTTTAAAAAAAAACTACTTTTTTGACAAACATGCTATTTGATTGTGAAAGTGCAAGATTGGTAATGTTATTAAATTTTGTATAAGTTTGTAATGTATACAAGATACGGAATATATTTAAAAACGCAGATCGGACGGGGTTCAGGGGATCTCCTAGTCGGGTACCCCCGACTAGAGTTTTCTTACTTGTTTTATGTTAAATAGTTTAAAAACATCCAAACTTAAAAATAAACTTAATCTAAATACTCTGAGAATTAAAAGAATTTTTTTTTACCCCACGCAATTTTGATGCATTTATGCAACAAATCCTTTATCCTTTATGAAAGCGTTCTGAATCAAAATCACAAAAAAACGAAAAAGAAGTGTATTTTTATACCCTGAACACATTGAAAATGGGAAATAAGGGAATGGGAAATGGGAAAATGTATGTAACAGGCGGAAGGAGGCGTGGCAGACCCCATAAAGTATATATATTCTTGATCAGGGAGACGAGCTGAGTCGATATAGCCATGTCCGTCTGTCCGTCCGTCCGTCTGTCCATCTGTCCGTCTGTCCGTCCGTGTGAACGCAGTGATCTCGTAAACCACAACTACTCGTGTATACCATACGCAGAACGAGTTTATCATTTTTTTCGATAACTCATCCCATTGCTTATTATCGATGAAAATCGATAATTTTACTTCGTTTTTGAGGCGTAACTTGAATACCGTTATAGCTATAGATTTCAGATTTACTGAGTATATCCGTGTAATGAATACAAACATTTTGTATTTTTGGATTTTGGATATCACGCCCCCTTGCCCCCAAATTTGAAAAAACGTAATTCAAATACTAGAGACTTGTGCTTTGGCAAATACATACATATATATGTCATTAGTAAAAGTTTGATTACGAAAGTCCATCTACCAGAAAACTCAACTAATAAGTTTCAACAAATAAGTTTCCATAATGTAGGTATTACAGGGAAACTGCAACTCCAAGCGCTGGGTAATTATATTTAATAAAAACAAATAAGAGTGCTCTAGTCGAGACTGCTCGACTGCTCGACTTTTACAGCGTAATTATGACATTCATATGTATGTATTTGCCCAAGCACAAGTCTCTAGTATTTGAATTACGTTTTTTTCAAATTTGTGGGGAAGGGGGCGTGGTATCCAAAATCCAAAAATTGCAAAATGTTTGTATTCATTACACGGATACACACAGTAAATCTGAAATCTATAGCTCTAACGGTATTCAAAAACAAAGAAAAATTATTGAATTTTATCGATAATAAGGAAATGGAATGAGTTATCGAAAAAAATGATAAGCTCGTACTGCGTAGGATATACACGAGTATACATTTAAAATTTCAGATCTCTAGCTTTTGTGGCTTGCGAGATCGATGCGTTCACACGGGCGGACGGACGGACGGGCGGACAGACGGACATAGCTATATCGACTCAGTTTGTCGAGCTGATCAAGAATATATATACTTTATGGGGTCTGCCATGTCTCCTTCTGCCTGTTACATACATTTTCACAAAAACATTATACCCTGATTTCCCATTTTCTCTGTGGCCGAGTAGTGGCACACCGAAAAATACCCTGCATTTACGTTACATTCGACTACTTCTAAAGATTGGCCAAAAATAACAAGTCTACGCTAACTGGGGCGTGGGAAATCGGATCTGAATATCTAGTGTTTTGCACAAAATTTCCTTTTATATCTTATAAAGTTTCAGAGCTAGATGCTTCAGAATTGGTTAATTGAGTTACTGGTAACCTCCTCTAAGGATGATCAAAAAATAATGAATATTGGCCTACCTATTCACGACCCACGCACACAAACATGTATACAAATGTGTGTGCGCTAGCCATATGATCAAAATGGGGTGTTTACAATTTCCACAGGCAGCATGAGTAGAGTTTCGCACACAAGCACACACAAATGCTCGTACATGTGAACAAGGGACTGTAAGTATGTATGTGTGCATGCTCGCGCAAAAACATATTCGCTAAGCGCACCAACGCTTTCATACCCTTCACACAAATAATGACGAATATCTTAACATTTCGCATGAGCATGGCAAACCGTTTTCAGCAATTTGGTATACCCTTTGCTCGGAAGGGAAGGAATGAAACCTCTCGGCGAACAAATTTCAATTTTTGTGATCTGCTGCTTGTGCGTACATACATATATATATATATATATATATATATATATATATATATATATATATGTATTTGAGAGAGCAGAGAGAGCAGAGAGAGAGAGAGAGAGTAAGGAAAAAATGGCATATAGTAGTGCTTCATATTAGAATTCAACCATCTCGGTCGAGCGCTCGCAGCGAACTGATTTTGCCTCTCAGATTTTCACTGCTCGAACCTCAAAATGAGAGACATGAGCGAATACGAATATGTGTGGGACGCCAATCACACTTTTTTGGTGGTGAAAACCGTTGTTCTAGATGACCTATCTATGTGTTGTATGGTTAGTGATCTTACGTATAATTAGAAATAAAATAATACAGTCGAGTCTCGATAATTTGTACCCCGCTAAATCGAGAATCACGATAAATCAAAAAAAATTATATCGCCTTGAAAAAAAATTCATTACAGTCGAGTCTCGATAAATTGAATTTCTGTGTAAATCGAAAAACAACTGATCCCCTTGCCATTTCAAATTATCGGGACTCGACTGTATAATAAAATATAAAGTAATTATTAATAGATAAAAGAAAATTTAATACACAGAATGAGGAGTAGAGAGATAAACAAAGAATAGAAATGATTGGGAAATCACTACACAATGTTGGAGATTTGCCAGATCATCAAATTTATGACCTGCTTACTCCTGGGTATTGTGTGTGATTTCCCTAAGATGACCTGAAAGCAAGGATTTCATTAATAGAAGAGAGAGTTCTGAGGAAAACACGTGGTAAAATTTATTATAATTAACGCATAAAACGTGAAACGCGCTACGCAAAAAATAATCCGATGTGCACAATGGTAAATACAGTGGACGAAAGTGTCTGGTTGTTCTGGAAGGAACAGAAATATTAAGCTGCATTAACAATCCCCAGGACTGTTCTACGATTGATTAATGATGGAAGATCAATAAGAAGAAGCCTACTATTGTAAGACGGTAAACGGAGATTAGGGTCCCAGTTTAGATCACGTAGGGCAAAGAGTAAAAACTGTTTCTGAACCGATTCAATACTATCCTGATACAATTTATGCTGAGGAGACCATATAATTAAACAATATTCTAAAGTCGGGCGTACCAGCGAAATATAAAGTAGTTTTGTTATAAAGGGACCATTGAACTCAACGTTTAATAAAGCCGAGCACACTTTTGGCTTCATTTATGATGGTTGAGATATGAGTATTGAAACTAAGTTTTGCGTCTAAGAGTACACCAAGATCTTTGACTGAAAAAATGCGCTGCAATGAGTCATTATTAATTGAATAATTAGCAATATATGGAATAGTACGACTGAAGGTCATTGCCATACATTTAGAACAGTTTAAATGCAACCGATTAGCCACACACCACAGTTGAAAGGAATTAAGATCATCTTGTAGGCGTAGATGATCGAGTGAATTAGTATACGATAGACAGAGTTTTACGTCATCTGCATACATAACAAGTAAGAGTGCTCTAGTCGAGACTGCTCGACTAAGAGGTACTCTGAACCCTGCGAAGATGCGATATTCAAATCATTTTACGCTTCTTTTATATATACATATACACAAACAACACATACACACACACACACATGCACACGCACGCACAAGCACTTGCTCTGCTACTGTGCAGTTTACGCAGCGACTGCGCGCGCGCAGCGCTTGGGCTGCAGTATGGGCTATATTTTGGAAACTTATTTGTTGAATAGGTTTGCTTCTAGATGGACTTTCGTAATCAAACTTTTACAGCGTAATAATGACATTCATATGTATGTATTTGCCAAAGCACAAGTCTCTAGTATTTGAAATACGTTTTTTTCAAATTTGTGGGGAAGGGGGCGTGGTATCCAAAATCCAAAAATTGCAAAATGTTTGTATTCATTATACGGATACACAGTAAATCTGAAATCTATAGCTATAACGGTATTCAAAAACGAAGAAAAAATATCGATTTTTATCGATAATAAGGAAATGGGATGAGGTTTCGAAAAAAAATGATAAACTCGTACTGCGTAGGATATACACTGCGTTCACACGGACGGACGGACAGACGGACATGGCTATATCGGCTCAGTTTGTCGAGCTGATCAAGAATATATATACTTTATGTGGTCTGCCATGTCTCCTTCTGCCTGTTACATAGATTTTCACAAAAACATTATACCCTGATTTCCCATTTTCAATGGGTTCAGGGTATAAAAATATTTTTGAATGAGATATACAGCGAGGAAGGTCATTTACAAATAGGGGAAAAAGTAACGGTCCCAAATGACTACCCTGAGGTACACCTGACGAAACAAAAACAAGTTTCGAAATAGCTGATCTCAACATAACTCTTTGGGTCCTACCCTTTAAATAGGATGCAATCCAAGAAACAAGCTTAGGGGAAAATCCCAAATGATTAAAGTAATATGAGTAATATGTCATGGTGTACTGAGTCAAATGCTTTACTGAAATCCGTGTATATAACATCAGTTTGCATTTTATTTAAAAAACTGTCATTGACCAGTGAAGTAAATTCTAATAGATTAGTCGATGTTGATCGACTTTGAACGAAACCATGCTGAGAAGGTGAGATAATGGATTTACAAAAATGTTGTAGTGTCGATGTTATTATTTTTTCAAATAACTTCGGAATAGCAGATAGTTTCGCAATACATCTGTAATTAGAAATATCAGAGGGAAAACAGAGGTTTCCATGGACAAATTAAATAGTTGTAGTAATTGTGACTGTAGGGAAACACTACATTCTTTAATTACGCAACTGGGTATATTATCAGCTCCAGGAGAGAAGGATGATTTCAATGACCGAATGGCTGAAACCAGAGATGCAGGGGAAACATTAGAAGCATTAATATTATTTGTTGAAGAAATTAAGTAAGGGTTAGAAGTGGTATAGGGATCTACTGAGGAATAAATGGATTGGAAAAAATTTGCAAAAATATCAGAGGAATCGTGATCATTACAAGATTTGTCCAATCCAAACAAAAATTTGGAAAGTAAACTAGAAGATTTAAGCTTCGAATTTACAAATGAATAAAATTGCTTGGGGTCATGGACGAACTGCCGTTTGCAACGTATAAGGTAATTCTCGTAGCACTGAGAACTTAAAATATTAAAATTTGACTTGACTATAGAATATTTAGACCAACAGTCGACCCAGACTTTTTAAAATTTTTGAAACCTTTAGACTTAATATTTCTTAAATTAGAAAGAGTCTGAGTAAACCAGGGAGGCTTATTAGTAACAGGTATAGGGAGGCGCATAGGAACACACTCATCTAGTATGGTATTTAGAGTGTTATAAAAAATAGTTGTTGCCACATTAATGTTAACTGAGTCATATAAAAGAGACCAATCGGTTGCATTAATTAGTTGGTTAAGTAAAACAAAATTGCATTTATTAAACCAGCGACGCTGTTGTGGAGGTATAGGCGCTGAAATTGATGGACTATGTATGAAAAGTAAGACCTCTAAAGTGGGATGGTGTATATCCTCTGGTAGACATAAAGGGGATGATCTGGAGACGTTAATGATAGAATCATCATTAATAAAAACAAGATCTAGTGAACGATTCAGATGATTTGAAATAGGGTTCATCTGAAACATAGACAGACCAAACAACTCGTCAAAAAGATAGTGATCCGTTGTTGGAATAAGGTAATTTGAGGTGGGAGTTGAGGACCAAGAAGTGTTAGGTATATTAAAGTCACCCAACATAAGAAATAGGTCCTTATCCTTTACATGTTCAAAAACTTCTTTAATACAAGTTATATGCTGAGCATACACTTACACATCAGAAGAGGGGGGAACATAAGAACAGGTAATATATAGAGAACACGATGGTAGAGTTATTTTAACACCAATAATCTCGGTATCGTGAGGTGACGTGAAACTAAATTATTCGGAGAGGATATCGGCCTTAACATCAATTAATACACCACCACCTCTACGTATCAACCGATCGTGTCTATAAATAGTGAAATTATTTGAGAGAATCTCACTATTATAAACGTTGGGATTTAACCATGTTTCTGTGAAAGCAATAACATGATATTGAACACTAAAACTACTCAAAACAAGTAAGAGTGCTCTAGTCGAGACTGCTCGACTAAGAGATACCCTGAACCCTGTGAAGATGCGATATTCAAATCATTTTACGCTTCTTTTATATATATGTATGCACATATAACAACACATACACACACACGCACATGCACACGCACGCACAAGCACTTTCTCTGCTACTGCGCAGTTTACGCAGCGACTGCGCGCGGGCAGCGCTTGGGCTGCAGTATGGGCTATATTTTGGAAACTTATTTGTTGAATAGGTTTGCTTCTAGATGTACTTTCGTAATCAAACTTTTACAGCATAATAATGACATTCATATGTATGTATTTGCCAAAGCACAAGTCTCTAGTATTTGAAATACGTTTTTTTCAAATTTGGGGGGAAGGGGGCGTGGTATCCAAAATCCAAAAATTGCAAAATGTGTGTATTCATTACACGGATACACACAGTAAATCTGAAATCTATATCTATAACGGTATTCAAAAACGAAGAAAAGTTATCGATTTTTATCGATAATAAGGAAATGGGATGAGTTATCGAAAAAAAAAGATAAACTCGTACTGCGTAGGATATACACGAGTATACATTTCAAATTTCAGATCTCTAGCTTTTGTGGTTTGCGAGATCACTGCGTTCACACGGACGGACGGACGGACGGACGGACGGACAGACGGACATGGCTATATCGACTCAGTTTGTCGAGCTGATCAAGAATATATATACTTTATGGGGTCTGCCATGTCTCCTTCTGCCTGTTACATACATTTTCACAAAAACATTATACCCTGATTTCCCATTTTCAATGGGTTCAGGGTATAAAAAGTCTTCTGAGTTTAGAATTTAGGCCTCGAACGTTTTGATATGCCAGAGACAGCTGAGGTGAGGAATGTGTAAAATTTAGCTTTTTGATACAATATCAGATAAAGATTGTATCAAAGAAGGATTTAAAGTAATGGGAGTCAATCTATTACGGTTCTTAGGTTTGAATTCATGTACAACTATATGTGGTGGCCAAAATTTAGAATCACATATAGTTGTGAAATATTCTACAGGCACATTGATTTTAAATGAAGCAATTTCACGAGGAGTCGCAAAATTAAACTTTGAAATCAAAACTTTGGCTGGAGATTTACTAGCAATAAAAGCCGTTATTGCATCGAATGTCGTATCAGATGAAAGCCTATATAAGAAAACTTGCTTTCGAGGAGATACGACGGATAAAGTGGGTATAGTAAGGGAGGGAGAAGTGGTCAGAATGTTGGTCATTGTTTGAGTAACAGTCGGGGAAGCTTTTAATTTTTTATTAGAAACCAACAGCGATGGAATCTCCACTTGAATATGTGGAGTATCAAAATTGTATAAAAATTTATTTGTTTTTTCAAACAAACCGGACAAGACCAGCGTAAACCACCACAACCAATTTTGGCAGTGGACATGATTTTATCATACTCACGGCCGGTGAGACCTGCACATTTTGTGTGCATAAAATTTTCACATAACCAGCGACTAACAAATTGCACTTGTGTAGAATCAACAACTTGCCGAATAGAACATGATTTTTTGCAGCAAATCATATTGGCAATTGGGGTTAATCAAACCAAAACGGAAGAACAGATCAAATAAAATAATAGAAAAACAGAGAGGAATTAAAGTGTTGAGAGAGCGAAGTCACACGCACAAGTGTAACAAGTAAGAACGTTGCAGTCGGGCGCAACCGACTGCGTGATACTCTGTTCCCATAGGGGCTTCTGGCATATTACATTTTAAAGTTTATCTTAATTTGTTAAAGTCGCCGCTCGAATTAGCTTCTGACTCAAAATAACTATATATATATTAAAATTCTAAAAATATATATATGTAAATTAGTAAAATTTTTATAAATTATGGCTCGCTTCAATCGTTTGTATGAATATGATGATTTTATGAGCTAGACAAAAAAATATAACTGCACCATGCATTTTATAATTTTTATGCAAAGCAGTCTGTTAACTTAAGAGTTGTCTGTTAATTTAAAAGTGTGATTGATTTTCTTTACATAACCAATTGACAATTTAACAGTGCCACTTGGGTCGTCTGAAGCATTGCCAACATACGAAAATAACGAAATAACTGACCTAGGCTATGAAAAACTGTATTAATATTAGGTGGTCAATTATTTAAACATTAAATCGAAATACATATATTTATTTGTCTCTTGTCTCTTACAATTTTTTCTGCCTACTTAGCAAGAAATTAAGCTTATTTATGTAGGCGGTACATGCTTATGACTAATTCCGCTATGTAAGAATATTGCAGTTTAGCGCCACCTACCGGATTATTTAACAGTGCCACTTGGGAATCGTCTGAAGCATTGCCAACATACGAAAATAATGAAATAACTGACCTAGGCTATGGAAAAATA
Organism: Drosophila leonis; assembly: GCA_035045365.1. Taxonomy (NCBI): domain Eukaryota; kingdom Metazoa; phylum Arthropoda; class Insecta; order Diptera; family Drosophilidae; genus Drosophila; species Drosophila leonis. The sequence goes on from JAWNPC010000835.1 coordinate 303,963, forward strand.
TATTAATATTAGGTGGTCAATTATTTAAACATTAAATCGAAATACATATATTTATTTGTCTCTTGTCTCTTACAATTTTTTCTGCCTACTTAGCAAGAAATTAAGCTGATTTATGTAGGCGGTACATGCTTATGACTAATTCCGCTATGTAAGAACACTAACCATACAATTCGGTTGAGCGCTCGCAGCGCACTGATTTTGCCGGACCATATTTTTATTGTCTGAGCCTAAACCGACCGAGCCGAGCAAATACGAAGTTGAGTGGTCCACCACGCACAAGTATTTCAGTGTGGAATAACTTTGTTCTAGTTGACGCATCTATGTGTTGTATGGTTAGTGGTAAGAATATTGCAGCTTAGCGCCACCTACCGGATTATTCTTGTGATGGTGATTCTGCTGCAATTTTAACTCAAGAGCTCTGCAAAATAAAATTCCAATTTGCCACGCCCCCAGTGGTTGTAGACATGTAATTTGGAAGCTTACCTTCCAAAAATGTGGAAAATACAGGGTATATTTTGGTTGTCACGCCCTAAAGGGGCGTAACCATTATTTTTGGGTCATCGATAGAGGAGGTCACCAGTCACTCAACTAGCCAATTTTGAAGCTTCTAGCTCTAAAACTTTAGGAGATATAAACTTTTGCGGTTTGCCACGCCCGCTATGGGCGTAGATATATCCGCCATACCTTTTTGATCTTGGGTTGTCAACGCGAGTATACGTTCCAAATTTCAACTCTCTAGCACTTCAACTAACAGGGTTTCTGACATACCGGAAAATGCATTTTCCGATTTGCCACGCCCCTAGTGGGCGTATCGGGAAAATCTTAACACTTTATAATTCGAGGGTATACACGAGTATGTGTTCCAAATTTCAGTCTCTAGCTTCAATAGCGTCGAAATGGTTTGCGTTCATACGTACAGACGGACAGACGGCCAGACGGACAGATGGACGGACAGCAAGACGGACATTGCACAAAACCAATATACTCTTTTTCCCTTTGGGAACAGAGTATAAAAATCGGGATATTAGACTCTCGGACCAGTGTCTGCAAAAGAATTTCGCTGGGATTTTGCTGGCCCTTGGCCCACTGTTCACAAGAAAAAAATAACTTTGTATTATGGCTTTCGGCCCGCTGTCAGCGAATTCGAAATTTTTCTTGGATTTTCTGGCCCTTGGCCCACTGTTCACAAGAAAAAAAATTGCCGTTCTGAGTTTCCAACTCTCGGCCCACTGTTCACAAGAAAATTTTTCTTGGAGTTTCCGGCCCTTGGCCCACTGTTCACAAAACACAATTGCTCATAATTTTTGGCTCTCGGCCCACTGTCCAAACACTTTCGTCGCGACGCAAGAAAAAAACTAACGGCGACTTGTCGGCGACTGCGCGTGCACATCACTCACTGACCATGTGCATTTTTTTCTTTCGCGCGCTCACTGTCTCGCTTTTTCTGTTTTCTGCACGCTGCAGGCTGTACTTTCGGCGCTCGCATCATTCGCGATCCCGCTATCCTTGCCGCTCTCGATTATACGACGGCCAATCACGTCTCGCCAAAAGAGTAGGTTAGGGTATAGCCGAATTTTTATGCGTTATGTTCCTTCTAACAACCAACACCTTTATTTGGGCATATGCGCGGGTCTTTACGCCGCGAATATGCCACGCCACTTGTAAAGTTAGTTTCCCATAGCCGGGGCCGGTCTAAATCTGACCAGGGCCGATCCCTACAAGACATTTGTAAGTTTCGCTGGGACTCGAGGTTAACGGAGGGAAAGGATTGGTTCGTTAGTATTAGTACTCTACTGTATGTGTGCCGGGGGTTCATCCACCCAACGGACGGGAACTAGCCTCGTCCAAACTACTGGATATCTCTGTTTGGTAGTGTCGCAGGTCGAGGAACACGTGAGACGTCTCCGCCCCGGCTCTCTCCAAACCACATCGTATCTTTTTGCCGGGGTTATCCACGCGGCGAACGGGAACTAGCCTCGTTCTTTGCTACCAAAATTACATCTGTAATTAGAAATATCAGACCTCCCGCCCTTTTTATGTAAGGGGATGATTAAAGACTCTTCCCAAACAGAAGGGAAAACTGAGGTTTCCATGGACAAATTAAATAGCTTTAGTAATTGTGACTGTAGGGAAACACTACATTCTTTAATTACGTAACTGGGTATGTTATCAGCTCCAGGAGAAAAGGATGATTTCAATGACCGAATGGCTGAAACCAGAGATGCAGGGGAACAATTAAAAGCATTAATATTATTTGTTGCAGAAATTAAGTAAGGGTAAGAAGTGGTATAGGGATCTACACTCCCTTGAAAGGATAAATATGATAGGAAAGGAACTTGAAAGAATAAATATGATATTATCGTAATAGATGCCTTCGCGAAATTTGTTTTTTTTTTTTAGACACAATTCGAATATAGATAATGAAAGCTGTATCCATCGTGTCTTTATTTTGAGTACCCACAGGAATAATAGCGGATCAAGACCGTTGTTTTGCAAGTACAGATTTTCGTGAGTTCTGTTCTTCTCAAAAGATTAATCTGTATTTGATTGAAATTAAAGTAAAAATTATAAAACATAATGTAGATGACTACGTATTGCTTAAGACTGAAGAACTTCATCAAACTAAGCTTCATATACAATTTAATGGTCCGTTTGAGGTGGTTGGAATTTTAGATGGATATATACACTAACCATACAATACATAGATGCGACAACTAGAACAAACTTATTCCACGCAAAAAAATTTGTGCGTTGTGGACCACTCAACTTCGTATTTGCTCGGCTCGGTCGCTTTAGGGTCGAAAAGTAAAAATGTGGTCCGGCAAAATCAGTGTGCTGCGAGCGCTCAACCGAAATGGTCACATTCTCATATGAAGAACTATATGCTATTTTTTCCTTACTTTCTCTTTCTCTCTGCTCTCTCAAGTACATATACACGTACGGCGTACGCACAACTAGCAGCATACCCAAATTGAAATTCTTTCCCTTCTGAGAGAAGAGTATACCAAATTGCTGAAAGCTTATGCCGCTTTAGCCGACAAAAAAAATTATGAAATATGACAACGCAATATTCTGTTAAATATTCAAATAATTCTTTTTCTTAACTTCGTCTACACAATCGATTTGTTTTTTTTTTATATCCATTATCTCTATTACAATTGCCATCACCATTTACAAAAAAAATGCAATGCAATGAAAAATGAAAAAAACAAGTAAGAAAACTAGTCGGGGGTGCCCGACTAGGAGATCCCCTGAACCCCGTCCGATCTGCGTTTTTAAATATATTCCGTATCTTGTATACATTACAAACTTATACAAAATTTAATAACATTACCAATCTTGCACTTTCACAATCAAATAGCATGTTTGTCAAAAAAGTAGTTTGTTTTTAAGAATAATAGTAATAATAATTTGATAAAAGAAAAAAATAAACAAGTAGGAGTGCTCTAGTCGAGACTGCTCGACTAAGAGATACCCTGGGAAGATGCGACATTCAATTCACTTTACGCTTCTTTTATACATATATACATATATATAAACAACACATACACACACACACACGCAAGCACAAGCACTTTCTCTGCTACTGCGCAGTTTACGCAGCGACTGCGCGCGGGCTGCGCTTGGGCAGCAGAATGGGCAATATTATGGAAACTTATTTGTTGAATTAGTTTTCTTCTAGATGAACTTTCGTAACCAAACTTTTACAGCGTAATCATGCCATTTATATGCTTGTATTTGCCAAAGCACAAGTCTCTAGTATTTGAAATACGTTTTTTTTCAAATTTTGGGGAAAGGGGCGCGGTATCCAAAATGCAAAAATTGCAAAATGTTTGTATTCATTACACTGATATACACAGTGAATCTGAAATCGATAGCTATAACGGTATTCAAAACCGAAGAAAAGTTATCGATTTTTATCGATAATAAGGAAATGGGATGAGTTATCAAAAAAAAAATGACAAACTCGTACTGCGTAGAATATACACGAGTATACATTTCAAATTTCAGATCTCTAGCTTTTGTGGCTTGCGAGATCGCTGTGTTCACACGGACGGACGGACGGACGGATGGACGGACAGACGGACATGGCTATATCGACTCAGTTTGTCGAGCTGATCAAGAATATATATACTTTATGTGGTCTGCCATGTCTCCTTCTGCCTGTTACATATATTTTCACAAAAACATTATACCCTGATTTCCCATTTTCAATGGGTTAAGGGTATAAAAATGAAGAAAATCCGACATTTCCGCAGCTGGAGTTCAACTAAAATCTACTGATCAAAGCGCATCACCTCTACCGACACTGCCATTGTATGTGTGAAAAAAAAAACAATAAAAAATTTTTGACATCAGCGGGGCTCGATTCCAGATCTGCACGGCACGGCGTGCCCCGCTTCTAACAACACCCCCACTGCACTGCTTAAGTAAACAGCAGCAAATTCGAAACTAAAGTCAGCTAAGAATTGCATGTGTAATCTCTAAGTGTGATTCTTAAAACAGACAAGAATGGTCGCATTCGAATGTCTCAATGTATGTGTGCACACGTATAGAAAAATTGAAAACGGGGGTGGGTTGCTGGTCACATGTTGCAATTGACAAAACGTTTTGTTTAATTACTTCTGTGATACTTAATGGATTTCAATGAAATTTCCAGCATATGATCTACTCATTCACATATTGGCTATACAGTCGAGTCCCGATAATTCGAAATGGCAAGGGGATCAGTTTTTTTTCGATTTACACAGAAATTCAAATTATCGAAACTCGACTAAAACGATTTTTTTTTCAAGGGGATAGAATATTTTTCGATTTATCGCGATTTTTGATTTAGCGGGGTACAAATTATCGAGACTCGACTGAATTTGCAACTAGCCTTCAATATGAAAATTTTTGTAAAATTTTGAACCAATATCCAAAATATAACAAAACCCGAAATTGTATAAAATATAAATGAAACAAAATGCAAAATTAGGAGACTCTAGCTAAAAAGATGTACCAGATAGAATTAAGAAACTGTATTTCGACAGCATTAAAACGGTCAAGTCTCTAGCTCTTATAGGTTCTAGGACGGACAGACAGACAGACTTACAGGGCTAAATCGACTAAGTTCGTCACCCTGATCAAGAATATACATTCTGTGAGGAGCAATATATGTATGCACGTAGTAGTGTGTATAAATACATGTAGTTGCTTTGTGTTTATATGCATATACGTGCATATGTATGTTGCTCCACACAGCGACGCGAGTACTGTAGTAGCGGCCCTCGCGACTAGAAAGGGTCCGAAATATGGTTCGGCTCTTTCGCTCCTACAGATTCAGCAATTGGCTCGCGTCGCTCCCACGACGATCATCGGCGACCGTTGGCCGAGGTACCGTTCGTGGCCGAGTGAAAGTAGTGAATGCTTTCACTCGCACAGCCATAACGGTATTTCGGCCAATGAGCGGCTGCCACGCGATCAAGCGACATTTGGCGTCGCAAAATATATCGTGATGTTGCCGTTAAATCGGGTACGAGCGACAGACAGGCCCCGCTCCAGAGCCGGGCGAGGAGCCGTTAGAGCACGAAGCAGGGCCTGCTTCTGTGCTATAAAAAGGCACCCGTGGCTCAGTAGGGGGACAGTCAAAAGTAATAAAAGTGAAAGTGAACGTGAAAGTGCCGAAAAACAACGCTAAGAAAGTAATCAGCCCAAAAGGACATCGATGTAAATTGAAGGACACCGATATCAAAAATACATCGATATCAAGGACTTCAACGAAATCAAGGACCGAAAACCACCCGAAAGCTAACCAAAGCACAACGGCTCGTACAGCCGTATCAGGTGTGCATGATAGGAGGCGAGTCCTTGCATATAGCAGGAGTACCTCAAGCAGGCTCAGAATCTTGTGAATATCGTGAATTGTAAATTATACGAAAAAACGTTCAAAATATATATATCAACTCAAACTAAACACATTATCGACTACTTATTATCGCAGGGGCTTCAACAAATAAATTTGTTGGCACGAACACACAGTTGGCTGAAACTGGCCCGGCTTGAACTCAGGATAAACCGAAGGTTCGTTACAATACTTTATGGGGTCTGCCACGCCTCCTCCTGCCTGTTACATACAATTAACAAAACCATTATACCCCGATTTCCCATTTTCAATGGGTTCAAGGAATACAAAATAATGAAAGATAAAAACGCATTGGAATTCAATCTTTATTATGCTTGAAAGCATTTTTGAGGAACAGCTAGAAATAGAAAGTTTACTTTGATCGAAAAATGAGCTAAAACGTATGCTAATATTGACTTATCTTTAATAGAAAAGTCTAATTGCGTTTCTAAAACCATTTTAAGATTGTTTTGACAAATTGCCATGTGAAAAACAACAACAATAAATATAGTACATATATATGTATGTATAAATATGTATGCTTTACGGTACAAAAACTAAAAAAAAACATTGCACAGTTGAAATATATGATTCCAATATTATTGAACAAGTAAAAGAGAAAACCGTTGATTTAGAGATTGATAAATATTATGCCACAACTTTTTGTACAAATTTTAGAGTTTTGGAAACAAATTAAATTGTTGGAAGGGGTAGCTAAAAATATATTATGTATTCCCGTGAGCTCTGCGATAAGCGAGCGAATTTTTTCTTCATCTGACAAAATACTAAATGAAAAACGCACAAGACTCTCAAGCGCAAATCTTGATATGCTACTTTTTATACCCTGAACCCATTGATATGGGAAATCAGAGTATAATGTTTTTGTGAAAATGTATGTAACAGGCAGAAGGAGGCGTGGTAGACCCCATAAAGTATATATATTCTTGATCAGCTCGATAAACTGAGTCGATATAGCCATGTCCGTGTGTCGGTCCGTCCGCCCGTCCGTCCGTGTGAACACAGCGATCTCGCAAACCACAAAAGCTAGAGATCTGAAATTTGAAATGTATACTCGTGTATACTCTACGCAGTACGAGATTATCATTTTTTTTTTCGATAGCTCATCCCATTTCTTTATTATCGATAAAATTCGATAATTTTTCTTCGTTTTTGAGTACCGTTATTAGCTATAGATTTCAATCCGTATATCTGTATAGTGGGTACAAACATTTTGCAATTTTTGGATTTTGCATACCACGCCCCCTTCCCCCCAAATTTGAAAAAACGTATTTCAAATACTAGAGACTTGTGCTTTGGCAAATACATACATATGAATGTCATTATTACGCTGTAAAAGTTTGATTACGAAAGTCCATCTAGAAGCAAACCTATTCAACAAATAAGTTTCCAAAATATAGCCCATACTGCAGCCCAAGCGCTGCCCGCGCGCAGGCGCTGCGTAAACTGCGCAGTAGCAGAGAAAGTGCTTGTGCGTGCGTGTTCATGTGTGTGTGTGTGTATGTGTTGTTTGTTTATATGTATATATAAAAGAAGCGTAAAATGATTTGAATATCGCATCTTCGCAGGGTTCAGGGTATCTCTTAGTCGAGCAGTCTCGACTAGAGCACTCTTACTTGTTTTCTCTCGCGCGCTCGCGTGTCTCGCTTTGTCCGTTTTCTGCACGCTGCAGGCTGTACTTTTGGTGCCGTTGCGCTCGCACCATTCGCGATCCCGCTATCTTCGCCGCTCTTGATTGTGCGACGGCCAATCGCGTCGCGGTAAAACAGTAGGTTAGGGTATCGACGAATTTTAATGTGTTATTCTCTAATCTACCAACACCTTTATTTGGGCATATGCGCGGGTCTTTACGCCGCGAATATGCCACGCCCCTTTATTAGTACCAGGGTCCCTGCTCGGGCGCCACTTGTAAAGGTTAGTTTTCTACAGCCGGGGCCGGTCTTAATCTGACCAGGGCCGATCCTTACAAGACATTTGTAAGTTTCGCTGGAACTCTAGTTAAAGGGAGGGAAAGGGTTGGTTCATTAGTAATAGTACTCTACTGTATGTGTGCTGGGGGTCCATCCACCCGGAGGACGGGAATTAGCCTCGTCCAAACTACTGGATGTTTTTGTTTGGCAGTGTCGCAGGTCGAGGAGCACGTGAGGTGTCTCCGCGCCGGCTCGCTCTAAACTACATCGAATCTTTTGCCGGGGTTTATCCACTCGGCGAACGGAAATTAGCCTCGTCCTTTGCTACCAAAGTTAGTATGCTACTCTTCCTCTGGCTCTGTCTACCAGCAGGATTCGCCACGCCGACAGATCGAGACCAAAGAAAGGAGGGGAAAGGGGTTAGATTTAGTTGTTATTGGTTATATAGACTACTGAAAGAAAAACACTATTTGTTTTTTCTCCTTCGATTACAAATTTCTTTATTTTTATTTATTTTATTATCTTCCATTTTTACACCCTGAACCCATTGAAAATGGGAAATCAGGGTATAATGTTTTTGTGAAAATGTATGTAACAGGCAGAAGGACACATGGCAGACCACATAAAGTATATATATTCTTGATCAGCTCGTCAAACTGAGTCGATGTAGCCATGTCCGTCTGTCCGTCCGTCCGTCCGTTAGTCGGACCGTCCGTGTGAACGCAGTGTATATCCTATGCAGTACGAGTTTATCTTTTATTTTCGATAATTCATCCCAATTCCTTATTATCGATAAAAATCGATATTTTTCTTCGTTTTTGAATACCGTTATATTATAGCTATAGATTTACTGTGTGTATCCGTGTAATGAATACAAACATTTTGCAATTTTTGGATTTTGCATACCACGCCCCCTTCCCACCAAATTTGAAAAAAACGTATTTCAAATACAAGAGACTTGTGCTTTGGCAAATACATACATATGAATGTCATTCTTACGCTGTAAGAGTTTGATTACGAAAGTCCTTCTAGAAGCAAACCTATTCAACAAATAAGTTTCCAAAATATAGCCCATACTGCAGCCCAAGCGCTGCCCGCGCGCAGTCGCTGCGTAAACTGCGCAGTAGCAGAGAAAGTGCTTGTGCGTGCGTGTGCATGTGTGTGTGTGTATGTGTTGTTTGTGTATATGTATATATAAAAGAAGCGTAAAATGATTTGAATATCGCATCTTCGCAGGGTTCAGAGTATCTCTTAGTCGAGCAGTCTCGACTAGAGCACTCTTACTTGTTTACATTGTTAGTTGCGCGGCCCTGCCGCACCGCTACTCACGTTTTTTTTTCTTCTTTTGGCGCGTGCCAAATTTTCTCCTTTACCGATGTTGCGCGTCGTGTGCCAAAAACCGAATTGATTTCTCAACGCGCTCGACTCGCTCGCGGAGTTCGGCGACACAACTCCCCACAGCGCCGCTCTTCACCACCGAGCTTTCACCATGCTGTGCAGAGTTGCATCGCCGATCGTCGGCGCGCATTTGAGCCGTTATTTTTAAATTTAAATGTCTACTTCTAATTACTCATATCTTTCTAAAGCTGCGCTTCATGAGTCTTCTCTTTTCCTTAACTAAAATTGATAATCCACTTTTCTTAATAACTATAAAAATTAACATATTACTTAAATCTACTTTTAATTTCCTTTTCCTTAACGACTACAAAATGGTATATACTACTAAAAGCCTACCTTTTCCCTTTTCGTTTAAACCCTACCTTTTCACTTCCTTTTTCTTAATAACTACAAAAATTATATATACATTTTACTTGTGAGGTGACTAGCGGTGTAAGCCTCCTTACAAGCTGTTTTATGTAATGCAATACATTTGGATGCATTTCCAATTCATGAAAGCCTTCCGCAAGATCAATTGTGGTAAAATAGTTACATCTATTACATTGTAGTTTAAAACAAGTTATTTTCGAACATCCGTCCAGGTTGTTAGATTGTTTATGCCAAGGGATAGCATAACGTCAGAACTGATGCAGAGTTCCACAAGTCCAACAAGTATTGATTGCTGCCTTACATCGTTGGTGGTGTACAGAGCCAGTATGTAATCGACTCGGCTGACAAACGTGTATAAAGTGTTCTTATCTCCGGTGAATTTTTAATGACATGTTGATTAATGACAGGGTCATGCTGGCATTGGAAAGGGTGGCTGCTCCTAGGGACACGATACCGAATGTAAAGTATCGATCATGTACTCATGTGTAGTATCAAAAGAAAAGCATCGTACTCATAAAAATATCGGGACGAAAGTATCGATGTAGCAAGGTATCGAGTTTATATTTGGGCCAAATGTTTATTAATTCATGTTACATTTTTATGTAATTTTTTGAACATTATTTTTAAATTTCCCACTCCTCCTCCGTTAAATCGGCTGAGAACAGCAGCTTGTCAAGCCGTTTCGGTGAAAGTCGGTTGTGAGTTTTTGTAATAGTACTTCCAGCTTTAGAGAACAAACGTTCAGAGGGCACAGATGTCGCAGGAATTCCCAAATATATCTGTGCCAGATGGTATAGTTTTGGATATGCCACTTTCATGTCATCCCATTCTTTTAAAGGGTCGATAGATAGATAGGGTTTTGAAGCAAATCTTGCATCTCACCTCGTCTTTACATGTTTTGGTAAAGCATCGCCAAACATTGCTTCGGCTTGGCGCCATTTAGCTAACGACACAAATTTCAATAAACTGCACATAATAATAGCTTTAATACTTACTTTAACTATAAAGCAAATTTACTTAAATAGTTCACTTTTTATGACTCGACAAGTGGCGTCGCAATTTGCAAATTTAGTGGCGTGGTTCACGTAGTCCCGCGCATTTTTTTTTGTACTCGATACCGCACCAGAGATACTTGTTGAGTACAAATATCGAAACAAAAGTATCAAGTATAAAATATCGGTATCAATAACGAATATACTCGATACCAAAATGTATCGATATTTTTTTCGTGGCCCTACCTGCGACATCTGTGCCCTCTGAACGTTTGTTCTCTAAAGCTGGAAGTACTATTACAAAAACTCGCAACCGACTTTCAGCGAAACGGCTTGACAAGCTGCTGTTCTTAGCCGATTTTACGGAGGAGGAGTGGGAAATTTAAAAATAATTTTAAAAAAAATACATAAAAATGTAACATGAATTAATAAACATTTGGCCCAAATATAAACTCGATACCTTGCTACATCGATACTTTCGTCCCGATATTTTTATGAGTACGATGCTTTTCTTTTGATACTACTCATGAGTTCATAATCGATACTTTACATTCGATATCGTGTCCCTAGGTGTACCCAACCATGAACCCCGTCCGATCTGCGGTTTTAAATATATTCCATATTGTTGAGCAAACGAGATTTTTCTAATAGCTTTTAGGGAGAAAATTAAACAATATGATTTAGCACTAAGAGCTCACTTTATTGTTATTAATCGTTTAAAAGTTTATCTAGATGCGAGCAAGCGGCTTTGGCAGTCGTGCTGTCTGCAACTATATTGTATGTAATAGGCAACCTAGATTACTTGCAGAGCTGTCAACTCACGAGCGTCTGTACTAAGCGGCCGATAATTAGTTTCTCAAAAATGTTCGATCTACCCGAGCCGGGTAAACAATGCTCAGCCGCTCGAAACTATAGTGTTTCTAAAATAAGTGTGTGAAGCGCTGACTGCTGCGCCCAACACGTACATATATATCTGTATATATCACAAACTTATACAATATTTAATTACATTGCCAATCTTGCACTTTCACAATCAAATAGCATGTTTTTCAAAAAAGTGTTTTTTTTTAAGAATAAAAGTATTAATAATTTAATAATAAACAAGTAAGAAAACTCTAGTCGGGGGTGCCCGACTAGGAGATTCCCTGAGCCCCGTCCGATCTGCCTGTTTAAATATATTCCGTATCTTGTATACATTACAAACTTATACAAAATTTAATAAAATTACCAATCTTGCACTTTCACAATCAAACATGCGTTTGTCAAAAAAGTAGTTTTTTTTTATACCCTGAACCCATTGAAAATGGGAAATCAGGGTATAATGGTTTTGTTAAGCTGTCAAATGTATGTAACAGGCAGAAGGGGGCGTGGCAGACCCCATAAAGTATATATATTGAGTGTCCAAATTTTACATTTAGTTTCATTTATATTTTATACAATTTCGGTTTTTGTTATATTTTGGATATTGGTTCAAAATTTTCCAAAAATTTTCAAATTGAAGTTTAGTTGCAAATGTAGCCAATATGTGAATGATTTTGCGATTTTAGGCAATTGACAAATATTCAATATAATATGTAGATCATATGCTGAAAATTTCATTGAAATCCATTAAGTATCACAAAAGTAATTAAACAAAACGTTTTGTCAATTGCGACATGTGACCAGAAACGCACCCCCGTTTTCATTTTTTCTATACATGTGCACACATACATTGAGACATTCGAATGCGATCATTCTTGTCTGTTCTAAGAATCACAATAATTACAGCTGACTGCTGAAATTTTGTTATAATTCTTAACTGCCTTTAGTTTCGAATTTGCTTTCTGCTTGTCTAAGCAGCGCAATGGAGGTGTTGATAGAAGCGGGGCACGCTGTGCTTTGCACGTCTGGGTTCAAACCTCGTCGATGTCAAAACTTTTTTATTATTTTTTATTTTCACACACACAATGGTGGTGTCGCGGTAGAGGTGATGCGCTTTGATCAGTAGATGTTGGTTCGACTCCAGGTGAGGAAATGTCAGATTTTCTTAATTTATTCTTTTATTAAATTAGTATTAATATTATTCTTAAAACAAAAACTACTTTTTTGACAAACATGCTATTTGATTGTGAAAGTGCAAGATTGGCAATTTAAATAAATTTGTATAAGTTTGTGATGTATACAAGATACGGAATATATTTAAAAATGCAGATCGGACGGGGTTTAGGGGATCTCCTAGTCGGGTACCCCCGACTAGAGTTTTCTTACTTGTTATACTCTGTTCCCAAAGGGAAAAAGAGTATATTGGTTTTGTGCAATGTCCGTCTGTCCGTATGAACGCAAACCATTTCGACGCTATTGAAGCTAGAGACTTGAAATTTGGAACACATACTCGTGTATACCCTCGAATTATAAAGTGTTAAGATTTTCCCGATACGCCCACTAGGGGCGTGGCAAATCGGAAAATGCATTTCCCGGTATGTCAGTGCTAGAGAGTTGAAATTTGGAACGTATACTCGCGTTGACAACCCAAGATCAAAAAGGTATGGCGGATATATCTACGCCCATTGGGGGCGTGGCAAATCGGGTAAAACTGTATCTTCTGCAGTTTTACAGCTAGAATGCCCAAATTTGGCATGTAAGTTAATTTTAAGATCTTATAAAGATCGATGAAAAATTATATATCCACGCCCTTTGGGGACTATATAGTGATTTATACATATTCTTCTATATCTCGAGCACTATTGATGCTAGAGACTTGAAATTTGGAATATATATTCTCGTTGACAACCCACGATCAAAAAGATATGTCGGATATATCTACGCCAATAGGGGGCGTGGCAAACCGCAAAAGTTTATATCTCCTAAAGTTATAGAGCTAGAAGCTTCAAAATTGGCTAGTTGAGTTGTATGTAATAGGCAACCTAGATTACTTGCAGAGCTGTCAACTCACGAGCGTCTGTACTAAGCGGCCGATAATTAGTTTCTCAAAAATGTTCGATCTACCCGAGCCGGGTAAACAATGCTCAGCCGCTCGAAACTATAGTGTTTCTAAAATAAGTGTGTGAAGCGCTGACTGCTGCGCCCAACACGTACATATATATCTGTATATATCACAAACTTATACAATATTTAATTACATTGCCAATCTTGCACTTTCACAATCAAATAGCATGTTTTTCAAAAAAGTGTTTTTTTTTAAGAATAAAAGTATTAATAATTTAATAATAAACAAGTAAGAAAACTCTAGTCGGGGGTGCCCGACTAGGAGATTCCCTGAGCCCCGTCCGATCTGCCTGTTTAAATATATTCCGTATCTTGTATACATTACAAACTTATACAAAATTTAATAAAATTACCAATCTTGCACTTTCACAATCAAACATGCGTTTGTCAAAAAAGTAGTTTTTTTTTATACCCTGAACCCATTGAAAATGGGAAATCAGGGTATAATGGTTTTGTTAAGCTGTCAAATGTATGTAACAGGCAGAAGGGGGCGTGGCAGACCCCATAAAGTATATATATTGAGTGTCCAAATTTTACATTTAGTTTCATTTATATTTTATACAATTTCGGTTTTTGTTATATTTTGGATATTGGTTCAAAATTTTCCAAAAATTTTCAAATTGAAGTTTAGTTGCAAATGTAGCCAATATGTGAATGATTTTGCGATTTTAGGCAATTGACAAATATTCAATATAATATGTAGATCATATGCTGAAAATTTCATTGAAATCCATTAAGTATCACAAAAGTAATTAAACAAAACGTTTTGTCAATTGCGACATGTGACCAGAAACGCACCCCCGTTTTCATTTTTTCTATACATGTGCACACATACATTGAGACATTCGAATGCGATCATTCTTGTCTGTTCTAAGAATCACAATAATTACAGCTGACTGCTGAAATTTTGTTATAATTCTTAACTGCCTTTAGTTTCGAATTTGCTTTCTGCTTGTCTAAGCAGCGCAATGGAGGTGTTGATAGAAGCGGGGCACGCTGTGCTTTGCACGTCTGGGTTCAAACCTCGTCGATGTCAAAACTTTTTTATTATTTTTTATTTTCACACACACAATGGTGGTGTCGCGGTAGAGGTGATGCGCTTTGATCAGTAGATGTTGGTTCGACTCCAGGTGAGGAAATGTCAGATTTTCTTAATTTATTCTTTTATTAAATTAGTATTAATATTATTCTTAAAACAAAAACTACTTTTTTGACAAACATGCTATTTGATTGTGAAAGTGCAAGATTGGCAATTTAATTAAATTTGTATAAGTTTGTGATGTATACAAGATACGGAATATATTTAAAAATGCAGATCGGACGGGGTTTAGGGGATCTCCTAGTCGGGTACCCCCGACTAGAGTTTTCTTACTTGTTATACTCTGTTCCCAAAGGGAAAAAGAGTATATTGGTTTTGTGCAATGTCCGTCTGTCCGTATGAACGCAAACCATTTCGACGCTATTGAAGCTAGAGACTTGAAATTTGGAACACATACTCGTGTATACCCTCGAATTATAAAGTGTTAAGATTTTCCCGATACGCCCACTAGGGGCGTGGCAAATCGGAAAATGCATTTCCCGGTATGTCAGTGCTAGAGAGTTGAAATTTGGAACGTATACTCGCGTTGACAACCCAAGATCAAAAAGGTATGGCGGATATATCTACGCCCATTGGGGGCGTGGCAAATCGGGTAAAACTGTATCTTCTGCAGTTTTACAGCTAGAATGCCCAAATTTGGCATGTAAGTTAATGTTAAGATCTTATAAAGATCGATGAAAAATTATATATCCACGCCCTTTGGGGACTATATAGTGATTTATACATATTCTTCTATATCTCGAGCACTATTGATGCTAGAGACTTGAAATTTGGAATATATATTCTCGTTGACAACCCACGATCAAAAAGATATGTCGGATATATCTACGCCAATAGGGGGCGTGGCAAACCGCAAAAGTTTATATCTCCTAAAGTTATAGAGCTAGAAGCTTCAAAATTGGCTAGTTGAGTTGTATGTAATAGGCAACCTAGATTACTTGCAGAGCTGTCAACTCACGAGCGTCTGTACTAAGCGGCCGATAATTAGTTTCTCAAAAATGTTCGATCTACCCGAGCCGGGTAAACAATGCTCAGCCGCTCGAAACTATAGTGTTTCTAAAATAAGTGTGTGAAGCGCTGACTGCTGCGCCCAACACGTACATATATATCTTGTATATATCACAAACTTATACAATATTTAATTACATTGCCAATCTTGCACTTTCACAATCAAATAGCATGTTTTTCAAAAAAGTGTTTTTTTTTAAGAATAAAAGTATTAATAATTTAATAATAAACAAGTAAGAAAACTCTAGTCGGGGGTGCCCGACTAGGAGATTCCCTGAGCCCCGTCCGATCTGCCTGTTTAAATATATTCCGTATCTTGTATACATTACAAACTTATACAAAATTTAATAAAATTACCAATCTTGCACTTTCACAATCAAACATGCGTTTGTCAAAAAAGTAGTTTTTTTTTATACCCTGAACCCATTGAAAATGGGAAATCAGGGTATAATGGTTTTGTTAAGCTGTCAAATGTATGTAACAGGCAGAAGGGGGCGTGGCAGACCCCATAAAGTATATATATTGAGTGTCCAAATTTTACATTTAGTTTCATTTATATTTTATACAATTTCGGTTTTTGTTATATTTTGGATATTGGTTCAAAATTTTCCAAAAATTTTCAAATTGAAGTTTAGTTGCAAATGTAGCCAATATGTGAATGATTTTGCGATTTTAGGCAATTGACAAATATTCAATATAATATGTAGATCATATGCTGAAAATTTCATTGAAATCCATTAAGTATCACAAAAGTAATTAAACAAAACGTTTTGTCAATTGCGACATGTGACCAGAAACGCACCCCCGTTTTCATTTTTTCTATACATGTGCACACATACATTGAGACATTCGAATGCGATCATTCTTGTCTGTTCTAAGAATCACAATAATTACAGCTGACTGCTGAAATTTTGTTATAATTCTTAACTGCCTTTAGTTTCGAATTTGCTTTCTGCTTGTCTAAGCAGCGCAATGGAGGTGTTGATAGAAGCGGGGCACGCTGTGCTTTGCACGTCTGGGTTCAAACCTCGTCGATGTCAAAACTTTTTTATTATTTTTTATTTTCACACACACAATGGTGGTGTCGCGGTAGAGGTGATGCGCTTTGATCAGTAGATGTTGGTTCGACTCCAGGTGAGGAAATGTCAGATTTTCTTAATTTATTCTTTTATTAAATTAGTATTAATATTATTCTTAAAACAAAAACTACTTTTTTGACAAACATGCTATTTGATTGTGAAAGTGCAAGATTGGCAATTTAATTAAATTTGTATAAGTTTGTGATGTATACAAGATACGGAATATATTTAAAAATGCAGATCGGACGGGGTTTAGGGGATCTCCTAGTCGGGTACCCCCGACTAGAGTTTTCTTACTTGTTATACTCTGTTCCCAAAGGGAAAAAGAGTATATTGGTTTTGTGCAATGTCCGTCTGTCCGTATGAACGCAAACCATTTCGACGCTATTGAAGCTAGAGACTTGAAATTTGGAACACATACTCGTGTATACCCTCGAATTATAAAGTGTTAAGATTTTCCCGATACGCCCACTAGGGGCGTGGCAAATCGGAAAATGCATTTCCCGGTATGTCAGTGCTAGAGAGTTGAAATTTGGAACGTATACTCGCGTTGACAACCCAAGATCAAAAAGGTATGGCGGATATATCTACGCCCATTGGGGGCGTGGCAAATCGGGTAAAACTGTATCTTCTGCAGTTTTACAGCTAGAATGCCCAAATTTGGCATGTAAGTTAATGTTAAGATCTTATAAAGATCGATGAAAAATTATATATCCACGCCCTTTGGGGACATATTCTTCTATATCTCGAGCACTATTGATGCTAGAGACTTGAAATTTGGAATATATATTCTCGTTGACAACCCACGATCAAAAAGATATGTCGGATATATCTACGCCAATAGGGGGCGTGGCAAACCGCAAAAGTTTATATCTCCTAAAGTTATAGAGCTAGAAGCTTCAAAATTGGCTAGTTGAGTTACTGGTGACCTCCTTTATCGATGACCCAAAAATAACAGTTACGCCCCTTTAGGGCGTGGCACACCGAAAAATACCCTGTAATTTCCACATTTTTCGAACGTAAGCTTCCAAAGTTGGCATTTATGTTACCTTCGACTATCGGATCTGAATATCTAGATTTTGCACAAAATTTCCTTTTATAGTGAAGCTTCAAAATTGGCTAATTGAGTTACTGGTGACCTCCTCTGTCGATGACCCAAAAATAATTGTTACGCCCCTTTAGGGCGTGGCGCACCGAAAAATACCCTGTAATTTCCACATTTTTGGAAGGTAAGCTTCCAAATTTTGCTGTTACGTCAATTTAGACTCCTTCTAAGAATTGGCCAAAAATTACATGTCTACGACCACTGGGGGCGTGGCAAATTGGAATTTTATTTTGCAGAGCTCTTGAGTTAAAATTGCAGCAGAATCACCATCACAAGAATAATCCGGTAGGTGGCGCTAAACTGCAATATTCTTACATAGCGGAATTAGTCATAAGCATGTACCGCCTACATAAATAAGCTTAATTTCTTGCTAAGTAGGCAGAAAAAATTGTAAGAGACATATAAATATATGTATTTCGATTTAATGTTTAAATAATTGACCACCTAATATTAATATAGTTTTCCATAGCCTAGGTCAGTTATTTCGTTATTTTCGTATGTTGGCAATGCTTCAGACGATTCCCAAGTGGCACTGTTAAAAGACTCAAATGGTTATGTAAAGAAAATCAATCACACTTTCAAATTAACCGACAACTCTTAAGTTAACAGACTGCTTTGCATAAAAATTATAAAATGCATGGTGCAGTTATATTTTTTTGTCTAGCTCATAAAATCATCATATTCATACAAACGATTGAAGCGAGCCATAATTTATAAAAATTTTACTCATTATATCATATATATATTTTTAGAATTTTAATAAATATATAGTTATTTTGAGTCAGAAGCTAATTCGAGCGGCGACTTTAACAAATTAAGATAAACCTTAAAATGTAATATGCCAGAAGCCCTATGGGAACAGAGTATCACGCAGTCGGTTGCGCCCGACTGCAACGTTCTTACTTGTTTTATATATACATATACACAAACAACACATACACACACACACATGCACACGCACGCACAAGCACTTTCTCTGCTACTGCGCAGTTTACGCAGCGACTGCGCGCGGGCAGCGCTTGGGCTGCAGTATGGGCTATATTTTG
Organism: Drosophila leonis; assembly: GCA_035045365.1. NCBI lineage: Eukaryota > Metazoa > Arthropoda > Insecta > Diptera > Drosophilidae > Drosophila > Drosophila leonis. Next base: position 322,856 of record JAWNPC010000835.1, read on the forward strand.
GAAACTTATTTGTTGAATAGGTTTGCTTCTAGATGGACTTTCGTAATCAAACTTTTACAGCGTAATAATGACATTCATATGTATGTATTTGCCAAAGCACAAGTCTCTAGTATTTGAAATACGTTTTTTTCAAATTTGGTGGGAAGGGGGCGTGGTATCCAAAATCCAAAAATTGCAAAATGTTTGTATTCATTATACGGATACACAGTAAATCTGAAATCTATAGCTATAACGGTATTCAAAAACGAAGAAAATATATCGATTTTTATCGATAATATGGAAATGGGATGAGGTTTCGAAAAAAAATGATAAACTCGTACTGCGTAGGATATACACTGCGTTCACACGGACGGACGGACAGACGGACATGGCTATATCGGCTCAGTTTGTCGAGCTGATCAAGAATATATATACTTTATGTGGTCTGCCATGTCTCCTTCTGCCTGTTACATAGATTTTCACAAAAACATTATACCCTGATTTCCCATTTTCAATGGGTTCAGGGTATAAAAATATTTTTGAATGAGATATACAGCGAGGAAGGTCATTTACAAATAGGGGAAAAAGTAACGGTCCCAAATGACTACCCTGAGGTACACCTGACGAAACAAAAACAAGTTTCGAAATAGCTGATCTCAACATAACTCTTTGGGTCCTACCCCTTAAATAGGATGCAATCCAAGAAACAAGCTTAGGGGAAAATCCCAAATGATTAAAGTAATATGAGTAATATGTCATGGTGTACTGAGTCAAATGCTTTACTGAAATCCGTGTATATAACATCAGTTTGCATTTTATTTAAAAAACTGTCATTGACCAGTGAAGTAAATTCTAATAGATTAGTCGATGTTGATCGACTTTGAACGAAACCATGCTGAGAAGGTGAGATAATGGATTTACAAAAATGTTGTAGTGTCGATGTTATTATTTTTTCAAATAACTTCGGAATAGCAGATAGTTTCGCAATACATCTGTAATTAGAGATATCAGACCTCCCGCCCTTTTTATGTACGAGGATGATGAAAGACTCTTTTCAAACAGAAGGGAAAACAGAGGTTTCCATGGACAAATTAAATAGTTGTAGTAATTGTGACTGTAGGGAAACACTACATTCTTTAATTACGCAACTGGGTATATTATCAGCTCCAGGAGAGAAGGATGATTTCAATGACCGAATGGCTGAAACCAGAGATGCAGGGGAAACATTAGAAGCATTAATATTATTTGTTGAAGAAATTAAGTAAGGGTTAGAAGTGGTATAGGGATCTACTGAGGAATAAATGGATTGGAAAAAATTTGCAAAAATATCAGAGGAATCGTGATCATTACAAGATTTGTCCAATCCAAACAAAAATTTGGAAAGTAAACTAGAAGATTTAAGCTTCGAATTTACAAATGAATAAAATTGCTTGGGGTCATGGACGAACTGCCGTTTGCAACGTATAAGGTAATTCTCGTAGCACTGAGAACTTAAAATATTAAAATTTGACTTGACTATAGAATATTTAGACCAACAGTCGACCCAGACTTTTTAAAATTTTTGAAACCTTTAGACTTAATATTTCTTAAATTAGAAAGAGTCTGAGTAAACCAGGGAGGCTTATTAGTAACAGGTATAGGGAGGCGCATAGGAACACACTCATCTAGTATGGTATTTAGAGTGTTATAAAAAATAGTTGTTGCCACATTAATGTTAACTGAGTCATATAAAAGAGACCAATCGGTTGCATTAATTAGTTGGTTAAGTAAAACAAAATTGCATTTATTAAACCAGCGACGCTGTTGTGGAGGTATAGGCGCTGAAATTGATGGACTATGTATGAAAAGTAAGACCTCTAAAGTGGGATGGTGTATATCCTCTGGTAGACATAAAGGGGATGATCTGGAGACGTTAATGATAGAATCATCATTAATAAAAACAAGATCTAGTGAACGATTCAGATGATTTGAAATAGGGTTCATCTGAAACATAGACAGACCCAACAACTCGTCAAAAAGATAGTGATCCGTTGTTGGAATAAGGTAATTTGAGGTGGGAGTTGAGGACCAAGAAGTGTTAGGTATATTAAAGTCACCCAACATAAGAAATAGGTCCTTATCCTTTACATGTTCAAAAACTTCTTTAATACAAGTTATATGCTGAGCATACACTTACACATCAGAAGAGGGGGGAACATAAGAACAGGTTATATATAGAGAACACGATGGTAGAGTTATTTTAACACCAATAATCTCGGCATCGTGAGGTGACGTGAAACTAAATTATTCGGAGAGGATATCGGCCTTACCAGCAATTAATACACCACCACCTCTACGTATCAACCGATCGTGTCTATAAATAGTGAAATTATTTGAGAGAATCTCACTATTATAAACGTTGGGATTTAACCATGTTTCTGTGAAAGCAATAACATGATATTGAACACTAAAACTACTCAAAACAAGTAAGAGTGCTCTAGTCGAGACTGCTCGACTAAGAGATACTCTGAACCCTGCGAAGATGCGATATTCAAATCATTTTACGCTTCTTTTATATATACATATACACAAACAACACATACACACACACACACATGCACACGCACGCACAAGCACTTTCTCTGCTACTGCGCAGTTTACGCAGCGACTGCGAGCGGGCAGCGCTTGGGCTGCAGTATGGACTATATTTTGGAAACTTATTTGTTGAATAGGTTTGCTTCTAGATGTACTTTCGTAATCAAACTTTTACAGCATAATAATGACATTCATATGTATGTATTTGCCAAAGCACAAGTCTCTAGTATTTGAAATACGTTTTTTTCAAATTTGGGGGAAGGGGGCGTGGTATCCAAAATCCAAAAATTGCAAAATGTTTGTACCCACTATACAGATATACGGATTGAAATCTATAGCTAATAACGGTACTCAAAAACGAAGAAAAATTATCGAATTTTATCGATAATAAAGAAATGGGATGAGCTATCGAAAAAAAAAATGATAATCTCGTACTGCGTAGAGTATACACGAGTATACATTTCAAATTTCAGATCTCTAGCTTTTGTGGTTTGCGAGATCGCTGTGTTCACACGGACGGACGGGCGGACGGACCGACACACGGACATGGCTATATCGACTCAGTTTATCGAGCTGATCAAGAATATATATACTTTATGGGGTCTGCCATGTCTCCTTCTGCCTGTTACATACATTTTCACAAAAACATTATACCCTGATTTCCCATTTTCAATGGGTTCAGGGTATAAAAAGTCTTCTGAGTTTAGAATTTAGGCCTCGAACGTTTTGATATGCCAGAGACAGCTGAGGTGAGGAATGTGTAAAATTTAGCTTTTTGATACAATATCAGATAAAGATTGTATCAAAGAAGGATTTAAAGTAATGGGAGTCAATCTATTACGGTTCTTAGGTTTAAATTCATGTACAACTATATGTGGTGGCCAAAATTTAGAATCACATATAGTTGTGAAATATTCTACAGGCACATTGATTTTAAATGAAGCAATTTCACGAGGAGTCGCAAAATTAAACTTTGAAATCAAAACTTTGGCTGGAGATTTACTAGCAATAAAAGCCGTTATTGCATCGAATGTCGTATCAGATGAAAGCCTATATAAGAAAACTTGCTTTCGAGGAGATACGACGGATAAAGTGGGTATAGTAAGGGAGGGAGAAGTGGTCAGAATGTTGGTCATTGTTTGAGTAACAGTCGGGGAAGCTTTTAATTTTTTATTAGAAACCAACAGCGATGGAATCTCCACTTGAATATGTGGAGTATCAAAATTGTATAAAAATTTATTTGTTTTTTCAAACAAACCGGACAAGACCAGCGTAAACCACCACAACCAATTTTGGCAGTGGACATGATTTTATCATACTCACGGCCGGTGAGACCTGCACATTTTGTGTGCATAAAATTTTCACATAACCAGCGACTAACAAATTGCACTTGTGTAGAATCAACAACTTGCCGAATAGAACATGATTTTTTGCAGCAAATCATATTGGCAATTGGGGTTAATCAAACCAAAACGGAAGAACAGATCAAATAAAATAATAGAAAAACAGAGAGGAATTAATGTGTTGAGAGAGCGAAGTCACACGCACAAGTGTAACAAGTAAGAACGTTGCAGTCGGGCGCAACCGACTGCGTGATACTCTGTTCCCATAGGGGCTTCTGGCATATTACATTTTAAAGTTTATCTTAATTTGTTAAAGTCGCCGCTCGAATTAGCTTCTGACTCAAAATAAAATTTTTATAATTTATGGCTCGCTTCAATCGTTTGTATGAATATGATGATTTTATGAGCTAGACAAAAAAATATAACTGCACCATGCATTTTATAATTTTTATGCAAAGCAGTCTGTTAACTTAAGAGTTGTCTGTTAATTTGAAAGTGTGATTGATTTTCTTTACATAACCAATTGACAATTTAACAGAGCCACTTGGGAATCGTCTGAAGCATTGCCAACATACGAAAATAACGAAATAACTGACATAGGCTATGGAAAACTATATTAATATTAGGTGGTCAATTATTTAAACATTAAATTGAAATACATATATTTATTTGTCTCTTACAATTTTTTCTGCCTACTTAGCAAAAAATTAAGCTTATTTATGTAGGCGGTACATGCTTATGACTAATTCCGCTATGTAAGAATATTGCAGTTTAGCGCCACCTACCGGATTATTCTTGTGATGGTGATTCTGCTGCAATTTTAACTCAAGAGCTCTGCAAAATAAAATTCCAATTTGCCACGCCCCCAGTGGTCGTAGACATGTAATTTTTGGCCAATTCTTAGAAGGAGTCTAAATTGACGTAACAGCAAAATTTGGAAGCTTACCTTCCAAAAATGTGGAAATTACAGGGTATTTTTCGGTGCGCCACGCCCTAAAGGGGCGTAACAATTATTTTTGGGTCATCGACAGAGGAGGTCACCAGTAACTCAATTAGCCAATTTTGAAGCTTCACTATAAAAGGAAATTTTGTGCAAAATCTAGATATTCAGATCCGATAGTCGAAGGTAACATAAATGCCAACTTTGGAAGCTTACGTTCGAAAAATGTGGAAATTACAGGGTATTTTTCGGTGTGCCACGCCCTAAAGGGGCGTAACTGTTATTTTTGGGTCATCGATAAAGGAGGTCACCAGTAACTCAACTAGCCAATTTTGAAGCTTCTAGCTCTAAAACTTTAGGAGATATAAACTTTTGCGGTTTGCCACGCCCGCTATGGGCGTAGATATATCCGCCATACCTTTTTGATCTTGGGTTGTCAACGCGAGTATACGTTCCAAATTTCAACTCTCTAGCACTTCAACTAACAGGGTTTCTGACATACCGGAAAATGCATTTTCTGATTTGCCACGCCCTTAGTGGGCGTATCGGGAAAATCTTAACACTTTATAATTCGAGGGTATACACGAGTATGTGTTCCAAATTTCAAGTCTCTAGCTTCAAAAGCGTCGAAATGGTTTGCGTTCATACGGACAGACGGACAGCAAGACGGACATTGCACAAAACCAATATACTCTTTTTCCCTTTGGGAACAGAGTATAAAACAAGTAAGAGTGCTCTAGTCGAGACTGCTCGATTAAGAGATACCCTGAACCCTGTGAAGATGCGATATTCAAATCATTGTACGCTTCTTTTATATATATGTATGCACATATAACAACACATACACACACACGCACATGCACACGCACGCACAAGCACTTTCTCTGCTACTGCGCAGTTTACGCAGCGACTGCGAGCGGGCAGCGCTTGGGCTGCAGTATGGACTATATTTTGGAAACTTATTTGTTGAATAGGTGTGCTTCTAGATGTACTTTCGTAATCAAACTTTTACAGCGTAATAATGACATTCATATGTATGTATTTGCCAAAGCACAAGTCTCTAGTATTTGAAATACGTTTTTTTCAAATTTGGGGGGAAGGGGGCGTGGTATCAAAAATCCAAAAATTGCAAATTGTGTGTATTCATTACACGGATACACACAGTAAATCTGAAATCTATAGCTATAACGGTATTCAAAAACGAAGAAAAGTTATCGATTTTTATCGATAATAAGGAAATGGGATGAGTTATCGAAAAAAAAAGATAAACTCGTATTGCGTAGGATATACACGAGTATACATTTCAAATTTCAGATCTCTAGCTTTTGTGGTTTGCGAGATCACTGCGTTCACACGGACGGACGGACGGACGGACGGACGGACGGACGGACGGACGGACGGACGGACAGACGGACATGGCTATATCGACTCAGTTTGTCGAGCTGATCAAGAATATATATACTTTATGGGGTCTGCCACGCCTCCTTCTGCCTGTTACATACATTTTCACAAAAACATTATACCCTGATTTCCCATTTTCAATGGGTTCAGGGTATAAAGAGTGAGCAAAGCAAAAGAGAAGAGCACCAAAGAATAGAAATATTGAAGCAGAATTCAATAATAGTTATAATTATCGACGCTGCACAAACTTTCAAGCTTTAAGGCACTTTATAAAACACCACAAAGCACCACGGATTATTCTTTGCACGGTAATTAAAGACTGATTGCTTAATTAACCAAAACACGACAGTTCCGTCCGTCCGTCCGTCCGTGTGAACGCAGTGATCTCGTAAACCATAAAAGCAAGAGATCTAAAATTATGAATGTATACTCGTGTATACTCTATGCAGTACGAGCTTATCATTTTTTTTCGATAACTCATCCCATTTCCTTATTATCGATGAAAATCGATAATTTTGCTTCGTTTTTAAGGCGTAATTGGAACACCGTAATAGCTATAGATTTCAGATTTACAGTGTATATTTGTGTAATGAATTGTTTTTTTAATAATAACATTTTGTAATTTTTGGATTTTGGATACCATGCCCCAATTTTGAAAAAAACGTATTTCAAATACTAGAAACTTGTGCTTTGGCACATACATACATATGTATGTCATAATGACGCTGTAAAAGTTTGATTACAAAAGTCCATCTAGAAGAAAACTAATTCTACAAATAAATTTCAGTAATATAGCCCATTCTGCAGCCCAAGCGCTGCCCACGAGCAGTCGCTGCGTAAACTGCGCAGTAGCAGAGCAAGTGCTTGTGCGTGCGTGCTTGTGCGTGCGTGTGCATGTGTGTGTGTGTGTGTGTGTATGTGTTGTTTGTATTTATGTATATATAAAAGAAGCGTAAAGTGATTTGAATATCGCATCTTCCCAGGGGTCACGGTATCTCTTAGTCGAGCAGTCTCGACTAGAGCACTCTTACTTGTTTGATCTGCTTTATTCTGAATTTTCGTAATCTAAGAAAATCCAGTATGAACTAGTTCTATTCTATTCTATTCTATTTATCTACTTATCCATTTATTGGTTTTATTTAAAATAACAAAGTTTTAATATACAAAAAATTGTAACAAAAAAATTAACCGAAAAATGAGGTCGCATTTTGCCTCTCAGATTTTCACTGCTCGAACCTCAAAATGATCGACACGAGCGAATACGAATATGTGTGGGACGCCGAGCATACTTTTTAAGTGCTGAAAACCGTTGTTCTAGTTGTCTATCTATTGTATGTGTTGTATGGTAACATCTAATCGTGGTGTGTACATACATTATTATAATTTAATTACAATTTTATTATACCCTGAACCCATTGAACATGGGAAATCAGGGTATAATGGTTTTGTTAACATGTATGTAACAGGCAAAAGGAGTCGTGGCAAACCCCATAAAGTATATACATATATTCTTGATCAGGGAGACGATATATGGTCCGTCTGTCCGTCCGCCCGTCAATATGTGTGATCGTCGATCTCAGAACCAATAAGAGCTAGCTTGAAATTTTGTAATTATATTCAATTATGTATATTTAATACAACTTTTATTTTTGTTATATTTTTGACACTGGATAATTCAGTATATTTTAAAACGCAGATCGGACGGGGTTTTAGGGGATCTCCTAGTCGGGCACCACTGACTAGAGTTTTCTTAGTTTAGTTTAGTTTTTTTTTATGAATTTAGACACAGTTGATTTGTTCGGGTGTTTAGTTATTAAGAACATTATATGTATATTATGCAACTGCTCTGTAGTTGACAGCGTTGGATTCTACAAGCTGCGTCGCTTTGTGAGTGTGTATTTATGTTTTGTATTCGAATACATGTGTATGTATACTGCTTAGTTATTGGTAATTAAAATTATTTGTGTTTAAATTATTTCATAAAAAAAAACCATACACAATGTACACAGTTCGATATCACTCACTTTACTTTTCTCACTTCACTCTATGTACTTAAGGTTTAATAGTGCGTAAGGTTTAATATAATTCGTGTAGGTTGATTCCAGTACCGGCTGCGCCAATTACCACTGGGAGCTGTAAGGTGTTCGTCGAAGAAGCCTAGGCTATTTTTGGAAGTTCTTCGAATGTGATTTTTCTTCTATGTATGTACATATGTCCAATCGTTTAGCGAGAGACAAGTCTGCTCGGAGAGTGAAATCAGAAGTGATTTATTCGCTTGTTGAACATTTCAGCTTAGGCTTAACACTATTTTACATATGCAAGTGCTTATATGTATATGTATGTACATTGTATATTTGGTGTGAAAGCCCTATTTCTCAGAAATGCGTTGCGTCTAGTTGCTTCTGGTTGGCGGCGGTCTTGAATTCGACGTGACAGTTGTGATCGTCAGTGCTTTGGCCTTTTTGGAGAGGATGCGGAGGGTAGAGGTGGTAGAGGTTGGTAACTCGACTGCAACGTTCTAAATTTTTTTTAAAGATTTCGTTCTGAATTTGAAAAAAATTTCTTTTGTTTTATTTTTAGCTGGAATATCTGAAAAAGTAATAACTTACGTTGGAACTAATTTAATTTGCTTGCCGTCATGCTTAGAACAACAAATAAGTTTTGTTGGGTAAGTAAGAATATGTATCAAATTAATTCAATTAAAGCATTGCCCATTCAAACAATACTCTGACATAAGTTACTGAAACAGTAACAGGTGCTCAGGTAGCCATTCTTATGCAGAAGAATTATAAAGAATAACTTAAAACAAGTAAGAAAACTCTAGTCAGGGGTGCCCGACTAGGAGATCCCCTGAACTTCGTGGGATCTGCGTTTTTAAAGACATTTCGTATCTTGTATATATATTACAAACTTATACAAAATTTTATAAAATTGCCAATCTTGCACTTTTACAATCAAATAGCATGTTTTTTGTTTTTGTTTTTTTTTTTTTTAAGAATAATAGTAATAATAATTTAATAAAAGAAAAAAATAAAAAATTAAGAAAATCCGAAAAGTCCGTACGTGGAGTCGAACCCGAGTATATAATATATTCCAACTTTCAAATCGCCAGCATCAATAGTGCTCAAAACATAACAGATTTTGTGCAAAAAAATATATTCACATCCGATTTGCCACGCCACCAGTGGGAGTAGACATTTCATTTTTGGACAATTCTTAGAGAGAGTCCAAGGGACTTATCCCACGCTCCAAAAACGTGTAAATTACAGGGTATTTTTCGGAAACAACGCCCCAAAAGAGCGTAACAATTATTTTTTAGTCATCAATAGAGAAGTTCACTAGTAACTCAATTATCCATATTTTAAGTTTCTACCTCTAAAACTTTAGGAGATACAAACTGTTGCGGTTTGCCACGCCCCGTATGGGCGAAAATATAAGAATATATACAGTCCGATCCGATTTGCCACGCCCCTAGTGGGCGTGGATATAAAATTGCTTCTTTATAGGATCTTTACAGTAACTCACATGCCAAATTTGGTCATTCTAGCTCTAAAACTGTAAAAGATACAGTTTTACTCGATTTGCCACGCATCCAATCGGCGTAGATATATCCGCCATTTCCTTTTTGAAGGGGACCACCGACTAGAGTCGGAGGTGCGCCCACTAGGAGATCCCCTGAACCCTGAACCCTGTCCGATCTGCGTTTTCAAATATATTCCGTATCTTGTATCTATCACAAACTTACTTGTATATAAAATTAAATTAAATTGCCAATCCAATTGCCAATTAAAATCATGTTTGTCAAAAAAGTAGTTTTTCTTTTAAGAATAATAGCAATAATAATTTAAAAACAGAAAAACAAACCAAAACAATTAAGAAAATCGTCATAGAGCCTGGAGTCGAACCAACATCTACTTATCAAAGCACATCACCCCTACCGACAGCGCCATTTCATGTTTGTAAAAAAAAAAACAATAATAAAGTTTTGACATCGGCGGGATTTGAACCAACACCACCACTTCACTACTTGAACAGTTAGCAGAAAATCCGAAAGAATAATAACAAAAACAAAAAAAAGTGCTGCGATTCTTAAAACAGACAAGAATGCACGCGTTTGAATGTCTCAATGTATTTGTGCACATGCATAGGATCAATGCGTCACTGGCTTAACGGTGGTGGGCTGCTGGTCACATGTTGTTGCAATTGACAAAACGTTTTGTTCAATTACTTCTGTGGTCTTAATGGATTCCATTAAAATTTTCAGCATATTATATTGAATAGTTGACAATTGTCTAAAATCTAAAACTCATTCGCATTGTAACGAATCTTCAGTTTATCCCGCGTTCAAGCCTGGCCAGTTTCTGCCGACTGTGTGTTCCTGCCAACAAATTTATTTGTTGAAGCCCCTGCGATAATAAGTAGTCGATAAATGTTTTTGGTTTGAACTTGTAAGTATTCTCAGTGCGTTTTCGGATAATTTACAATTCACTTAATACACTGTTTTATGCCTGTCTCAGGTACTCCTGCTATATGCAAGGACTCCTCCTCCTATCATGCACACCTGTACACAAGATTGGAGAATATGTGTTCAGCGCACTCCGGCTGTACGAGAGGTTATGCCCTGGTTAGCCTTTGGTTTGTTTGATCACTCCAGGTTGCGCCAGCATTCGCAATGTATTCTCCGGCGGTTCGCTCGGATCAATTGCAGGCCACTCCTACTGCTGGACTCTCTTTTAAAACACCAAAGGTTCACCTAAGACATAGAATACACTCTTTCGCGATGTGAAGTCTACTCACTTCTGTCCCCGGTTTCGCCAACTTCTATCTCTATGTTCAGCTGCGCCACGCCAATGTCAATGTCATTGCATTGTTGCCTATGGCCCTTAATAGGCGTCTGAGATATCCTCCTTGGATATCCTTGGATTTTCTCATGATGTCCTTGATTTCGTTGAAGTCCTTGATATCGATGTCCTTTCGATATCGGTGTCCTTTAATGTCCATCGATGTGCTTTTGAGCTGATTACTTTCTTCGCGGTGACTTTCGGTACTTTCACGTTCCATTTACCTTTATTACTTTTTGACTCTCCCTCTACTGAGCCACGGGCGCCTTTTTATAGCACAGACGCAGGACCTGCTTCGCGCTGTAACGGCGCCTAGCTCAGCTCTGGAGCTGGGCTTATCTGTTGCTCGTGCCCGGTTTAACAGCAGCATCACGCAACATGTCGCCCGATCTCGTGGCAGCCTCTAATTGGCCGAACTATCGCAATGGCCATGTGAGTGAAAGCATCCACTACTTTCCCTAGGCTACGAACGGTACGTTGGCTAACGGTCGCCGATGTTCGTCGTGGGAGCGACGCGAGCACATTTCTGAATCTGTAAGAGCGAAAGAGTCGAAATAGCTTTCGGACTCTGATCCTATCTCGCATCGCTGTGTGGAGCAACATATATATGCATGTATATGCATTTAAACACATAACTACTACATGTATTTATGCACATTACTAAGTGCATACATATATTGCTCCTCACAGCATATTGGCCATATATTCAACTAACCTTCAATTTGAAAAATTATCGATGATAAGAAAATGGGATGAGTTATCGAAAAAAAAGAAGATAAACTCGTACTGCGTGAGGTATACACTAGTATACATTTCAAATTTCATCTCTAGCTTTTGTGGTTTACGAGATCGCTGCGTTCACACGGACGGACGGACGGACAGACGGGCATGGCTATATCAACTCAGCTTGTCTAGCTTATCAAGAATATATATACTTTATGGGGTCTGCCACGTCTCCTTCTGCCTGTTACATACATTTTCACAAACAAATTATACCCCGATTTCCCATTTTCAATGGGTTCAGGGTATAATGAGTTGGTTTAGTGATTCTGGTAATGCAAAAGAGAATACAGCCAATGTGGTCAATAACGTGAAAATAGTTGATCACACAGACGATATAAAATCTCTGTGAATCCTACTGCTTATTTTAACAATTATAGCGGTTTGTCAATTTTTGTTGACGGTTTACGTCAAACCACTAACCATCCATGGTTAACATGGTTATGGTATGGTTAGTGGTCAAACACAATAAAATAATAAAAGAAATAAGAGTGCTTTAGTCGAGACTGCTCGGCTAAGAGAGACCCTGAACCCTGTGAAGATGCGATATTCAAATCACTTTAATATTATTTTATATATACATATATATAAAAGACACATACACACACACACACATGCACACGCACGCACAAGCACTTGCTCTGCTACTGCGCAGCTTACGCAGCGACATCGCGAGGGCTGCGCTTGGGCTGTAGTATGGGCTGCAGTATGCGCTATATCATGGAAACTTATTATACTCTGTTGCCCAAACGAAAAGAGTATATTGGTTTTGTGCAATGTCCGTCTTGCTGTCCGTCCGTCTGTCCGTCTAACTTATTTAGCTTATTTATGTAGGCGGTACACTCTTATGACTAATTCCGAACGTAAGAATATTGCAGTTTAGCACCACCTACTGTATTATTCTTGTGATGGTGATTCTGCAGCAATTTTAACTCAAGAGCTCTTCAAAATATAATTTTTCAAATTTGCCACGCCCCCAGAGGTCATAGACATGTAATTTTTGGCCAATCCTTAAAAAGAGTCTAAAGTGACGTAACAGCAAAATTTGGAAGCCTACATTCCAAAAATGTGTAAATTACAGGGTATTTTTCGGTACGCCACGCCCCAAAGCGGCGTAACAACTATTTTTGGATCATCGATAGAGGACGTTACCAGTAACTCAATTAGCCAACTTTGAAGTTTCTAGCCCTGAAACTTAAGAAACTTGTTATTTTTGGCCAATCTTTAGAAGTAGCTGAAGGTAACTCAAATGCAAAATTTGGAAGCTCACGTTCGAAAAATGTGGAAATTACAGGGTATTTTTCGGTGTGCCACGCCTTAAAAGGGCGTAACAATTATTTTTGTGTCATAGTTAGAGGAGGTTACCAGTAACTCAATTAGCCAATACACCAATATACACTTTAGCTGTTTGCCACGCCCTCTATGGGAGTAGATATACGCCATATATTTTTATACCCTGAACCCATTGAAAATGGGACATCAGGAATTAATGGTTTTGTTAAATGTATGTAACAGGCAGAAGAGGGCGTCGGAGACCCCATAAAATATATATATTCTTGATCAGGGTGACAAACTGAGTCGATTTAGCCCTGTAAGTCTGTCTGTCTGTCCGTCTGTCCGTATGTATGAACTCGTCGATCTCTGAACCTATAAGAGCTACTGACTTGAAATTTTTTTGGAAGTCCCTGTATAGCAGGCGCAGATCAAGTTTGTTTCAAACATTCGATAACTATTACCTTTTTAATGTTATCGATTAAAAACCTTATCGAAATACAGTTTTTTAATTCTATCGCGTACATCTTTAGAGCTAGAGTCTCCGAATTTTGCATTTAGTTTTATTTATATTTTATACAATTTCGGTTTTTGTTATAATTTGGATATTGGTTAAAAATTTTACAAAAATTTTCAAATTGCAGGTTAGTTGCAAATATAGCTAATATGTGAATAAGTTTGACATTTTATACAACGGAAAAATATTCAATATAATATGTAGATCATATGCTAAAAATTTCATTGAAATCCATTAAGTATCAGAGAAGTAATTAAACAAAACGTTTTGTCCCCCCGTTTTCATTTTTTCTATACATGTGCACACATGCATTGAGACATTCGAATGCGAGCATTCTTGTCGGTTCTAAGGATCACACTTACAGCTGACACTGCTTGAATTTTGTTATAATTCTTAGCTGACTTTAGTTTCGAATTTGCTGCTGTTTACTTAAGCAGTGCAGTGGGGGTGCTGTTAGAAGCGGGGCACGCCGTGCCAAGCAGATCTGGGTTCAAGCCCCGCCGATGTCCAATATTTTTTATTGTTTTTTTCACACACACAATGGCGGTGTCGGTAGAGGTGATGCGCTTTGATCAGTAGATGTTGGTTCGACTACACGTGCGAACTTTTCGGATTTTCTTAATTTTTTATTTTTTTCTTTTATTAAATTATTATTACTATTATTCTTAAAAAAACTACTTTTTTGACAAACATGCTTTTTGATCTTGCACGATTGGCAATTTAATTAAATTTTGTATAAGTTTGTAATGTATACAAGATACGGAATATTGTATTGTATTTAAAAATTGTATTTAAAAATTGTATTGTATTAAAAATTGTATTTAAAAACGCAGATTGGGGATCAGGGGATCTCCTAGTCGGGCACCCCCGACTAGAGTTTTTTTACTTGTTTATCATGGGTTGTCAACCCGACTATATATTCCAAATTTCAAGTCTCTAGCATCAAAAGTGCTCAAGAATAAGAATATTTATAAGTCACTATAGTCAGATCCGATTTGCCACGCCATAATAATTTTTATCGATCTTTATAGGATCTTAACAGTAACTCACATAGCAAATTTGGGCATTCTACCTCTAAGACTGTAAAAGATACAGTTTTACCCGATTTGCCACGCCCCCAATAGGCGTAGATATATCCGCCATATTTTTTTGATCTTAGGTTGTCAACGCGAGTATACGATCCACATTTCAACTCTCTAGCACTTCAACTAACAGGGTTTCTGACATACCGGAAAATGCATTTTCCGATTTGCAACGCCCCTTGTGGGCGTATCGGGAAAATCTTAACACTTTATAATTCGAGGGTATACACGAGTATATGTTCCAAATTTCAAGTATCAAGCTTCAATAGCGTCGAAATGGTTTGCGTTCATTCGGACCTACGTCACACGGGCGGACAGTAAGACGGATATTGCACAAAACCAATATACTCATTTCACTTTCGTGAATGAGTATAAAAACTTATTCAAAAATTAAGTTCTCATAATATAAGCATCTTGCAGCCCAAGCGCAGTCGCTGCGTAAACAGTGCAGTAAGGAGAAAGCGTGCTTATGCGTGCGTACATGCGTATATGTGTGTGTATATTTATATGTAAAAGATGCATAGAATGTTTGGAATATCGGCTCTTCGATCTTCTAGTCGAACAGTCTTGACTAGAGCACTCTTACTTGTTTATCATTTTATTTGATGAATTATATACATATATAAATGTATGTGTTTTCATTCCACACAAATTCAATAGACAAAACTATTTGATAAATAACGACTTAACAATCTTTTTTTATTTAGTTCAACAGAAGATCAAAATTCCGGAGAGGATTTCACCGTTGAAATACAAATCGCCAGTCCACCCTCAGCTAGATTTTACCGCATAGTTACACAAACTAAATTAGATCTAATAGGTAAGATAATTTTCAATAAACTCGAAATACAAAGATTCTCAAAAAAGAAATAACCTCATATTTTGCCTAATTATAAACTTTTCGACAACCATTTTTTTTAAGTGTGGTTTTTATAATTCGGTATTAATAACCACTCAATTAAATACCCTTATTATGATTCATCACAAAAGTGCAAGGACATTACGGTGTACTTTGCTTTTTACTAAAAACTATAAAACACACATATATTATGAATTAATATGAATATGAATTAATTTCGCAATTAGTACAACAGTAGCGCTTTAATATTCTAATTGTATGGAAATATATCATATTTTTCTTGAAGTTAGGAAGAACCAATCACTGTTTTGTAGAGGTTGGGCACTTTTTCTTAAAATACTCATCATGTTCTACTTGGTTATATTTACCGAAGTAACAAGGCTACACCACTACTACCACTGTGTAGCTAACTTTGTATTGTCTACATATCATTATCATGCTGGAGAATAAAAGTACTAGGATAATGCAATTGCTCTACTAAGAACGTGGCAGTTGGGCGCTACCGAGTGCATAATACTCATTCACTGTCCAAAAACAGTTAAATCATTAAATCATTGATAAAGGAGTCAGGAAGGAGTTTGCAGTAACTTGACTAGCCCATTTTGGAGCCCTAGCTCCAAAACATTGCAAGATACACTTGCTCGCTTAACTCTACGTACACTAGGAAAAAAGATTTTTTTATGTTCAGTTGTCCCTAGAATTTACTACAAGGCACTTATGGGAATGATTCTTTTTTTATACCCTTTTTTTATACCCATGGTAAATGCTAAATCAGGGTATAATGCTTTTGTGAAAATGTATGTAACAGGCAGAAGGAGGCGTGGTAGACCCCATAAAGTATATATGTTCTTGATCAGCTCGATAAACTAAGTCGATATAGCTATGTCCGTCTATCCGTCCGTCCGTCCGTGTGAACGCAGCGATCTCGTAAACCACAAAAGCTAAAGATCTGAAATTTGAAATGTATACTCGTGTATACCCTACGCAGTACGAGTTCAATAATTTTCCTTCGTTTTTGAGGCGTAACTTGAATACCGTTATAGGTATAGATGGATTTCAGGTTTACTGTGTATGTTTGTGTAATGAATACAAACATTTTGTAATTTTTGGATTTTGGATGCCACGCCCCTTTACCCCAAAATTTGAAAAAACGCATTTCAAATACAAGTAAGAAAACTCTAGTCGGTGGTGCCCGACTAGGAGATCCCCTGAAGCCCGTCTGATCTGCGTATTTATTACCGGAGAAAAAATTTAAGCTTGTAAACTTAAATAATAAAAAATAAAATTTGTTTTTTTGCTGGTATTCAAAATATGTATAACAAAAACTGAAATTGTATAAAATATAAATGAATCTATTTAATATATTATTTAATAAGTAATATATTAAATACAAAATTTGGAGATTATAGCTCGAAAGAGGTACGACATATAATATAATAACTTAATTTCGATAAGGTTTTCAATCGATAACAATAAAACGGGAAAATGTATCGATTTTTTAAAACAAAGTGGATATGCGCCTGCTATACAGGGACCTACAAAAAAAAATTCGGACACGGCTATATCGACTCAGATCGTCTCCCTGATCAAGAATATATATACTTTATGGGGTCTGCCACGCCCCCTTCTGCCTGTTACATACATTTGACAGTTTAACAAAACCATTATACCCGGATTTCCCATTTTCAATGGGTTCAGGGTATAACTAGAGACTTGTGCTTTGGTAAATACAAACATATGAATGTCATTAGTATGCTCTAAAAGTTTGATTACGAAAGTCCATCTAGAAGAAAACTAATTCAACAAACAAGTTTCTATAATATAGCCCATACTGCAGCCCAAGCGCAGTCCAGTAGCAGAGCAATACTTGTGCAAGTGTGCAAGTTAACAACGAAAATATTCTGCATTGTAACAAAATTCAATGGAAATTGTTGCAATACAAATAAAGCAAAAACATCAAACCAATAAGTCAAATCTGCTGACAACACGTCTGGTGGACTTCCTGCACACGCCAACCAGAGCTCCAGCAATTCTAAGAATAATTGCACAACGGCTCAACAACACCATGAGCGACGCCGCTGCCAACGCCGTCGACTGAACCACAGCTTAGCTAGGGATAGATTTGATTTAAGTAATCAGTTGCAAAATTGACTTCAAATAAAGAGCATTTATAAAAACGAATCTTTTCGTTTAGTCGATTTATTATTTTTTTATTCCTCTCAAAAGGAATAATTAACTGGCGCCCGAGCAGGGATCGGTTTCGTGCGCAATACAAAAAAACGTTTTGTACGTGCGTGAACTGCAAGATAACTGCAGAGCCGGTTAAACAGTCAAAAGTCGATCGCGTTACAACACAGCAAAACGCCTGTACGGTGTAATCACAAAATTGATAAAAACAGACAGTGCGATACGAGAGAGTGACAAGACTCTAAGTGCGCGCAACGGCAGAAGAACCGCAGAGTCTGTGCGAAAACAATCGAAGCAACTCACGTCGCTATAGGTAGTCTAGAACGCAATTGTTCGATTGCCCATCGGTGGACGGTAATCCTGTACGGTCAGCCCACAAGATACTTCAACGGAGTCTGGTCGCAGGATCCCCAGTAGGAACAACCCCAGGATGAAATCCGGACCAGCAGTGAAGACCACCACATCATCATTATTGTAAGTTAGAAATCTAAGAATATTACAAAACTAAACTAAACTAAAAACAAGTAAGCACGTTGCAGTCGGGCGCAACCGACTGCGTGATACTCTGTTCCCATAGGGGCTTCTGGCATATTAAATTTTAAAGTTTATCTTAATTTGTTAAAGTCGCCGCTCGAATTAGCTTCTGACTCAAAATAACTATATATTTATTAAAATTCTAAAAATATATATATGTAAATGAGTAAAATTTTTATAAATTATGGCTCGCTTCAATCGTTTGTATGAATATGATGATTTTATGAGCTAGACAAAAAAATATAACTGCACCATGCATTTTATAATTTTTATGCAAAGCAGTCTGTTAACTTAAGAGTTGTCTGTTAATTTGAAACTGTGATTGATTTTCTTTACATAACCAATTGAGTCTTTTAACAGTGCCACTTGGGAATCGTCTGAAGCATTGCCAACATACGAAAATAACGAAATAACTGACCTAGGCTATGGAAAACTGTATTAATATTAGGTGGTCAATTATTTAAACATTAAATCGAAATACATATATTTATATGTCTCTTACAATTTTTTCTGCCTACTTAGCAAGAAATTAAGCTTATTTATGTAGGCGGTACATGCTTATGACTAATTCCGCTATGTAAGAATATTGCAGTTTAGCCACCTACCGGATTATTCTTGTGATGGTGATTCTGCTGCAATTTTAACTCAAGAGCTCTGCAAAATAATTCCAATTCCAATTTTCCACGCCCCCAGTGGTCGTAGACATGTAATTTTTGGCCAATTTTTAGGAGTCTAAATTGACGTAACAGCAAAATTTGGAAGCTTACCTTCCAAAAATGTGGAAATTACAGGGTATTTTTCGGTGCGCCACGCCCTAAAGGGGCGTAACCATTATTTTTGGGTCATCGATAGAGGAGGTCACCAGTAACTCAATTAGCCAATTTTGAAGCTTCTAGCTCTAAAACTTTAGAAGATATCAAAGAAAATTTTGTGCAAAATCTAGATATTCAGATCCGATTTGCCACGCCCCCAATTGGCGTAGACTCGTTATTTTTGGCCAATTCTTAGAAGGAGTCTAAATTGACGTAACAGCAAAATTTGGATGCTTACCTTCCCAAAATGTGGAAATTACAGGGTATTTTTCGGTGTGTCACGCCCTAAAGGGGTGTAACTTTTATTTTTGGGTCATCGATAAAGAAGGTCACCAGTAACTCAACTAGCCAATTTTGAAGCTTCTAGCTCTAAAACTTTAGGAGATATAAACTTTTGCGGTTTGCCACGCCCCCTATGGGCGTAGATATATCCGCCATATCTTTTTGATCGTGGGTTGTCAACGCGAGTATATATTCCAAATTTCAAGTCTCTAGCATCAATAGTGCTCGAGATATAGAAGAATATGTATAAATCACTATATAGTCAGATCCGATTTGCCACGCCCCCAGTGGGCGTGGATATATAATTTTTTCATCGATCTTTATAGGATCTTAACAGTAACTTACATGCCAAATTTGGGCATTCTAGCTCTAAAACTGCAGAAGATACAGTTTTACCCGATTTGCCACGCCCCCAATGGGCGTAGATATATCCGCCATACCTTTTTGATCTTGGGTTGTCAACGCGAGTATACGTTCCAAATTTCAACTCTCTAGCACTTCAACTAACAGGGTTTCTGACATACCGGAAAATGCATTTTTCGATTTGCCACGCCCCTAGTGGGCGTATCGGGATAAATCTTAACACTTTATAATTCGAGGGTATACACGAGTATGTGTTCCAAATTTCAAGTCTCTAGCTTCAATAGCGTCGAAATGGTTTGCGTTCATACGGACACACGGACAGACGGCCAGACGGACAGACGGACAGACGGACAGCAAGACGGACATTGCACAAAACCAATATACTCTTTTTCCCTTTGGGAACAGAGTATAATTAAGAAAATACGACATAAAAATATTTGACATCGGTTGGGTTTGAACCCAGACCTACAAGGCACGACGTGCCTCGCTTCTATCAACACCGCCACTGCACTGCATAGACAAGCAGTAGCAAATTTGAAACTAAAGGCAGTTAAGAAT
Source organism: Drosophila leonis (assembly GCA_035045365.1). Taxonomy (NCBI): domain Eukaryota; kingdom Metazoa; phylum Arthropoda; class Insecta; order Diptera; family Drosophilidae; genus Drosophila; species Drosophila leonis. The sequence continues at coordinate 343,180 of JAWNPC010000835.1, forward strand.
TATAACAAAATTCAAGCAGTCAGCTGTTATTGTTGTGATTCTTAGAACAAACAAGAATGCTCGCATTCGAATGTCTCAATGTATGTGTGCACATGTATAGAAAAAATGTAAACAGGGGTGGGTTTCTGGTCACATGTCGCAATTGACAAAACGTTTTGTTTAATTACTTCTGTGATACTTAATGGATTTCAATGAAATTTTCAGCATATGATCTACATATTATATTGAATATTTAGCAGCTGTATAAAATCGCAAACTCATTCACATATTGGCTATATTTGCACCTAACCTTCAATTTGAAAATTTTTGAAAAATTTTGAGCCAATATCCAAAATATAACAAAAACCGAAATTGTATAAAATATAAATGAAACTAAATGTAAAATTTGGATACTCTAGCTCGAATGATGTACGAGATATAATTTATTTACTTCATTTCGATAAGGTTTTTAATCGATAACGAAAGAACGGGAAAAGTTATTGATTTTCTAAAACAAACTCGATATGCGCGTGCTATACAGGGACTTCCAAAAAAAGTTTCAAGTCTCTAGCTCTTATAGGTTCTGAAATCGACGCGTTCACACATACGGACGGACGGACAGACGGACAGGGCTATATCGACTCAGCTCGTCGTCCTGATCACGAATATATATACTTTATGGGGTCTGCCACGCCTCCTTCTGCCTGTTACATACATTTGGCATTTTAACAAAACCATTATACCCTGAATTCCCATTTTCAATGGGTTCAGGGTATAAAAACTAACCAAACTAAAAGGAAACATACCGCTGTAACAAAACCTAAGTTAAGAAACAACAAAAATAAAGAATAAACAAAGACAACACTAAGAATAAACAAGTAAGAGTGCTCTAGTCGAGACTGCTCGACTAAGAGATACCCTGAACCCTGCGAAGATGCGATATTCAAATCATTTTACGCTTCTTTTATATATACATATACACAAACAACACATACACACACACACATGCACACGCACGCACAAGCACTTTCTCTGCTACTGCGCAGCTTACGCAGCGACTGCGCGCGGGCAGCGCTTGGGCTGCAGTATGGGCTATATTTTGGAAACTTATTTGTTGAATAGGTTTGCTTCTAAATGGACTTTCGTAATCAAACTTTTACAGCGTAATAATGACATTCATATGTATGTATTTGCCAAAGCACAAGTCTCAAGTATTTGAAATACGTTTTTTTCAAATTTGGGGGGAAGGGGGCGTGGTATCCAAAATCCAAAAATTGCGAAATGTTTGTATTCATTACACGGATACACACAGTATATCTGAAATCTATAGCTATAACGGTCTTCAAAAACGAAGAAAAGTTATCGATTTTTATCGATAATAAGGAAATGGGATGAGTTATCGAAAAAAAAAGATAAACTCGTACTGCGTAGGATATACACGAGTATACATTTCAAATTTCAGACCTCTAGCTTTTGTGGTTTGCGAGATCGCTGCGTTCACACGGACGGACGGACGGACGCATGGACGGACAGACGGACATGGCTATATCGACTCAGTTTGTCGAGCTGATCAAGAATATATATACTTTATGGGGTCTGCCATGTCTCCTTCTGCCTGTTACATACATTTTCACAAAAACATTATACCCTGATTTCCCATTTTCAATGGGTACAGGGTATAAACAAGTAAGAAAACTCTATTCGGGGGTACCCGACTAGGAGATCCCCTGAACCCCGTCCGATATGCGTTTTTAAATATGTTCCGTATCTTGTATACATACAAACTTATACAAAATTTAATTAAATTGCTAATCTTGCACATTTTCACAATCAAATAGCATGTTTTTTTTTTAAAGAATATAATATAATTTTTAAAGAGTAATAATAATTTAATAAAAGAAAAAAAATAAAAAATTAAGAAAATACGACATAAAAATATTTGGCATCGGCTGGGTTTGAACCCAGACCTTCAAGGTACGGCGTGCCCCGCTTCTATCAACACCGCCACTGCACTGCTTAGACAAGCAGTAGCAAATTTGAAACTAAAGGCAGTTCAGAAATATAACAAAATTCACGCAGTCAGCTGTTATTGTTGTGGTTCTTAGAACAGACAAGAATGCTCGCATTCGAATGTCTCAATGTATGTGTGCACATGTATAGAAAAAATGTAAACGGGGGTGGGTTTCTGACCACATGTTGCAATTGACAAAACGTTTTGTTTAATTACTTTTGTGATACTTAATGGATATCAATGAAATTTTCAGCATATGATCTACATATTATATTAAATATTTGTCAATTGCCCAAAATCGCAAAATCATTCACATATTGGCTACATTTGCAACTAACCTTCAATTTGAAAATTTTTGTAAAATTTTGAACCAATATCCAAAATATAACAAAAACCGAAAATGTATAAAATATAAATAAAACTAAATGTAAAATTTGGACACTCTAGCTCCAAATATGTACGAGATAGAATAAAAAAACTGTATTTCGATAAGGTTTTTAATCGATAACATTAAAACGGTATAAGTTATCGATTGTTTGAAACAAACTTGATCTGCGCCTGCTATTCAGGGACTTCCAAAAAAAAATTCAAGTCTCTAGCTCTTATAGGTTCTGAGATCGACGCGTTCATACATACGGACAGACGGACGGACGGACGGACGGACAGACAGACAGACGGACAGGGCTAAATCGACTCAGTTCGTCACCCTGATCAAGAATATATATACTTTATGGGGTCTGCCTCTCCTCCTTCTGCCTGTTACATACATTTGACATTTTAACAAAACCATTATACCCTGAATTCCCATTTTCAATGGGTTCAGGGTATAAAAAGCGTAAAGCGATCAAATTTAAATTGACTACAAACGTAGTATAACATAGCCCAACTTTGCGATTTCCAAGGGACCCTCCAAAGTAGAAGGGAAAACTAGCTACTGGTCTTAAAAAGTAAAAAAAAAAAAAAAAAAAAAAAAACACATTCTACAGTAGTAGCACATTCTAGTAGTAGAAATAAGTTGTACTAATACTAATCATAAACTAACCATACACTTGAAATTCATAAACTAAAACTAAATGCGAATATCTGTAAACATAAAATAGTAAATCCAAACCACAATAAAAGTTAGTTTGTGACGTATGGCTAACGAACATAATTTGGTTAGACCCGCAGTTTTAGTTGAACAACCTCAGGTAGGCGGAAACAATATCGATAGACAGCAACAACGACACATTGACAGTCAGAACGAACATTTACAAAACAGAGGTATGGCGAACAACGCAGAGCAGATGATTGCAGCTACTATAGCCCAAAATTTGATAGAACAACTTCCAACACTAGTGAGACAACTAGTTAACCCTTCCAGGGAATTCAATGACGTGGACGATCAAAACATAATTGACAATCAAAATTTGAATGACCTTAACAGAGTACCAGACATTGTCAAAAGCCTTAGGGAATTTTCCGGCAATAAAGCCGAATTTAGCTCATGGAAAAAGAGTGTGGACCGCATACTCTCCATATATGCAAGCCAAATCGGTTTACCAACATACTATGGCATATTGCATACCGTGAGAAATAAGATCATCGGCAATGCTGATACGGCCCTCGAGTCGTACAATGTGCCCCTAAGTTGGAATGCCATCTCCAAGTGTCTCACATTGCACTATGCAGATAAAAGAGATATAGGAACATTAGAATATCAGATGACCATGTTAATACAGGGCAACAACCGGACAGTAGAACAGTTTTACCAGGTTGTCTACAACCATCTGACACTTATATTGAGCAAAGTAGGATGTATGGATCTCAATAGAGACTCCGAGATCCTCATGACGAAAATGTACAAGGAAAAAGCTAGATACCTTCATCAGAGGTTTGAGAGGAGACTTGCTACGTATTTTTTGCATAAAGGAACCATCAGACCTTCCCTCAGCCCTCCACTACTGCTTAAAGTTAGAGAATCAAAGCTATAGAACAAACATGGCTTTCAACAAAAGCCAACAAACAGATCATAAAGGCGCAGCTCGAAGCGCACCACCACGTATGTTGCCGCTTCGTATGTCTCAATATCTACAGAATCCTCCCCAAATGATAAGAACAGTACCAATAGGTTTCAGGGCCCAAGTGCCAATGCAACCTGCATGGCCAAATACCATAAATTATGGACAACAATACAGTAAACAACAATCTTACTAAACGCAACCACATCAGACAAACGCACCTCTCCGACCATTAGCACCCAAACCGCCGCCACATCCCGAACCAATGGACATTGACCAAAGCATCCAAACACGGATGGTAAACTACATGAACAGACCAAATTTTGAAACAGGAAAAAGACCCCCACCAATACCAAACCCAACTGATAAAAGACAGCGAAATTTGAACATTCAATCAGGTGAGGAACAACCCGACAATGACAACAGTGACGCTTACATGACTATGGTAGAATACGAACAGACCATCGCAATCTACGAGCAAAAGACCGAGTACGAACAATCACTACAAGAGTACACACAACAAATAGAACAAACCGACAACGAACAGGAAAACTCCATTGAACAAGCTAACATCAATTTTTTAGGAGAACAACTATTCGCTTCCTCACATAGAATGTAAGACAAAAAGCGGAGAGATGCTCAAAATATTAATAGACACAGGTTCAAACAGAAATTACATACAACCCAAACTAGTTTCTAACCCCATTCCTAATCAAAATCCTTTCGAAGCCGTAACAGTCGGCGGAAATATAAAAGTAACTCACCATAAAATCGCTAATCTTTTTGATAGGCAAGATATACAAGAAAATTTTTTCCTTTTCTGCGGCGGCTGTCAGCTGATATGGGTGTTGCTCTCGCTCCCAGCAGGTGGCGCTGCGGTCAGTGCACAGGGCGCTGGTATAAAAAAAATTCACAATTAAAGCACTTTAATCAAGATTCTTGCTGTTGGAAATGAACAAATATATTATTCAATTATCTGTAATTCGGTGCAAAAATTGGGAATAATATTTTCCAATATGAAAAGCAGTACCTTTGTAGTACATGAATAAATTGATTATAATTGTAACTTTGTAACTAATTCCAAATAACATATCGCTGATACTTACTTTTTGACGAACGTATACAATCACGGCGCGATCACACAAATGTCTCTCGATAGAAAACAAAATTGTATGCAGGTAATTTTCGAGGCAATTTGTATTTTAGTGAATGTAATCAGGAACATGTAGTTGCCTACCACGTGGTTCACATGTGACTGCGGCGGCTGTCAGCTGGTATGGGTGTTCCCATCGCCTGCAGCAGATGGCGCTGCGGTCGATGCACGGGGAACCGCTATAAAACCCATTTTATTCGCGCTAGCGGGTGTGATATCGACATAAAAAGTAGCCATAAACCGAGCTGGCAGTTGACTCCATAGTGTGTCAAAATTTGGGCGCAATCGGTTCAGTAGTTTTCGAATCCATAGATGTTGGAGAAACGAACATAACATTTTTATATATATATAAGAATATAAGAATAAGATATTGTATATATATATATATATATATTTAGAAGAATTCTCTCTAATTAGACTAAGAAGAGACTTCCATATAAACTTCTGAGACATCCCGAAAAAACCAACCTAACAGAGCAGTCGCTCTTGTGTTATATTAAAACTGAAAAAAAGAAAACCTTCCACATTACAACATGTAATTTTTAAATGCCAAAAACACATAGCAAATATGGCGGCACACGGCAACCGTACTTTTGGAACCACCATATCGTAGAAAAAGACAAATATGCATACAGTGCAGGCGAAGGCTAACAAGAACACGGCGCTCTGGAAATTAGACAACAAAAGTGTTATCAGCTAAGAACGCGAGAAAAAAACTGTCAATTGCTATCACACGCAGTAAACAAGATAAGTGGAAAGAGCTCTGCAAAGCTATTAACTGAGATCCTTGGGGGCTTGGCTACAAACTAGTCATGAAAAAGCTGATTAACTACGGAGCAGTGCCAAACGTGGATGATGAAACGATGGATCACATAGTGACAACACTATTTCCAACACACATCCATGAAACGCAGGAGCGGGCTAGTAGAGTCTCATGGGTCAGTCCCGAATTTCACCAAGGAGGAGCTTAAAGTTTCAACTATTTCCCTGAAGAATAAAAATTCTCCGGGACCCGATAATATACCGGTAGAAATACTGAAGTTGATAGCAATATGACGGACTACTTTCCTTCTTAGAATGTATAACGTTGCTAGTAACTCTGCTAGTAACGCTTGACGTCAAAAACGCTTTTAATAGCGTCAGATGGGCTGACATGCTTCTTTGGAGCAACGCTTTCAAATACCTAGATATCTAAGCCATATGATCAGGAGTTCCTTGTAGGATCAAGTACTCATGTACACCCCACAGGGGTCGATCGTAGCCCCAGACCTGTGGAATATCAGCTACGACGACACTCTAAGGCTGGAAATGTCTGAAGATACGTTTCTGATTGGATATGCAGATGACATCGCAGCCGTCATCACGGCCAGAAATACCGTAGTGACACTTTGTCTCTGTGTTTACATAACACAACCACACATGAGTGCCGTAATACGATCAGACACTTATATGTGGGCTGGCCTGCAGCGTAAGCACTTAGATTCGTACATATGTTGTACATATATACACATATATACTGCATGCTACATACTCCCGTTCTGCCGACGCTCTTAACGGCAGAACTCTATATATATATATATATATATATATATATATATATATATACAGCGTACTAATGACATATATATGTATGTATTTGCCAAACACAAGTTTCTAGTATTTGAATTACGTTTTTTTCAAATTTGGGGGGAAAAAGGCGTGGTATCCAAAAACCAAAAATTAGAAAATGTTTGTATTAATTACACAGATATAGTCAGTAAATTTTAAATCTATAGTTATAACGGTATTGAAGTTACGCCTCAAAAACGAAGCAAAATTATCGATTTTCATCGATATCTCATTTTTTTCGATAACTCAGCCCAATTTCCGCTGAGTTATCGAAAAAAATGATAAACTCGTACTGCGTTGAGTATACACGAATATACAGTTCAGATCTCTAGCTTTTGTGGTTTACGAGATCGCTGCGTTCACACGGACGGACGGACAGACGGACGGACGGACGGACGGGTGGACGGACGGACGGACGGACAGACGGACAGACGGACATGGCTATATCGACTCAGCTTGTCAAGCTGATCAAGCATATATATACTTTATGGGGTCTACCACGCCTCCTTCTGAATGTTACATACATTTTCACAAAAACATTATACCCTGATTTCCCATTTTCAATGGGTTCATTGTATAAACAAGTAAGAAAACTCTAGTCGGGGTTACCCGACTAGGAGATCCCCTGAACCCCGTCCGATCTGCGTTTTTAAATATATTCCGTATCTTGTATACATCACAAACTTATACAAAATTTAATTAAATTGCCAATCTTGCACTTTCACAATCAAATAGCATTTTTGTAAAAAGGTAGTTTTTTTTTTTAAATAATAGTAATAATAATTTAATAAAAGAAATAAATAAAAAATTAAGAAAATCTGACATTTCTCCACCTGGAGTCGAACCAACATCTACTGATCAAAGCGCATCACCTCTACCGCGACACCACCATTGTGTGTGTGAAAACAAAAAACAATAAAAAAGTTTTGACATCGGCGAGGTTTGAACCCAGACCTGCAAGACACTTCGTCCCTCGCTTCTATTAACACCGCCATTGCACTGCTTAGACTAGCAGTTGCAAATTTGAGACTAAAGGCAGGTAAGAATTATAACAAAATTCACGCAGTCAGCTGTAATTGTTGTGATTCTTAGAACAGGCACGAATGCTCGCATTCGAATGTCTCAATGTATGTGTGCACATGTATAGAAAAAATGAAAACGGGGGTGGGTTTCTGGTCACATGTCGCAATTGACAAAATGTTTTGTTTAATTACTTTTATGATACTTAATGGATTTCAATGAAATTTTCAGCATATGATCTACATATTATATTGAATATTTGTCAATTGCCTAAAATCGCAAAATCATTCACATATTAGCTACATTTGCAACTAAAACTCAATTTGAAAATTTTTGAAAAATTTTGAACCAATATCCAAAATATAACAAAAACCGAAATTGTATAAAATATAAATGAAACTAATTGCAAAATTTGGAGACTCTAGCTACAAATATGTACGAGATAGAATTAAAAAACTGCCTTTCGATAAGGTTTTTAATCGATAACATTAAAACGGTATAAGTTATCGATTCTTTGAAACAAACTTGATCGGCGCATGCTTTACAAGGACCTCCAAAAAAAAATTCAAGTCTCTAGCTTTTATAGGTTCTGAGATCGACGCGTTCATACATACGGACAGACGGACGGACGGACGGACGGACGGACGGACGGACGGACGGACAGACAGACAGACGGACAGGGCTAAATCGACTCAGTTCGTCACCCTGATCAAGAATATATATACTTTATGGGTTCTGCCACGCGTCCTTCTGCCTGTTACATACATTTAACAAAACCATTATACCCTGATTTCCCATTTTTAATGGGTTCAGGGTATAAAAAGAATAGAAAGGATTGGGAAATCACTACACAATATGGGACATTTGTCAGATCAGCATGACCTGCTTACTCCTAGGTATTGTGTGTGATTTCCGTAAGATGGCCTGAAAGCAAGAATTTTATTAACGGAAGAGAGAATTCTGAGGAAAACACTTGGTAAAATTTAATATAAGGAACGCACAAAACGTGAAGCACGCTGTGCACAAGTAATCCGATGTGCACAATGGTAAATACAGCGGACGAAAGTGTCTGGTTGTTCTGGAAGAAACAGAAAAATTAAGCTGCATTAACAGACGGGATGAACCAGTATAACCAATAATCAAATTATGTAGGAAAACAATCCCCAGGATTGTTCTACGATTGAATAATGATGGAAGATCAATAACAGGAAGCCTACTATGGTAAGACGGTAAACGGAGATTAGGGTCCCAGTTTAGGTCACAAAGAGTAGAAACCGATTCAATACGATGCTGATGCAATTTATGCTGAGGAGACCATGTAATTGAAACATTATTCTAAAGTCTGGCGTACCAGCGAAATATAAAGTAGTTTTGTTATAAAGGGATCATTGAACTCTTTAACCCAGCGTTTAATAAAGCCGAGCTCACTTTTGGCTTCGTTTATGATGGTTGAGATATGAGTATTAAAACTAAGTTTTGAGTCGAAGAGTACACCAAGATCTTTGACTGAAAAAATGCGCTGCAATGAGTTATTATTAATTGAATAATTAGCAATATATGGAATAGTACGACTGAAGGTCATTGTCATACATTTAGAACAGTTTAAATGCAACCGATTAGCCACACACCACAGTTGAAAGGAATTAAGATCATCTTGTAGGCGTAGATGATCGAGTGAATTAGTATACGATAGACAGAGTTTTACGTCATCTGCATACATAACAAGTAAGAGTGCTCTAGTCGAGACTGCTCGACTAAGAGGTACTCTGAACCCTGCGAAGATGCGATATTCAAATCATTTTACGCTTCTTTTATATATACATATACACAAACAACACATACACACACACACACATGCACACGCACGCACAAGCACTTGCTCTGCTACTGTGCAGTTTACGCAGCGACTGCGCGCGGGCAGCGCTTGGGCTGCAGTATGGGCTATATTTTGGAAATTTATTTGTTGAATAGGTTTGCTTCTAGATGGACTTTCGTAATCAAACTTTTACAGCGTAATAATAACATTCATATGTAGGTATTTGCCAAAGCACAAGTCTCTAGTATTTGAAATACGTTTTTTTCAAATTTGTGGGGAAGGGGGCGTGGTATCCAAAATCCAAAAATTGCAAAATGTTTGTATTCATTATACGGATACACAGTAAATCTGAAATCTATAGCTATAACGGTATTCAAAAACGAAGAAAAAATATCGATTTTTATCGATAATAAGGAAATGGGATGAGGTTTCAAAAAAAAATGATAAACTCGTACTGCGTAGGATATACACTGCGTTCACACGGACGGACGGACAGACGGACATGGCTATATCGGCTCAGTTTGTCGAGCTGATCAAGAATATATATACTTTATGTGGTCTGCCATGTCTCCTTCTGCCTGTTACATACATTTTCACAAAAACATTATACCTTGATTTCCCATTTTCAATGGGTTCAGGGTATAAAAATATTTTTGAATGAGATATACAGCGAGGAAGGTCATTTACAAATAGGGAAAAAAGTAACGGTCCCAAATTACTACCCTGAGGTACACCTGACGCAACAAAAACAAGTTTCGAAATAGCTGTTCTCAACATAACTCTTTGGATCCTACCCTTTAAATAGGATGCAATCCAAGAAACAAGCTTAGGGGAAAATCCCAAATGATTAAGATTTTGAAGTAATATGTCATGGTGTATTGAGTCAAATGCTTTACTGAAATTAGTGTATATAACATCAGTTTGCATTTTATTTAAAAAACTGTCATTGACTAGCGCAGTAAATTCTAATAGATTAGTTGAAGTTGTTTGGTTTTTAACGAATCCATGGCGAGAAGGTGAGATAATGGAAAATTAAATGAAAATTTTTTAAAGTCGATGTTATTATTTTTTCAAATAACTTCAGAATAGCAGATAGTTTTACAATACATCTGTAATTAGAAATATCAGATCTCCCGCCTTTTTATACCCTGAACCCATTGAAAATGGAAAATCAGGGTATAATGGTTTTGTTAAAATGTATGTAACAGGCAGAAGGAGGCGTGGCAGACCCCCTAAAGTAAATATATTTTTAATCAGCTCGATAAGCTGAGTCGATATAGCCATGTCCGTTTGTCCGTCCGTCCCTCCGTCTGTACGTGCGAACGTGTAAAAGCTAGAGATTTAAATGTATACTCGTGTATACCCTACGCAGAAGGATTTCATCATTTTTCCGATAACTTATCCCATTTCCTTATTATCGATGTAAATCATTCATTTTGCTTCCTTTTTAAGCGTAACTTGAATACCGTTAAAGCTAGATTTAAGATTTACTGTATATATCCTGTGAGGAGCAATATATGTATACACGTAGTAGTGTATATAAATACATGTAGTTGCTATGTGTTTATATGCATATACGTGCATATGTATGTTGCTCCACACAGCGACGCGAGTACTGTAGGAGCGGCCCTCGCGACTGGAAAGGGTCAGAGTCCGAAAGATGGTTCGGCTCTTTCGCTCCTACAGATTCAGCAATTGGCTCGCGTCGCTCCCACGACGATCATCGGCGACCGTTGGCCGAGGTACCGTTCGTGGCCGAGTGAAAGTAGTGGATTCTTTCACTCGCACAGCCATAACGGTATTTCGGCCAATGAGCGGCTGCCACGCGATCAAGCGACATTTGGCGTCGCAAAAGATCGCGTGATGTTGCCGTTAAATCGGGCACGAGCGACAGACAGGCCCCGCTCCAGAGCCGAGCGAGGAGCCGTTAGAGCACGAAGCAGGCCCTGCGTCTGGGCTATAAAAAGGCGCCCGTGGCTCAGTAGGAGAGAGTAAAAAAAGTATCAAAAAGTGAAAGTGAACGTGAAAGTGCCGAAAGTCAACGCGAAGGTAGTGATCAACCAAAAAGGACATCAGGGACATCGAAGGACACCGATATCGAAAGGACATCGATATCAAGGACTTCAACAGATCAAGGACATCGATATCAAGGACTTCAACAGATCAAGGACATCGCGGGAAAATCCAAGGATATCCAAGGAAGATATCTCGGACGCCTATTAAGGACCATAGGCAACCCAGCGAGGACAAAGGACCACCAGCTGCCACCAACAAGGACATTGGTGCGGTGCACCTGAACCTAGCGCTAGAAGTTGGCGAAACCTGGGACAGGAGTGAGTAGGTGTTCACGTAGCCGTGCGAAAGAGTGCGTCTTGTGTCTGAGGGGAAGCTGTGGTGTGTTGTAAGCGAATCCAGCCGTAGGAGTGGGCTGTAAGTGATCCGAGCGAACTGCCGGAGCATACAGCGCGAATCCTGGCGCATCCTGGAGTGCGTAAACCACCCAACAGTTAACCAAGACATAACCGCTCGTACAGCCGGAGTACGCTGAACGCATATCCTCTAATCCTGTGTACAGGTGTGCATGATAGGAGGCGAGTCCTTGCATATAACAGAAGTACCTCAGGCAGGCATCGAATCTTGTGAATATCGTGAATTGTAAATTATAAGAAACACGTTCAAAATATATATCTCAACTCAAACCAAACACATTATCGACTACTTATTATCGCAGGGGCTTCAACAAATAAATTTGTTGGCACGAACACACAGTCGGCTGAAACTGGCCTGGCCTGAACTCTGGATAAACCGAAGGTTGGTTACAACGTGCGCCCAACGTGGGGCCCTTCGATAAGAAAGAAGTTTAAGGATAAGCGTGAGAATGGTGAGAGCTTGGGTATACAATTTGAAGAAAGAGGATGTGCTGCGTTACGGGGATGAGTTCGGGGTGAGCTTATCCGGCACATTGGATGTGATGCGGAGACAGTTCGGCGAGTGGGTCGAGGTGAATGAGGGAAGGATTTCTTATTTCCTCAGGATCGCTGAACTGGCCAACCTGCATGGACGCCGTTCATCACTAAGAGATGACGCTCCAACCGCCGTCGTGGAGGACGACGTGGATGAGGAGACCGCGAATGTGGCGCGGCTGTGTCTGCCATCCACTAGCGCGGCAGCGCGGCTGCAGGATTCCCAGCAAAGAGCGTGGAGGGCCACATCTACACCGCAACCGGAGATCAGGACGCGTGGGCCATGCGGCACAGCTCCAGATTATGCCGAAGTGGCCAAACAGGTGCGCGAATGGAGCTTTCGCTTCGATGGCACCACAAAGCCCTTGGAATTTCTGGAACAGGTCGAATGGTCAGCCGATACGTACGGTCTGGACCTGGACCTGATCCCAAGGGCGATGCCGGAGCTGCTGAAAGGCATGGCTTTGAAGTGGTACGTGGCGAACAACAGGCACTGGACGGCTTGGGCAACATTTGTCCGAAGCTTTCAGGAGTTTTTTCTGCCCAGAGACTACTTGGAGGAGCTGAAGGACGAAGTCAAACATCGGAGACAGATGGTGTGTGAGGTATTAAAGGTGTACATGGTGGAGATGCAGATCCTCATGCGCCCATTGCGCTATGAGGCGGACCGCGAGTTGAAGTTGATTTACAACAACAGCCGATCTGCGCGCATATGCCCGCCCCTATCAGTTCCGGAGTTTGACGGAGTTGATGGCGTTGGCCGACGAGTTCGAGGATCTGGAGAAGGATCGAGAGAGACTGCGGCAACAGCAACGGTCAAATCGTACGCGGTTGATGGCCATGGACGACGCCGAGAGTCCACGAAGGATGACGGATGATGTGAGACCTCGTCCTGCGCCAAGGACAGGCGCAGTGAGCAGGACACACGTCCCGAATCCGGCCAGGGCGTGTCGGATGTGTGGCCAGGAAGGGCACTGGGCTAGAGACTGCCGCAACGAGGTCCTGGCGTTTCGCTAGCAGTGCGGGCGCATAGGCGTGCGTCTGCCTGCTGCCAGTCGGGAAACGACCAGCGACACCCGCCATCCAGGGGCGAGCGGGAGCAGCGTCTAGGAACCCCCAGGCGTTAGTGGGCAGTCTTCAGGACGAAGGCAGCCAGCTGACGGCGATCGTGGCCATTGGAGACGAACAGCTGAAGGCCACGATCGACACAGGAGCTACGAGTAGCTTTATTAGCGAAAGGCTCGCTAATAAGCAGGCGTGTTGCGTGCCACACGGCGGCGCATACGACTGGCGGACGGCAGCTGCAGTCAGGTGGACTTGCAGCTGGGAGCAGAAATCAGACTGGGGAGTCAGCAAATCCTTATACCGTTGCTGATTCTGCCAGGAGTGATCGACGATCTGGTGGTGGGCTGGGATTTCTTGGCCGGCATTGGCACCACACTGGAGTGCGGTGGCTTGAAATTGGAAATCAAGCCCAGAAATCCAGAGACAGTCACACCATTAGAAGAGAGGCTGTCAGTGGCTGCCGCCAGCCTGGAATTAGGCCCCGAGACGCCAAATGTGGCACCTGAGGAGAGCCAACAACCACTCCATGAGGATATGGAGGTGGATGCGTTCCTGAGACAAGAGCTGGAGAAGTTTCAGCATGTGAAAGGCACCACCAGGATCACCGAGCACAGGATCACAATGCAGGATAAGAGGCCCATAAAGCAGCGTTTTTTCCCCAAAAATTCAAAGATGCAGGCGGAAATAAATAAACAAGTGGATGAGCTGTTGGCCAAAGGCTGCATTGAGCCCTCGAAGAGCCCACACAGCGCGCCGATTGTCATGGTCAGGAAGAAGACCGGCAAATGGCGGCTGTGTGTAGATTTTCGGCAGCTGAACAGCCGATCCATTAAAGATGCATATCCCTTACCTCGGGTGCATCATATTTTGGATCAGCTGCGAGAGGCACGCTACATCACCAGTCTGGATCTCAACGATGGATATTGGCAAATACCCATGGAGAAATCCAGCCGGCCACTGACTGCATTCACAGTTCCAGGAAAGGGGCTGTTTCAGTGGAAAGTGATGCCGTTCGGGCTTCATTCTGCGCCCGCAACGTTTCAGCGAGTGCTGGATCAGGTCATTGGTCCAAAAATGATGCCTCACGCCTTTGCCTACCTCGACGACATCATTGTCATCGGGAAGACGCGCCAGGAACACATAGATAACTTGCGAGAAGTGTTCCGGCGACTTCGAGCGGACAACTTGAGGATCAACATCGACAAGTGCGATTTCTTCAAGAAGGAGCTGATTGCTGAGCTGAAGCCACCCTCAAACATCAAGGAGCTGCGTCAATACGTGGGAGTGGCTTCATGGTATCGTCGTTTTGTGCCGGACTTTGCTGCGACAGTGCATCCACTCAATGCACTGCTCAAAAAGGGCACAAAATGGAAGTGGACGGAAGAGCGGGAAAAGGCATTTGAGATGGGGAAAGCCAAACTGACGGAATCGCCAGTCTTGGCATGCCCCGACTTTTCGAAGCCGTTTTGCTTGCAGACGGATGCAAGCAACTACGGGCTTGGGGCTATCTTGACGCAGACCTCTGAGGATGGGGAACGCGTCATCTCATATGCCAACCGGACACTAAACAGTGCTGAGCGAAATTACTCGGCTACTGAGGAGTGTCTGACCATCATTTGGGGCATCCGGAAGCTCAGGCCGTACCTGGAAGGATACCATTTCGTGGTGGTCACGGGCCACATGGCTCTGAAGTGGCTCAATTCCATTGAGAGCCCTTCAGGAAGGATTGCAAGATGGGCACTGGAGTTGCAGCAGTTCGATTTTGAGGTACGCTACAGAAAGGGCAAGCAAAATGTAGTGGCGGATGCGCTTTCCCGGCAACCTTTGAGCGAAGAGGCGTGCCGCTTGGTGACGAGCAAAGAGATGCCAGCTGGGACAGGATGTCATTGGATATCCAAGCTGCGCCAAGACGTGCACAAAAGCCTACAGAAGTTCCCGGACTATAGAGAAGAGTCCGGAAATCTGTACAGGCACATCCCGCATCAAGCTGGCCACGAGGATGTGCCTGCGTGGAAATTGTGTGTGCCAACGGAACGGCGCAAACAAGTTCTCGAGGAGAACCACGACGCAGCCACCGCTGGACACCTGGAGAGCCGAAAAACAATTGCTCGGGTGGCAGCGAGATACTACTGGCCAGGTATGTATCGGGATGTGCGGGCATACGTGCAGCGTTGTGAGCTATGTCAGCGCTACAAGACCAGTCAACTGCAGGCAGCTGGACAAATACTCACCCAAATCCCAGAAGAGCCGTGGGCCACTGTATGCGCCGATTTTGTTGGACCGCTGCCAAGATCAAAGCATGGGAACACCATGCTATTGGTCTTCATAGACCGGTTCCCCAAATGGACGGAGATGGTGCCGCTAAGGAGCGTAAACACGGCGGCACTCCAAAAGGCATTTCGAGAACGGATTTTGGTACGATTTGGCGCGTCAAAAGTGCCCAGAAAATCCCACAGAGCGGGCTAACAGGACGGTGAAGACGATGATCGCGCAATTTGCTGGCGACGATCAAAGATGCTGGGATGAGGCGCTGCCGGAGTTGACACTGGCAGTCAATAGCAGCGTCTCAGCCTCAACAGGGTATACGGCAGCCTTCCTCACGCAAGGGCGAGAGCCAAGGTTGCCCAAATCTCTCTTCGACGCACAGACACTTGGGACAGGCCCGGAGGCACAGAGCCCAGTGGAAAGAGCCACAAAAATGGTCGAAGTGTTTGAGATAGTGCGTCGAATGCTCAGGATCAGGCGCGGTATTACAACCTAAGGCGGCGGCAGTGGGACAAGGTGTGGGAAAGGAACGCCACTTGTCCAATGCCGCGGACGGATTCGCAGCGAAACTGGCCCCCCGATATGGAGGACCATATACGGTGGTCACTTTCATCTCCCCGGTTATCTGCCGGATCAGCTCGGAGGCAGATAAACAGAGCAGGACAGCTCATGTGGCGGATCTGAAGTGTATAAAAAAAAAGGGAGTGAATACACATAGATATGTGTATTGCTACCAAAAGCAAATTTTATACCTGAAAATTTGTTCATAATATATACAGTCGCAAAATTTGCTTAAAACTAGCAGTTATCAGCGCTCACAAAATCAAAATCGAGCAAGTTGCGCGCGCATCGGGGGAAGCACAGCAAACAACAACACCAACAGCTGTAACAGTGCGAGCTGAGAGAGCGCGCACCAACAACACCAACAGCTGTAACGGCGCAAACCTAGAGAGAAAGCAACAGCAGCAACAGCTGTAACGGCGCAATCTGGGAGAGCGCGCCCATGGCGAAAAGAGAATAGGGAGACAACAACAAAGCAAAGCACAAGAGGTCAAGGCACTCGGCGGGAGGCGAGTGAACCTTGTCAGCTGCGCAGCGATCGCTAGCGGACGAGGCGACACGAAGTTGTCAAGTCTGACATGCAAAACGGGCACTAACAACATCGCAGGGGCGACATGCAATATATAGGGCATGCGCATGCGAAAAGGGAACGGGGTGAGGAAAGTCAGAGTAGCGGGGCGGCATTCGGCTATTACCGTAGTTTGCGATCATAATGGCGGCCTAGAATTCAGCAATAGGATAGAGGATGCCAGAGCGAGAAACATCGCATACAGCGACGCGGCAGAATAGGGTATAAAAAGGGCATGTGGGCATAGGAGCGGCCTATTTCATCTTCAACACTATGGTCAACGCACGCGCAGACACCATCGACGTCGGCTCGGGACTGGGCATCAGGAGGGTTCCGCTGGAGCGGCACGAGGAGCAGGGCGGGTGAGCACACCAGTGTCCAGGGTTCGAGCACGTCGAAGCCGAGTGCGTCTGCCCCCGGTGCGACTGCCATTTCATCCGAGGCGGCGCACGGCCAGGTGCCTTCGACGGCATCAGCCGTACTTGGAGCTGGAGCCATCGTCCAGCGAGGAGATGGCGATATCGGGCGCGGGCTCATGGTCGCCGGCGATTTCGTCGACGGAAGAACGGCCATGGTCGCCCCCGATCTGGAGCAGCGCAGAGGAAGCAGCGGAGCTAGCGGCGGACCCCGACATATGGGACGAGACGCTGTATTCAGATTACGTCCGCAATGGGAGGTATTCTCCGACGCATTCGCCGTGGCGGCCGCCGAGGCCTCCAACACCACATCGGATGGCCATCGACAGCAGCGAGGACGAGATCATAGTGATCTCGGACTCAGAGGAGTCGGAGCCGGAAGATGAGGAAGGAGAAAAGGAGCCAGGCGTCGAGGACGAGATCATCGTCATCTCGGACTCAGAGGAGGAGGAGCAGGAAGTGCCTGAACCACCGCAGATCACGGCCAGGTATGAGGAGCAGGTGAGGGGAGGGATGTTGGAGCATGAGGCTCACATCGCCACCCGGTGGAAGGAGCCACTTGTGCCGTGGCCCCACGGATTTTCGCTGGAAAAGCAGGTGCAGCCTGATGCGCCGCCGCAGCCGCCGTCCCGGGAGACCACGCCGTCCGACACCCCGCCGCAGACACCGATGGACGAAGAAGAGGAGTGGAGGCCCATCAGGCTGCCTCCTAGGCCAACGCTGCAACGGCAGCTATCCGAACCTGAGCCGCCTCCACCGACGCGACCGGTTGTAAGGCGGCTTAGGTCGCAAGCCACCTTACAATACAAGTTTGTAGTTATAGTTGGTAGGGTATAAGTTTGTAGTTATAGTTGGTAGGGTATAAGTTTGTAGTTATAGTTGGTAGGTTGTGACAGAAAGAAATATGAAGTTTTAGATAATAAGAAGTTTGTAGTTATAGTTAGTAGGTTATAAGAGAAAGAAATATGAAGCCTTAGATAATAGGAAGTTTATAGTTATAGTTGGCAGTACAGTTAATTTAAATTTGAAAATAAACGGCTCAGATGCGCGCCGACGATCGGCGATGCAACTCTGCACAGCATGGTGAAAGCTCAGTGGTGAAGAGCGGCGCTGTGGGGAGTTGTGTCGCCGAACTTCGCGAGCGAGTCAAGCGCGAGGAGCGCATTAATTAGTTTTCGGCACGCGACGCGAAAAGATATTAAGGAGAGATATCGTTTTGGCGCGCGACTCGGAAAGAGAGCAGGAAAGGGAGAAAATTTGGCACGCGCCAGCAGAGAAAAAGAATGTGAGTAGCGCTGCGGCTGGGCCGCATAACTAACATTATAGAAAAATAATATGAATGTAAAAAGTAATTAAAGAAAAATAAAACAATAGTAGTTAATGGAAGAGAACAAGTTGTGTTTTCCTTCAGTAGTGTAATTTCACCATAACGACTAAAATCCAACCCCATATTCCCCTCCCCTCTGGTCTCGATCTGTCGGCGTGGCTAGTCCCGCGGATAGACGGCCAAGGAGAAGTAGACCACTAATCACGGTAGCTAAGAACGAGGCTAGTTCCCGTTCGCCGCGTGGATAGCCCCGGCAAAAAGAATCGATGTGGTTTGGAGAGAGCCGGGGCGGAGACGCCTCGCGTGTTCCTCGACCTGCGACACTACCAAGTAGTAATATCTAGTAGTTTGGACGAGGCTAGTTCCCGTCTGTCGGATGGATGAACTCCCGGCACATGTATAGTAGAGCGTTAAAACTAACAAACCAACCCTTTCCCTCCTTTTAACTAGAGTCTCAGCAAATCTTACAAATTTCTTGTAAGAATCGGCCCTGGTCAGATTGAGACCTACCCCGGCTGTGGAAAACCTAACCTTACACGGTTCTACAGCGTCAGACGTCGCTGCCGGAACTCGACACCACGAGAGTGTAGACGGAGGTGAGTCGTGGGGAATGGTCGGAGGAGTTGAAGAGGCACGCCGTAAAAATGGAGGAAAAAAGGACCAGCCGCACAGCACGGATATTGTACGTGGACGGCGTGCGATATCGGGTGCGTCGTGGCCGCACGGGGTGCAGGGCCTTTGCAGACCTAGGGAAGTAAGAAAAGGAAAAAAAAAATATAATAAATAAAGAAACGAAAAAGAAGATTTGCCAATAACAGGGTACATACTGCGGCACGGGGATGCGGGCTTTTTCGGCCGTCCGAGCTTCGACGACGGAAGAACTTACCGGCCGATCCTCGCGCACTGGTCAGCGACTTCGCGGAAGCTGTGCGCGAGGCGGCGGCGGTCGATCAAAGGCAGGGGCATATATTCCGGGCTGGAAAGATTTGTAAAATTCGAAATATTTTATAAATTCTACATCAAAACACTCACCTGCAGCTCACGGAGTTGCCAGCAGCGAGAAGAACAGATGCAGGCGAGTCTTAACAGAAGGTTAACAGAGCGTTAACAGCAGCGATCGACGCAGAACGGAGCGACGCAGAACGGAGCGACGCACAACGGAGCAACGCAAAACAGAGTGGAGCGCCAAAATTCAAAACACGAAGTTTTCATGTTTTTCCCGAGGGAAGAGGGGAGTGTGAGGAGCAATATATGTATGCACGTAGTAGTGTATATAAATACATGTAGTTGCTATGTGTTTATATGCATATACGTGCATATGTATGTTGCTCCACACAGCGACGCGAGTACTGTAGGGGCCCTCGCGACTGGCAAGGGTCAGAGTCCGAAAGAGGGTTCGGCTCTTTCGCTCCTACAGATTCAGCAATTGGCTCGCGTCGCTCCCACGACGATCATCGGCGACCGTTGGCCGAGGTACCGTTCGTGGCCGAGTGAAAGTAGTGGATTCTTTCACTCGCACAGTCATAACGGTATTTCGGTCAATGAGCGGCTGCCACGCGATCAAGCGACATTTGGCGTCGCAAAAGATCGCGTGATGTTGCCGTTAAATCGGGCACGAGCGACAGACAGGCCCCGCTCCAGAGCCGAGCGAGGAGCCGTTAGAGCACGAAGCAGTGCCTGCGTCTGGGCTATAAAAAGCCGCCCGTGGCTCAGTAGGAGAGAGTAAAAAAAGTATCAAAAAGTGAAAGTGAACGTGAAAGTGCCGAAAGTCAACGCGAAGGTAGTGATCAACCAAAAAGGACATCAGGGACATCGAGGGACATCGAAGGACACCGATATCGAAAGGACATCGATATCAAGGACTTCAACAGATCAAGGACATCGTGGGAAAATCCAAGGATATCCAAGGAAGATATCTCGGACGCCTATTAAGGACCATAGGCAACCCGGCGAGGACAAAGGACCACCAGCTGCCACCAACAAGGACATTGGTGCGGTGCACCTGAACCTAGCGCTAGAAGTTGGCGAAACCTGGGACAGGAGTGAGTAAGTGTTCACGTAGCCGTGCGAAAGAGCGCGTCTTGTGTCTGAGGGGAAGCTGTGGTGTGTTGTAAGCAAATCCAGCCGTAGGAGTGGGCTGTAAGTGATCCGAGCGAACTGCCGGAGCATACAGCGCAAATCCTGGCGCATCCTGGAGTGCGTGAGCCACCCAACAGCTAACCAAGACACAACCGCTCGTACAGCCGGAGTACGCTGAACGCATATCCTCCAATCGTGTGTACAGGGGTGCATGATAGGAGGCGAGTCCTTGCATATAGTAGGAGTACCTTAGGCAGGCATCGAATCTTGTGAATATCGTGAATTGTAAATTATAAGAAACACGTCCAAAATATATATCTCAACTCAAACCAAACACATTATCGACTACTTATTATCGCAGGGGCTTCAACAAATAAATTTGTTGGCACGAACACACAGTCGGCTAAAACTGGCCCGGCTTGAACTCGGGATAAACCGAAGGTTCGTTACAATCCTTGTAATGAATACAAACATTTAGTAATTTTTGGATTTTGGATACCACGCCCCCTTTCCCCTAATTTTTAAAAAAACATTATTCAAATACTCGAGACTTGTGCTCTATCAAATACATACATATGAATGTCATCAGTACGCTCTAAAAGTTTGATTACGAAAGTCTATCTAGAAAAAAACTAATTCGACACATAAGTTTCCATAATATAGCCCATTCTGCAGCCCAAGCGCAGCCCACGCGCAGTCTCTGCGTAAACTGCGCAGTAGCAGAGCAAGTGCTTGTGTGTGCATGTGTGTGTGTGTGTATGTGTTGTTTGTATATATGTATATATAAAAGAAGCGTAAAGTAGTCGAGCAGTATCGACTAGAGCACTATTACTTGTTATACTCTGTTCCCAAAAGGAAAAGGAGTATATTGGTTTTGTGCAATGTCCGTCTTGCTGTCCGTCTGTCCGTATGAACGTAAAACATTTCGACGCTATTGAAGCTAAAAACTTAAATTTGGAACATATACTCGTGTATATCCTGTGAAGAATCACATTTCCCGCGGAGTCGCCGGAAAGCGGACCACCGCTAGTGTAACGTATACACCTCTTAGGGCCGGGCAATGGTACAGGGTATCACAACAGCAGCGAAGCAGAGTAACAACAACAACACAGAGTGAAGTGAGGCAACAATGCCTAACGGTAGCAGACAAGCCGCAGCAGAAAAAGAACAACTGAGAATAAAAGCAATGGCGCATAGAAATGGTACAGTCAGCGACCACGCATAGCGACAAAAGAAGATCAACGACGCCTAGCAACAAAACGGACAGCGGACACATATCAACGATAGACAGACAGACGAATAACGGCGGTCAACACAAGCCTCTGCCTGTGCATGTCGGCAGTGCACACGAGCGAGCGCATGTCGGCAGAGCATAGGAGGGAGCATAGCGACGCATAGGCGAGAGAACGCAGCAATGTCGAAGAGAGCGAGCGCATGCCGGCCATGTACGAGAACGAACGCATGTCGGCAGAGCGTAAGAGTGAGAGAAAGCAGAGTGCACGAGTGTGCGAAGCATAGCTCTGCCGAAATTTACGAAATCATTCTTGGATCCAGCTTTAAAGTGAGCAGACGTGTGCGCGTCGCCCCGTCAGACATTCATCGATCCAGCACCGAAGCGAACAGACGTGTGCGCAGCTCCACGTCAGACACTTAGCGAATTACTTAGACATACGCCGTGGGAGAAACACATCGCTTCGCCTTGTAAGCTGCACCCTAGGGCCAATCAGAAGGTAGGGAGTAGTGCAAGTGTAGGTTGGTGTGAACGAGTCAGGGCCAAGGAAAGCAAGAATATTCTGAGTAAAAAAAAGAAACAAAGGATAAATTATCGGTGAGTTCTTCTTCTGGTACTAGACACGGATCCTTTCCCCAGGTTACCTAGGCAGGTACTTCGCAAATTCAATTTAGCGCGGCTCTCCCTTGATTGAATTTGCGTGGTCTGAAGCCTGGCGTATTCTTTCCTGCTAAGCCTTGGCGTATCCAGGTAATCCCTAGGATATACGGGCAGATACCCTGCAATTCAATTTAGCGCGGCTCTCCCTTGATTGAATTGCGTGGCCTGAAGCCTAGTATATCCTCGACTTCCCCTTCCTCCTAAGCCTTGTCGTATCCAGGCAACTCCTAGGTTATACAGAAATCTTTAATTTGTTTTACGTGGCGTGTACCCCGCAAGGGGGTTACAACCACGGTACACTTTTTTGCCACCTAAGGGGCACATAGTACAGCGGGTGAATACAATGCGTCCACCAACGCCCTAAAAGAAACTCTTTTAAAAACCAATTCGAATTTTATGCTGTCGGGCATGTTAATTCCCCCTTGGTAAGGAGCGAGGCCTATCATAACCTCTGCTTGATTACGGATACAGCTTCCGGCTGTCACCCAACTAACGTTGAGCAACAACATTTATAAAACCACAGCCACCACGATACTCCCACTAAAGGCTGGCCTCGGCCACCAGCCCATCCCGTGGTTCAAATTTGCAGCTTTGATCGACTGTTCGTAGTCGAAACTACTGCCCATTTTGCTTTCCGACAAACCAGGAACTGGGTGAGCACCCTCGGCTACCTCTAAAGAGGGAAGCCTACCGAACTAAAGTTTCGGTCGACCTTCGACTCCTCGCAAAGATTTGTCTACCAAATTAAGGCTTTGGTGGGCCCTTCGACTCATCCCAAAGGATTTGTCTCTCAAACTTAAAGGACTTTGGTATGACCGGCAACTCCTCATAAAGATTTGTCTACCAAATTAAGGCTTTGGTAAGCCTTTCGACTCATCCCAAAAAGGATTTGTCTCCCAGACTTAATGGACTTTGGTATGCCTAGCGATTCACTCTAAAGAGATCATCTTCCAATTTAAGGTATTGGTCAACCTTTCGTAGAAATTCTACTACCAGTTTTGACTAACGTCAGTCCGTCACTGGTCGGCCAGGTCCTGGTCCTCCATCGTCCAGCAGCATGCGCCGCCTGCTGAAGACTATGCGGGCATAGACTTCAAGCAGTTGCATGCTCTCCAGGGTCCTCACCGTCTCCGTCACATTCCAGTCACCGGATAGAGACTGCTGGATCCTAAGCCCTTCCGGGTCCCGCACATCCGCATAGAGGGGACAGGCACTGTCCTCCATGGGATGGTCACATAGGCATCCAGCAGTCTCGCTCAGACCACGCGCCTGCAGAAATGCATTCAACGAGCCATGGCCAGTTATGAGGAAACTGGCCAGCATCGTGAACTTGAAGTCGGGGCGGCTCAAAACGAAGCTAACGTCCGGGATAAAACGATGCGTCACACGGCCGTGCACGCAGTTATCCCACCGGACCTGACACTCACGCAATAAGCGTTCGTCCAGCAAGGCTCTCCTCATACTACGATCAAGGGTGGAAACATCTTGATCGTAGAGCCAATCGCCTACTACCATGGGATAGTTCCGCTTCAAATTAAACTGCATCGCTATACGCGTTGCCACAAGGTCCAGCGGTAGAGCTTCAGCAAGCACTTCAAGGGCATCGTTAGATACCGTTCTACACGTAGGCAAACATCCAAGCAGGATGAGCCTATGGCAGGACTTGAGCGACCTCCTGGCGCCGTCTAGTCTCATCACCGTCGTGTACCACACCGAGGCACCAAATAGTGCACAAGGCACCATGAGTCCGGCATAAATAAATCCCCAGTCAACGCGTAGCACACGGATCAAGGCTCCGACAACTCCGGCCAGCCGATCGCGTAGAGACGCGATATGCTGGAGAAAACTCAACCGCTCGCCGACCGTGATGCCAAGGTAACGGTATTGGGTCACATACCGTAAGTTTGCTCCTGCAAAACTTACGGCAGATTGTCTGCCAGCCGACAGATTCCCCTTGAGAAGCATCGTCACAGTCTTCGTTGCCGAGACTGAGACGCCTACCTCAATGCCCCATCCTCCAACTAATTCCATTAGTTGGGCGCCTTTAAGCTCCAGTTGAGATCTGGAGTTCCCTTCGATGAGCAGCAAAATATCGTCAGCGTATGCACTAAAAGTGCAGTGCGCCTCCAGGCGACGCCGGATCATCCATTAGAATGTTCCAAATGAATGGACCACTAATGGACCCCTGCGGGCAGCCACGTGTAACATCGACACTGACTTCGCCAAAGATGATGACGATGCTCGCTTTTCGGTTCGAAAAGAAGCTGCGCCAGATCTCAACTTCCCTGCATCCTAGATCTGATAGTCGGCGTAACGCTGCATCGCATTCGACGTGATCGAATGCGCCTATAAAGTCAATAATGACTCCAAGTACGTATTTGTCCGAAGTGGACTCAATAGTACTAACGACGTGCCTCCAGGCATCCTCGACTTTACCAAAAACAGGCAACAGGCAGATGCCCCGATAGGACGCTGGATCGCTCCTGTCCTTGTTGAGGCCTTTGAGGAGAGGCACCACACGCGGGCGCTTCCACTCAGTGGGGAAACACCCATCTGCCAGGCAGCGGGAATACAACGTTGTCATGTGCTCCGGGATGGCGCGCCAAGCCGCTTTGACCATACCCCCAGTTATGCCATCTAAACCAGGTGAGCGTCTGCTCCGAACTCTGGGACGGGGGTACTTCGCGAGGAACGGGAGCGTCCACTGGCCTCTCCGCAGCAGGGAAAAAGCAGTGGAGCAGGACGTTCGCACAGTCGTGCCAAGTTACGACCGGCTCGTTGTTCCAGCGAAGGCAACCGATATCGGTGCACGTCTTGCGGCCTCGGCAAATCCTATAGATGGATCCCCATGGGTCCTCCTGGTGCTCGCCAACATATCGTCTCCAGTCTTCCGCTTTCGCCTTAAGCATCAGCCTCTCATATTCCTTTCGGCTGATCCTGAAATATGAGGCTAGGTCGTTTGCACTCACACTGTGAGTGCGGCGCGCATGCTGAAGCCTTCGCCGGGCTCTCCTGAGTTCACGGCATGCGTCCGTGAGGGCGGCAGTCCACCAACCCACACGACGTCTGGCCCGCGGTTGCTGACGCCCAAACACAGTGTCGCTCACCTGATGAACCAGTGAGCGGAGTGCAGACACCTGATCATCCGATGCCATCTGGCGAATTTCCTCCAGAGGAAGCTCCATCGATGCAGTCCTCAATTCATCACTGAAACGCCGCCAGTCAGCACTCTGAAGTTTCCACGAGGGCACAGCAGCATAGCTCTCAACTGCGCTCGCCGGATCAAGTGATACCACAACAGTAATGATGTTATGGTCACTTAAATCCCACTCGCTTACACTCCAGTCATACTCAGCCCACATAGACGCTGAATCACTGACGATGGTCACATCGATATCACTCCTTGCTCTCCGATTATCGCATGTGAATACACTGCTGCGGACATTAAGCACGTTGGGTCGACTGCCCTGAACTCAATTTGCTAGCAGTTCACCCCGCTGCCTGTTCAAGTAGCCCCGAGAACGCTCGGGAAGCTTACTGAACCACAGGGGGGATATTGCGTTCGCATCAAGGCCATAGATGACGGGCGTGTGGCTGGCTAGCAGCAGCACCGCATCCATGTACAGCAGGTAAGACTCGCATGCCTGTCGGTAATCCGGTGATCCTTCCTCCACGATCCACATAAGGCTCCTGGATCAATACAAACTTGTCGCCAGAAATTCCTAGGCTATACAGATAGATACCCTGCAATTCAATTTCGAGCGGCTCTCCCTTGATTGAATTTGCGTGGTGTTAAGCCTGGCATAGCCACATCCTACAGCCTCTTACAGCAAAACTTGCTATCCAACCCCGAATAGCCCGATAATCCCGACTGGGTTATTCCTCTCATTCCGCGGCTCCGGATCTTTTACAAATTTCTTGTAGAGAGACCCTGGGGAGTCTGAGAGACACCCTAAGAATGTATCGGGAAAATCTTGACACTTGGATACTCGTGTAAACACGAGTATATGTTCCAAACTTCAAGTCTATAGCTTCAATGGCGTCGAAATGGTTTGCGTTCATACGGACAGACGAACGGACAGAAACGCGGACATTGCACAAAACTAATATACTCATTTCACTTTCGTGAATGAGTATACAACATTTTTTGTAGCCAGTATCCAAAATACAACAAAAACAAAAACAACAAAAATACAAAATTTGGAGACTCTAGCTCAAAAGATGTACGAGATATAATTTAATAACTTGATTTCGATAAAGTTGTTATTCGATAACAATAAAACAGGAATAGTTATCGATTTTTTAAATCACACTCTATATGCGTGCTATACAGAGACCTACAAAAATTCAAAATTCAAGTCCTAGCTCTTATATGTTCTGAGATCGACGTGTTCATACGTACCGACAGACGGACAGATAGAGCTAAATCGGCTTAGCTTGTTTCCCTGATCAAAAATATATGTATATACTGTTGAGCGCAGCATACAGCGCAGCACACACTTATTTTAGAAACGCTATAGTTAAGAGCGGCTTTCTGCCGTTTTTCAAATGTAAGAGAATTAGTATATTGTAAAGAGATTACGGTCATTTCATTCCGTTCTGCTCTCCATTTTTACATGCATATCCGTTATGTGTTTATAAATAAATATCTATATATTTATATATGTATGTACTTATATGTATGTACGTACAAGCAAAGAAACTCTTGTGCAAATTCTCCATTGCTATACCGTTTGCCTTTGTGCCGCTACTTCTTGCAAAGTTGCCACACACTCATTCGTTTCGACTTACAGCACAGTAGTGTCCAGAAAAACAGTACCGATTCGCATCAACTCATGTGCCTGCATCATTTGCAATTTCTACACGCATTTAATAGTGACAAATAATAAAGAGTTTTAATAAACAATTAAAGGCAACTAACTTCTGAGCTGTGGCATTTCTATAATTTTATACTCATACGTCGAATATAGTGTGCATAAGCTCAGTGCAGTTACATGCTTGCCATTAATTCTCTATTGTTGTCATTATACTTTTTCGGTTCGACTGCAATACAGTCGCGTCCATAATAACCGTGTCGGTGCGCGCTTATTCATACGCGTGCATTTTCCGGGAGCAATAATATAATTGACAATTGATTAAACGTGTTGTGTTTTGGTAAAAATTCAGTGTAAAGACATACAGCTAACATTGTTGTGCATAAACAATTGCAAACTTTGTCGATATTTCACTTGTGTGTTATCTTATTTGTCATGGCGAACTTAGAA
Source organism: Drosophila leonis (assembly GCA_035045365.1). Lineage (NCBI taxonomy): Eukaryota > Metazoa > Arthropoda > Insecta > Diptera > Drosophilidae > Drosophila > Drosophila leonis. The sequence continues at coordinate 371,166 of JAWNPC010000835.1, forward strand.
GCAAGTGCAGTTGCGCCCGAACTTCGAGTGAGTTTTTATAAACTAAAGGTGAAATATTTCATCGGGTAAAAAGGCTCTGATGTGCTTGCCGATCGCATTGACAGCACCTTGACTGTTGTTTTGGGGCATGTTGGCGAGCTGAGCAAATCTTTTAGTGAAGCCCATGACAGCCTTGAGGAGCTGGATTTTGCCGAGATGGGCAGTGAGTTGCATATGAATTTTGACGAAATAATAATGGTCATGCAGTCTACTATAATGTCAGAAATTCAAAGTCGTACCACTCAAGTACCCTATAGTTATACTTTTAGTAGACCAATGGCCTCTACACAGGCTTCCGCTCTTAAGCTTTCTCCCGTACTTGCACTGCCGTCATTAAAACTACCTACGTTCAGCGGTGGATATGAAAATTGTGCTGATTTTTACTCAATGTTTTCAACGATCATTGATAGCCGACCAGAAGTCAGCAACATGTAAAAGCTTCAGCATCTACGTTCCTGTCTAGATGGCACAGCATTGGACACAGTTCGCTCTCTGGAAATTTCCAACGATAACTATTCGAAGGCCATAAAACTATTGAAACAGCGATACGATAACCGACGTTTAATATTCAAAGCACACATCGTAAATATATTGGGTCTAAGAAGAGTAGAGAACAGATCTACAAGCAAGCTACGAGAACTATCAGACAACTTCAATGTCCATATGCGTGCACTTAGTAGCCTGGGCACAACAGAGCAGATAGCCAGCTGCATGATAGCGCAGCTGCTGCTGCAGAAGCTTGATGTGGCCTCACAAGCTAAGTGGGAAGAAAAATTGGAGGACTCACAGATGGCATCCCACATACCTACGCATGAAGAAGTGTCCTCGTTTCTTGAGCTTCGTGGCCGTATTTTAGAATCGATGGAATTTGCTCTGACGAACTACTCTTCCAGTAAGCCTAGGAGCAAATTTGTTACCAGCCGGTCAACACTACTCGTAACTGATCACAGTACACGCAGTTTTTGCTATGATCCTGAGCATACAATATACAAATGCTCAAGATTTGCAAACTTGTCTCCTAGTCTTCGCCTGAATGAAGTCAAAAAGGTTGCACTAAGTTTGAACTGCTTGAAGGACGGCCATCAGTCGCGACAATGTGGCTCGCGAGGCTGTCGGATCTGTGGAGTCAATCATCACACGCTTCTTCACCTCGGCAACTTCAGCACATCAGCATTCCTCGTCATCAAGGATGCAGAGCATTCCTACTCTGCCCTCAGCTCATCCCACCACTTCCCTATCCCAAGATCTGAACAACGATGTTGTCATCCTGGCTACTGCAGTGGTTCTTATTAAAAATTGGTTTGGCGAACTTGTTCCTTGTCTTGCACTTTTAGATTCAGGTTCACAACTACATCTTATGACAGCCAAAGTTGCCAACCAACTTCAACTTAAGAGGACAAGGTCATCCGCATCTGTCTACGGCTTAAGCGACTGCAATGTTGCCACCGATGGAAGCACCGTTTGCATCTCTCTTCAAGCTCGCACATCAGAGTATGCGACTGGCATAACGGCCATGGTGGTAACAAATATAACTGGGAGGCAGCCCAGTTCTGCTGTAAATATAAGTAATTGGAGCATACCGCCAAATATAACTTTGGCAGATCCAGCTTTCCATAGGCCACAGCAAATAGACTTGCTTATTGGAGCCAGCCTTTTTTATGACTTGCTCTGTGTGGGTCAAATCAAGTTTTTGCCTTGACTTCCATTGTTACAAAAGACTCGTCTTGGTTGGATTGTATCTGGGGGCGAAGGTCGCAGCCAGAACTTCGTACTCGTGACATCGAATATGCCTTCAGATCCGGATACAGACTCCTGTACAGGTATTCAGCTAGACAGTCTCGTTCGGCGCTTCTGGGAGGTTGACAGCTGCAGTGACTCCGTAGTAAGGATCAGTAAGGAGGATTCAGAATGCGAGGCACACTTTATGAGGCATTATAGTCGATTGGACAGTGGCCAATATTCAGTATGATTGCCTGTTAAGCTTAATTCTGAGCTCTTTGGGGAGGAAATTGAATCACTTGCTTCATATAAAGACTCAATATACTGCATTCATGAAAGAGTATTATGAGCTGCTTCACATGTCACGTGTTCCGAACAACTCGTTTCATCAATGCAGATATTTTCTTCCGCATCACTGTGTTCTGAAGGAAGATAGTACAACTACTAAGCGTCGCGTCGTCTTTGATGGATCTGCAGCTACGTCAACTGGTTATTCGTTGAATGACGTGTTAATGTCAGGTCCAGTCATTCAGCCGAAGATGATCAGCATTCTACTGCGTTTCCGATCGTATCCAGTTGCAATCACTGGAAACATTTGTAAGATGTATCGTTGTGTAAAGGTTCCTGAGCCAGATAACCTATCTACAATGCATTCTGTAGAAGAATTCACCTGATGCTGAATTAGAGGTATTCAAACTTGATACCGTGACATATGGATCCAAACCTGCGTCATTCCTGTCTGTCCGCGCCATGAATCAGCTCGCCAAGGATGAACAAGAAGCATTCCCAGTCGGTTCCGAGGTATTGCTGCGCGATTTTTATGTTTTCGATTTGATCTCTGGAGGAAATTCAGTCGAAGAGGTAAAACTTGTGAGAAATTCAAATTACGCAAGTGGTGCTCAAGCCATTCCATGGTGCTAGACGGCGTGACAGACTGCGATAAGGAATCACTCACAAAATTCAATAATGGCAGCAACATTACCAAGACACTTGGCCTTGCATGGGATCCAGCCTCTGATCAACTTCTATTATCTTATTTGGCTCTGGATTCAAACACCAAGGTCTGTAAGCGTTCTGTCCTTTCGTCTATTGCTCGGTTCTACGATCCCCTCGGACGGTCGGTCCTGTAATAACAAAAGCTAAAATCTTTCTGCAGCAACTGTAGAGGCATAAACTTGCTTGGGTCGAGAGTCTTCCGTCCGCACTTCACACTGCACGGCTCGATATCTGCAGTAACTTTGGCAGTGTACTTAGGACTGCCTATCCCCGGCTGGTTTTAGTGCCGGAAGAGAAAGTTGAGGGGCATGGATTCTGCAATGCCAGCATTGAGGCTTACGGAGCCTGTATCTACATTGTATCCAAAGGAGATCCGAACATCAGCGGGTTACTTTGTTCGAAGTCTCGAGTTTCGCCCTTAAAAACGCTTACGGTTCCGAAGCTGGAGCTATGTAGCGCAGAGCTACTAGCACGTTTGATGGATGAAGTAGCTGGTCTAGGCATTTTCACAGGTCAGTTCCACTGTTGGTGTGACTCTACTGTTGCATTATCTTGGTTCAATGACGAGCCCGGACGATTCAATGTATTTGTTGCAAATCGCATCGCCACGATACAAGATCTCACATCAACAAAGGAGTGGCACTATGTACCTACAGTGCTAAATCCCGCTGATATATTATCTCGAGGTTCGCTACCCATTGAGTTGAACGCATCATCACTTTGGTTTAGCGGTCCTGATTTCATTTGTAATCCCAGATCTCAATGGCCAGTCTCAGCGCTTCCTGATAAAACTTCAATGGAGAGTAAAAAGGCTGTTTTTCTCCTGCAATGCTCAGTCCATGACGTTTCGATTGACTGCAAGTATACGAACTTCTTTAGTCGACTGCAGCAGACTTTTGCATATGTATCAAAGTTCATTCATAAGATTCGTGGTCCAGGAATTACTCTCACAGACATCCGTACCGGCACGCATATACTATTGAGAACAATTCAACGAGTTCATCTTTGGGATGACATCAATGCGCCTCAAACAAAAGGAACGGTTCCATCGTCCAGCAGTCTTACCTCCCTATCGCCATTTCTTGATGAAGGCTGCTACGTGTAGACGGTCGCCTTAAGAACTCTACGCTATGTTTCGATAGCCGCAATCCAATCATCTCACCCAGTAACTCGCGCCATCATCATGCATTATCATCTGCGAAACTTGCACGCTGGTCCTCGAGCAGTGTTAGCTTTGGTTCGATCGCAGTATTGGCCAATTGGTGGCCGGAAAACTGTAGCTAGCGTGATCCAGACTGGTAGAGCACATACTGGCAGATATTCCCAAGGATCGCGTTGAAGGTTGCCGTGTTTAGGGAGTGACTGGAGTTGATTTTTGCGGACCCTTCTTTTACAAGCCTGACGCCCGAAATAAGGCTTCTGTAAAATGCTACATCTGTGTATTTATTTGCTTTGTGACGAAGGCTGTCTGGTCAAGGACTTAAGCACCACTGTGTTTTTGCATGCTCTCCAGTGTTTTATATGCACCAGAGGAAAGCCAGCTCAAATCTGGTCTGACAATGCAACAAACTTTCTTGGTGCCCGCAACCAGCTTCAGGAGTTGAAACGTCTGTTCCTATCAGACGCCCACCAGAATGCAGTGAAGGATTTCTGTCTAGCGGACTCAATTGAATGGCACTTCATCCCTCCACGATCTATTCATTTTGGTGGCTTTTGGGAGGCTGCAGTGAAGACAGCAAAACATCATTTATACTGTTCTGTTGGCCCCTCTGTCCTGGCTTATGATGAGCTTCGCACACTAGTTTGCAACATCGCTGCTGTCATTAATTCACGACTTTTAGTTTCAATTTCAGAGCATCCATCAGATTTAGACGTACTCACGCCTGGGCATTTCCTGAATGGTGGCCCTCCTTCATCCTTCAATGAGCTTAACCTCACTAGGCTTAATTTCAATCGCTTTGCAGCGTGTGAGCTATCTGTTCTGGACACGTTGGAAAGAGGAATACTTACATTTACTCCAACAACGAGCAAAATGGAGAACTTCCCAACCCGGCCTAGAAGTCAACGACATAGTTCTCATAAAGGATAAGAATCTTCCACCACTTATGTGGCCATTGGCCAGGATAAGTGAACTCATCCCTGGCAGTGACGGCATGGCATGAGTCGCTGCCTTTAAAACAGAAACTGGCAAAATAAGAAGAGCTACAAGGAAGCTGTGTCTGCTGCACTTTAAGGACTCTGTTAAAGCCTAAGTCTTCAATGGGGGAAGGATGTTGGGCGCAGCACTCAGCGCTTCACACACTTATTTTAGAAACGCTATAGTTAAGAGCGGCTTTCTGCCGTTTTTCAAATGTAAGAGAATTAGTATATTGTAAAGAGATTACGGTCATCTCATTCCGTTTTGCTCTCCCTTTTTACATGCATATCCGTTCTCACGGCGTAGCGGCTTAGCATTGTTTAACCGGCGCTCGTAGATCGAACTTGGAGAAACTAATTATCGCTCGCTTAGTGTAGACGCTCGTGCGTTGACAGCTCTGCTAGTTATCTAAATTGACTATTCATACAATTAGTTGCGGACTACTTCAGTAATAGCTCCGCTGCATTGCACGTAGCGGCGGATTAGTGCACTAGATCATGAGAACTTAATCAGCTATCCGCTTAGTAACAGCGCAGCCAACTTCTGGCCAATCCGAGCTTTTTCTTCACTAATATAAAAGAAGCTGCGGAGCGAAAAAATTCTCTTTTCGTCTGCCGATCGACCTGCCGAATTTTTTTTATTGAACTGCTATTGCACATGTGTTTGGAGTCTTGGGTATTTTTCCCCTAAAGATATGAATACTGGTTTTTTTTAATGAAATTTTACTCCTAGCAAAGAGAGTTCTGGCAAGAGTCTCACTTGCCCGTATCAGGCTGTGCACATTCTAACCAAAGACAAAAGCCAGCACGTGATACGGGCACCAAAATTTTCTTCGGAGCCCTCTAAATCTTCTTCGGATCCGTCTGCCTTCCCCAACAAACCAGTTGGAGGAAAAATTAGACAATTCCCGAAACTTCCACGACGTGGGATACCCCGCTTCAGCAGCCATATTAACTAATTCAACAGTGCAGTGCCGTTCATCAGTAAAAAAAAAAGACCCTAAAGTTAGTGCAAATAAAAAAGACAGAAAATGTAAAGTGATTGCTGATCATGTAATTTCCGTCGGCAATTAACAGCATTTGAATAAAAAAATATATACACTGAGAAAAATTTAAATTAAAATAAATACAAATAAAACAAGTAAGAGTGCTCTAGTCGAGACTGCTCGACTAAGAGATACCCTGAACCCTGCGAAGATGCGATATTCAAATCATTTTACGCTTCTTTTATATATACATATACACAAACAACACATACACACACACACATGCACACGCACGCACAAGCACTTTCTCTGCTACTGCGCAGTTTACGCAGCGACTGCGCGCGGGCAGCGCTTGGATTGCAGTATGGGCTATATTTTGGAAACTTATTTGTTGAATAGGTTTGCTTCTAGATGGACTTTCGTAATCAAACTTTTACAGCGTAATAATGACATCTATATGTATGTATTTGCCAAAGCACAAGTCTCTAGTATTTGAAATACGTTTTTTTCAAATTTGGGGGGAAGGGGGCGTGGTATCCAAAATCTAAAAATTGCAAAATGTTTGTATTCATTACACGGATACACACAGTAAATCTGAAATCTATAGCTATAACGGTATTCAAAAACGAAGAAAAGTTATCGATTTTTATCGATAATAAGGAAATGGGATGAGTTATCGAAAAAAAATGATAAACTCGTACTGCGTAGGATATACACGACTATACATTTCAAATTTCAGACCTCTAGCTTTTGTGGTTTGCGAGATCACTGCGTTCACACGGACGGACGGACGGACGGACGGACGGACGGACGGACGGACGGACGGACGGACATGGCTATATCGACTCAGTTTGTCGAGCTGATCAAGAATATATATACTTTATGGGGTCTGCCATGTCTCCTTCTGCCTGTTACATACATTTTCACAAAAACATTATACCCTGATTTCCCATTTTCAATGGGTTCAGGGTATAATAAAATAGTATGAAATAATAATAAATACATAAAATCAATTTAAAAAAAAAAAAAAACCTATCAAAAATTTAAATAAAACATGCACAGTTAAATTTTAATTCCTCCATGGCAATATCTAATAATGTTCTCATAAAACTTAACCCTTCTGTTTAAATTGAACCTAAATTCCCGAACACCAACCAATCACTCCTCCATTAGTTTTTTTGGCATCTTAATTAATATTTTAATTTACCTAGGGCGAGAGATAGCTAAGCACCCCCCCATCCTCCCGAATGAGCTGCGGAACCAGAAGACCCCTTCCAATAGCTGGAAAGGCCAATCTCGGCCGGAAGTATGACGATATTCGCAATCGTCATACATGTCCATCATGCACATCTAATGTGTACATTACATAATTTATTTGGCTCCCATGGTATTTCAAAATTTAACATGCCCCTTTCACGAAGCCCTCAAGCTTCTCAAGCACAGGAGAAACCTGTCAATTCGTGTAAAATTTGTCATCAAGGTATGAGCAATACCCAGCAATACTATTGTACACCTTGTAAGCATAATTTTCATAAGCAATGTATGGAACAGTGGCTGGAAAATAATCGGGAATGTCCGGAATGTCAGGTTGTCTTAGACGCGCAAGCAAATAAAATCGGTGATAACTCTAACCGTAATGTAGCTGCTCCTTCGAGAGGCATTAATACTCGCAGGAGAAGTAGACCCAATCGAGCCGGAAATATTCGTCCAGAGCCTGTCGTGGACTATACTATAATCCAGCAAATGATAGAACAGTCAGTCACGCGCGTGATGTCGGCTCTTCAAGTTCATTCGCGACCCAGTTCAAGCGAACCACTTCCATTCGTCCCAACTCCTGTTGCGTATTCGCCAAGTAATTTATCTGTCCAAAGCAGAAAAATAGCTGTCATCAGAAGGCCTCGGTGTTGAAGAGTTTATTTATCGAGTAAGAGTTCTTACTGATGAAACTCTACACAGCGATTTTATGGGCTCTGCAAGCATTTGCACATTCTCTTTTTAGCAAAGGAAAAGAGTGGTTTTGGAGGCATCATAAACTAGTGGATAGAATCATTTGGAATGATTTTTGTGCGGCGCTTCGCCAGCAGTATAAAGACTATCGTCCTGAATTTAGAAAGCAACAGGTTGGCGAACCCTTTGTTTAGTTCCACGATTTTGTTGCATCCTTGATAGATAAATTTGGTCTCAAAATAGGCAATGAAGAATTGTTGGAGATTTTACAAAATAACTTGTTGCCGGAAATGCGTCACAAATTACTGTATCAATCAATTACCTCAGTCGGTCATTTGCGCAGATTAGTGCAAATGAGCGAAAATGTGTCCAATGACCTCAATTGTCGTCAAGATAGCTTGTCTCAACCCAAGCCTGTTGCTCCTCGACGTCAAGTTTATGAAATAGACGTTTGTTCAGGGAATGATGTGGAAGAAGGCACAGATGAGATGGAAATTGCAGCAATGCAAAAGGCACATGCTGATCTAACATGCAGGAATTGTAAGGAAAAGTGACACATTTGGGAAAATAAGGAAAAGAATATTCAATGAAGTAAAGCCATTAAGAAATAAGCGTATTATACAATTAAGAAATTATTATAATAATGTAAGGAATAGTCGTAGATTAGTAATATCTACCATATTTAGTAACCTAACAGATATGCGTAATTATGCGGAAGTATCTTTCTTGAATTTAAAGGAACTAGGTCTTTAGATACTGGTGCAAATATCAGTTGCATTGGCGCTGCACTAGGGAAGGGTGAAAATCAGACAGATACAAAGCCATATCAAAACCGATGAAACTGTATGTTATCCCCAACATTAAGCAGAATCTAATTCTTGGCCATGACTTTTGGAAAACGTTTTCACTTGCTCCAAATGTTATTAGTGCTTTGGAAGCAGAGACCGATGCCGTTGACGAAAGTGTTTCGGGAAAATATCCGTTAACTAGCAATCAATTGCAACAGATCAATGCTATTAAACAGTTGTTTCCAAATGCTGCGAAGAAACTAGGTCGCACTGCACTAATACATCATATTGAGGTAGGAGATGCAAAGCCAATAAAGCAATGCGTTTATCCTGTCAGTCCTGCAGTGGAACAACTACTATATAACGAAATAGACCGTATGATTAATCTCTGGGTTATAGAGCCGTCAACAAGCGCGTGGAGCTCTCCTATGAGACTTGTTCTCAAACCAAACAAAGTTCGCCTCTGTTTGGATGCACGCAAGCTTAACGCAGTAACGCAGAAATACGCCTATCCGTTGCCTAGCATTGATGGAATCTTTTCTAGATTGCCAAAAGCGAATATTAATATTATAAACTCGATTTAAAATATGCTTATTGGCAAATAGAATTGTCAGAGGAGTCAAAGCCAATCACAGCATTCACAGTACCGGGCAGACCTTTATATCAATTTAAGGTCATGCCGTTCGGTCTGTGTTATGCTCCATCAATCATGTGCAGATTGACTGACGAAATCATACCCTGATTTACGTTACTGTGTTTTTGGATATTTATGTAGATGACCTGTGTATAAAAGTCACTTTGCAGTCACGAAAGTTAATTATCTTGGTTATGTTATTGATAGCAAAGGCATATGTACGGATCCGGATAAAATCTTTTATATTCAAAATTGGCGACCTCCAAAAAACTTAAAGCAGGTGAGAGGCTTTTGGGGGTTTGTGGCTGTATCGCCGTTTTATAAATAACTTTTCCGACTTAGCCTGTCCGATAACAGATGTTCTCTCTGCGAAGAAAAAGTTTATTTGGACTTCAAAAGCTCAAACCGCTATGGACAGGTTAAAATTAGTTCCACTTCCTCAATTTTACAGAACCCAAATTTCCAAAAGAAATTCTTTTTGCATTGTGATGCGAGTGATTTGGAGTGGATTTTCCGGCTGCAACAATATAAATTCACCATGTCGCATCGTAAGGGCAAAGATCACATTGTGCTGGACGCATTATCCCGATTGCATCAGAATGAGATTGCTGCTTTAGATATGAGTCCTATAATTGATTTAAAATCTGCTGCGTTTCTGAAAGAAGATTACATTCAATTAAAGGCTAAGCTTTTGTAAAATAACGCCAGATTTCCCGATTTAAAGATTGCGGACAAGCATATATATATCCGAGCGGAACACTCAACCGGTGATGAAGTTCAGGAGAAGTTGTCGTGGAAATTATGGGTGCCAGATCAACTTAAAGGTGAAGTTCTAAAGCAAGCTCATGATAGCTTAACTTCATCTCATTCGGGAATACAGAAGACAATTGAGAAATTGCGCCGAAGTCTTTTTTGGCCAGGATTAGATAAAGATGTCCGTGATTATGTACTTAATTGCGCTGTACGTAAGCAATCCAAGGCTCCGAATTATACTCTTCGTCCCCCAATGGGAGCACAAAGTCCGACTTCTAGACCTTTTCAAAGGCTCTATATAGACTTCCTAGGGCCATACCCAAGAAGCAAAGAGGGCACGTCGGACTGTTGATTGTATTGGATCACTTTAGCAAATTCCATTGGCTACATCCGTTGAAAAAGTTCACTTCATCTGTTGTGCAAGAATTTCTGTTGATAACGGAACGCAATTCAAAGCTAATGAATTGAATGCTTTCTTCACTGAGCTTGGAATCCGCCATGTATACTCGGCGTTATATTCCCCTCAGAGCAATTCTGCTGAACGTGTTAATCGGTCCTTATTAGCTGCAATTCGGTCCTATTTAAATCTTCGTGTGCTCTACGATCCGCCTTACATCAATCGTTAGGATGCTCTCCCTATCGAGCTCTCTTCGGCTTGGATATGATTACTCATGGCGCAGACTATAAGTTGATGAGGCAGTTATCGCTTTTTGAAGAACCGTTGATGCCGTTATCCCGATCCGACAAATTATCTTTGCTTCGGAAAGATATTCAGGCAAACATTAGAAAGGCATATGACCGAAATGAAAAGCAGTATAATTTACGTTGTAAACCTGTTTCATTTCAGGAAGGTCAGGGGTCTATCGCCGAAATTTTGCACTCAGTAAATTTTCACAAAATTATAATGCAAAACTTGCACCTCAATTTGTGAAATGCCGGGTTAAAAAAAATTGGGAAGTTGTTTTTATCTGCTGAAAGATTTTCAAGAAAAAGAGATTGGAACCTTTCATGCCAAAGACATCAAACAATAAATGTCGAACGTATTCCCGCTAATATTCCGTCTAACGGTGGAATATTATCTGGTGGTTTAATGGTCGCAGCTGGGCAACATGGTAATTGCGAGAATAAAAAGCTCATGCGATAAGCAATGTAAGCTAACTAAGCTGCGCGAGTTACCAGTGTGGGAATCCGTTCAGGTGGGGGAACACCTAAGTTCCAGTGTGTTTTCCTGTTTTATATGGAGAAACGCCTGGAATCCTGTAGTAATAATTGTACTCGGCTTATCTTTTCAATATATGTTTTTATTAATCGCGTCCACTCATTCGAGTAGTCAGAATAGAACTGAAGCTGCCAGCTCTGCTTTGTCATCTTTTATAGCTCATGCTGTCTGCCTCGCTGCTGCCAGAATTCCGAGAATTGCTTCTGTGTCAATTCTCGGACGAAGAACCGTTGGTCTGCTGGCGGCTCGCTTTTGCGTCGTCGGCTATGTTGCTAGTTCTCGGACGACGAACCTTTGGTCTGCTGGCGCCTTGCTTCTGCGTCGTCGGCTATGTTGTTCATTTTCGGACGACGCACCGTTGGTCTGCTGGCGCCTTGCTTCTGTGTCGTCGGCTATGTTGTTCATTCTCGGACGACGAACCGTTGGTCTGCTGGCGCCTTGCTTCTGTGTCGTCGGCTATGTTGTTCATTCTCGGACGACGAACCGTTGGTCTGCTGGCGCCTTGCTTCTGCGTCGTCGGCTATGTTGTTACTGGGCAACGCGTGGTGGCTTAGCGGGGGGCATGTCGAGGGGTGCCGGGACGGTAACTCCTCCCATCCTGAAATGAAGTGAGGGCCACAATGATGGAACGGCCGAAACGAAATTTGGAGCCGGGTGCATTTGTAAATATTTCTTGGCTTATGTCTAGTTCCTTATAGGTTAAGATACATTTTGGTATAATTTGTAGTTTAGTGAGCAACATGCTCTCTGCAATATTATTTATATGGTTCGATAGAATATCTATATTGTAATTTATTTTGCTTAATTATTGCATAATGTGTATTTCTCTATTTTCTTCTGATATTTGCTAATTATACCCTGAACCCATTGAAAATGGGAAATCAGGGTATAATGTTTTTGTTAAGCTGTCAAATGTATGTAACAGGCAGAAGGAGACATGGCAGACCCCATAAAGTATATATATTCTTGATCAGCTCGACAAACTGAGTCGATATAGCCATGTCCGTCTGTCCGTCCGTCCGTCCGTCCGTCCGTCCGTCCGTCCGTCCGTCCGTCCGTCCGTGTGAACGCAGTGATCTCGCAAACCACAAAAGCTAGAGATCTGAAATTTGAAATGTATACTCGTGTATATCCTACGCAGTACGAGTTTATCATTTTTTTTCGATAACTCATCCCATTTCCTTATTATCGATAAAAATCGATAACTTTTCTTCGTTTTTGAATACCGTAATAGCTATAGACTTCAAATTTACTGTGTGTATCTGTGTAATGAATACAAACATTTTGCAATTTTTGGATTTTTGATACCACGCCCCCTTCCCCCCAAATTTGAAAAAAACGTATTTCAAATACTAGAGACTTGTGCTTTGGCAAATACATACATATGGATGTCATTATTACGCTGTAAAAGTTTGATTACGAAAGTCCATCTAGAAGCAAACCTATTCAACAAATAAGTTTCCAAAATATAGCCCATACTGCAGCCCAAGCGCTGCCCGCGCGCAGTCGCTGCGTAAACTGCGCAGTAGCAGAGCAAGTGCTTGTGCGTGCGTGTGCATGTGTGTGTGTGTGTGTGTATGTGTTGTTTGTGTATATGTGTATATAAAAGAAGCGTAAAATGATTTGAATATCGCATCTTCACAGGGTTCAGGGTATCTCTTAGTCGAGCAGTCTCGACTAGAGCACTCTTACTTGTTTTTTTTTTTTTTTTTGATTAATGTGTTCCGTTATATTCTTAAATCTATTGGTTATTGCATATTCTTTTGCAATTTGTTGATTAACATTTGTTGTTAGCAATTCTTCGTTCTTTATAATTTTTTATACCCTGAACCCATTGAAAATGGGAATTCAGGGTATAATGGTTTTGTTAAAATGTCAAATGTATGTAACAGGCAGAAGGAGGCGTGGCAGACCCCATAAAGTATATATATTCTTGATCAGGACGACGAGCTGAGTCGATATAGCCATGTCCGTCTGTCCGTCTGTCCGTCTGTCCGTCCGTCCGTCTGTCCGTCTGTCCGTCTGTCCGTCTGTCCGTCTGTCCGTCCGTCCGTATGTGTGAACTCGTCGATTTCAGAACCTATAAGAGCTAGAGCCTTGAAATTTTTTTTGGAAGTCCCTGTATATCACGCGCATATCGAGTTTGTTTTAAAAAATCGATAGCTTTTCCCGTCCTTTTGTTATCGATTAAAAACCATATCGAAATGAAGGTAATAAATTATATCTCGTTCATCTTTGGAGCTAGAGTCTCCAAATTTTGCATTTAGTTTCATTTATATTTTATACAATTTCGGTTTTTGTTAGATTTTGGAAAAATTTTCAAATTGAAGGTTAATTGCAAATATAGCCAATATGTGAATGAGTTTGCAATTTTATACAACTGCAAGATATTCAATATAAAATGTAGATCATATGCTGAAAATTTCATTGAAATCCATTAAGTATCACAGAAGTAATTAAACAAAACGTTTTGTCAATTGCAACATGTGACCAGAAACCCACCCCTGTTTTCATTTTTTCTATATATGTGCACACATACATTGAGACATTCGAATGCGAGCATTCTTGTCTGTTCTAAGAATCACAACAATAACAGCTGACTGCTTAAATTTTGTTATAATTCTTAACTGCCTTTAGTTTCAAATTTGCTACTGCTTGTCTAAGCAGTGCAGTGGCGGTGTTGATAGAAGCGGGGCACGTCGTGCCTTGAAGGTCTGGGTTCAATCCTCGTCGATGTCAAATATTTTTATGTCGTATTTTCTTAATTTTTTATTTTTATACTCTGTTCCCAAAGGGAAAAAGAGTATATTGGTTTTGTGCAATGTCCGTCTTGCTGTCCGTCCGTCTGTCCGTCTGTCCGTCTGGCCGTCTGTCCGTCTGTCCGTATGAACGCAAACCATTTCAACGCTATTGAAGCTAGAGACTTGAAATTTGGAACACATACTCGTGTATACCCTCGAATTATAAAGTGTTAAGATTTTCCCGAAACGCCCACTAGGGGCGTGGCAAATCGGAAAATGCATTTTCCGGTATGTCAGAAACCCTGTTAGTTGAAGTGCTAGAGAGTTGAAATTTGGAACGTATACTCGCGTTGACAACCCAAGATCAAAAAGGTATGGCGGATATATCTACGCCCATTGGGGGCGTGGCAAATCGGTTAAAACTGTATCTTCTGCAGTTTTAGAGCTAGAATGCCCAAATTTGGCATGTAAGTTACTGTTAAGATCCTATAAAGATCGATGAAAAAATTATATATCCACGCCCCTTGGGGGCGTGGCAATTCGGATCTGACTATATAGTGATTTATACATATTCTTCTATATCTCGAGCACTATTGATGCTAGAGACTTGAAATTTGGAATATATACTCGCGTTGACAACCCACGATCAAAAAGATATGGCGGATATATCTACGCCCATAGGGGGCGTGGCAAACCGCAAAAGCTTATATCTTCTAAAGTTTTAGAGCTAGAAGCTTCAAAATTGGCTAGTTGAGTTACTGGTGACCTCCTTTATCGATGACCCAAAAATAAAAGGTACGCCCCTTTAGGGCGTGGCACACCGAAAAATACCCTGTAATTTCCACATTTTTCGAACGTAAGCTTCCAAATTTAGCATTTATGTTATCTTCGACTACTTCCAAAGATTGGCTAAAAATAAAGTGTCTACGCCAATTGGGGGCGTGGCAAATCGGATCTGAATATCTAGATTTTGCACAAAATTTGCTTCAAAATTAGCTAATTGAGTTACTGGTGACCTCCTCTATCGATGACCCAAAAATAATGGTTACGCCCCTTTAGGGCGTGGCGCACCGAAAAATACCCTGTAATTTCCACATTTTTGGAAGGTAAGCTTCCAAATTTTGCTGTTACGTCAATTTAGACTCCTTCTAAGAATTGGCCAAAAATTACATGTCTACGACCACTGGGGGCGTGGCAAATTGGAATTTTATTTTGCAGAGCTTTTGAGTTAAAATTGCAGCAGAATCACCATCACAAGAATAATCCGGTAGGTGGCGCTAAACTGCAATAAGCATGTACCGCCTACATAAATAAGCTTAATTTCTTGCTAAGTAGGCAGAAAAAATTGTAAGAGACATATAAATATATGTATTTCGATTTAATGTTTAAATAATTGACCACCTAATATTAATATAGTTTTCCATAGCCTAGGTCAGTTATTTCGTTATTTTCGTATGTTGGCAATGCTTCAGACGATTCCCAAGTGGCACTGTTAAAAGACTCAATTGGTTATGTAAAGAAAATCAATCACACTTTCAAATTAACAGACAACTCTTAAGTTAACAGACTGCTTTGCATAAAAATTATAAAATGCATGGTGCAGTTATATTTTTTTGCCTAGCTCATAAAATCATCATATTCATACAAACGATTGAAGCGAGCCATAATTTATAAAAATTTTACTCATTTACATATATATATTTTTAGAATTTTAATAAATATATAGTTATTTTGAGTCAGAAGCTAATTCGAGCGGCGACTTTAACAAATTAAGATAAACTTTAAAATGTAATATGCCAGAAGCCCCTATGGGAACAGAGTATCACGCAGTCGGTTGCGCCCGACTGCAACGTTCTTACTTGTTTTTCTTTTATTAAATTATTATTACTCTTTAAAAATTATATTATATTCTTAAAAAAAAAAACATGCTATTTGATTGTGAAAGTGCAAGATTAGCAATTTGATTAAATTTTGTATAAGTTTGTAATGTATACAAGATACGGAATATATTTTAAAACGCATATCGGACGGGGTTCAGGGGATCTCCTAGTCGGGTACCCCCGACTAGAGTTTTCTTACTTGTTATACCCTGAACCCATTGAAAATGGGAAATCAGGGTATAATGGTTTTGTTAAGCTGCCAAATGTATGTAACAGGCAGAAGGGGGCGTGGCAGACCCCATAAAGTATATATATTCTTGATCAGGGAGATGAGCTGAGTCGATTTAGCCCTGTCCGTCTGTCTGTCTGTCCGTCTGTCCGTCTGTCCGTATGTATGAACGCGTCGATATCAGAACATATAAGAGCTAGAGACTTGAAATTTTTTTTGGAAGTCCCTGTATAGCACGCGCATATCGAGTTTGTCTTTAAAAATCGATAACTTTTTCCGTTCTTTTGTTATCAATTAAAAACCTTATCGAAATGAAGTTAATAAATTATATCTCGTACATGTTTGAAGCTAGAGTCTCCAAATTTTACATTTAGTTTCATTTATATTTTATACAATTTCGGTTTTTGTTAGATTTTGGATATTGGTTCAAAATTTTTCAAAAATTTTCAAATTGAAGGTTAGTTGCAAATATAGCCAATATGTGAATGAGTTTGCGATTTTATACAACTGACAAATATTCAATATAATATGTAGATCATATGCTGAAAATTTTATTGAAATCCATTAAGTATCACAGACGTAATTAAACAAAACGTTTTGTCAATTGCAACATGTGACCAGAAACCCACCCCTGTTTTCGTTTTTTCTATACATGTGCACACATACATTGAGACATTCGAATGCGAGCATTCTTGTCTGTTCTAAGAATCACAACAATAACAGCTGACTGCTTGAATTTTGTTATAATTCTTAGCTGCCTTTAGTCTCAAATTTGCTACTGCTTGTCTAAGCAGTGCAGTGGTGGTGTTGTTAGAAGCGGGGCACGCCGTGCCGTGGGCGCAGATCTGGGATCGAGCCCCGCCGATGTCAAATATTTTCATGTCGTATTTTCTTAATTTTTTCTTTTTTTCTTTTATTAAGTTATTGTTACTCTTTAAAAATTATATTTAATTCTTTAAAAAAAAAACATGCTTTTTGATTGTGAAAGTGCAAGATTAGCAATTTAATTAAATTTTGTATAAGTTTGTAATGTATACAAGATACGGAATATATTTAAAAACGCAGATCGGACGGGGTTCAGGGGATCTCCTAGTCGGGTACACCCGACTAGAGTTTTCTTACTTGTTTTTATTTTATTTTTTTTGATTAATGTGTTCCGTTATATTCTTAAATCTATTGGTTATTTCATATTCTTTAGCAATTTTAACATTTGTTGTTAATAATTCTTCGTTCTTTGGAATTTTTTTTTTATTTATTTATTATACCCTGAACCCATTGAAAATGGGAATTCAGGGTATAATGGTTTTGTTAAAATGTCAAATGTATGTAACAGGCAGAAGGAGGCGTGGCAGACCCCATAAAGTATATATATTCTTGATCAGGACGATGAGCTGAGTCGATATAGCCATGTCCGTCTGTCCGTCTGTCCGTCTGTCCGTCTGTCCGTCCGTCCGTATGTGTGAACGCGTCGATTTCAGAACCTATAAGAGCTAGAGACTTGAAATTTTTTTTGGAAGTCCCTGTATATCACGCGCATATCGAGTTTGTTTTAGAAAATCGATAACTTTTCCCGTTCTTTTGTTATCGATTAAAAACCTTATCGAAATGAAGTTAATAAATTATATCTCGTACATGTTTGAAGCTAGAGTCTCCAAATTTTGCATTTAGTTTCATTTATATTTTATACAATTTCGGTTTTTGTTAGATTTTGGATATTGGTTCAAAATTTTTCAAAAATTTTCAAATTGAAGGTTAATTGCAAATATAGCCAATATGTGAATGAGTTTGCAGTTTTATACAACTGACAAATATTCAATTTTATATGTAGATCATATGCTGAAAATTTCATTGAAATCCATTAAGTATCACAAAAGTAATTAAACAAAACGTTTTGTCAATTGCAACATGTGACCAGAAACCCACCCCTGTTTTCATGTTTTTCTATACATGTGCACACATACATTGAGACAATCGAATGCGAGCATTCTTGTCTGTTCTAAGAACCACAACAATAACAGCTGACTGCGTGAATTTTGTTATAATTCTAAACTGCCTTTAGTTTAAATTTGCTACTGCTTGTCTAAGCAGTGCAGTGGCGGTGTTGATAGAAGCGGGGCACGTCGTGCCTTGCAGGTCTGGGTTCAAACCCAGCGTGCCTTGCAGGTCTGGGTTCAAACCCAGCCGATGTTAAATATTTTTATGTCGTATTTTCTTAATATTTTTTTTTTTTTTTTAATTAAATTATTATTACTCTTTAAAAATTATATTAAATTCTTAAAAAAAAAAAACATGCTATTTGATTGTGAAAGTGCAAGATTAGCAATTTAATTAAATTTTGTATAAGTTTGTGATGTATACAAGATACGGAATATATTTAAAAACGCAGATCGGACGGGGTTCAGGGGATCTCCTAGTCGGGTACCCCCGACTAGAGTTTTCTTACTTGTTTTTTTTTTTTTTTGTTTTATACCCTGAACCCATTGAAAATGGGAAATCAGGGTATAATGGTTTTGTTAAGCTGCCAAATGTATGTAACAGGCAGAAGGGGGCGTGGCAGACCCCATAAAGTATATGTCGGAACACTATTATTTTCATTATTCATTTTGTTAGCGCAGCGAGTTTCGATCGCACTCGAGTTCCAAATTGTACTGCCTTGAATCTGAACTCTCTTCTTTGTGCCTACCATCGAACCACACTCGGCGACAGCGTCACGACGCTGTCGCCCCGCTAAAACGGTACTTTCCTAAACTACAAAATGCCATCAGCCAATCGCATCTCAAATAAAGGCTGATGCAAATTTCACATTATGATGAAATAACATTCTTGTGAAATGCCTCACACACACACACAGCGCGTACGTGCAGTACGCAGCAACAATCACATACTGTGCGTACATACGCTTCGACACGGCCATCCTGACTTTAACACGTCCTCGTGTAGGAAATGCTAACATTTAAGCTATCTTCATTTCTTTTTATTACAAACAAATAATATAATACTTTTGAACACATTTCAGTTTTCCTTTTTTCATTCGTATAAACTCATTATGTTAACAATTCATTTTAATTCAATTCATACAACATATTTTTAGGTTTGTTTACAAATACTTTAGCGTTACCATTATTATTATTATTCTTCTTTTTTTTTTTTTTTACATTATTTAATTCTCTTCTTTTAACATTACAGTTATACAATCAATGCCCCACACGCCATGATCAAAACAAACATTAGTATGTTTTGCACTTGTGCTTGCATTATCATATAATCAAATACTCTGCCCTTTTCTTTGGCCAGCCGTACAACATCATTTGTCACCCTTATTGGTGTACTTCACTCTCTTTAGTGACTTCAAGATTCGCAATATTTTCATTTTCACTATCTTCACAGGCTGCAACCGTGTTATCAATCTCAACAGTATTATTATAATCATCACACACATTCAGCTCTTCGGGCACTTGCCCCTCCGGCAATCTTCTTAAATCTTCATGAGCATATTTGTAATTTCGTTTATTGGTTAAAGACCTTAAATTATACCTGTCACCATCTAGCACATCAATTATTTCAAAAGGTCCCTTGAACTTTGGACTCAATTTGGTTTGATGCCTTTCTTCGCTTTTAAGTAGCACAAAATCTCCAACTTTGTGTCTAATTACTTTTGCCTTATTTTTATTAAATCGTTCTTTGTCATAAACTGCTGTAGCTAAAACATTCTTTTCAGCTTGTGCTCTTACATCTGACAGATCAACCTCATCTTCAATATCGCTAGGTGGAAGTAATCCTAGTGGACGTGCTATCTTTCCCAATAACATTTCTAACGGACTAGCCTTCGTCACGCGGTTAGTTGTACAATTGATTGCCAACTGTACCTCTCCTAACACATCTTGCCAAGACTGAGTTCCAGTTTCAACCGCAGTCAGCATATTTTTCAACGTTCTCATTGTTCGTTCCACTTGGCCATTAGCTCGGCTAGCACCAGTGGCAATCAAATGCAAGTTTATTTTCTTATCTGAACAGAATTGGCTAAACTTTCCACCCGTAAAACACCTACCCTGGTCAGCTATTATTCGGTTTGGTACTCCAAACAACGAAACAGCAGATTGAACAGCCTTTATGCAACTCTCACTGTCTAATTTAAGGCTATGACTAAGATAGACATACTTGGTAAACGCGTCTACTTGAACAATTACATACTCCTTCTGGTCACTTTTGCCACTTAGTTTTCCAGTTATATCGATGTGGATAGTGTGCCAAGGAATATTGACTTTAGGAATTGGATGCAATTCAGCTTGTATTTTTCCTGAGGTTGATTTGGATATTTTACAATTGATACAGTTATCAACAAATTTTCTAACATATTTTGACATATTGTCAAACCAATAAAAATCGTAGACTTTATCCAGTGTCTTCTCCCAACCTAAATGCATTATCGACTCATGAACTTGGTTGATAACAGACCATCTGAAGGCACGTGGCACTACTGGTAAACAACGTGTTCTGCCATTCCTCTGTATTTTTCGGTAAAGAACTTCTGCCCTTAGTTCATAAGTTTTCGCAATACCTTCAGCAAGAGTAAAATCTTTTAATTTAAGCACAATTTCGGCTATGTCCGCGTCTCGACGCTGTTCAGCAATGAGCCAGTTGCTTGAAATTTCAGCCAAGTTAACTCTCTTCTCGTTAATCACCCTTACCGCACAAGTGGGCTTCGGTAAAAGAGGATTTCTTGACAAAAAGTCGACATGTGCCATTCTTTTCCCCTCTCTGTATTGAATATCGAATGTAAACGCCTGCAAGTAAGCCCACCAACGCTGTGCTCTGGGGGTCAAGTCTTGTTTGTTTCTTGACGCCTTTAGCGAGTTACAATCAGTAAACACAGTAAAGTTCCTGCCTAACAGATAATGTCGAAAATGTTTAATGGAGTTTACAACAGCCAGAGTTTCCAACTCATACGAGTGGTATCTTGACTCTGCAGGTGAAGTAACTTTACTATAGTACTCAATTACGTGGGGTTTGTTAATAATTTTGTGCAATAAAATTGCACCGTAGCCATCACAACTCGCATCTGTATGCAGCTCAATTGGATGATTTGGGTCAAAAATTACAAGGACTG
Source organism: Drosophila leonis (assembly GCA_035045365.1). Classification (NCBI taxonomy): domain Eukaryota; kingdom Metazoa; phylum Arthropoda; class Insecta; order Diptera; family Drosophilidae; genus Drosophila; species Drosophila leonis. The sequence continues at coordinate 392,340 of JAWNPC010000835.1, forward strand.
GTTTATCAGTAAGAATAGAAACAACTTTTTTTCGTATCTGCTCATGTTCCGTTTTCCAAACGAATTTTATTTTTTTTGAAGTTAAAAAATACAACGGCTTCATCAATTGTGAAAATCCCCCAATAAATTGTCGGAAATAAGATGCTAAGCCAATGAATTGTCTTAGCGATGTGACTGACTGTGGCGGCGGAAGAGCAGTTAATGCTACAATTTTCTGAGGGTTTGGACGAATTTCACCAGCACTAATATTGTAGCCTAAATATTGAACCGATGTTTTCAAAAAAAAACACTTTGTAATGTTGAATGAAAATCCAGCTTCTGTTAATGTGTTTAAAACAATTTCTAATCTTTCCAGCGCTTGATCTTTTGTTGAGGCAATTATCATTATGTCGTCCATATAGACGATAACATACGAATTTGCTAAATCACCTAGAGCTTGCATTACCAAACGTTGAAACACAGAAGGCGCGTTTCTAAGCCCAAACGGCATGGATAAAAATTCATATTGACCATCTGGGGTCACAAACGCTGTATACTCAATAGAATCGGTGTGTAAGGGAATTTGGTAATAACCGCTGGCCATATCTAAACACGTAAAATAATTAACTCCTTGAAGTCTATTTATTTGATCCTGTATAAGTGGCAACGGGTATTTATCGGCGACTGTATTCGAATTTAGCTCTCTATAATCAACACAAAGTCTATCTGAACCATTTTTTTTCTTGACCAACAATATGGGGCTTGCGTAAGGTGAACAGCTTGGTCTAATTATTTTGTATTTTAGCAATTCGTTAATTTTTTCCCTTACTAAATCTCGCTCGCATGGACTTAAACGATATGGCCTTCTTTGAACTGTTTTACTTGGATCAATTAATCTAATTTTCATTTCGCCAACCTTGACCTTAGTACCTGGAATACCTTTTATAAAAGAATTTGAATACTTTGCCAACAATGAATGCAGTTTTATTTTGTCGTGACCCTCAAGTTCTGTATCAATATCGGTCGACTCACCACCAATACATGAATTAATTATTTTGGTTCTTGAGATTTTAAATTGGTTTGATGACACAACAATATCGAAACCCTGATTTAGTATTTCCCGTCCAATGACAATATTGTTTTCCATGTGATCATCACTTATTATGTAAAACAGAATTTCAATACAATTGTCATCAATTTTTACATTACTTAATATCTGTACAGTACTACAAATTCCACCACTACCTATGCCTTTCAGCATAACCACATTATTGAATCTTTTGCCAGAAAATTTTTTACTTATCTTTTCTTTCATCAACGAACATTCTGCTCCAGAATCGAAGGTGATTTCGAAAATTTCTCCTCTATGGTCCATGTGTCCCTTTGGTACTGCAACGCTGCACTGTTCCACTCGCTTTTCCTGGTTGAATGTCTTGTTTCTATTAGCTTCCTTCTTTGGGCATTGGGTAGATATGTGACCCAATTCTCCGCACTTATAGCATGTTACGCTTGATGTTTCACGGTGATGACCTTCTTGCCTACCACGTCGTTCATTCGCACCACTTGCAAAATGATTTTGTTGTTTCTTGAGTCGGCAGTCAATCATTTTATGGCCCAATTTGCCGCAGAAGTGACACACTATCGATGATTGTTTTTGCCGTTTGGGAAAAGTTTCGGATTGATGCTCCATAAAGCCAGATTTCCTTTTATTAAAAGTGAACGCTTTTAATTCGGACTGCAAATCGCTTCTTGTTGTAACATTCGACGTGAAGCTTAAACGCTGCAATCGATTATCAAAACTTGCTAGCAATGCAAGAGTAACAGAGACAGCAATCTCTTCAATTCCCATTTGGCGCCATTTCGTCGTCAGCTCTGTAACCATGCGGCTTGCATGCACTGCGAGACACTCGCCGTCAGTCGGTCGATTCGACAGCATACTTAGAAACATTGCGGCTGGTGTTTCTACGGTATCAAAACGCTGTATGAACAGTTCTTTAAACTCGGCCCAGGTAATTTCGGCGTAACACACTTGCGAAAGCCATTGAGAAGCGCTTCCCTCTAATGCTGAGCTCAAGGCCATGACCAACGTGCTGCCTTTTAATGCATTTTCTTGAAGAATAATTTCAACGGTAGTACACCACGATGAAGCGTTGGCGCCCGACTTGTCTGGGTTGAATTTGGGTAGTTGCACTGATTTATTCTGCACTGCACTGCCTGATGCCGTTGATTGTATGGCCCGAACCAGTTCAATTAAATTTTTATTTTGCAACTCCATTATGGTTTTCAAAGATGCATCAACTGTTGAAGGTAGAGGGCCAGATCCCACTTCTGATGTCGGAACACTATTATTTTCATTATTCATTTTGTTAGCGCAGCGAGTTTCGATCGCACTCGAGTTCCAAATTGTACTGCCTTGAATCTGAACTCTCTTCTTTGTGCCTACCATCGAACCACACTCGGCGACAGCGTCACGACGCTGTCGCCCCGCTAAAACGGTACTTTCCTAAACTACAAAATGCCATCAGCCAATCGCATCTCAAATAAAGGCTGATGCAAATTTCACATTATGATGAAATAACATTCTTGTGAAATGCCTCACACACACACACAGCGCGTACGTGCAGTACGCAGCAACAATCACATACTGTGCGTACATACGCTTCGACATATATATATTCTTGATCAGGACGACGAGCTGAGTCGATATAGCCATGTCCGTCTGTCCGTCTGTCCGTCTGTCCGTCCGTCCGTATGTGTGAACGCGTCGATTTCAGAACCTATAAGAGCTAGAGACTTGAAATTTTTTTTGGAAGTCCCTGTATAGCACGCGCATATCGAGTTTGTTTTAGAAAATCGATAACTATTCCCGTTCTTTTGTTATCGATTAAAAACCTTATCGAAATGAAGTAAATAAATTATATCTCGTACATCTTTGGAGCTAGAGTCTCCAAATTTTGCATTTAGTTTCATTTATATTTGATACAATTTCGGTTTTTGTTAGATTTTGGATATTGGTTCAAAATTTTTCAAAAATTTTCAAATTGAAGGTTAGTTGCAAATATAGCCAATATGTGAATGAGTTTGCAATTTTATACAACTGCAAAATATTCAATATAATATGTAGATCATATGCTGAAAATTTCATTGAAATCCATTAAGTATCACAAAAGTAATTAAACAAAACGTTTTGTCAATTGCAACATGTGACCAGAAACCCACCCCTGTTTTCGTTTTTTCTATACATGTGCACACATACATTGAGACATTCGAATGCGAGCATTCTTGTCTGTTCTAAGAATCATAACAATAACAGCTGACTGCGTGAATTCTGTTATAATTCTTAGCTGCCTTTAGTTTCGAATTTGCTACTGCTTGTCTAAGCAGTGCAGTGGCGGTGTTGATAGAAGCGGGGCACGCCGTGCCGTGCGCGCAGATCTGGGTCCGAGCCCCGCCGATGTCAAATATTTTATGTCGTATTTTCTTAATTTTTTATTTTTTTCTTTTATTAAATTATTATTACTCTTTAAAAATAATATTATATTCTTTAAAAAAAAAACATGCTTTTTGATTGTGAAAGTGCAAGATTAGCAATTTAATTAAATTTTGTATAAGTTTGTGATGTATACAAGATACGGAATATATTTAATAACGCAGATCGGACGGGGTTCAGGGGATCTCCTAGTCGGGTACCCCCGACTAGAGTTTTCTTACTTGTTTTATAGATTGATTTTGATTAATTTGTTCATTCTCTCTTTGCTTTCTTTTTATACCCTGAACCCATTGAAAATGGGAATTCAGGGTATAATGGTTTTGTTAAAATGTCAAATGTATGTAACAGGCAGAAGGAGGCGTGGCAGACCCCATAAAGTATATATATTCTTGATCAGGACGACGAGCTGAGTCGATATAGCCATGTCCGTCTGTCCGTCTGTCCGTCTGTCCGTCCGTCCGTATGTGTGAACGCGTCGATTTCAGAACCTATAAGAGCTAGAGCCTTGAAATTTTTTTTGGAAGTCCCTGTATATCACGCGCATATCGAGTTTGTTTTAGAAATTCGATAACTTTTCCCGTTCTTTTGTTATCGATTAAAAATCTTATCGAAATGAAGTTAATAAATTATATCTCGTACATGTTTGAAGCTAGAGTTTCCAAATTTTGCATTTAGTTTCATTTATATTTTATACAATTTCGGTTTTTGTTAGATTTTGGATATTGGTTCAAAATTTTTCAAAAATTTTCAAATTGAAGGTTAATTGCAAATTTAGCCAATATGTGAATGAGTTGGCAATTTTATACAACTGCAAGATATTCAATATTATATGTAGATCATATGCTGAAAATTTCATTAAAATCCATTAGTATCACAAAAGTAATTAAACAAAACGTTTTGTCAATTGCAACATGTGACCAGAAACCCACCCCTGTTTTCATTTTTTCTATACATGTGCACACATACATTGAGACATTCGAATGTGAGCATTCTTGTCTGTTCTAAGAATCACAACAATAACAGCTGACTGCGTGAATTTTGTTATAATTCTAAACTGCCGTTAGTTCAAATTTGCTACTGCTTGTCTAAGCAGTGCAGTGGCGGTGTTGATAGAAGCGGGGCACGTCGTGCCTTGCAGGTCTTGGTTCGAACCTCGTCGATGTCAAATATTTTTATGTCGTACTTTCTTAATTTTTTATTTTTATTCTTTTATTAAATTATTATTACTCTTTAAAAATTATATTAAATTCTTTAAAAATAAAAACATGCCATTTGATTGTGAATGTGCAAGATTGGCAATTTAATTAAATTTTGTATAAGTTTGTAATGTATACAAGATACGGAATATATTTAAAAACGCATATCGGACGGGGTTCAGGGGATCTCCTAGTCGGGTACCCCCGACTAGAGTTTTCTTACTTGTTTAATTTTGATTTGTGTATTTTTTGACGTTTGTGTGTAATTATTGTTAATCCGTTGTCCTCTGCTACTTTTTGACATGAAAAACGCGGAGTTAATTTGTTTCGTCGGTTTTCCTTTCTATACGTAATGTCATCTGTCTGTAGTGTCCTGGGTTCTTCTCTGTCTTGGTTTAATTTGACTGTTCTATCATGAACTATTTCTTTAGTTTTTTTGTGTATGTCATTATATAGGTTTTCCCTAATGTTATTTAACTCTTGTAGAAAATCGTGTTCGTTGTTAAATTTTACCTCTTTTAAGAAAGTGTGTGTTCTTCCTGTGAATAACTCGTATGGAGTTAGCTGAGTGGATTGAGTTATTGTAAGTGGTCAGGGTTTCTGCGAAAATTTCTTCATGATCTAATGTAAGTTTTGCGTCTTTCTTCTTTTCGTAAATTATCCTGTATATTTCTGTTAAGGCGGAGTGTAGTCTTTCGACTGGGGCATTACTCGAAGATTGTTGGAAAGAGGTCACGTGTACTTCTATGTTATATTGAGTACAAAAATCTTTGAATAATTTTCCTGCAAATTCTGCTCCTTGATCGCATACCAATTTTTTAGGTATACCATAGGTATTAAGAAAAGTTCGTAATGCTCTCACTATGTTAATAGAGTCTCTGGCTGGAATTGTGTAAGCCATTGCAAATCTCGAAAATTTGTCTATTATTGTCAATACTGTCTTGGCATTGATGGTATAAATGTCGATGTGAATTAACTGTAAGGGTAGTCTTGGTGTTTCAGTTTCTTGAAAGATAAGTTTTTGAGGTTGTTTGTCGTACTTTAAGGTTTTGCATTTGTCGCATTCATTAATGAATGACGACACTCTTTATCTCATATGGGGAAAATATAGAGTTCTTTTTAAGTGAGCTGTTGTTTCTTCTATTCCTCTGTGATTGTTATTAAAATGGTATTCTTGTATTGTCTGAATTTGGTCTTCTGCATTTGAGATATCTTTAAGTATTGTATTACATCTGATGATTTTGTAGAGATTGGTATTTGAGAAATATTCCTTAAAGACTTCTTCAATAAGTTTGAATACGTTATCTGGTGCTAATAGTGCAAAAATTTTGTTGGGTTTAAGAAATTTTTGTAACCATTATATTATCTTGTCCTTAGTGGAGTTATTATCTGAAATTATTCGTCTCACTTTGTTTTTGAATGGAATGAGGGTCTGTATGTGAGGGTGTTCATTTTCTTGAAAGATAGTTTGGATATTGAACTCATTTATACATTTTTGAGAGTGAACAATGTCATTGTTGGAAGTAATTGTTTGTGAATTGCCTGTTGTGTTAATATTAACTGAAATTCGGCTTAGGGCATCCGCCACATAGTTTTGTGAGCCTTTTTTGTAGGTGACTTGATAGTCGTACTCTAGAAGTTGTAATTTCCAACGTACTAACTTGGAATTGGGATCTTTGAAATTCATTAGCCATGTTAGTGGTCGGTGGTCTGTTATGATTGTGAACTTTTTGCCGAAGAGGTATGGCTTAAAGTATTTGGTTGCCCAAATAATTGCCAGCATTTCTTTTTCTACCGTAGAGTAGTTTTGTTCTGTGTCAGACAGTGTTCGGCTAGCGAATGATACGGGTTTATCAGATCCCAAGGTACCTTGAGACAGTACTGCACCGATTGCAACATTACTGGCATCCGTAGTTAGGATGAATGGTTTTGAAAAGTTGGGGTATTGTAGAAGTGGTTCATTGCATAGTAAAGTTTTACAATGCTTAAATGCTCTCGTAAATTCTTCATTGACAATAATTGAGGATTTTGTGCCTTTTAATTGTTCTGTTAATGGTTTGGTTATTTTAGCGAAGTCTTTGATGAATTTCCTGTAATACCCTAATAATCCTAAGAATGATTTAACTTCTTTCTTGTTCTTTGGAGTTGGGAAGGCTTTTATCGCAGAGATCTTATTAGGATTAGGTTTGATACCATTGTCTGTGACAATGTGTCCTAAGTATTCTATTTCTTTTCTTAAAAATTCAGATTTCTGAGGTTGAAGTTTTAGTCTTGCCAGTGATAGTTTAGTAAAGATCTTTTTTAGGTCAGTAATATGTTCTTGTAGAGACGCTGAGAATACTATAATGTCGTCCAAATTAATTAAACAACATTTGCCGTTATGTTCTGCCAATACATTGTCCATAACTCTCTAAAATGTGGCTGGAGCGTTAGTTAGGCCGAATGGCATTCTTACGAATTCGAAGTGACCATTGGCTGCAGAAAATGCAGTTTTAGGCGTGTCTCTAGGGCTCATCTCTATTTGATGATAGCCGCTAGCCAGGTCTAAAGCGGAGAAATACCTAGCTCTGCCTATATTGTCTAGCACCTCGTTTATGTAGGGCATGGGATATTTGTCTTTAATGGTCTTCTCATTTAGTTTCCTATAGTCCACTACTAGTCTCCATTTTATTTCCTTTGATGCGTCCAACTTTTTTGACACCAGAAACACTGGTGCACTCCAAGGAGAGTGACTGTGGCGGATTATATTATGATTGAGCATCTTTGTTATCTGTCTTTGAATTTCTAGTCGTTCTGTGGGGCTGTATCTGAAGGGTTTTGTGTATATTGGTATCTCGTCTGTAGTGTTGATTGTATGTTTAACATTATTTGAAAAAGATAGTGTGTCTTGTTCTTCGTAGAATAGATCTGAGAAATCTCGGCAAAGGTTGAGGAAAGCGGATCTTTCTTCTTTATTTAAGTGATCTATTCTGAGCTGTTTTATGGAACTTGTATCATTCGGCGCAACGGAATTTTCAAAATTCGCCAGGAAGTTAACGATTATAAAGTCATTATCGTCAAATTTGTTTACTATTAGCTGAGAGTCGAGGTGAATTTTTTGTTCTGTGGGGGAATAGTTAACAACCTCCATTGAACTGAAGTTATCTTTAGCTAAGTAAAGTCCCTCTGAAATAAATACGTCTGGTCTTATCTGAATTTGTTTTGAATAAAAATGTCCGTCTTTTAAGTTTACAGGGAGTTTGAGGATAGTTTTGGAATGTTCTTCGACTAAATATATGTCGGATGTCTTGTTTCTTTCGAATTGCAATTGAATTGAAAAATGCGGTGTATTTAAGTTGTTGGTATTCATGTTTACAACTGCTTGCAATGGCTTTAAAATGTCCATTCCAATTAAACCATCGAAAAATGGGTGAAAATCAAATAGTAATAACGAGAATATAGAAAAAACTTTATGTTCTTTAAAAAGTGCAATGTTTGTTATACCCTGGTTTTGTTAAGCTGTCAAATGTATGTAACAGGAAGAAGGGGTCGTGGCAGACCCCATAAAGTATATATATTCTTGATCAGGGAGACGAGCGGAGTCGATTTAGCCCTGTCCGTCTGTCTGTCTGTCTGTCCGTCTGTCCGTCTCTCCGTCTGTCCGTCTGTCCGTATGTATGAACGCGTCGATCTCAGAACATATATGAGCTAGAGACTTGAAATTTTTTTTGGAAATTCCTGTATAGCACGCGCATATCGAGTTTGTTTTTGAAAATCGATAGCTTTTCCCGTTCTTTTGTTATCGATTAAAAACCTCATCGAAATGAAGTTAATAAATTATATCTCTTACATCTTTTGAGCTAGAGTCTCCAAATTTTGCATTTAGTTTCATTTATATTTTATACAATTTCGGTTTTTGTTATATTTTGGATATTGGTTCAAAATTTTTCAAAAATTTTCAAATTGAAGGTTAGTTGCAAATATAGCCAATATGTGAATGAGTTTGCGATTTTATACAACTGTAAAATAATCAATATAATATGTAGATCATATGCTGAAAATTTCATTGAAATCCATTAAGTATCACAGAAGTAATTAAACAAAACGTTTTGTCAATTGCAACATGTGACCAGAAACCCAACCCCTTTTTAATTTTTTCTATACATGTGCACACATACATTGAGACATTCGAATGCAAGCATTCTTGTCTTTTGTAAGAATCACAACAATTACAGCTGACTGCTTGAATTTTGTTATAATTCTTAGCTGACTTTAGTTTCGAATTTGCTACTGTTTACTTAAGCAGTGCAGTGCAGTGGCGGTGTTGATAGAAGCGGGGCACGACGTGCCTTGCAGGTCTGGGTTCAAACCCCGCCAATGTCAAATATTTTTAATTGTTTTTTTTTTACACACACAATGGCGGTGGAGGTCAGGTGATGTTGGTTCGACTCCAGCTGCGGAAATGTCGTATTTTCTTAACTTTTTAATTTTTTTTTATTAAAAATATTATTACTATTATTTAAAAAAAAAAAAAAACTACTTTTTTGACAAACATGCTATTTGATTGTGAAAGTCCAAGATTGGCAATTTAATTAAATTTTGTATAAGTTTGTAATGTATACAAGATACGGAATATATTTAAAAACGCAGATCGGACGGGGTTCAGGGCATCTCCTAGTTGGGTACCCCCGATTAGAGTTTTCTTACTTGTTATACCCTGAACCCATTGAAAATGGGAAATCAGGGTATAATGTTTTTGTGAAAATGTATGTAACAGGCAGAAGAAGACGTGGCAGACCCCATAAAGTACATATATATTTGATCAGCTCGACAAACTGAGTCGATATAGCCGTATGTGTGAACGCGTCGATTTCAGAACCTATAAGAGCTAGAGACTTGAAATTTTTTTTGGAAGTCCCTGTATAGCACGCGCATATCGAGTTTGTTTTAGAAAATCGATAACTATTCCCGTTCTTTTGTTATCGATTAAAAACCTTATCGAAATGAAGTAAATAAATTATATCTCGTACATCTTTGGAGCTAGAGTCTCCAAATTTTGCATTTAGTTTCATTTATATTTGATACAATTTCGGTTTTTGTTAGATTTTGGATATTGGTTCAAAATTTTTCAAAAATTTTCAAATTGAAGGTTAGTTGCAAATATAGCCAATATGTGAATGAGTTTGCAATTTTATACAACTGCAAAATATTCAATATAATATGTAGATCATATGCTGAAAATTTCATTAAAATCCATTAGTATCACAAAAGTAATTAAACAAAACGTTTTGTCAATTGCAACATGTGACCAGAAACCCACCCCTGTTTTCATTTTTTCTATACATGTGCACACATACATTGAGACATTCGAATGCGAGCATTCTTGTCTGTTCTAAGAATCATAACAATAACAGCTGACTGCGTGAATTCTGTTATAATTCTTAGCTGCCTTTAGTTTCGAATTTGCTACTGCTTGTCTAAGCAGTGCAGTGGCGGTGTTGATAGAAGCGGGGCACGCCGTGCCGTGCGCGCAGATCTGGGTCCGAGCCCCGCCGATGTCAAATATTTTATGTCGTATTTTCTTAATTTTTTATTTTTTTCTTTTATTAAATTATTATTACTCTTTAAAAATAATATTATATTCTTTAAAAAAAAAACATGCTTTTTGATTGTGAAAGTGCAAGATTAGCAATTTAATTAAATTTTGTATAAGTTTGTGATGTATACAAGATACGGAATATATTTAATAACGCAGATCGGACGGGGTTCAGGGGATCTCCTAGTCGGGTACCCCCGACTAGAGTTTTCTTACTTGTTTTATAGATTGATTTTGATTAATTTGTTCATTCTCTCTTTGCTTTCTTTTTATACCCTGAACCCATTGAAAATGGGAATTCAGGGTATAATGGTTTTGTTAAAATGTCAAATGTATGTAACAGGCAGAAGGAGGCGTGGCAGACCCCATAAAGTATATATATTCTTGATCAGGACGACGAGCTGAGTCGATATAGCCATGTCCGTCTGTCCGTCTGTCCGTCTGTCCGTCTGTCCGTCCGTCCGTATGTGTGAACGCGTCGATTTCAGAACCTATAAGAGCTAGAGCCTTGAAATTTTTTTTGGAAGTCCCTGTATATCACGCGCATATCGAGTTTGTTTTAGAAATTCGATAACTTTTCCCGTTCTTTTGTTATCGATTAAAAACCTTATCGAAATGAAGTTAATAAATTATATCTCGTACATGTTTGAAGCTAGAGTTTCCAAATTTTGCATTTAGTTTCATTTATATTTTATACAATTTCGGTTTTTGTTAGATTTTGTATATTGGTTCAAAATTTTTCAAAAATTTTCAAATTGAAGGTTAATTGCAAATTTAGCCAATATGTGAATGAGTTGGCAATTTTATACAACTGCAAGATATTCAATATTATATGTAGATCATATGCTGAAAATTTCATTAAAATCCATTAGTATCACAAAAGTAATTAAACAAAACGTTTTGTCAATTGCAACATGTGACCAGAAACCCACCCCTGTTTTCATTTTTTCTATACATGTGCACACATACATTGAGACATTCGAATGTGAGCATTCTTGTCTGTTCTAAGAATCACAACAATAACAGCTGACTGCGTGAATTTTGTTATAATTCTAAACTGCCGTTAGTTCAAATTTGCTACTGCTTGTCTAAGCAGTGCAGTGGCGGTGTTGATAGAAGCGGGGCACGTCGTGCCTTGCAGGTCTAGGTTCGAACCTCGTCGATGTCAAATATTTTTATGTCGTACTTTCTTAATTTTTTATTTTTATTCTTTTATTAAATTATTATTACTCTTTAAAAATTATATTAAATTCTTTAAAAATAAAAACATGCCATTTGATTGTGAATGTGCAAGATTGGCAATTTAATTAAATTTTGTATAAGTTTGTAATGTATACAAGATACGGAATATATTTAAAAACGCATATCGGACGGGGTTCAGGGGATCTCCTAGTCGGGTACCCCCGACTAGAGTTTTCTTACTTGTTTAATTTTGATTTGTGTATTTTTTGACGTTTGTGTGTAATTATTGTTAATCCGTTGTCCTCTGCTACTTTTTGACATGAAAAACGCGGAGTTAATTTGTTTCGTCGGTTTTCCTTTCTATACGTAATGTCATCTGTCTGTAGTGTCCTGGGTTCTTCTCTGTCTTGGTTTAATTTGACTGTTCTATCATGAACTATTTCTTTAGTTTTTTTGTGTATGTCATTATATAGGTTTTCCCTAATGTTATTTAACTCTTGTAGAAAATCGTGTTCGTTGTTAAATTTTACCTCTTTTAAGAAAGTGTGTGTTCTTCCTGTGAATAACTCGTATGGAGTTAGCTGAGTGGATTGAGTTATTGTAAGTGGTCAGGGTTTCTGCGAAAATTTCTTCATGATCTAATGTAAGTTTTGCGTCTTTCTTCTTTTCGTAAATTATCCTGTATATTTCTGTTAAGGCGGAGTGTAGTCTTTCGACTGGGGCATTACTCGAAGATTGTTGGAAAGAGGTCACGTGTACTTCTATGTTATATTGAGTACAAAAATCTTTGAATAATTTTCCTGCAAATTCTGCTCCTTGATCGCATACCAATTTTTTAGGTATACCATAGGTATTAAGAAAAGTTCGTAATGCTCTCACTATGTTAATAGAGTCTCTGGCTGGAATTGTGTAAGCCATTGCAAATCTCGAAAATTTGTCTATTATTGTCAATACTGTCTTGGCATTGATGGTATAAATGTCGATGTGAATTAACTGTAAGGGTAGTCTTGGTGTTTCAGTTTCTTGAAAGATAAGTTTTTGAGGTTGTCTGTCGTACTTTAAGGTTTTGCATTTGTCGCATTCATTAATGAATGACGACACTCTTTGTCTCATATGGGGAAAATATAGAGTTCTTTTTAAGTGAGCTGTTGTTTCTTCTATTCCTCTGTGATTGTTATTAAAATGGTATTCTTGTATTGTCTGAATTTGGTCTTCTGCATTTGAGATATCTTTAAGTATTGTATTACATCTGATGATTTTGTAGAGATTGGTATTTGAGAAATATTCCTTAAAGACTTCTTCAATAAGTTTGAATACGTTATCTGGTGCTAATAGTGCAAAAATTTTGTTGGGTTTAAGAAATTTTTGTAACCATTATATTATCTTGTCCTTAGTGGAGTTATTATCTGAAATTATTCGTCTCACTTTGTTTTTGAATGGAATGAGGGTCTGTATGTGAGGGTGTTCATTTTCTTGAAAGATAGTTTGGATATTGAACTCATTTATACATTTTTGAGAGTGAACAATGTCATTGTTGGAAGTAGTTGTTTGTGAATTGCCTGTTGTGTTAATATTAACTGAAATTCGGCTTAGGGCATCCGCCACATAGTTTTGTGAGCCTTTTTTGTAGGTGACTTGATAGTCGTACTCTAGAAGTTGTAATTTCCAACGTACTAACTTGGAATTGGGATCTTTGAAATTCATTAGCCATGTTAGTGGTCGGTGGTCTGTTATGATTGTGAACTTTTTGCCGAAGAGGTATGGCTTAAAGTATTTGGTTGCCCAAATAATTGCCAGCATTTCTTTTTCTACCGTAGAGTAGTTTTGTTCTGTGTCAGACAGTGTTCGGCTAGCGAATGATACGGGTTTATCAGATCCCAAGGTACCTTGAGACAGTACTGCACCGATTGCAACATTACTGGCATCCGTAGTTAGGATGAATGGTTTTGAAAAGTTGGGGTATTGTAGAAGTGGTTCATTGCATAGTAAAGTTTTACAATGCTTAAATGCTCTCGTAAATTCTTCATTGACAATAATTGAGGATTTTGTGCCTTTTAATTGTTCTGTTAATGGTTTGGTTATTTTAGCGAAGTCTTTGATGAATTTCCTGTAATACCCTAATAATCCTAAGAATGATTTAACTTCTTTCTTGTTCTTTGGAGTTGGGAAGGCTTTTATCGCAGAGATCTTATTAGGATTAGGTTTGATACCATTGTCTGTGACAATGTGTCCTAAGTATTCTATTTCTTTTCTTAAAAATTCAGATTTCTGAGGTTGAAGTTTTAGTCTTGCCAGTGATAGTTTAGTAAAGATCTTTTTTAGGTCAGTAATATGTTCTTGTAGAGACGCTGAGAATACTATAATGTCGTCCAAATTAATTAAACAACATTTGCCGTTATGTTCTGCCAATACATTGTCCATAACTCTCTAAAATGTGGCTGGAGCGTTAGTTAGGCCGAATGGCATTCTTACGAATTCGAAGTGACCATTGGCTGCAGAAAATGCAGTTTTAGGCGTGTCTCTAGGGCTCATCTCTATTTGATGATAGCCGCTAGCCAGGTCTAAAGCGGAGAAATACCTAGCTCTGCCTATATTGTCTAGCACCTCGTTTATGTAGGGCATGGGATATTTGTCTTTAATGGTCTTCTCATTTAGTTTCCTATAGTCCACTACTAGTCTCCATTTTATTTCCTTTGATGCGTCCAACTTTTTTGACACCAGAAACACTGGTGCACTCCAAGGAGAGTGACTGTGGCGGATTATATTATGATTGAGCATCTTTGTTATCTGTCTTTGAATTTCTAGTCGTTCTGTGGGGCTGTATCTGAAGGGTTTTGTGTATATTGGTATCTCGTCTGTAGTGTTGATTGTATGTTTAACATTATTTGAAAAAGATAGTGTGTCTTGTTCTTCGTAGAATAGATCTGAGAAATCTCGGCAAAGGTTGAGGAAAGCGGATCTTTCTTCTTTATTTAAGTGATCTATTCTGAGCTGTTTTATGGAACTTGTATCATTCGGCGCAACGGAATTTTCAAAATTCGCCAGGAAGTTAACGATTATAAAGTCATTATCGTCAAATTTGTTTACTATTAGCTGAGAGTCGAGGTGAATTTTTTGTTCTGTGGGGGAATAGTTAACAACCTCCATTGAACTGAAGTTATCTTTAGCTAAGTAAAGTCCCTCTGAAATAAATACGTCTGGTCTTATCTGAATTTGTTTTGAATAAAAATGTCCGTCTTTTAAGTTTACAGGGAGTTTGAGGATAGTTTTGGAATGTTCTTCGACTAAATATATGTCGGATGTCTTGTTTCTTTCGAATTGCAATTGAATTGAAAAATGCGGTGTATTTAAGTTGTTGGTATTCATGTTTACAACTGCTTGCAATGGCTTTAAAATGTCCATTCCAATTAAACCATCGAAAAATGGGTGAAAATCAAATAGTAATAACGAGAATATAGAAAAAACTTTATGTTCTTTAAAAAGTGCAATGTTTGTTATACCCTGGTTTTGTTAAGCTGTCAAATGTATGTAACAGGAAGAAGGGGTCGTGGCAGACCCCATAAAGTATATATATTCTTGATCAGGGAGACGAGCGGAGTCGATTTAGCCCTGTCCGTCTGTCTGTCTGTCTGTCCGTCTGTCCGTCTCTCCGTCTGTCCGTCTGTCCGTATGTATGAACGCGTCGATCTCAGAACATATATGAGCTAGAGACTTGAAATTTTTTTTGGAAATTCCTGTATAGCACGCGCATATCGAGTTTGTTTTTGAAAATCGATAGCTTTTCCCGTTCTTTTGTTATCGATTAAAAACCTCATCGAAATGAAGTTAATAAATTATATCTCTTACATCTTTTGAGCTAGAGTCTCCAAATTTTGCATTTAGTTTCATTTATATTTTATACAATTTCGGTTTTTGTTATATTTTGGATATTGGTTCAAAATTTTTCAAAAATTTTCAAATTGAAGGTTAGTTGCAAATATAGCCAATATGTGAATGAGTTTGCGATTTTATACAACTGTAAAATAATCAATATAATATGTAGATCATATGCTGAAAATTTCATTGAAATCCATTAAGTATCACAGAAGTAATTAAACAAAACGTTTTGTCAATTGCAACATGTGACCAGAAACCCAACCCCTTTTTAATTTTTTCTATACATGTGCACACATACATTGAGACATTCGAATGCAAGCATTCTTGTCTGTCTTATCACAACAATAACAGCTGACTGCGTGAATTTTGTTATAATTCTAAACTACCTTTAGTTTCAAATTTGCTACTGTTTGTCTTAGCAGCGCAGTGGCGGTGTTGATAGAAGCGGGGCACGTCGTGCCTTGCAGGTCTGGGTTCAAACCCAGCCGATGTCATATATTTTTATGTCGTATTTTCTTAATTTCTTATTTTTTTTTTTTTATTAAATTATTATTACTTTTTAAAAATTATATTAAATTCTTTAAAAATAAAAACATGCTATTTGATTGTGAAAGTGCAAGATTAGCAATTTAATTAAATTTTGTATAAGTTTGTAATGTATACAAGATACGGAATATATTTAAAAACGCAGATCGGACGGGGTTCAGGGGATCTCCTAGTCGGGCACCCCCGACTAGAGTTTTCTTACTTGTTGTGCTAGGTTATGTAGTTCAAACATAAGAGTCGGTTCGTCTCTCTTGTCTGAACACTCGAGAATGAGGGCTTTCCTAATTTCGTCCCAGTTTAGGGTAGCGCCGAAAGCGACAACAGCATCGTTGGCCTTACCTTCAATTTTATTTCTAATTGCCCTAAGAAGCATTTGTCCATAAGGGGTCTGCTCTGTTCCTCTAATGAACAGTAGGATCTCCTCAACATTTGTTATAAAGTCGGTCAAGGTCTTGGGATTGCCATCGTATGTTGGTAAAAATCGAATTGCATCAGGAATCCTCATTGAAGTAAAGATATCCATTTGGTTTGACACATTCATGTTCATATTTTGATTGGGGGAAGGAGAGTTTGACGTGGAAGGCATGCTGCTATTAGAGGTTGATGCTCTAAGTATACTAACGTCCGTAATTATTGGAGTTAGTGGTGTTGTTGTTTCTGTTCTAGTCTTACTTCTGGTCTTTGGTATAAGTTTTGTCACTCTATGGATATTCGACATTTAATTGTAGTTCATTTGTGTGTACTTCTATGAGATAATATCGGTAATATAGTATATATATGTATAGTGTGTATAGGTAGTATAGTGTATATATGTAGTGTAGTGTATATATGTGTTTAGGTTATATGAGTAGTTTACAATGTATATTTAGAATGTAGTTCTCTAGGGTGTAATATGTGTATACTTAATTACTTGATACGTGTTGTGTGGGTGTGTTTTAGATCGCCTTGATGCAAGTGTGTTATCTAAATATGTTCAATCCGCCGTTGTCAACGTGTGTGTTTATGCATGTGTTTTTTATGTATGTTTTGTATTTTTCCAGATTTTTATCTGCAAGAGTAACGTGTTAGTATTATGTTACATTGGTTTTTTTTTTTATTTTTTTTTTATTTTTTTTTTATTTTATTTTATTTTTTTTTTATTTTATTTTTATTTTTTTTTTTTTATTTATTTATTTGTATTTGTTATGGCAAAACAGTTTGTAACTGTTTGTTGTCCGTCTTGATTTAGTGCAACAATACAACATCCGTATTCACGGTTGCAACAAGTATTTGGCAGTGCAACCCATTCGGTTCGAAACCAGAATTACGTTGCATCACCTATGTTGCCTTGGTTGTTGTTCACCAAATTGGCTTCCCACGATTATACTTGACTGACAAACACGTTTGGTTTGACGTCGTGTATATCTGGGTTGTTGTTTGCCCGACGTTGCCCATTGAACCTCACTAGTTTTAGTGACCGCTTCAACAATTCTATTTGAATTGTTGCGTCCAACATGTTTTGGTTCAAGGTCTGTTCGCCGCCGTACAAACGCATGAAAACACACATCAGTGACCAGTTCGATCATGTTCGATCGCGTCCAGTGTGTTAATGTTTGGCATGCCACGCCACGACTGCTTGTATTATTGGGCCGATATGTCAACTGTGGTATGAACTATTTGTTCGATCCAACGTGTTGGCTCAGCCGTCTACGTCGCTGTCGCTACTGCATGTCGTTCGATACGTTTGTGTATAGCTTGCGTGTGGGCACAGGTTTCTTTGGCATGTCGCGACAACTTGTATTAGGCCGATATGGCAACCGTGGTATGAACTATTTGTTCAACGTGTTGGCTCAGCCGTCTACGTCGCTGTCGCTAATACCTGTCGTCTTGGTATGCTCGTCTCTAGCTTGCGAATATGTTAAGGTCTTTTCTTTCTTTTCTCACTTTTATTATTTGTCTTCTTTTTTTTTTTTTTTTACAAACACAACACTTAACAGCAGTTGAACTATCTTTCTTCTCTTTTTTTTATCATTTTTTTAAAATTCGTAAGTTCGTCCGGAGTAAAAACTTTCCAGATATCGGCTGCGCCAGTTACCAGTGTGGGAATCCGTTCAGGTGGGGGAACACCTAAGTTCCAGTGTGTTTTCCTGTTTTATATGGAGAAACGCCTGGAATTCTGTAGTAATAATTGTACTCGGCTTATCTTTTCAATATATGTTTTTATTAATCGCGTCCACTCATTCGAGTAGTCAGAATAGAACTGAAGCTGCCGGCTCTGCTTTGTCATCTTTTATAGCTCATGCTGTCTGCCTCGCTGCTGCCAGAATTCCGAGAATTGCTTCTGTGTCAATTCTCGGACGAAGAACCGTTGGTCTGCTGGCGGCTCGCTTTTGCGTCGTCGGCTATGTTGCTAGTTCTCGGACGACGAACCGTTGGTCTGCTGGCGCCTTGCTTCTGTGTCGTCGGCTATGTTGTTCATTTTCGGACGACGAACCGTTGGTCTGCTGGCGCCTTGCTTCTGCGTCGTCGGCTATGTTGTTCATTCTCGGACGACGAACCGTTGGTCTGCTGGCGCCTTGCTTCTGCGTCGTCGGCTATGTAGTTACTGGGCAACGCGTGGTGGCTTAGCGGGGGGCATGTCGAGGGGTGCCGGGACGGTAACTCGCGCGCATAGCTGAATTAGAGCGTAAGCTTGTCTGAAGTTTACTGCTACTTCAGTAAAAGCTCCGCTGCATTGCACGTAGCGGCGGATTAGTGCACTAGATCGTGAGAACTTAATCAGCTATCCGCTTAGTAACAGCGCAGCCAACTTCTGGCCAATCCGAGCTTTTTCTTCACTAATATAAAAGAAGCTGCGGAGCGAAAAAATTCTCTTTTCGTCTGCCGATCGACCTGCCGAATTTTTTTTATTGAACTGCTATTGCACATGTGTTTGGAGTCTTGGGTATTTTTACCCCTAAAGATATGAATACTGGTTTTTTTAATGAAATTTTACTCCTAGCAAAGAGAGTTCTGGCAAGAGTCTCACTTGCCCGTATCAGGCTGTGCACAAATTTTCAGTCTAACCAAAGACAAAAGCCAGCACGTGAAACGGGCACCAAAATTTTCTTCGGAGACCTCTAAACCTTCTTCGGATCCGTCTGTCTTCCCCAGGAGGAAAAATTAGACAATTTCCGAAACTTCCACGACGTGGGATTCAGCAGCCATATTAACTAATTCAACAGTGCAGTGCCGTTAGTGCAAATAAAAAAGACAGAAAATGCAAAGTGATTGCTGATCATGTAATTGCCGTCGGCGATTGACAGCATTTGAAAAAAAAAGAAAAAAACAAATTTGTAAATAAAATAATATGAAATAATAATAAATAAATAAAATCAATTAAAAAAAAAAACAAAAAAAAAAAACCTATCAAAAATTTAAATAAAACATGCACAGTTAAATTTTAATTCCTCCACGGCAATATCTAATAATGTCAGTAAATCAATAAATAATCCACTTAATAAATAACTAAATACAATTGCATTACCTTACTAAAGAAATAAATATCTAACATAAAACAAAAATTTTGTTCAGTAGTATCGACCGCAAAGAAAACATCCAGTTAACTATAAATTACCCACCTTTGTAAATATATATGCTAATGCTAAACCTCCCTTTATAAACCTCGGATAACAGATACCCTATCTTAAATTAAGTAAGCCCCACAATTAATATTTTCATTTAGTAGCTTTAAGTAATGTGATTGTTTAGACTAGATCAAAGCCCAAAATTTTAATATCGAAATAAATTAGATTATAATGAAGATGAAATTACATGGTGGAATTCTATGTCGTTAAAGTCGTATGGAAAAAATGATGTTGTGCTAAATTTAGTGAGGCGTTAACATAATGGGGTAAGAAGTTTTGTTGTTGGGATTTTTCACACAAATGTCTAGAAAAATCATGGTAGGGTAGGGTAAAGAATGCAAGTGCCGAATATCACCTCAGACCTCGCTCTTTTGGTTTGTAGATCTATGTTGAACAGTGCTTCTTTGGTTGTTTTGGTTTTCAATGACCACGTTAGGAGGATCACTCCTCCATTAGTTTTTTTCCGATCCTCCTGAATGAGCTGCGGAACCAGAAGATCCTTTCCAATAGCTGGAAAGGCCAATCTCGGCCGGAAGTATGACGATATTCGCAATCGTCATACATGTCCATCATGCACATCTAATGTGTACATTACATAATTTATTTGGCTCCCAATGAGGGGCATGATAGGTACAGTACATAAATTAATTGGAGCCCAACGTGGGGCATGATGAACTCTGTAAGCGCGATCAATATAAAAATAAAGTGAACTCTTAGTGCTAAAAATATTGTTTAATTTCTCCCTAAAAGCTATTCGAAAAATCTCGGTAGCTCCACATATACTTTCTGGGGTCTTCCACGCCTCCTTTTGCCTGTTACATACATTTGACATTTTAACAAAAGCATTATACACTGATTTCCCATTTTCAATGGGTTCAGGGCAGGTTCCTGTATAGCAAGCGCAGATCAAGTTTGTTTTCAAAATTCAATAACTAATTTATTGAATTTTATCTCGTACAGCTTTCGAGCTAGAGTCTTCAAACTTTGTATTTAGTTTTATGTGTCTTTTATAACATTTTGAGTTTCGTTATATTTTGAATTCCCTTCGACTCAAACTTTCAAAAAACGTATTTCAAATACTGGAGACTTGTTCTTTGGTAAATACACACATGAATACACATAATCACGCTCTGATAGTTTGATTAAGAAAGTCCATCTTGTAAGATGCTCTAGTCGAGACTGATCGACTAAGAAATACCCTGAACCCTGCGAAGATGCGATATTCATATCATTTTACGCTTCTTTTATATATACATATACACAAACAACACATACACACACACACACACATGCACACGCACGCACAAGCACTTTCTCTGCTACTGCGCAGTCTACGCAGCGACTGCGCGCGGGCAGCGCTTGGGCTGCAGTATGGGCTATATTTTGGAAACTTATTTGTTGAATAGGTTTGCTTCCAGATGGACTTTCGTAATCAAATTTTTACAGCGTAATAATGACATTCATATGTATGTATTTGCCAAAGCACAAGTCTCTAGTATTTGAAATACGTTTTTTCAAATTTGGTGGGAAGGGGGCGTGGTATCCAAAATCCAAAAATTGCAAAATGTTTGTATTCATTACACGGATACACATAGTAAATCTGAAATCTATAGCTATAACGGTATTCAAAAACAAAGAAAAGTTATCAATTTTTATCGATAATAAGGAAATGGGATGAGTTATCGAACATACACGAGTATACATTTCAAATTTCAGATCTCTAGCTTTTGTGGTTTGCGAGATCGCTGCGTTCACACGGACGGACGGGCGGACAGACGGACATGGCTATATCGACTCAGTTTGTCGAGCTGATCAAGTATATAAATACTTTATCGGGTCTGCCATGTCTCCTTCTGCCTGTTACATACATTTTCACAAAAACATTATACCCTGATTTCCCATTTTCAATGGGTTCAGGGTATAAAAATGTTTGTATTCATTACTTGGATATACTCAGTAAATCTGAAATCTATAGCTATAACGGTATTCAAGTTACGCTTGAAAAACAAAGCAAAATTATCTATTTTCATCGATAATAAGAAAATGGGATGAGTTAACGAAAAAAAATGATAAACTTGTTCTGCGTATGGTATACACGAGTATACATTTCAAATTTCAGATCTTTTTCTGTGGTTTACGAGATCACTGCGTTCACACGGACGGACAGACGGACAGACAAACAGACGGACGGACGGACAGGCGGACATGGCTATATTAACTCAGCTCGTTTCCCTGATCAAGAATATATATACTTTATGGGGTCTGCCACGCCTCCTGTTACATACATTTAACAAAAACATTATACCCTGATTTCCCATTTTCAATGGGTTCAGGGTATAAAAAGGGAGCAGCGCCAGAGGACAAGCATAACGACGAAACACGAGGTACGTCAGAGGAGATCCGGAGAAGGACAAACAAAAATTTTAAAGACGGAAGGAGGTGAGTGCCAAAATACGGGGGTGTGCGCGCGCTGGGTGTATCACCGGTGCAAGGAAGAGCTGATAGCCATCACCCAAGAGTTTAGGTTAGAGAGTGACGGCCGTGTGGAGGACCTATCAAAAAGATTGTCCACGTTTATCCAGAGTGGTGGCCACTCCGCGGGGTTCTGGGCCCGGTTGGTAGAACTGGAGGCACGGTATGCCAAAGGGCCCGAGCCATGTCTGGGAAGCGCGTCGCCGTGTGTCGGAGCTTACCAGAAATCCGTACTGGAACTGCGGAAAGCTCAACTGAGCCCATCCATGAACCCATCCCAGCACCGTCGTGGAAGCTGAATGTCCCGGCGATGAGCGGGAGATCCGAGGTTCAGATGAGTGGGGTACGAGAGAATCCCAGGGTCGACGTCCAGGTCAAAGGACCGTCTCCGGCCCTGAATAGCAGTCGTCACGTTCCCACGCCCCAATTACAACATGAGAGGAGTCCGCCCAGGTGCATAGCGGAACAAGTCAGGAAGTGGGGCATGAGGTGTGACGGAGCGTCAGACCCGCTTGGTAGAGATCCTGGAAGAGCGATCCATCACATAAGGTATCGATCTCGACCGGATGCCTAGAGTAGAGAGCGAGGCGCTCGTGGATAAGGCCGCCAGGTGGTTCCTCACCAGCTGACTAAGGGTTTTCTGGATTTCTCGACGGATTTCTCTCGATAAGGCTGATAATGCGCCACGCTGCCTATAGTCCAGCACAGGAGCTATACAGGGTGTACAAGAACGCTACACCTAAGTACAGGCTATATGTGAGACGACACGATTTCAGGTCTCTTACACAGCTGACTCGGATGGCGGCGGAGTACGAGAATGTGCGGGAGCAAAGAAAGGACCTAGAGATGAGCTCTACGTCCAGTCGAACGAAACCGGCTTAGGCAAAACCAACGGAGAGTCGGCCCGACAAGCCATTTCGCTCGCAGCCCACGGGGTACCGTGCGGGAGATCCGGGAGTAGGAGCCCCGATAGCGCCGACTCCGAGGCCGACGGAGGCGGCTCACCAGATGGTGACCCACCAGACGGGAACTGGGTCTGAGTCGTGTCGAGTGTGCTACAGGTGTGCGCAGGAGGGACACTTTGCGAGAGAATGTCCCAACGCACAAGTCATGTTTTGCCGTCGTTGTGGGAGGATCGGGAAGAGCATGCAGGAGTGTTACTACTGTACGACTACGGGAAACGGGCGAGGGCGTCCCCTGCAGAGGCAGGGCGACGCCAACTAAACAGTGATGATGTGGAGAGGTTCCCCTTAGTGGTGGAAGAGGGGAGAATCGTTGCGAAGGTGGAGATTGCTGGCCGGCGTATGGACGCCACAATCGATACCGGAGCCACACGCAGCTTCATGAGCGAAGATTGCGTGCGCCGGAGGGCTATTCATGTACAGCTACAGGATGTGCAGTCACGGATCAGGCTGGCTGACGGATCGTCGTTGGAGGTGAAAAGGGTGATGAGAGTGGACGTGAGTCTTGCCGGGAAAATGGTGCGGATGACAATGCTCATCATGCCGACCATGCTGGACCACGTTATATTGGGAATGGATTTGTTGTGCGCGATAGGTACGACAGTGCGTTACGGCAACGCCGAACTGACGATGAGTACAGAGGAGGTGCCGCCAGGGAAAATATCAACCCCCGTTGCGCAAGGCCCGTCAACAGAGAGCGCGGAAAGAGGAAAGAGGAGATCGGATCCTGGGGTGCCGGGTGGAGAGTTAAGGACGAAACAACAGAAGGTGGCGACGGGAGAGGAGTCGGCACTTGAGAAGGGAGATATGTCGATAGATAGCGCGCCGTTAAGGGAACGGGCGTCGCTTGCTCGACAACGGGCTCGGCAGGGGTGCCGACGACAGAGTCGATGGCGGAGGAAGAAAAGTTCTCGGTAGCAAGGGAACGCCCACCGGGGGCAAAAGCTACGGTGACAGAGAAGGAGGAGGGAGCTGGGTCTCCCTTGGCAACATAGATGAATACAGGTAAGGAGGAGGGAGCTGGGTCTCCCCCGGAAGGCGGCGAGTGGCCAGCGGACCTGGAAGAGGTACTCCGGGAGTTCTTTGAAACAGAGCTGGCACTATTTGAGAACCTTGAGGGGGTGTCTCACATGGCCGAGCATAACATAAGGATGAGGGACGACAAGCCACTGAAGCAACGGTACTATCCTAAGAATCCGGCCATTTGAAAGGTGATAGATGAGCTGATTCGAGTAGGGGCCATTGAGCCGTCGAGAAGTCTGAGTAAAGATGAACACTGGAGATTGGAGTGATTGCGTGGACCGACAGCTTAATGCCCACTCGATTCCAGATGCTTATCCTGTTTCCAGGATCAATCACATCTTGGAGAGGTTGCATCACGCTCGATTCATATCCACATTGGATCTGAAAAGCGGTTATTGGCAGATACCTATTGCGGCGGACAACAGAGTGTGTACCGCATTCACCGTGCCAGGGAGAGGTATATTCTAATGGCGGGTGATGCCGTTTGGTTTGCATTCGGCTGGTGCGACGTTCCAGAGAGCACTGGACACGGTCATTGGACCTGAAATGGAGCCCCATGCATTCGCTTATTTGGATGACATAGTGGTGAAAGCGGTGTTTCGTCGATTGAGAGCTGCGAACCTCAAGGTGAACCGGAAAAAGTGCAGTTTCTTCAGGGACAGGCTGGCGTATCTGGGACACGTAATCAGCGAAAAAAGAATCTGCACTGATCCACCAAAGGTCGAGGGGATACGGAAACTCCCTGCTCCTAGCAACTTGCAGGAGCTGCGGAAATGGTTGGGGATGGCGTACTGATATCGGCGACTCGTGCCAAACTTCGCATCGCTGGTCCAGCCAATGACGTCACTCCTTAAGAAGAGCCAAAGGTGGGCATGGCGTGAGGAGCAGGAGCAGGCTCTGCAGCAGCTCAAGGAGAGCTTAACGACGGCGCCCGTTCTGGCGTGTCCCGACTTCGCGATCAAATTTGTCTTGTCAGGAACGGGTGATAGCATATGCCAGTCGTAAGTTGTTGAAGGCGGAAATAAACTAGTCGGTAACAGAGAAAAAGTGTCTAGCGATTGTATGGGCAATCAGGAAGATGCGATGCTATCTCGAGGGTTATAGGTTCGACGTGGTGACGGATCACCTGGCCTTAAAGTGGCTTAACTCAATAGAAAGCCTCACCGGCAGGATCGCCCGGTGGGCGCTGGAACTACAGCAGTTCCAGTTCGACGTTCATTATCGACAAAGGGGAAGTTGAATGTGGTGACCGACTTTCTCGGCAACCTCTGGAGATCTGCCAACAAGCAGTGGTTGCTGGGCCCCCCTGCGGATGGATCGCGAGGATGCACGAGAGGATCGCCAAGGAACCAGAGAAATTTAAGGACTACGTGGAGGAAAATGGACAGCTATATCGGAATCTGGGTTACCGTGTGGACGAAGAGGACTACATTCCCTGGAAACTTTGTATCCCCAGTGCTCAAAGGGGCAGGGTGTTACAGGAATGCCACGACGCTCCCACGGCAACATTAAGGCGTGAGGAAGACGGCGGCCAGATTGGCGCAGAGGTATTACTGGCCGGACATGTTTCGAGACGCCGCCAGGTGCGTGAGTCGCTGCGAGACATGCCAGAAGTTCAAAAGTGAGCAACAAAAACCGACCGGCCAGATGCTGACGAGGCAGGTGGCTGAGCCCATGGCGGTTTTGTGTGCCGACTTTGTGGGTCCCCTGCCGCGTTCGAAGCGTAGCAATACCATGTTGTTGGTATTCCACGACGCGTTCGCCAAGTGTGTGGAACTCGTACATCTGAAGAGAGCGATGACGGCGCTCTTACAAGCGGCGTTCCGCGAGCGTATCCTGACCAGGTTCGGAAAACCGAGGACATTTGTGTGCGATAACGGAGTGCAATTGATAAGCAGGAATTTTCGGTCGTTCATGGAGTCTTTTGGGGTGCAGCTCCAGTACACCAATGCTGCGGAAGGATTCGCTGCGAAGCTGGCACCCAAGTTTGACGGAGCTTACAAGGTCGTCAAATTCATCTCCCCCAATGTCGTGCACATAGCAAAAGAGGGCGAGCGCAAGAGGAGGGTGGCCAACATCTCGCAGTTGAAGCAGTTCAACCGAGAGGGCGAAGAGAACGACGCGGAAACCGAAGACGATGGCGCTGAGAGGACGATCGGCGAAAGAAAGCTCAACGACAACCAAGACAGCGTTACTGGAGAGGCGCCACACCACTAACCCCATCTCCAGCCCTAAAAATAGATTAATTGGGATTATCCGTTGTAACAATACTAAGTAACCTTAAGAATAACGTTTAACTATTATTTTGTAAGCCGCACCCATAGGTCGGACTCACGAAACGTAGGTAAACTTCTTACAGAGGGAAATCGACACGCGGCACCGACGACACAGGCCTACGCGATTCCGTGTCGCCGCGAGAGGCGCGGCGTACAACGTGATGGGAACGGCCACCGGAAGAGTGGTCGTTTCACTGTTAAAGTAATGGGGGTGTAAGGCAGCTTACAGGCAACCCACCTCACAATTAAAACAATGTAGATAATATACTAGTTGTTAAGAAAAAGGAAAATAAAATAATATGATAGTTTGTGGGGTTAAGGAAAAGCAAAAGGAACAAGTAAGAAAACTCTAGTCGGGGGTGCTCCACTAGGAGATCCCCTGAACCCCGTGCGATCTGCGTTTTTATGGACATTTCGTATCTTGTATATATATTACAAACTTATACAAAATTTAACGAAATTGTCAATCTTGCACTTTCACAATCAAATAGGATGATTGTCAAAAAAGTAGTTATTTTTAAGAATAATAGTAACAATAATTTAATAAAAGAAAAAAATAAGAAAATCTACTGATCAAAGCGCATCACCTCTACTGACACCGCCATTGTGTGTGTGAAAAAAAAAAACAACAACAAATTTTTGACATCGGCTGGGTTTGAACCCAGATCTGCGTAGCACGGCTTGCCCCGCTTCTAACAACACCGCCACTGCACTGCTTAGACAAGCAGAAGCAAATTCGAAACTAAAGGCAGCTAAGAATTATAACAAAATTAAATCAGTCAGCTGTAAGTGTTCTGATTCTTAGAACAGACAAGAATGCTCGCATTCGAATGTCTCAATGTATGTGTACATGTATAGCAAAAATGAAAACGGGGATGGATTTCTGGTCACATGTTGCAATTGACAAAACGTTTTGTTTAATTACTTCTCTGATACTTAATGGATTTCAATGATATTTTCAGCATATGATCTACATATTATATTGAACATTTGTCAATCGCCTAAAATCGCAAACTCATTTACATATTGGCTATATTTGTAACTAACCTTCAATTTGAATAAACAGTTTTTAATCGTAACAATAAAACGGTAATAGTTATCGAATGTTTGAAACAAACTTGATCTGCGCCTGCTATACAGGGACTTCCAACATAAATTTCAAGTCTCTAGCTCTTATATGTTCTGAGATCGACGCGTTCATACATACGGACACACGGACGGATGGACAGACAGACAAAAGGACAGGGCTAAATCGACTCAGTTCGTCACCCTGATCAAGAATATACTTTACTTTATGGGGTCTGCCACGCCTCCTTCTGCCTGTTACATACATTTAACAAAACCATTATACCCTGATTTCCCATTTTCAATGGGTTCAGGGTATAAAAATAGATTTCAATAATATTATAATTTGTTAAGCTTGTAACGAACCTTCGGTTTGTCCCGAGTTCAAGCCGGGCCAGTTTCAGCCGACTGTATGTTCGTGCCAACAAATTTATTTGTTGAAGCCTCTGCGATAATAAGTAGTCGATAATGTGTTTGGTTTGAGTTGAGATATATATTTGAACGTGTTTCTTATAATTTACAATTCACGATATTCACAAGATTCGATGCCTGCCTGAGGTACTCCTGCTATACGCAAGGACTCACCTCCTATCATGCACACCTGTACACAGGATTAGAGGATATGCGTTCAGCGTACTCCGGCTGTACGAGCGGTTGTGCCTTGGTTAGCTGTTGAGTGGTTCACGCACTCCAGGATGCGCCAGGATTTGCGCTGTATGCTCCGGCAGTTCGCTCGGATCACTTACAGCCCACTCCTACGGCTGGATTCGCTTACAACACACCACAGCTTCCCCTCAGACACAAGACGCACTCTTTCGCACGGCTACGTGAACACTTACTCACTCCTGTTCCAGGTTTCGCCAACTTCTAGCGCTAGGTTCACCTGCATCGCACCAATGTCCTTGTTGATGGCAGCTGATGATCCTTTGTCCTCGCTGGGTTGCCTATGATCCTTAATAGGCGTCCGAGATATCTTCCTTGGATATCCTTGGATTTTCCCACGGTGTCCTTGATCTGTTGAAGTCCTTGATATCGATGTCCTTTTGATATCGGTGTCCTTCGATGTCCCTCGATGTCCTTTTGGTTGATCACTACCTTCGCGTTGACTTTCGGCACTTTCACGTTCACTTTCACTTTTTGATACTTTTTTACTGTCCTGTACTGAGCCACGGGCGCCTTTTTATAGCCCAGACGCAGGCCCTGCTTCGTGCTCTAACGGCTCCTCGCTCGGCTCTGGAGCGGGGCCTGTCTGTCGCTCGTGCCCGATTTAACGGCAACATCACGCGATCTTTTGCGACGCCAAATGTCGCTTGATCGCGTGGCAGCCGCTCATTGGCCGAAATACCGTTATGGCTGTGCGAGTGAAAGAATCCACTACTTTCACTCGGCCACGAACGATACCTCGGCCAACGGTCGCCGATGATCGTCGTGGGAGCGACGCGAGCCAATTGCTGAATCTGTAGGAGCGAAAGAGCCGAACCCTCTTTCGGACTCTGACCCTTTCCAGTCGCGAGGGCCGCTCCTACAGTACTCGCGTCGCTGTGTGGAGCAACATACATATGCATGTATATGCATATATACACATAGCAACTACATGTATTTATATACACTACTACGTGCATACATATATTGCTCCTCACAAGCTAAGGAAAAGGGAAGACGCATGAAGCGCAACCATTAGTATGTAAGATTGGATATATTAAATACAAAATAAAAGGGAAAGGAAACAAAAGAATAGAGCATTAGCATTAAATTCGTAGGTAACGGCTCGAGCGCGTGAGTTACTAGCCAGACACAGTACCACATATACATGTGCATGTGCACACATCCATGTGCACACGTACGAGTCGCTGAGTGAACAACGACAACATATACACTTAACGAGTAAAGATCATTCTGTTGCGTATTCTCAAAAAAAAAGACGTGTTTATTATACCCTGAACCCATTGAAAATGGGAAATTAGGGTATAATGTTTTTGTGAAAATGTATGTAACAGGCAGAAGGAGACATGGCAGACCCCATAAAGTATATATATTCTTGATCAGCTCGACAAACTGAGTCGATATAGCCATGTCCGTCTGTCCGTCCGTCCGTCCGTCCGTCCGTCCGTGTGAACGCAGCGATATCGCAAACCACAAAAGCTAGAGATCTGAAATTTGAAATGTATACTCGTGTATATTCTACGCAGTACGAGTTTATCATTTTTTTTCGATAACTCATCCCATTTCCTTATTATCGATAAAAATCGATAACTTTTCTTCGTTTTTGAATACCGTTATAGCTATAGATTTCAGATTTACTGTGTGCATCCGTGTAATGAATACAAACATTTTGCAATTTTTGGATTTTGGATACCACGCCCCCTTCCCACCAAATTTGAAAAAACGTATTTCAAATACTAGAGACTTGTGCTTTGGCAAATACATACATATAAATGTCATTATTACGCTGTAGAAGTTTGATTACGAAAGTCCATCTGGAAGCAAACCTATTCAACAAATAAGTTTCCAAAATATAGCCCATACTGCAGCCCAAGCGCTGCCCGCGCGCAGTCGCTGCGTAAACTGCGCAGTAGCAGAGAAAGTGCTTGTGCGTGCGTGTGCATGTGTGTGTGTGTATGTGTTGTTTGTGTATATGTATATATAAAAGAAGCGTAAAATGATTTGAATATCGCATCTTCCCAGGGTTCAGGGTATCTTTTAGTCGAGCAGTCTCGACTAAAGCACTCTTACTTGTTTATAATTGTAGTAAACTCAATCTTACCGGATTGATTGACTGGCGCAGCCTAACGACTTCAGGGACAAGAAGAAGTACCCCGAGGGAACCTACTTTTATAAAATATTACAAAGCATAGGTATATTTATTATTATTAATTGAAAACTCTAGTCGGGGGTACCCGACTAGCAGATCCCCTGAACCCCGTCCGATATGCGTTTTTAAATATATTCCATATCTTGTATACATTACAAAACTTATACAAAATTTAATTAAATTGCTAATCTTGCACTTTCACAATCAAATAGCATGTTTTTTTTTAAAGAATATAATATAATTTTTAAAGAATAATAATAATTTAATAAAAGAAAAAAAATAAAAAATTAAGAAAATACGACATAAAAATATTTGACAACGGCTGGGTTTGAACCCAGACCTGCAAGGCACGGCGTGCCCCGCTTCTATCAACACCGCCACTGCACTGCTTAGACAAGTAGTAGCAAATTTGAAACTAAAGGCAGTTCAGAATTATAACAAAACTTAAGCAGTCAGCTGTTATTGTTGTGATTCTTAGAACAGACAAGAATGCTCGCATTCGAATGTCTCAATGTATGTGTGCACATGTATAGGAAAAATGAAAACGGGGGTGGGTTTCTGGTCACATGATGCAATTGACAAAACGTTTTGTTTAATTACTTCTGTGATACTTAATGGATTTCAATGAAATTTTCAGCATATAATCTACATATTATATTGAATATTTTTCAGTTGTTTAAAATCGCAAACTCATTCACATATTGGCTATATTTGCAACTAAGCTTCAATTTGAAAATTTTTGAAAAATTTTGAACCAATATCCAAAATCTAACAAAAACCGAAATTGTATAAAATATATATGAAACTAAATGTAAAATTTGGAGACTCTAGCTTCAAAGATGTACGAGATATAATTTATTAACTTCATTTCGATAAGGTTTTTAATCGATAACAAAAGAACGGGAATAGTAATCGATTTTCTAAAAAAAAAAAAACTCGATATGCGCGTGCTATACAGGGACTCCCAAAAAAAATTTCAAGTCTCTAGCTCTTATATGTTCTGATATCGACGCGTTCATACATACGGACAGACGGACAGACGGACAGACAGACAGACAGACGAACAGGGCTAAATCGACTCAGCTCGTCTCCCTGATCAAGAATATATATACTTTGTGGGGTCTGCCACGCCCCTTCTGCCTGTTACATACATTTGGCAGCTTAACAAAACCATTATACCCTGATTTCCCATTTTCAATGGGTTCACGGTATAAAAAAAATAATAATAATAAAAAACAAGTACAAGGAGTGTACGACTTAAACTTGTATGATTTTATGGCGCTACGAGTTGTTTCCGGGTGTATATCCTTGATGGCGTGATGGACCAATAAATGTACATTGACATCCTCAAAAAAAATTTGAAAATCAGAGCTGGGAAACTTGGTATAGAGTCAGATTTCTACTTGTCGCGATCTGAGAGTGCAGATGATCGGCCAGATTTAGTAATATTTTTGATGCACCCCTCGTATTTAAAACGGCCAATTACTGCTTGGATGTCAGACTTGGATCTGGACAATATTTTGGCCATCTTTGCATATGATTTTTGCTCCGCTCTGTGGAGCTGCAAGATCCGTCCACTTTTTTCTAGACTTAACTCTTATCGGGTCATATTTACGAAGAAGTTGGCCAATTTCGTCCAATCCAAGTAATGTACACCAAGTAGTATACATCTTGACGATATTGTAGACATGTTTCGAAAATCCCCGTTACTTCTAACAAGAACGTTGGCGCCAGACATTGGCGAGCAAGCAAGAGTACGTAGACTTTTGTGGAGTCAAATTCTTGAGTATTTTTAGTTTTTTAATAATAATATTAGACTAAAATAAAATGATGATATTATTTAAATGGTATTGTGTAGATAATAGATTACTTTATAACCCTGCATCAACATTTTTTTTGTTTGTCATAAAAATTTGACGAAGTTAGAGCGTGTTTCGTGAAAATGTTTCAAGAGTACGGTGACTTTAGTGGCACACTGTATATTAAATATGTTCACAATCTGTGCATTATATTAGTATTGGCATTATTTTAAGCTACAACATGCATACCAAATTTTCCAACATAAGAATTATTTCATCATCTTGGTAAATATTGCTTCAGTTAGAATTCTGTTCCTCGAATTCAGCAATTCGTATTAAATACATACATACATTGAAAAAGCAAATTTTTGACTAAATTTCGTAGTTTTGCGACTAGAGCTAGAGCAATACGCCAGTGACGTCGCGACGTAAAGGCGCCGCTGATCGTCGCCGCACACAAAACCCCGACGTGAAGACGTCGCTGCACAAAAAATATATTTCACAAGAAGTGTATTATTTTATCATCTTCCGTCGCTACTGCGTTACTTTGACGACAGCGACAAAATCAGTTCCTCGCTGCTCATTAGCAAAAAAATTAATTAGTGTGTTTCAAAAAAAAAAAAGAAAAAAAGTGTGTTAGAAGTGTTTCATTGAACTAAAATAAAAAAACAATATCAAAGCATTATCGGAAAGTGAAAAGTACAGAACTTGATGTCTGGACAGGATGGCTGCATCGAGCATGGATCTTGGACTACTAAAATTTTTCTGATTAAATAAGAAATAAGAGAAAAAAAAATATACAAATTTAAAAACACCGCACTATATACAAGTAAGTAAGAACAAATGTGTGTGCATCCATGTATTGAATAAAAACAGAATGTACATACATACGTATAAAACATGACTGATGTCTGTCCGCCGTTAGGCATGATAACTGCAACGCGCAAGAATCATACCAAGCTGCAGAATACAATACAATTTAACAATAGTTATGTGAAACAAATTATAACAATAATATTCTTCACAGAACAAGGAAAACGAAAGGAAGAAGATAAAAATTACGGGAACACAACATATACCGTAACTTTACTACCCTATATTACCACTAACACTGAGAGCAAAATAAGTAAAATCTAATTTAAAGTAAGAACCACATAGCCTACACATCTATTTCAATACACATATTACATATATATATCCATCACACACTAAATACATACACATACAATTACATAAATAATGTCAAAAACAACAACAACAAGAAGTGAAAAACGCACTGTTAACATAGCAGACAGGGAAGAATCTCCAATTTTTAATGTGTCATTGGATGAACGCATACCACCGCACACTGGTTGCGTCCACAGGCCAAAAATAAAAAATATCATCACAAAACCGGGTTTTCCGCAAATCTAACGGAATTTTCTAAAAATAGCATTGAAAGAATGAACTTGTGTACATTTTTGCAGCCCGTCTGAGCTTTGTTTGTACTTTGTCATTGCAAATTCGTACTTCAAAGTGATCAAACGTTTGACAAAGTGGTCCGATATTAATAATTTAAAATATTATATTAATAATTTGTGAGGAGCAATATATGTATGCACGTAGTAGTGTATATAAATACATGTAGTTGCTATGTGTTTATATGCACATACGTGCATATGTATGTTGCTCCACACAGCGACGCGAGTACTGTAGGAGCGGCCCTCGCGACTGGAAAGGGTCAGAGTCCGAAAGAGGGTTCGGCTCTTTCGCTCCTACAGATTCAGCAATTGGCTCGCGTCGCTCCCACGACGATCATCGGCGACCGTTGGCCGAGGTACCTTTCGTGGCCGAGTGAAAGTAGTGGATTCTTTCACTCGCACAGCCATAACGGTATTTCGGCCAATGAGCGGCTGCCACGCGATCAAGCGACATTTGCCGTCGCAAAAGATCGCGTGATGTTGCCGTTAAATCGGGCACGAGCGACAGACAGGCCCCGCTCCAGAGCCGAGCGAGGAGCCGTTAGAGCACGAAGCAGGGCCTGCGTCTGGGCTATAAAAAGGCGCCCGTGGCACAGTACAGGACAGTAAAAAAGTATCAAAAAGTGAAAGTGAACGTGAAAGTGCCGAAAGTCAACGCGAAGGTAGTGATCAACCAAAAGGACATCGAGGGATATCGAAGGACACCGATATCAAAAGGACATCGATATCAAGGACTTCAACAGATCAAGGACATCGTGGGAAAATCCAAGGACCAACAAGGACCTTGGTGAGTAAGTGAGGTAAGGAGTGAGTAAGTGTTCACGTAGCCGTGCGAAAGAGCGCGTCTTGTGTCTGAGGGGAAGCTGTGGTGTGTTGTGGATGATCCGAGCGAACTGCCGGAGCATACAGCGCAAATCCTGGCGCATCCTGGAGTGCGTGAACCACTCAACAGCTAACCAAGGCACAACCGCTCGTACAGCCGGAGTACGCTGAACGCATATCCTCTAATCCTGTGTACAGGTGTGCATGATAGGAGGCGAGTCCTTGCATATAGCAGGAGTACCTCAGGCAGGCATCGAATCTTGTGAATATCGTGAATTGTAAATTATAAGAAACACGTTCAAAATATATATCTCAACTCAAACCAAACACATTATCGACTACTTATTATCGCAGGGGCTTCAACAAATAAATTTGTTGGCACGAACACACAGTCGGCTGAAACTGGCCCGGCTTGAACTCGGGATAAACCGAAGGTTCGTTACAATTGGCGCCCAACGTGGGGCCCTGCGATAAGAAAGAAGTTTAAGGATAAGCGTGAGAATGGTGAGAGCTTGGGTATACAATTTGAAGAAAGAGGATGTGCTGCGTTACGGGGATGAGTTCGGGGTGAGCTTATCCGGCACATTGGATGTGATGCGGAGACAGTTCGGCGAGTGGGTCGAGGTGAATGAGGGAAGGATTTCTTATTTCCTCAGGATCGCTGAACTGGCCAACCTGCATGGACGCCGTTCATCACTGAGAGATGACGCCCCAACCGCCGTCGTGGAGGACGACGTGGATGAGGAGACCGCGAATGTGGCGCGGCTGTGTCTGCCATCCACTAGCGCGGCAGCGCGGCTGCAGGATTCCCAGCAAAGAGCGTGGAGGGCCACATCTACACCGCAACCGGAGATCAGGACGCGTGGGCCATGCGGCACAGCTCCAGATTATGCCAAAGTGGCCAAACAGGTGCGCGAATGGAGCTTTCGCTTCGATGGCACCACAAAGCCCTTGGAATTTCTGGAACAGGTCGAATGGTCAGCCGATACGTACGGTCTAGACCTGGACCTGATCCCAAGGGCGATGCCGGAGCTGCTGAAAGGCATGGCTTTGAAGTGGTACGTGGCGAACAACAGGCACTGGACGGCTTGGGCAACATTTGTCCGAAGCTTTCAGGAGTTTTTTCTGCCCAGAGACTACTTGGAGGAGCTGAAGGACGAAGTCAAACATCGGAGACAGATGGTGGGTGAGGTATTTCAGGTGTACATGGTGGAGATGCAGATCCTCATGCGCCCATTGCGCTATGAGGCGGACCGCGAGCTGAAGTTGATTTACAACAACAGCCTCCCCGATCTGCGCGCATATGCCCGCCCCTATCAGTTCCGGAGTTTGACGGAGTTGATGGCGTTGGCCGACGAGTTCGAGGATCTGGAGAAGGATCGAGAGAGACTGCGGCAACAGCAACGGTCAAATCGTACGCGGTTGATGGCCATGGACGACGCCGAGAGTCCACGAAGGATGACGGATGATGTGAGACCTCGTCCTGCGCCAAGGACAGGCGCGGCGAGCAGGACACACATCCCGAATCCGGCCAGGGCGTGTCGGAAGTGTGGCCAGGAAGGACACTGGGCTAGAGACTGCCGCAACGAGGTCCTGGCGTTTTGCTGGCAGTGCGGGCGAATAGGCGGGCGAACGTCTGCCTGCTGTCAGTCGGGAAACGACCAGCGACACCCGCCATCCAGGGGCGAGCGGGAGCAGCGTCTAGGAGCCCCCAGGCGTTAGTGGGCAGTCTTCAGGACGAAGACAGCCAGCTGACGGCGATCGTGGCCATTGGAGACGAGCAGCTGAAGGCCACGATCGACACAGGAGCTACGAGTAGCTTTATTAGCGAAAGGCTCGCTAATAAGCTCCGAGGAGCAGGCGTGTTGCGTGCCACACGGCGGCGCATACGACTGACGGACGGCAGCTGTAGTCAGGTGGACTCGCAGCTGGAAGCGAAGATCAGACTGGGGAGTCAGCAAATCCTTATCCCGTTGCTGATTCTGCCAGGAGTGATCGACGATCTGGTGCTGGGTTGGGATTTCTTGGCCGGCATTGGCACCACACTGGAGTGCGGTGGCTTGAAATTGGAAATCAAGCCCAGAAATCCAGAGACAGCCACACCATTGGAGGATAGGCTGTCAGTGGCTGCCGCCAGCCTGGAATTAGGCCCCGAGGCGCCAAAGATGGCACCTGAGGAGAGCCAACCACCACTCCATGAGGATATGGAGGTGGATGCGTTCCTGAGGCAAGAGCTGAAGAAGTTTCAGCATGTGGAAGGCACCACCAGGATCACCGAGCACAGGATCACAATGCAGGATAAGAGGCTCATAAAGCAGCGTTATTTCCCCAAAAATCCAAAGATGCAGGCGGAAATAAATAAACAAGTGGATGAGCTGTTGGCCAAAGGCTGCATTGAGCCCTCGAAAAGCCCACACAGCGCGCCGATTGTCATAGTCAGGAAGAAGACCGGGAAATGGCGGCTGTGTGTAGATTTTCGGCAGCTGAACAGCCGATCCATTAAAGATGCATATCCCTTACCTCGGGTGCATCATATTTTGGATCAGCTGCGAGAGGCACGCTACATCACCAGTCTGGATCTCAAGAATGGATATTGGCAAATACCCATGGAGAAATCCAGCCGGCCACTGACTGCATTCACAGTTCCAGGAAAGGGGCTATTTCAGTGGAAAGTGATGCCGTTCGGGCTGCATTCTGCGCCCGCAACGTTTCAGCGTGCGCTGGATCAGGTCATTGGTCCAGAGATGATGCCTCACGCCTTTGCCTACCTCGACGACATCATCGTCATCGGAAAGACGCGCCAGGAACACATAGATAACTTGCGAGAAGTGTTCCGGCGACTTCGAGCGGCCAACTTGAGTATCAACATCGGCAAGTGCGATTTCTTCAAGAAGGAGCTGAAGTACCTGGGCCACAAGATGACGGCATTCGTACGGACCCGGAAAAGGTAGCCGCGATTGCCGAGCTGAAGCCACCCTCAAACATCAAGGAGCTGCGTCAATATGTGGGAGTGGCTTCATGGTATCGTCGTTTTGTGCCGGACTTTGCTGCGAAAGTGCATCCACTCAATGCACTGCTCAAAAAGGGCACAAAATGGGAGTGTACGAAGAGCGTCAAAAGGCATTTGAGATGGTGAAAGCCAAACTGACGGAGTCGCCAGTCTTGGCATGCCCCGACTTTTCGAAGCCGTTTTGCTTGCAGACGGATGCAAGCAACTACGGGCTTGGGGCCATCTTGACGCAGACCTCTGAGGATGGGGAACGCGTCATCTCATATGCCAGCCGGACACTAAACAGTGCTGAGCGAAATTACTCGGCCACTGAGAAGGAGTGTCTGGCCATCATTTGGGGCATTCGGAAGCTCAGGCCGTACCTGGAAGGATACCATTTCGTGGTGGTCACGGACCACATGGCTCTGAAGTGGCTCAACTCCATTGAGAGCTCTTCAGGAAGGATTGCAAGATGGGCACTGGAGTTGCAGCAGTTCGATTTTGAGGTACACTACAGAAAGGGCAAGCAAAATGTAGTGGCGGATGCGCTTTCTCGGCAGCCTTTGAGCGAAGAGGCGTGCCGCTTGGTGACGAGCAAAGAGATGCCAGCTGGGACAGGATGTCGCTGGCTATCCAAGCTGCGCCAAGACGTGCACAAAAGCCAACAGAAGTTTCCAGACTATAGAGAAGAGTCCGGAAATCTGTACAGGCACATCCCGCATCAAGCTGGCCACGTGGATGTGGCTGCGTGGAAATTGTGTGTGCCAACGGGACGGCGCAAACAAGTTCTCGAGGAGAACCACGACGCAGCCACCGCTGGACACCTTGGGAGCCGGAAAACAATTGCTCGGGTGGCAGCGAGATACTACTGGCCAGGTATGTATCGGGATGTGCGGGCCTACGTGCAGCGTTGTGAGCTATGCCAGCGCTACAAGCCCAGTCAACTGCAGGCAGCTGGACAAATGCTCACCCAAATCCCAGAAGAGCCGTGGGCCACTGTATGCGCCGATTTTGTTGGACCGCTGCCAATATCAAAGCATGGGAACACCATGCTATTGGTCTTCATAGACCGGTTCTCCAAATGGACGGAGATAGTGCCACTAAGGAGCGCAAACACGGCGATAAGAAAGAAGTTTAAGGATAAGCGTGAGAATGGTGAGAGCTTGGGTATACAATTTGAAGAAAGAGGATGTGCTGCGTTACAGGGATGAGTTCGGGGTGAGCTTATCCGGCACATTGGATGTGATGCGGAGACAGTTCGGCGAGTGGGTCGAGGTGAATGAGGGAAGGATTTCTTATTTCCTCAGGATCGCTGAACTGGCCAACCTGCATGGACGCCGTTCATCACTGAGAGATGACGCCCCAACCGCCGTCGTGGAGGACGACGTGGATGAGGAGACCGCGAATGTGGCGCGGCTGTGTCTGCCATCCACTAGCGCGGCAGCGCGGCTGCAGGATTCCCAGCAAAGAGCGTGGAGGGCCACATCTACACCGCAACCGGAGATCAGGACGCGTGGGCCATGCGGCACAGCTCCAGATTATGCCAAAGTGGCCAAACAGGTGCGCGAATGGAGCTTTCGCTTCGATGGCACCACAAAGCCCTTGGAATTTCTGGAACAGGTCGAATGGTCAGCCGATACGTACGGTCTGGACCTGGACCTGATCCCAAGGGCGATGCCGGAGCTGCTGAAAGGCATGGCTTTGAAGTGGTACGTGGCGAACAACAGGCACTGGACGGCTTGGGCAACATTTGTTCGAAGCTTTCAGGAGTTTTTTCTGCCCAGAGACTACTTGGAGGAGCTGAATCGGAGACAGATGGTGGGTGAGGTATTTCAGGTGTACATGGTGGAGATGCAGATCCTCATGCGCCCATTGCGCTATGAGGCGGACCGCGAGCTGAAGTTGATTTACAACAACAGCCTCCCCGATCTGCGCGCATATGCCCGCCCCTATCAGTTCCGGAGTTTGACGGAGTTGATGGCGTTGGCCGACGAGTTCGAGGATCTGGAGAAGGATCGAGTGAGACTGCGGCAACAGCAACGGTCAAATCGTACGCGGTTGATGGCCATGGACGACGCCGAGAGTCCACGAAGGATGACGGATGATGTGAGACCTCGTCCTGCGCCAAGGACAGGCGCGGCGAGCAGGACACACATCCCGAATCCGGCCAGGGCGTGTCGGATGTGTGGCCAGGAAGGACACTGGGCTAGAGACTGCCGCAACGAGGTCCTGGCGTTTTGCTGGCAGTGCGGGCGAATAGGCGTGCGAACGTCTGCCTGCTGTCAGTCGGGAAACGACCAGCGACACCCGCCATCCAGGGGCGAGCGGGAGCAGCGTCTAGGAGCCCCCAGGCGTTAGTGGGCAGTCTTCAGGACGAAGACAGCCAGCTGACGGCGATCGTGGCCATTGGAGACGAGCAGCTGAAGGCCACGATCGACACAGGAGCTACGAGTAGCTTTATTAGCGAAAGGCTCGCTAATAAGCTCCGAGGAGCAGGCGTGTTGCGTGCCACACGGCGGCGCATACGACTGACGGACGGCAGCTGTAGTCAGGTGGACTCGCAGCTGGAAGCGAAGATCAGACTGGGGAGTCAGCAAATCCTTATCCCGTTGCTGATTCTGCCAGGAGTGATCGACGATCTGGTGCTGGGTTGGGATTTCTTGGCCGGCATTGGCACCACACTGGAGTGCGGTGGCTTGAAATTGGAAATCAAGCCCAGAAATCCAGAGACAGCCACACCATTGGAGGATAGGCTGTCAGTGGCTGCCGCCAGCCTGGAATTAGGCCCCGAGGCGCCAAAGATGGCACCTGAGGAGAGCCAACCACCACTCCATGAGGATATGGAGGTGGATGCGTTCCTGCGGCAAGAGCTGAAGAAGTTTCAGCATGTGGAAGGCACCACCAGGATCACCGAGCACAGGATCACAATGCAGGATAAGAGGCTCATAAAGCAGCGTTATTTCCCCAAAAATCCAAAGATGCAGGCGGAAATAAATAAACAAGTGGATGAGCTGTTGGCCAAAGGCTGCATTGAGCCCTCGAAAAGCCCACACAGCGCGCCGATTGTCATGGTCAGGAAGAAGACCGGGAAATGGCGGCTGTGTGTAGATTTTCGGCAGCTGAACAGCCGATCCATTAAAGATGCATATCCCTTACCTCGGGTGCATCATATTTTGGATCAGCTGCGAGAGGCACGCTACATCACCAGTCTGGATCTCAAGAATGGATATTGGCAAATACCCATGGAGAAATCCAGCCGGCCACTGACTGCATTCACAGTTCCAGGAAAGGGGCTATTTCAGTGGAAAGTGATGCCGTTCGGGCTGCATTCTGCGCCCGCAACGTTTCAGCGTGCGCTGGATCAGGTCATTGGTCCAGAGATGATGCCTCACGCCTTTGCCTACCTCGACGACATCATCGTCATCGGAAAGACGCGCCAGGAACACATAGATAACTTGCGAGAAGTGTTCCGGCGACTTCGAGCGGCCAACTTGAGTATCAACATCGGCAAGTGCGATTTCTTCAAGAAGGAGCTGAAGTACCTGGGCCACAAGATGACGGCATTCGTACGGACCCGGAAAAGGTAGCCGCGATTGCCGAGCTGAAGCCACCCTCAAACATCAAGGAGCTGCGTCAATATGTGGGAGTGGCTTCATGGTATCGTCGTTTTGTGCCGGACTTTGCTGCGAAAGTGCATCCACTCAATGCACTGCTCAAAAAGGGCACAAAATGGGAGTGTACGAAGAGCGGCAAAAGGCATTTGAGATGGTGAAAGCCAAACT
This sequence comes from Drosophila leonis, assembly GCA_035045365.1. Classification (NCBI taxonomy): domain Eukaryota; kingdom Metazoa; phylum Arthropoda; class Insecta; order Diptera; family Drosophilidae; genus Drosophila; species Drosophila leonis. The sequence continues at coordinate 433,251 of JAWNPC010000835.1, forward strand.
GACGGAGTCGCCAGTCTTGGCATGCCCCGACTTTTCGAAGCCGTTTTGCTTGCAGACGGATGCAAGCAACTACGGGCTTGGGGCCATCTTGACGCAGACCTCTGAGGATGGGGAACGCGTCATCTCATATGCCAGCCGGACACTAAACAGTGCTGAGCGAAATTACTCGGCCACTGAGAAGGAGTGTCTGGCCATCATTTGGGGCATTCGGAAGCTCAGGCCGTACCTGGAAGGATACCATTTCGTGGTGGTCACGGACCACATGGCTCTGAAGTGGCTCAACTCCATTGAGAGCTCTTCAGGAAGGATTGCAAGATGGGCACTGGAGTTGCAGCAGTTCGATTTTGAGGTACACTACAGAAAGGGCAAGCAAAATGTAGTGGCGGATGCGCTTTCTCGGCAGCCTTTGAGCGAAGAGGCGTGCCGCTTGGTGACGAGCAAAGAGATGCCAGCTGGGACAGGATGTCGCTGGCTATCCAAGCTGCGCCAAGACGTGCACAAAAGCCCACAGAAGTTTCCAGACTATAGAGAAGAGTCCGGAAATCTGTACAGGCACATCCCGCATCAAGCTGGCCACGTGGATGTGGCTGCGTGGAAATTGTGTGTGCCAACGGGACGGCGCAAACAAGTTCTCGAGGAGAACCACGACGCAGCCACCGCTGGACACCTTGGGAGCCGGAAAACAATTGCTCGGGTGGCAGCGAGATACTACTGGCCAGGTATGTATCGGGATGTGCGGGCCTACGTGCAGCGTTGTGAGCTATGCCAGCGCTACAAGCCCAGTCAACTGCAGGCAGCTGGACAAATGCTCACCCAAATCCCAGAAGAGCCGTGGGCCACTGTATGCGCCGATTTTGTTGGACCGCTGCCAATATCAAAGCATGGGAACACCATGCTATTGGTCTTCATAGACCGGTTCTCCAAATGGACGGAGATAGTGCCGCTAAGGAGCGCAAACACGGCGACGCTCCAAAAGGCATTTGGACGATTTGGAGCGCCAAAAGTGCTCATTACGGACAATGGCACTCAGTTCACGAGCCGGGCCTTCAAGGTTTTCTTGGAAGAGCTGGGTGTACGCCACTAGCTGACAGCGGCATACACGCCACAGGAAAATCCCACAGAGCGGGCCAACAGGACGGTGATGACGATGATCGCGCAATTTGCTGGCGACGATCAAAGGTGCTGGGATGAGGCGCTGCCGGAGTTGACACTGGCAGTCAATAGCAGCGTCTCAGCCTCAACAGGGTATACGGCAGCCTTCCTCACGCAAGGGCGAGAGCCAAGGTTGCCCAAATCCCTCTTCGACGCACAGACACTTGGTACAGGCCAGGAGGCACAGAGCTCAGTGGAGAGGGCCACAAAAATGGCCGAAGTATTTGAGATTGTGCGTCGAAGTTTGGAGAAAGCTGCTCAGGATCAGGCGCGGCATTACAACCTAAGGCGGCGGCAGTGGAAGCCGGCCCTAGGGGACAAGATGTGCCGCGGACGGATTCACAGCGAAACTGGCCCTCCGATATGGAGGACCATATACGGTGGTCAGTTTCATCTCCCCAGTTATCTGCCGGATCAGCTCGGAGGCAGATAAACGGAGCAGGACAGCTCATGTGGCGGATCTGAAGCCATATAGAGCAGAGGCGGGTGAGTCAGCGGCTAGTATATAAAAAAAAAGGGAGTGAATACACATAGCTATGTGTATTGCTACCAAAAGCAAATTTTATGCCTGAAAAATTTGTTCAAAATATATACAGGCGTAAAATTTGCTTAAACTAGCAGTTATCAGCGCTCACAAAATCAAAATCGATCAAGTTGCGCGCGCATCGGGGGAAGCACAGCCGACAACAACACCAACAGCTGTAAAATTGCGAGCTGAGAGAGCGCGCACCAACAACACCAACAGCTGCAACGGCGCAAGCCGAAAGCGCACACAACAACACCAACAGCTGCAAAAGTGCGAGCTGAGAGAGCGCGCACACAACAACACCCACATTCGTAACAGTGCGAGCTGAGAGAGCACGCACAACAACACCCACATTTGTAACAATGCGAGCTGAGAGAGCGCGCACCAACAACACCAACAGCTGTAACGGCGCAAGCCGAGAACGAGAAAAAGAAAACAACAACACCCACAGCTGTAACAGTGCGAGCTGAGAGAGCGCGCACCAACAACACCAACAGCTGTAACGGCACAAACCGAGAACGGAAAAAACAAACAACAACAACAACTCGGCGGGAGGCGAGTGAACCTTGTCAGCTGCGCAGCGATCGCTAGCGGACGAGGCGACACGAAGTTGTCAGGCCTGACATGCAAAACGGGCACTAACAACATCGCAGGGGCGATATGCGAAATGGGCAACAACAACGTCGCATAGGGCGACACACAAAACGGGCAAAAACAACATCGCATAGGGCGACATGCAATATATAGGGCATGTGCATGCGAAAAGGGAACGGGGTGAGGAAAGTCAGTGTAGCGGGGCGGCGTTCGGCTATTACCGTAGTCTGCGATAATAATGGCGGCCTGGAATTCAGCAATAGGATAGAGGATGCCAGAGCGAGAAACATAGATTGGAGGACCCGTTAGATGCTGCCGCCTACGCATACAGCGACGCGGCAGCATAGGGTATAAAAAGGGCATGTTGGCATAGGAGCGGCCTATTTCATCTTCAACACTATGGTCAACGCACGCGCAGACACCATCGACGTCGGCTCGGGACTGGGCATCGGGAGGGTGCACCCGGCTGATCCTCGCCTGCTGGCTAGCGATTCCGCTGGAGCGGCACGAGGAGCAGGCCGGGTGAGCACACCAGTGTCCAGGGTTCGAGCACGTCGAAGCCGAGTGCGTCTGCCCCCGGTGCGACTGCCATTTCATCCGAGGCGGCGCACGGCCAGGTGCCTTCGACGGCATCAGCCGTACTTGGAGCTGGAGCCATCGTCCAGCGAGGAGATGGCGATATCGGGCGCGGGCTCATGGTCGCCGGCGAGTTCATCGACGGAAGGACGGCCATGGTCGCCCCCGACCTGGAGCAGCGCGGAGGAAGCAGCGGAGCCAGCGGCGGACCCCGACATATGGGATGAGTCGCTGTACTCAGATTGCGTCCGCAATGGGAGGTATTCTCCGACGCATTCGCCGTGGCGGCCGCCGAGGCCTCCGACACCACATCCGATGGCCATCGACAGCAGCGACTCAGAGGAGGAGGAGCAGGAGGAGGAGGAGTAGGAGGTGCCTGAACCGCCGCAGGTCACGTCCAGGTATGAGGAGCAGGTGAGGGGAGGGATGTTGGAGCATGAGGTTCACCTCACTATCCGGTGGAAGGAGCCACAAAATCCGTGGCCCCACGGAGGAGTCTTTTAACAGTGTGCGTAACCTACGGAGTCATTTAACAGTGGGTGGACCACTCAACTTCGTATTTGCTCGGCTCGGTCGGTTTAGGTTCAGACAGTAAAATTATGGTCCGGCAAAATCAGTGCGCTGCGAGCGCTCAACCGAAATGGTCACATTCTCATATGAAGAACTACTATATGCTATTTTTCCTTCCTCTCTCTCTCTCTCTCTCTGCTCTCTCAAGTACATATATACGTATGGCGTACACACAACCAGCAGCGTACCCAAATTGAAATTCGTTCGTCGAGACGTTTCATTCTTTCCCTTCTGAGAGAAGGGTATACCAAATTGTTGAAAGGGTGTGCCATGCTCATGCAAAATGCTTACAATTTCATTATTATTTGTGTGAAGGGTATGAAAGCGTTGGTGCGCTTAGCAAATATGTTTTTGAGACCAGCATGCACACACACCCAGTCCCTTGCTTACATACATACATATATGAGAATGTGATTTTGCCGGACCATAATTTTACTGTCTGAACCTAAACCGACCGAGCCGAGCAAATACGAAGTTGAGTGGTCCACCACGCACAAGTTTTTCAGTGTGGAATAACTTTGTTCTAGTTGACGCATCTATGTGTTGTATGGTTAGTGGCAGAACGGAGCGACGCAGATCGGAGCGACGCAGAACGGAGCGACGCAGAATGGAGCGACGCAGAACGGAGCGACGCAGAACGGAGCGACGCAGAACGGAGCGACGCAGAACGGAGCGACGCAGAACGGAGTAACGCAAAACAGAGTGGAGCGCCAAAATTCAAAACACGAAGTTTTCGTGTTTTTCCCGAGGGAAGAGGGGAGTGTGAGGAGCAATATATGTATGCACGTAGTAGTGTATATAAATACATGTAGTTGCTATGTGTTTATATGCATATACGTGCATATGTATGTTGCTCCACACAGCGACGCGAGTACTGTAGGAGCGGCCCTCGCGACTGGAAAGGGTCAGAGTCCGAAAGAGGGTTCGGCTCTTTCGCTCCTACAGATTCAGCAATTGGCTCGCGTCGCTCCGGCGACGATCATCGGCGACCGTTGGCCGAGGTACCGTTCGTGGCCGAGTGAAAGTAGTGGATTCTTTCACTCGCACAGCCATAACGGTATTTCGGCCAATGAGCGGCTGCCACGCGATCAAGCGACATTTGGCGTCGCAAAATATATCGTGATGTTGCCGTTAAATCGGGTACGAGCGACAGACAGGCCCCGCTCCAGAGCCGAGCGAGGAGCCGTTAGAGCACGAAGCAGGGCCTGCTTCTGTGCTATAAAAAGGCGCCCGTGGCTCAGTAGGGGGACAGTCAAAAGTAATAAAAGTGAAAGTGAACGTGAAAGTGCCGAAAGTCAACGCGAAGGTAGTGATCAACCAAAAGGACATCGAGGGACATCGAAGGACACCGATATCAAAAGGACATCGATATCAAGAACTTCAACAGATCAAGGACATCGTGGGAAAATCCAAGGATATCCAAGGAAGATATCTCGGACGCCTATTAAGGATCATAGGCAACCCAGCGAGGACAAAGGATCATCAGCTGCCACCAACAAGGACATTGGTGCGGTGCAGCTGAACCTAGCGCTAGAAGTTGGCGAAACCTGGAACAGGAGTGAGTAAGTGTTCACGTAGCCGTGCGAAAGAGTGCGTCTTGTGTCTGAGGGGAAGCTGTGGTGTGTTGTAAGCGAATCCAGCCGTAGGAGTGGGCTGTAAGTGATCCGAGCGAACTGCCGGAGCATACAGCGCAAATCCTGGCGCATCCTGGAGTGCGTGAACCACTCAACAGCTAACCAAGGCACAACCGCTCGTACAGCCGGAGTACGCTGAACGCATATCCTCTAATCCTGTGTACAGGTGTGCATGATAGGAGGCGAGTCCTTGCATATAGCAGGAGTACCTCAGGCAGGCATCGAATCTTGTGAATATCGTGAATTGTAAATTATAAGAAACACTTTCAAAATATGTATCTCAACTCAAACCAAACACATTATCGACTACTTGTTATCGCAGGGGCTTCAACAAATAAATTTGTTGGCACGAACACACAGTCGGCTGAAACTGGCCCGGCTTGAACTCGGGATAAACCGAAGGTTCGTTACAAATTTAATAAATGTTTATTTAAAGATTAATTTGATCAATTCAAACATTTTTGTGTGATTTTGAACGTCTTAACCTTTTTTGTGCATTTTGTGTACGTCTTTTTTATGTTTACTAAAAGTTTTAGTTGTGTTGCCCCCGGATGCCCCCATTGAGAGTGCCATCACTGTATTTGTCAATGTTTTAAGGTAATAATCATGAAAAGTTTAGTTGCTAAAAGTTGCTAATTAGCTTATATTCATAAATAAACTAAAGTGGTCTTATTTATTTTCATGGGACAAATATTCACCGTTATCAGTTGATCTTTGTGTTGTTGGTTTCGTTTCCGTTTTCGTCGTTTGTTTTGTACCTTTTCTTACATTAAATTTACTGTACTAATTTATGTTTGCTTTGCACATTTTATTTTTATTGTATAGAAGCATCTTATAACTGTGTGTTTTCACGCATCCACATTTTTTATCTTTGGTGCAAAGAAAAAGGCACGAATGCCGAAAAAATGCAAGGCATAAATAATTTGCTGGCACTAAACATAAAAAACAAAGGTTACGAAGTCAATACGATTGACCTTAAGAAATGTATTCAGTACATTTGCAAAAAGATAGTTGCCTTCTGGATTCAGTACAAAAGAATTAGAAGTTTAGTTGTACAATACCAATCTGAATGGCTAAAAACTAAAGTTTTTATTGTCCTGAAGCCTACTGGTAGTGCTCAACAAATTGATCTGAGTTCTAGTCGTGGACGGCCCAAAATGGATTTTGTTGAGTCCTCAGAAAGGACACAACGTCGCCGAATAGCCCTACTACAAAAGCATGATGAGTCTGCAGCTTCTGTTTTGCGCTCATCTGATTCTCAGTCAAGCCTTAATGCAACTGAAATGAATATTGAAAAAGTCTTGTCGCTTGTCGTCGACATTGGGTTGTCCAAACACCAATACTTGGTCATTAGATCATTTATAAATTCAGAAGTTTCCTATAACTTATTGCCAAGTTACGAAAAAATTCTTAAGTTAAAAACATTGAGATATCCAAACAATATTGTTGTAGACGAAACACATGCAGAAGTGGAACTACAAAGTCTTTTAGACAACACGGCTTCAAGTATTTTAGAGCTTCAAAAGAATTTAATTGAATCCGGTTCTTCGAATATTTCTTGCACATTTCGTACTGGATGTACGCTTTGGCAAGTACGATCGGGAGAACTCAAGTCTGTTATTGTATTAAAGAAAAAACATCAAATTCAAGCGGAGTTTCGAGAGAAAATGGGGTTACTGGTCGATACGCCAAAGGATGGAGGTAGAGGAAACTCCAACGATGGCAATACTACCAGGAAATTTTTCAGTAACCCAAGCTTAGCATCTCAGATTACAGGCATTGATGAAGAAGTTATTGCCCGATGCGCTACGATACTGCAAGCCTTAGCATCAGGATACAAAATAAATATAAAACAAGTAAGAAAACTCTAGTCGGGTGTACCCGCCTAGGAGATCCCCTGAACCCCGTCCGATATGCGTTTTTAAATATATTCCGTATCTTGTATACATTACAAACTTATACAAAATTTAATTAAATTGCTAATCTTGCACTTTCACAATCAAATAGTATGTTTTTTTTTTTAAAGAATTTAATATAATTTTTAAAGAGTAATAATAATTTAATAAAAGAAAAAAATAAAAAATTAAGAATATACGACATACGATTTAACATCGGCTGGGTTTGAACCCAGACCTGCAAGGCACGGCGTGCCCCGCTTCTATCAACACCGCCACTGCACTGCTTAGACAAGCAGTAGCGAATTTGAAACTAAAGGCAGTTAAGAATTATAACAAAACTTAAGCAGTCAGCTGTAATTGTTGTGATTCTTAGAACAGACAAGAATGCTCGCATTCGAATGTCTCAATGTATGTGTGCACATGTATAGAACAAATTAAAACGGGGGTGGGTTTCTGGTCACAAGTTGCAATTGACAAAACGTTTTGTTTAATTACTTTACTTAATGGATTTCAATGAAATTTTCAGCATATGATCTAAATATTATATTGAATATTTGTCAGTTGTCTAAAATTGCAAAGTCATTCACATATTGGCTATATTTGCAACTAAACTTCAATTTGAAAATTTTTGTAAAATTTTTAACTAATATTCAAAATATAACAAAAACCGAAATTGTATAAAATATAAATGAAACTAAATGCAAAATTTGGAGACTCTAGCTCAAAAGATGTAAGAGATATAATTTATTAACTTCATTTCGATGAGGTTTTTAATCGATAACAAAAGAACGGGAATAGTAATCGATTTTCTAAAACAAACTCGATATGCGCGTGCTATACAGGGACTTCCAAAAAAAATTTCAGTCTCTAGCTCTTATATGTTCTGATATCGACGCGTTCATACATATGGACAGACGGACAGACGGACAGACGGACAGGGCTAAATCGACTCAGCTCGTCTCCCTGATCAAGAATATATATACTTTATGGGGTCTGCCACGCCCCCTTCTGCCTGTTACATACATTTGGCAGCTTAACAAAACCATTATACCCTGATTTCCCATTTTCAATGGGTTCAGGCTATAAAAATTCGAAAAATTCGCACTAGATACAGCGAATAAATTAATTGAAATGTATCCATGGTACTACCTTCCAGTAACAGTGCATAAAATTTTAATTCATGCACCAAAGGTTATAGAGCACGCTTTGGTTTCGATTGGAAAGCTCTCAGAGAAAGCTGCAGAGTCAAACAATAAAGAAATTAAAAAGTGCCGGCTGCATACTAGGAAGATGTCTCGTATACTGACAAATACAAATTTAATTAAAATGCTGCTTTTGAAATCAGACCCTTTTATAACAGGTCAAAGAAATCTGCCAAAGAATCAGAAATCCACTTTTAAACTCGTACTGCGTAGGATATACACGAGTATACATTTCAAATTTCAGATCTCTAGCTTTTGTGGTTTGCGAGATCACTGCGTTCACACGGACGGACGGACGGACGGACGGACGGACGGACGGACGGACGGACAGACGGACATGGCTATATCGACTCAGTTTGTCGAGCTGATCAAGAATATATATACTTTATCGGGTCTGCCATGTCTCCTTCTGCCTGTTACATACATTTTCACAAAAACATTATACCCTGATTTCCCATTTTCAATGGGTTCAGGGTATAAAAAATGGAATCACGAATTTTTTAAATTATTTATTGCTGGAGCGGAGGGGGGGGGGGGGAGGGGAGTTTCCCTTTCACAAATATTTACTGTATGCTATCTAAATTCATCTCTAATACCCAGAAAAAAATTTCAGCTCTCTATCTTTACGGGAAGTATTTTTGGCCACCAGCCCCATATAAGCGCAACCAGTGTGCACCGGCTCAAGAAGCCAATTCAAACATGCAAAATATAACAGGTAGCTTCAAAATCTCTGATGTAATAAAAACAATGCCTACTTATGATGGAAATTCAGAAGAATTAGGAGAATTTATTACAAATGTTGATGAAATACTTTTGTTTATAAAAGGCTCAGAACAAACAGGATGATTTATTTTAGGAGCGATAAGAAACAAAAAAGTCCCACTAAATTTTGTATCGAACAAGAGTAATATTAAATTGGAACGATATAAAAAATACACTTGTAAGACACTTTTCGGACAAAAGGACAAAATCTGACTTAATTGCTGAACTGGGTATTTTAACAACACAGAGTCACCCTGTAGAAACTCTTTACGAAAAGGTTACCAGCATACAGAGAGCTTTAATAAACATTGTCGACGAAAAGGAAACTAATCCAACAGTGCGAGAAAAAAACAAAAGATTTGTTTATAAAACAATACTTACCGACATTTCTAAGAGGGTTATGAGGACCATTAGGACGCATTATCCGAGGAAGAGACCCAGAGGAAGAGATATTCGATTAGGTAACGAATTAGTTATTTCAAATGGCTTATATTCGGCAACAAATAATTTTAGCATAATGGAAATTACTAACTACGCAGACACCGAAAAAGTCATTTATTTTGATCAACCGTTAGTAGTAACTCCATACATAAAGGAACAATACATCGAGGTAAATTTGGCTTTTCAAAACGCTTCAAATACAGTAACGAGCTCATTTAATTTTCAAGAAAAAATAAGAACCAATCAACTAAACACTGAAGAAATAGAATTTTTAAAGAAACTTTGTTTAGAATTTGCTGAAATATTTTACAATGATAAGAACCACAAACAGTGTTAAACATAACATTCCTACAATAGACGACATTCCTCTTTACACAAGACCATATAGATATGGGTTTAATGAAAAAAAGAAGTAAAAGCTTAGATAGAAAGACTTCTTAATCAAAAAATCATTAGACATAGTCATTCCCCCTGGAGTGCGCCTGTATGGTTAGTACAAAAGAAATTAGATGCAACAGGACAAAACAGGTGGAGATTAGTAGTAGATTATAGGAAACTTAATGAAAAAACCATAAAGGACAAAAATCCCATGCCAATAATTAATGACGTTTTAGACAAATTAGGAAAAGCTAAATATTTTTCATTACTAGATTTAGCCAGTGGTTACCACCAAATTGAGATGCATAAAAATGACATTCCAAAAACAGCATTTTCAGCAGAAGGAGGACCTTAAGAGTTTGTAAGAATGCCATTCGGCCTTACTAATGCCCCGGCAACTTTTCAAAGAGTAACGGACTCTTTGTTTGGAAATATACTTGAACGATATTACGACGACGATATTATTATATTTTCATCCTCATTACAAGAGCATATTCGAAATTTAAGAAATGTCTTTTAAAAAAATAAGAGCAGCAAACTTAAAGCTACAAATAGACAAGTCTGAGTTTTTAAGAAAAGAAATGGAGTATTTAGGACATGTTGTAAGTTCAGATGGCATAAAACCAAACCCATCCAAGATTGAAGTAATAAAGAAATTTCCTTTACCTAGGACCCAAAAACAAATCAAATCCTTCTTGGGGTTAATGGGTTATTACAGAAAATTCATAAAAGATTTTGCTAAAATAACTAAACCCCTAACTAAACAATTGAAAAGGAAAAATAAAGCTATTATAGATGAACTGATTTATCCTGATTTTACCAAGCCGTTCATATTAACAACGGATGCTAGTGATTTCGCTTTAGGGGCAGTATTATCTCAAGGAACGCTGGGAACAGACAAACCTGTGTCATTTGCTAGCAGAACTTTATCTGATACTAAATCAAACTACTCCACGGTTTAAAAAGAGATGCTTGCCATAATTTGGGCAATAAAACATTTCCGCCCCTACCTTTTTGGCCAAAAGTTTAAAATCAGACCACAAGCCTCTAACTTGGCTAATGAGTTTTAAGGAACCAAATTCAAAATTGGTAAGGTGGAAATTAAGATTGTTGAAATATGATTATGAGATCATATATAAAAAAGGGTCGCTGAATGTGATTGCAGATGCATTGAGTAAGACAGAAATAGATGTAAATATAGGTGAGAGTAAGTCAATTGATGCAACCTGTGGAGAAACTATACATTCTGCACAAGAAAATTGGGATATTCATTTCAGAAAAACCATTTATGAAATTATTTTTAAAGAATCCGCTCAATCAAATATTAAAGTAGAAGTGCCCTTCAAAAACAAAAGAAGGCGTACCATTTTTGAGCCCAGTTTTAATGAAGAAGTAATGACAAAACTGTTGAAATCCGTTTTAAAGCCGAATAAAACATACTCAATACTTGCAACAGACACAATATTTCAAATAGCATGTGTATTTAAAATGTATGCAGATGACGTAAAACTCTGTCTATCGTATTCTAATTCACTCGATCATCTACGCCTACAAGATGATCTTAATTAATTTAATTTAAACTGTTCTAAATATATGACAATGACCTTCAGTCGTACTATTCCATATATTGCTAATTATTCAATTAATAATGACTCATTACAGCGCATTTTTTCAGTCAAAGATCTTGGTGTACTCTTCGACTCAAAACTTAGTATTAATACTCATATCTCAACCATCATAAACGAAGTCAAACGTGTGCTCGGCTTTATTAAACGTTGGGCTAAAGAGTTCAATGATCCCTTTATAACAAAACTACTTTATATTTCGCTGGTACGCCCGACTTTAAAATATTGTTCAATTATATGGTCTCCTCAGCATAAATTGTATCAGGATCGTATTGAATCTATTTAGAAACAGTTTTTACTCTTTGCACTACGTGATCTAAACTGGGACCCTAATCTCCGTTTACCGTCTTACCATAGTAGGCTTCTTCTTATTGATCTTCCATCATTAATCAATCGTAGAACAATCCTGGGGATTGTTTTCCTACATAATTTGATTATTGGTAATATTGATTTATCCCGTCTGTTAATGCAGCTTAATTTTTCTGTTTCTTCCAGAACAACCAGACACTTTCGTCCGCTGTATCTACCATTGTGCACATCGGATTATTCTTTGCACAGCGCGTTTCACGTTTTATGCGTTCATTATAATAAGTTTTACCACGTGTTTTCCTCAGAACTCTCTCTTCTATTAATAAAATCTTTACTTTCAGGTCATCTTTGGGGAATCACACACAATACCCAGGAGTAAGCAGGTCATAAATTTGATGATCTGGCAAATCTCCAACATTGTGTAGTGATTTCCCAATCATTTCTATTATTTTTTTATCTCTCTACTCCTCATTCTGTTCATAACATTTTTTTTATCTATTAATATTTACTTAAAAATTTTACTATATTATTTTATTTATAATTATACGTAAGATTCAATAATATATATTTTAAGTTTCCATTAACACTTTCTATCTTTCATAGTTCAATAATACCACTGACCATACACGTGGCTGTGATTTGAAGCATAGCTGGCCGGACTGGCAAAAAAAAAATACCCCCATCGGGTTGGTGGTATTATTGAAATATTTTTCCTGTTCTTATTTAGGCTATACTTTATACTTGTTTAGTTTACCTATTAAGTTGACTCTCGTTTTGTCAATATCCTTTTGAATAAAATAAAAAAAAAACAAGTAAGAAAACTCTAGTTGGGGGTGCCCGACTAGGAGATCCCCTGAACCCCGTCCGATATGCGTTTTTAAATATATTCCGTATCTTGTATACATTACAAGCTTATACAAAATTTAATTAAATTGCCAATCTTGCACTTTCACAATCAAAAAGCATGTTTGTCAAAAAGTAGTTTTTTTTAAAGAATAATATTAATAATAATTTAATATAAAAAAAAATAAAAAATTAAGAAAATCTGACATTTCCCCACCTGGAGTCGAACCAACATCTACTGATCAAAGCGCATTGTGTGTGTGAAAACATAAAATAATAAAAAAGTTTTGACATCGACGAGGTTTGAACCCAGACCTACAAGGCACGGCGTGCCCCGCTTCTATCAACACCGCCACTGCACTGCTTAGACAAGCAGTAGCAAATTTGAAACTAAAGGCAGCTAAGAATTATAACAAAATTCACGCAGTCAGCTGTGATTGTTGTGATTCTTAGAACAGACAAGAATGCTCGCATTCAAATGTCTCAATGTATGTGTGCACATGTATAGAAAAAATTAAAACGGGGGTGGGTTTCTGGTCACATGTTGCAATTGACAAAACGTTTTGTTTAATTACTTCTCTGATACTTAATGGATTTCAATGACATTTTCAGCATATGATCTACATATTATATTGAATATTTTTCAGTTGTATAAAATCGCAAACTCATTCACATATTGGCTATATTTGCCACTAACCTTCAATTTGAAAATTTTTGAAAAATATACAACCAATATCCAAACTATAACAAAAACCAAATTGTATAAAATATAAATGAAAATAAATGTAAAATTTAGAGACTCTAGCTCCAAATATGTACGAGATAGAATTAAAAAACTGTATTTCGATAAGGTTTTTAATCGATAACATTAAAACGGTATAAGTTATCGATTGTTTGAAACAAACTTGATCTGCGCCTGCTATACAGGGACTTCCAAAAATTCAAGTCTCTAGCTTTTATAGGTTCTGAGATCGACGCGTTCATACATACGGACAGACGGACGGACGGACAGACAGACAAAAGGACAGGGCTAAATCGACTCAGTTCGTCACCCTGATCAAGAATATATATACTTTATGGGGTCTGCCACGCCTCCTTCTGTCTGTTTTCATTTAACAAAACCATTATACCCTGATTTCCCATTTTCAATGGGTTCAGTGTATAAAAATAAAAAATACTTTGCTCATAGTCAACTTTACAAGGTTTTAAGGTGCACAGAATTTTTAAAAGAAGTTATAACACCCGGCGATCAGCAAAAGGAAATTAGGGAATATCACCTTAAAAATAATCATAGAGGGATCGATGAAACATGCGCTCATTTAAAACGATCAGTATATTTCACCCACATTAAACAAAAGATTTCACAAACAATCAATAATTGCGACATATGTCAAACAATGAAATATGACAGACAACCCCAAAAATTCCCATTTCAAGAGCCCGAAATACCACAACAGCCATTAGATTTAATTCACATGGATATATATTCAATTAGCCATGAATATATATTAACAATAATTGACGAACTATCAAGATTTGCTACCGGTTACACCATACCTGCTAGGAACTGTATCAATGTTGTTAAATCAGTCAAACATTTTATTTGTACCTTCGGAATTCCAAAGCTGATAATTTGTGACCATGTACCAGAATTTGCGGGAAACATTTTTGTTGATTTTTCAACAATCTTCAAGTAACTCCACGGTGGAACGGTTTCACTCATCCCTAACAGAAACTTACAGAATCATATTTGATTTGAAAAAAAGAAACAGTTTACCTTGCACACACGAAAAGATATTGTGGGAAGCATTGACCACGTCTAATAATGCCATTCACTCAGGCACAGATTATACGCCATTTGAATTATTTTCAGGTAGAACACATATTTTTAATAAAACAGCTAATTTTACCAACGTACACGAATAATTACAAGAACTAAATTTATACAAAAGAAAGTTATACCCAGAAGTAGTTCAGCAATTAATCGACAAAACACAAAAACGCACAGCTATTTAAAAAAAACAAGTAAGAGTGCTCTAGTCGAGATTGCTCGACTAAGAGATACCCTGAACCCTGGGAAGATGCGATATTCATATCATTTTACGCTTCTTTTATATATACATATACACAAACAACACATACACACACACACACACATGCACACGCACGCACAAGCACTTTCTCTGCTACTGCGCAATTTACGCAGCGACTGCGCGCGGGCTGCCCTTGGGCTGCAGTATGGGCTATATTTTGGAGACTTATTTGTTGAATAGGTTTGATTCTAGATGGACTTTCGTAAGCAAACTTTTAGAGCGTACTAATGACATTTATATGTATGTATTTGCCAAAACACAAGTCTCTAGTATTTGAAATACGTTTTTTTTTTAATTTGGGGAGAAGGGGGCGTGGTATCCAAAATCCAAAAATTGCAAAATGTTTGTACCCATTACACAGATATACACAGTAAATTTTAAATCTATAGCTCTAACGGTATTCAAAAACGAAGAAAAGTTATCGATTTTGATCGAAAATAAGGAAATGGGATGAGATATCGAAAAAAAATGATAAACTCGTACTGCGTACACGAGTATGCATTTCAGATCTCTAGCTTTTGTGGCTTGCAAGATCGCTGCGTTCACACGGACAGACGGACGGACGGACAGACGGACATGGCTATATCCACTAAGTTTGTCGAGCTGATCAAGAATATATATACTTTATGGGATCTGCCACGTCTCCTTCTGCCTGTTACATACATTTTTATAAAAACATTATACCCTGATTTCCCATTTTCAATGGGTTCAGGGTATAAAAAAAAAAACAAAACTAACCCAGCACAACTTTACGAAGACGAAATTATTTTTCGATAAGAAAATAGAAGAAATAAATTACCACCTCGTTTTACAATACACAAAGTACTGAAAGACAAGGGACCTACCTTCATATAAAAAAATAAAAAATTCATAAGTAAAAAATAAAACGTATAACTAGAAAGCCGAATAACTCATAGTCATATACCTAGGGACACGATATCGAATGTAAAGTATCGATCATGTACTCATGAGTAGTATCACTAACCATACAACATGTATGTTGTACACAACATGTATGGTGGTAGTATCAAAAGAAAAGCATCGTACTCATAAAAATATCGGGACGAAAGTATCGATGTAGCAAGGTATCGAGTTTATATTTGGGCCAAATGCTTATTAATTCATGTTACATTTTTATGTATTTTTTTAACATTATTTTTAAATTTCCCACTCCTCCTCCGTAAAATCGGCTAAGAACAGCAGCTTGTCAAGCCGTTTCGGTGAAAGTCGGTTGCGAGTTTTTGTAATAGTACTTCCAGCATTAGAGAACAAACGTTCAGAGGGCACAGATGTCGCAGGAATTCCCAAATATATCTGGGCCAGATGGTATAGTTTTGGATATGCCACTTTCATGTCATCCCATTCTTTTTAAGGGTCGATAGAAAGTGGTGAAACCTTGACAGACAGGTACCGACTTATTTCGTCATTATATGAAACGTTCATTGCATAACTTGATTTTTTGTGCAGCTTCTCTGTGTGCGCCAACTTCTTATGAAGACTCCAAAAATCGTATGTTGGTACTATGGAAGAATCACTTTTTCAGGTATTTCCTGATGTTTTTAGGGTTTTGAAGCAAATCTTGCATATCACCTCGTCTTTACATGTTTTGGTAAAGCATACATACATATGATATACCTATATGTATATGTCGGCGCACACTTAGTGTGTATGGTTGTGAGTGTGCGTGTGTGAGTGTATGGGTATACATTTTTGGGTATTTCACCATAAAAGACTATTTCATCATAATGGTAATTATTGCATCAGCCTCTATTTGTCTTGTGATTGGCTATTTGCATTCTGTTGCTTTGAGAAGTACCGTTTTAGCGGGGCGACAGCGTTCTGTCGCTGTTGCCGAGTGTGGTTCGGTGGAAGACGCGCACAAGAATTGTGCGTCTCGAGTTCAGTTGTTGTTAGAACTCGAGTGCGACCGAAACTCGCTGCGCTAACGAAAATGGACAAAGAAAAGAATAGTGCTGCAACATATATATAATTAAACCCAAAACAAATAATAAGATAGGAAAAAAAAAAAATTATAAAATATGAAACTTATACTATACTTATGTTACAAATTTTGAAACATACTTGAATTGTTATACTTATGTTATGTTGCAAAAATTGAAACAAAAGATATAACAAAAACAAAATTACAATTTTAAGAACATATGGAATCGTATAAATAAGAAAAAACAAGTAAGAACGTTGCAGTCGGGCGCAACCGACTGCGTGATACTCTGTTCCCATAGGGGCTTCTGGCATATTACATTTTAAAGTTTATCTTAATTTGTTAAAGTCGCCGCTCGAATTAGCTTCTGACTCAAAATAACTATATATTTATTAAAATTCTAAAAATATATATATGTAAATGAGTAAAATTTTTATAAATTATGGCTCGCTTCAATCGTTTGTATGAATATGATGATTTTATTAGCTAGACAAAAAAATATAACTGCACCATGCATTTTATAATTTTTATGCAAAGCAGTCTGTTAACTTAAGAGTGTTCTGTTGATTTGAAAGTGTGATTGATTTTCTTTACATAACCAATTGAGTCTTTTAACAGTGCCACTTGGGAATCGTCTGAAGCATTGCCAACATACGAAAATAACGAAATAACTGACCTAGGCTATGGAAAACTATATTAATATTAGGTGGTCAATTATTTAAACATTAAATCGAAATACATATATTTATATGTCTCTTACAATTTTTTCTGCCTACTTAGCAAGAAATTAAGCTTATTTATGTAGGCGGTACATGCTTATGACTAATTCCGCTATGTAAGAATATTGCAGTTTAGCGCCACCTACCGGATTATTCTTGTGATGGTGATTCTGCTGCAATTTTAACTCAAGAGCTCTGCAAAATAAAATTGCAATTTGCCACGCCCCCAGTGGTCGTAGACATGTAATTTTTGGCCAATTCTTAGAAGGAGTCTAAATTGACGTAACATCAAAATTTGGAAGCTTACCTTCCAAAAATGTGGAAATTACAGGGTATTTTTCGGTGCGCCACGCCCTAAAGGGCCGTAACTTTTTTTGGGTCATCGATAAAGGAGGTCACCAGTAACTCAACTAGCCAATTTTGAAGCTTCTAGCTGTAAAACTTAAGGAGATATAAACTTTTGCGGTTTGTCACGCCCCCTATGGGCGTAGATATATCCGCCATATCTTTTTGATCGTGGGTTGTCAACGCGAGTATATATTCCAAATTTCAAGTCTCTAGCATCAATAGTGCTCGAGATATAGAAGAATATGTATAAATCACTATATAGTCAGATCCGATTTGCCACGCCCCCAAGAGACGTGGATATATAATTTTTTCATCGATCTTTATAGGATCTTAACAGTAACTTACATGCCAAATTTAGGCATTCTAGCTCTAAAACTGCAGAGGATACAGTTTTACCCGATTTGCCACGCCCCCAATGGGCGTAGATATATCCGCCATACCTTTTTGATCTTGGGTTGTCAACGCGAGTATACGTTCCAAATTTCAACTCTCTAGCACTTCAACTAACAGGGTTTCTGACATACCGGAAAATGCATTTTCCGATTTGCCACGCCCCTAGTGGGCGTATCGGGAAAATCTTAACACTTTATAATTCGAGGGTATACACGAGTTGTGTTCCAAATTTCAAGTCGCTAGCTTCAATAGCGTCGAAATGGTTTGCGTTCATACGGACAGACGGACAGACGGCCAAACGGCCAGACGGACAGACGGACAGACGGACGGACAGCGAGACGGACATTGCACAAAACCAATATACTCTTTTTCCCTTTGGGAACAGAGTGTAAAAATAAGATACAAATTTAAATTAAAAATGTCTCTACGTGGAACTAAACAAGCTGAAAAGGATGGATAAATACTTCAATGGTGGATACTTTAAACCTTTTAGTTCTCATTCAGACCATATCTTCGTTCTGGCCTTCACTTCAATCTAGGAGGGGAGGAGTTACCTGCCAGTCACAGTACCACACATACATGTGCATGTGCACACATACATGTCGCTGAGTGAACAACGACAACATATACACTTAACGAATAAAGATCATTCTGTTGCGTATTCTCAAAAAAACAAGACGTGTTTATTTTTAATTGTAGTAAGCTCAATCTTACCGGATTGATAACTCGCGCCAACGATCTGCGATGCAACTTTGCACAGCGGGGTGAAAGCTCCGCGGTGTGGGGAGTTGCATAGCGTGGGCGGACGAGCGGCTCGAGCTCGAGGTGAAGTTAGGGGGTCTTCGGCGGGTATCGAGAAAAGGTCGATCTCGGCGCGATGAGCGAACGATAAAGGGAATTCGGTTTTTTGCACGCGACGAGCATCACCGGAGAAAAGGAAAAAAATTGGCAAGCGCCAAAAAAAAGAGATGGTAGAAAAGCGTGAGTAGCGGTGCGGCAGAGCCGCGCAATTAACCATATATTAAAGAATAACCACCTACATAATTAGAAATAAAAGAAATGTTTATTAACGGAGAAAAGCATGTGTTGTTTTCCTTCGATAGCCCTCATTAACAAGAATAACTAAATCTAACCCTCCCCTTTTGGTCTCAATCGGTCGGCGTGGCGAATCCCGCTGATAGACAGAACCAAAAATAAAAGTAGATACCAACTTTGGTAGCACGGACGAGGCTAATTCCCGTTCGCCGAGTGGATAAGCCCCGGCACAAAAGATTCAATGTGTTTTACAAATATCTTGCTAGGGTCGGCCCTGGTCAGATTTAGACCTGCCCGGCTGTGGAAAAACTAACTTTACAATCTACAAAAAAACTTATTATTGTGCATGGGTTGCTTGTATATAGGTACATGTATATATGTATATATGTAAATATAAAAGAAGCATAGAATGTTTGGAATATCGGCTTTTCGCAGTTTTCAGGGGATCTCCTAGTCGAGGAGTCTTGACTAGAGCACTCTTACTATAGGGGTTTATGGGCCAATCACTACTACCGGGCAACATAAATATCGCTTAGTATTACCAATTTAAAAAAAAACAATGATGTCCGCTCTTTGAAACGCTGGCGGTCCTTGCGCTTTTTGTTGTGCTGTCGACCGATGTACGATTTTGGGTGCGCTGCCGGCTGACTGTCTTCCTTATCGCCGCCACAAGTGTCAGACATTTTGAGCTGTGTTGCGGGCAACTTTGTTCGGTTGATTTGTTATACCCTGAACCCATTGAAAATGGGAAATCAGCGTATAATAGTTTTGTTAAAATGTATGTAACAGGCAGAAGGGGGCGTGGCAGACCCCATAAAGTAGTCAAACGCGAGCATTCTTTACTGTTCTTAGAATCAGAACACTTACAGCTGACTGCTTGAATTTTGTTATAATTCTTAGCTGCCTCTAATTTCGAATTTACTACACACACACATTGGCGGTGTCGGTGTAGAGGTGATGCGCTTTGATCAGTAGGTGCTGGTTCAATCCTGGTGCGGAACTCTCGGATTTTCTTAATTTTTTATTTTTTCTTTATTTATCCTTTTATTAAATTAATATTACTATTATTCTTAAAACAAAAACTACTTTTTTGACAAACATTCTATTTGATTGTGAAAGTGCAAGATTGGAAATTTAATCAATTTTTTTATAAATTTGTGATAGAATCATGATTTTTTGGAATTCAATTGACAAATGGAACATTTTTCCCGTTTTGTAGTTCTTTTTTCTCATATTGCAAATTTATTCAATTTTAACATGCCATATGTACACTTATTTCGATTCATCTGTTTGATTCTGGCCCTCTGGTTAATTATCTGTCAGATGGCATCAAAAAATTGAAAAAAGGTTTTCATCACTTTTTGTATTTTTGCTACGTTCTGTAGGCAGACACCTTACTGTGTGTCGTCCAGTCACAGTGAGTCAGATCTGGGCATCCAAAAATCCGTTCATAAGTAGCGATATGTAAGCTGGGGCGTTATCGTGGCGCAAAAGCCAATTTTTGTTCTTCCACAAATCCGATCGTTTCTAGCGGATTACTTCACGCAAATTGCACAATACTTACAGATAATATTCCTAACTAACAGTTCTACCCTGTGGAAAGAAATCAGTAAGCAGCTAAAATCTTTCGCTTTTTCGGTCTTGATTCGGGCGCTAGCTACCATTGAGATAATTGAGGTTTGGTTTCCACGTTATAATCATAAACTCTAGATTCGTCACTGTTTATGACCCTTTAAAGCAAATTTGGGTCATTGCGGACAGAGTACAACATCTCATTAGCAATGGTAAGGCGCTGCTGTTTTTGCTCAAAATATGTACATATGTATGTCAGCATACGTCAGCGACTTATGTACTAACATATCGCCACAAAATTTCAACAAGTAAGAACGTTGCAGTCGGGCGCAACCGACTGCGTGATACTCTGTTCCCATAGGGGCTTCTGGCATATTACATTTTAAAGTTTATCTTAATTTGTTAAAGTCGCCGCTCGAATTAGCTTCTGACTCAAAATAACTATATATTTATTAAAATTCTAAAAATATATATATGTAAATGAGTAAAATTTTTATAAATTATGGCTCGCTTCAATCGTTTGTATGAATATGATGATTTTATGAGCTAGACAAAAAAATATAACTGCACCATGCATTTTATAATTTTTATGCAAAGCAGTCTGTTAACTTAAGAGTGTTCTGTTGATTTGAAAGTGTGATTGATTTTCTTTACATAACCAATTGAGTCTTTTAACAGTGCCACTTGGGAATCGTCTGAAGCATTGCCAACATACGAAAATAACGAAATAACTGACCTAGGCTATGGAAAACTATATTAATATTAGGTGGTCAATTATTTAAACATTAAATCGAAATACATATATTTATATGTCTCTTACAATTTTTTCTGCCTACTTAGCAAGAAATTAAGCTTATTTATGTAGGCGGTACATGCTTATGACTAATTCCGCTATGTAAGAATATTGCAGTTTAGCGCCACCTACCGGATTATTCTTGTGATGGTGATTCTGCTGCAATTTTAACTCAAGAGCTCTGCAAAATAAAATTCCAATTTGCCACGCCCCCAGTGGTCGTAGACATGTAATTTTTGGCCAATTCTTAGAAGGAGTCTAAATTGACGTAACAGCAAAATTTGGAAGCTTACCTTCCAAAAATGTGGAAATTACAGGGTATTTTTCGGTGCGCCACGCCCTAAAGGGGCGTAACAATTATTTTTGGGTCATCGACAGAGGAGGTCACCAGTAACTCAATTAGCCAATTTTGAAGCTTCTAGCTCTAAAACTTTAGGAGATATAAAAGGAAATTTTGTGCAAAATCTAGATATTCAGATCCGATTTGCCACGCCCCCAATTGGCGTAGACTCTTTATTTTTGACCAATCTTTGGAAGTAGTCGAAGGTAACATAAATGCCAAATTTGGAAGCTTACGTTCGAAAAATGTGGAAATTACAGGGTATTTTTCGGTGCGCCACGCCCTAAAGGGCCGTAACTTTTTTTGGGTCATCGATAAAGGAGGTCACCAGTAACTCAACTAGCCAATTTTGAAGCTTCTAGCTGTAAAACTTAAGGAGATATAAACTTTTGCGGTTTGTCACGCCCCCTATTTGCGTAGATATATCCGCCATATCTTTTTGATCGTGGGTTGTCAACGCGAGTATATATTCCAAATTTCAAGTCTCTAGCACTTCAACTAACAGGGTTTCTGACATACCGGAAAATGCATTTTCCGATTTGCCACGCCCCTAGTGGGCGTATCGGGAAAATCTTAACACTTTATAATTCGAGGGTATACACGAGTTGTGTTCCAAATTTCAAGTCGCTAGCTTCAATAGCGTCGAAATGGTTTGCGTTCATACGGACAGACGGACAGACGGCCAAACGGCCAGACGGACAGACGGACGGACAGCGAGACGGACATTGCACAAAACCAATATACTCTTTTTCCCTTTGGGAACAGAGTATAAAAATAAGATACAAATTTAAATTAAAAATGTCTCTACGTGGAACTAAACAAGCTGAAAAGGATGGATAAATACTTCAATGGTGGATACTTTAAACCTTTTAGTTCTCATTCAGACCATATCTTCGTTCTGGCCTTCACTTCAATCTAGGAGGGGAGGAGTTACCTGCCAGTCACAGTACCACACATACATGTGCATGTGCACACATACATGTCGCTGAGTGAACAACGACAACATATACACTTAACGAATAAAGATCATTCTGTTGCGTATTCTCAAAAAAACAAGACGTGTTTATTTTTAATTGTAGTAAGCTCAATCTTACCGGATTGATAACTCGCGCCAACGATCTGCGATGCAACTTTGCACAGCGGGGTGAAAGCTCCGCGGTGTGGGGAGTTGCATAGCGTGGGCGGACGAGCGGCTCGAGCTCGAGGTGAAGTTAGGGGGTCTTCGGCGGGTATCGAGAAAAGGTCGATCTCGGCGCGATGAGCGAACGATAAAGGGAATTCGGTTTTTTGCACGCGACGAGCATCACCGGAGAAAAGGAAAAAAATTGGCAAGCGCCAAAAAAAAGAGATGGTAGAAAAGCGTGAGTAGCGGTGCGGCAGAGCCGCGCAATTAACCATATATTAAAGAATAACCACCTACATAATTAGAAATAAAAGAAATGTTTATTAACGGAGAAAAGCATGTGTTGTTTTCCTTCGATAGCCCTCATTAACAAGAATAACTAAATCTAACCCTCCCCTTTTGGTCTCAATCGGTCGGCGTGGCGAATCCCGCTGATAGACAGAACCAAAAATAAAAGTAGATACCAACTTTGGTAGCACGGACGAGGCTAATTCCCGTTCGCCGAGTGGATAAGCCCCGGCACAAAAGATTCAATGTGTTTTACAAATATCTTGCTAGGGTCGGCCCTGGTCAGATTTAGACCTGCCCGGCTGTGGAAAAACTAACTTTACAATCTACAAAAAAACTTATTATTGTGCATGGGTTGCTTGTATATAGGTACATGTATATATGTATATATGTAAATATAAAAGAAGCATAGAATGTTTGGAATATCGGCTTTTCGCAGTTTTCAGGGGATCTCCTAGTCGAGGAGTCTTGACTAGAGCACTCTTACTATAGGGGTTTATGGGCCAATCACTACTACCGGGCAACATAAATATCGCTTAGTATTACCAATTTAAAAAAAAACAATGATGTCCGCTCTTTGAAACGCTGGCGGTCCTTGCGCTTTTTGTTGTGCTGTCGACCGATGTACGATTTTGGGTGCGCTGCCGGCTGACTGTCTTCCTTATCGCCGCCACAAGTGTCAGACATTTTGAGCTGTGTTGCGGGCAACTTTGTTCGGTTGATTTGTTATACCCTGAACCCATTGAAAATGGGAAATCAGCGTATAATAGTTTTGTTAAAATGTATGTAACAGGCAGAAGGGGGCGTGGCAGACCCCATAAAGTAGTCAAACGCGAGCATTCTTTACTGTTCTTAGAATCAGAACACTTACAGCTGACTGCTTGAATTTTGTTATAATTCTTAGCTGCCTCTAATTTCGAATTTACTACACACACACATTGGCGGTGTCGGTGTAGAGGTGATGCGCTTTGATCAGTAGGTGCTGGTTCAATCCTGGTGCGGAACTCTCGGATTTTCTTAATTTTTTATTTTTTCTTTATTTATCCTTTTATTAAATTAATATTACTATTATTCTTAAAACAAAAACTACTTTTTTGACAAACATTCTATTTGATTGTGAAAGTGCAAGATTGGAAATTTAATCAATTTTTTTATAAATTTGTGATAGAATCAAGATTTTTTGGAATTCAATTGACAAATGGAACATTTTTCCCGTTTTGTAGTTCTTTTTTTCTCATATTGCAAATTTATTCAATTTTAACATGCCATATGTACACTTATTTCGATTCATCTGTTTGATTCTGGCCCTCTGGTTAATTATCTGTCAGATGGCATCAAAAAATTGAAAAAAGGTTTTCATCACTTTTTGTATTTTTGCTACGTTCTATAGGCAGACACCTTACTGTGTGTCGTCCAGTCACAGTGAGTCAGATCTGGGCATCCAAAAATCCGTTCATAAGTAGCGATATGTAAGCTGGGGCGTTATCGTGGCGCAAAAGCCAATTTTTGTTCTTCCACAAATCCGATCGTTTCTAGCGGATTACTTCACGCAAATTGCACAATACTTACAGATAATATTCCTAACTAACAGTTCTACCCTGTGGAAAGAAATCAGTAAGCAGCTAAAATCTTTCGCTTTTTCGGTCTTGATTCGGGCGCTAGCTACCATTGAGATAATTGAGGTTTGGTTTCCACGTTATAATCATAAACTCTAGATTCGTCACTGTTTATGACCCTTTAAAGCAAATTTGGGTCATTGCGGACAGAGTACAACATCTCATTAGCAATGGTAAGGCGCTGCTGTTTTTGCTCAAAATATGTACATATGTATGTCGGCATACGTCAGCGACTTATGTACTAACATATCGCCACAAAATTTCAACAAGTAAGAACGTTGCAGTCGGGCGCAACCGACTGCGTAATACTCTGTTCCCATAGGGGCTTCTGGCATATTACATTTTAAAGTTTATCTTAATTTGTTAAAGTCGCCGCTCGAATTAGCTTCTGACTCAAAATAACTATATATTTATTAAAATTCTAAAAATATATATATGTAAATGAGTAAAATTTTTATAAATTATGGCTCGCTTCAATCGTTTGTATGAATATGATGATTTTATGAGCTAGACAAAAAAATATAACTGCACCATGCATTTTATAATTTTTATGCAAAGCAGTCTGTTAACTTAAGAGTGTTCTGTTAATTTGAAAGTGTGATTGATTTTCTTTACATAACCAATTGAGTCTTTTAACAGTGCCACTTGGGAATCGTCTGAAGCATTGCCAACATACGAAAATAACGAAATAACTGACCTAGGCTATGGAAAACTATATTAATATTAGGTGGTCAATTATTTAAACATTAAATCGAAATACATATATTTATATGTCTCTTACAATTTTTTCTGCCTACTTAGCAAGAAATTAAGCTTATTTATGTAGGCGGTACATGCTTATGACTAATTCCGCTATGTAAGAATATTGCAGTTTAGCGCCACCTACCGGATTATTCTTGTGATGGTGATTCTGCTGCAATTTTAACTCAAGAGCTCTGCAAAATAAAATTGCAATTTGCCACGCCCCCAGTGGTCGTAGACATGTAATTTTTGGCCAATTCTTAGAAGGAGTCTAAATTGACGTAACATCAAAATTTGGAAGCTTACCTTCCAAAAATGTGGAAATTACAGGGTATTTTTCGGTGCGCCACGCCCTAAAGGGGCGTAACAATTATTTTTGGGTCATCGACAGAGGAGGTCACCAGTAACTCAATTAGCCAATTTTGAAGCTTCTAGCTCTAAAACTTTAGGAGATATAAAAGAAAATTTTGTGCAAAATCTAGATATTCAGATCCGATTTGCCACGCCCCCAATTGGCTTTGGAAGTAGTCGAAGGTAACATAAATGCCAAATTTGGAAGCTTACGTTCGAAAAATGTGGAAATTACAGGGTATTTTTCGGTGCGCCACGCCCTAAAGGGCCGTAACTTTTTTTGGGTCATCGATAAAGGAGGTCACCAGTAACTCAACTAGCCAATTTTGAAGCTTCTAGCTTTAAAACTTATGGAGATATAAACTTTTGCGGTTTGTCACGCCCCCTATGGGCGTAGATATATCCGCCATATCTTTTTGATCGTGGGTTGTCAACGCGAGTATATATTCCAAATTTGAAGTCTCTAGCATCAATAGTGCTCGAGATATAGAAGAATATGTATAAATCACTATACAGTCAGATCCGATTTGCCACGTCCCCAAGGGACGTGGATATATAATTTTTTCATCGATCTTTATAGGATCTTAACAGTAACTTACATGCCAAATTTGGGCATTCTAGCTCTAAAACTGCAGAAGATACAGTTTTACCCGATTTTCCACGCCCCCAATGGGCGTAGATATATCCGCCATACCTTTTTGATCTTGGGTTGTCAACGCGAGTATACGTTCCAAATTTCAACTCTCTAGCACTTCAACTAACAGGGTTTCTGACATACCGGAAAATGCATTTTCCGATTTGCCACGCCCCTAGTGGGCGTATCGGGAAAATCTTAACACTTTATAATTCGAGGGTATACACGAGTATGTGTTCCATATTTCAAGTCTCTAGCTTCAATAGCGTCGAAATGGTTTGCATTCATACGGACAGACGGACAGACGGACAGACGGACGGACAGCAAGACGGACATTGCACAAAGCCAATATACTCTTTTTCCCTTTGGGAACAGAGTATAAAAAAAAAAATGATGTCCGCTCTTTGAAACGCTGGCGGTCCTTGCGCTTTTTGTTGTGCTGTCGACCGATGTACGATTTTAGAAGCGCTGCCGGCTGACTGTCTTCCTTATCGCCGCCACAAGTGTCAGACATTTTGAGCTGTGTTGCGGGCAACTTTGTTCGGTTGATTTGTTATACCCTGAACCCATTGAAAATGGGAAATCAGCGTATAATAGTTTTGTTAAAATGTATGTAACAGGCAGACCGGGGCGTGGCAGACCCCATAAAGTAGTCAAACGCGAGCATTCTTTACTGTTCTAAGAATCAGAACACTTACAGCTGACTGCTTGAATTTTGTTATAATTCTTAGCTGCCTCTAATTTCGAATTTACTACACACACACATTGGCGGTGTCGGTGTAGAGGTGATGCGCTTTGATCAGTAGGTGCTGGTTCAATCCTGGTGCGGAACTCTCGGATTTTCTTAATTTTTTATTTTTTCTTTATTTATCCTTTTATTAAATTAATATTACTATTATTCTTAAAACAAAAACTACTTTTTTGACAAACATTCTATTTGATTGTGAAAGTGCAAGATTGGAAATTTAATCAATTTTTTTATAAATTTGTGATAGAATCAAGATTTTTTGGAATTCAATTGACAAATGGAACATTTTTCCCGTTTTGTAGTTCTTTTTTTCTCATATTGCAAATTTATTCAATTTTAACATGCCATATGTACACTTATTTCGATTCATCTGTTTGATTCTGGCCCTCTGGTTAATTATCTGTCAGATGGCATCAAAAAATTGAAAAAAGGTTTTCATCACTTTTTGTATTTTTGCTACGTTCTGTAGGCAGACACCTTACTGTGTGTCGTCCAGTCACAGTGAGTCAGATCTGGGCATCCAAAAATCCGTTCATAAGTAGCGATATGTAAGCTGGGGCGTTATCGTGGCGCAAAAGCCAATTTTTGTTCTTCCACAAATCCGATCGTTTCTAGCGGATTACTTCACGCAAATTGCACAATACTTACAGATAATATTCCTAACTAACAGTTCTACCCTGTGGAAAGAAATCAGTAAGCAGCTAAAATCTTTCGATTTTTCGGTCTTGATTCGGGCGCTAGCTTCCATTGAGATAATTGAGGTTTGGTTTCCACGTTATAATCATAAACTCTAGATTCGTCACCGTTTATGACCCTTTAAAGCAAATTTGGGTCATTGCGGACAGAGTACAACATCTCATTAGCAATGGTAAGGCGCTGCTGTTTTTGGTCAAAATATGTATGTATGTCGGCATACGTCAGCGACTTATGTACTAACATATCGCCACAAAATTTCAACAAGTAAGAACGTTGCAGTCGGGCGCAACCGACTGCGTGATACTCTGTTCCCATAGGGGCTTCTGGCATATTACATTTTAAAGTTTATCTTAATTTGTTAAAGTCGCCGCTCGAATTAGCTTCTGACTCAAAATAACTATATATTTATTAAAATTCTAAAAATATATATATGTAAATGAGTAAAATTTTTATAAATTATGGCTCGCTTCAATCGTTTGTATGAATATGATGATTTTATGAGCTAGACAAAAAAATATAACTGCACCATGCATTTTATAATTTTTATGCAAAGCAGTCTGTTAACTTAAGAGTGTTCTGTTAATTTGAAAGTGTGATTGATTTTCATTACATAACCAATTGAGTCTTTTAACAGTGCCACTTGGGAATCGTCTGAAGCATTGCCAACATACGAAAATAACGAAATAACTGACCTAGGCTATGGAAAACTATATTAATATTAGGTGGTCAATTATTTAAACATTAAATCGAAATACATATATCACGATTGAGGAATACTAGGTTATGCAAAGCGGTCTGTTAAGTTAACAGTGAAACGTCACTTTATCAGAAATTGGTGCGCGCGCTCTGATCTTTGTATGAAAATCAACCGAATTTGACACTGTTATCTATATTAAAGCCAGTAGACAAAATAAAAACGTAAACTGTTTTTTATTACCAGTTATATATAGATTCTTTAATCGGAAAATATAATGGTTTTATTATTTTTGTTTGCTCTAAACCGTTTTCTATGCAGTTATCGCTCAAGTAATCCGTTGACCGCTCTTACTTTCGTGTTGAATAGCTTTTACTTTATTTTCCAAGACTTTAAATTGAAAAAACTGAATAGTATTAATAAGTATTATTCGTTTTCCATCAATCCACATCATTATATCTACCACTTTCCATAATTATATTGAGAATCTGATGGCCAAAGATGCTGTGCAGCATTGGTAGCTTCTGCCAAGATCTCTGGAGCTGGTTCAGGCTGATTATCTCTTTCTTTGGGCTTTAAACAAACATTCATACGCAGAGTCCGAGTTTTTAATTGCTGCACTACGTTTTATTTCATTCTTTCGTATGTTTCTGACATTTCTGCAGGTGTGCGAAGCAGGTTTATTGATGCACCTTCAACGTGTATTATACTAAAATATTTAGATAGATTGTCATAAATAAGCATTACTTTATGGCGAAAACTCAGTGAACACTGTCTATTAACCATTATTCCTGACATATAATCTATTTTGGGCATATAATTGCTGCTGCCAAAAGACCCCACAGCTTTTGCCATTATCTACATATTTTTGGTATTTTTAGGAAGTAAAAATAAGGATTGACTATTTTAATGGTGTTTACTATAAAAATTAGCTTTTAAATACTTTATTTTGTTTGCTTTGGAGCATTTGCCCGATCTCAGTTTAAGTGCCCGCCAAACTTCACCTGGGATAACAGAGCACAAAGTGATAATGTGACGTCACAACAAGTCTGTTAGTTAACATTAAAAGTAACGGAACTCGTCTTTGCGTAACCTACGGAGTCATTTAACAGTGAGCGGCGACAACAATAGCGGTAGCAGCAGCGGCAGCAGCATAAAGAATATGTACAATTACAACAGAGACTCAAAAAATAAAAAGCACACATTCAGTGAGAACTCAACATTCAAACTAACCAGATGTTCTTTTTTTAAACCACACTAACACATACATATACATACATTTACTTATTATTACCTAATAATAACTAAAAGAGAGCATACTGGTAATTGGCGCAGCCGGTAGGATCTGAATTTACAAGGTAAAAAAAAAAATCCCACTTGTGCATATACAAACATATTTCATAATTACTTCACATATGTATGTATTCACATACATACATGTATATATATATGTAAGTATCTTGTATGACGTATGGAATCAAACGCTGATAACCGTACAACATTCAAAAAAAAAAAAAAAAAGCATTGTGAAATCAATCACTTATATTAACTTCTGCTACAACATAATTACAAATTACAACATACAAATCTAAAATAAATATGCTGTGATTGGACCGGGTCAATCGTTGATAACTGCTTCTATCCCAACATTATTAAATAGAATTAAAATGTGCATATATACGTATGTATGTATATAAATATTTATGTATGCATATGTACTCACATATGTACATGTATATGCATACATGTGTATGTGACCATCTTGTAGTGTGATGTGTGGAATCAAACACTGATTGCCGTACATCATTAATAAAAAAATAAAAAAAAAAATAAAAAAAAAAACACACATACATACATATGTGTGTATGCGTGTACATACATAACTACAATTTCATCATTAATTTTACAATAGCAGTGCCATAATTCTGCATTTTGTCGCTTTCTGTCGCTGACGACACTAACGAAAATTTGGCTGGCGCCGCTATTCTCAAATCAGAATTTTCGACTTTCGTCGCAGACCTAACAGCTATGCGTATTTTGGTCGCCACTAACGACACTATAGAGCCTACTATGTCTGGCGCCACTATACTGCTCTTCAGCACAAACCTAATACCCAAAACTGACCTAGCGGAATTT
Organism: Drosophila leonis; assembly: GCA_035045365.1. Lineage (NCBI taxonomy): Eukaryota > Metazoa > Arthropoda > Insecta > Diptera > Drosophilidae > Drosophila > Drosophila leonis. The sequence continues at coordinate 464,023 of JAWNPC010000835.1, forward strand.
GATTTCGGTTACCGACTAAATACATATATAACATACGCTACTAATCTGCCTATTGGCACTGTCACTGTCCCTCATTTCCTCGAAAAACAAAAATGCCTGGCACCACCAATTCATACGACAAAGCTACAAAATATGTAGCTTGTAGTCAAAGACACCAAGATCAGTTGCGACTGCGAAATCAATTGCGACACAGAGCTCGAACTGAAAAGACGTATGTAACTTATGTGAACACGTAAATAAACCAAAAGTATAAAAGTGAAAAGAATCTATACAGTTTACAAAACTTTCTAATATAAAATTTTGACTCAGCAACAACAAACAATGTGAGTAGAAAAGTCTATAAAATCAAAAATTGATAATTATATGACTTAACTATAACATTTAAAATAAACATTACAGAAACAGACACAAAAAATTATAACAACACAGGAAAGAAAATAAATACTTATATAAAAAAAAAAAAAAAAAAAAAAAAATTAATTTATTAATAAACAAGACATTTGTATCTACACATATTTACAACAAATGTCGAAACAGACACAAAATTCTCAAACGATTGTAACAAGAAGTTCAACAAGAAACAATAACAATAGAAATAGCCACACAGCTAATACTACTAATATACTTATGGACTCACCCCAAACTTGACTATGACCAATACCCCGACATCCCTAAACCCTACCGATATACTAGCTTTTATTAAAGAAATACCCTCCTTCGATGGAAATCCCAGCAAACTACAAGATTTTATCACAAATATCGAAGAAATTACCACCCTCATTCAAGATTTTGAGACACCATATCACTCACTACTATTAAGAGCCATAAGAAATAAAGTAATAGGTAGAGCGAATGACGTCTTAGGATTGTCAAAAACAGACATTAAATGGGAGAACATAAAAGCTAATTTAATTCAACATTACGGTTACAAAAAGAGCGAAGCCATACTAATTCGAGAACTACAAACAATTCCAGAAAACTTGTCTCCCGGACAACTTTTCTACAATATACTAAGAGTCAAAGCCCAATTGATAGCTATAGTAAAAAACGACAACCAGAACTCTGACAGCAGAAACAGACTTTATGACGATATATGTTTAAACACATTTTTAATGAATCTCAGAGAACCATTTAAAACCTTAATAAAATCTAAAAATCCAAAAAACATAGAGGAAGCATATGAATACTGCCGTGAGGAGAAAAATTTTTTATTCACAAAAACCAATAAATAATAATTATAAGAAACAAGTTACACCATATTCACGTAAACAAACTACAATAAACCCGACCAACAACAGCTTTTACCGTAATAATTTTAACAATAACAACAAGAATTACGACAACCCCTCAAAAACCCAGTATACTAATAACAATCAAAAAAGACATAATCCTCCAAACCCTTTTAACTCAAATAATAACAATAAAAATCAACTACATAATATTAACAATAACCAAGTTTCAGCCGAACTTTGCAATATTAGCGACTCAGAAAATTTTCGGGAAAATGCCTCCCAGAACCAAAAGGATATTTAACGAAAAATACACATGGTTCGACACTGCCTTTTATTTGGATAAAATCAATCACAAACTATCCCATCAAATTTCTAATCGATACAGGGTCAACAAATTCTTTCATAAATCCAACTGTAGTCACCAACAAAGACCGAAAAACACTACAAAATCCCATTACGATACGAACAGTCTTAAATCAACACGTCATCCGAGAAAAAGTCACAATCAACACACTTAGAGAATTTGAAGAACAAATAGAAGCAGACTTTCTCCTATTCGATTTCCACCCTTACTTTAAAGGACTTCTAGGAATGGATTTCCTAACCAAACTGCAGGCCAATTTCAACCTGGCCTGTCTTTACTTAAAAACACCAAAATCTTCTCTCAAAATTTTTACCCAAGACAACCCAGTAGCTGAAGTATACGTCATCCCAGCATTATCAAAAACGTTAGTAACTCTGCCCGTCCAGTTAAAACAAGGACATTTTTATACCCAGCAGATATTTTATAACAAACATTTAGAAATATCAGGAGGATTATATAACTCATCAAACTGATTAAGCCGCATAGAAGTTATTAACAGTTCATCGGAAGATCAAATATTATGCTTGGAGCAACCACTAGAAATCATTCCGTATGACACAGATAAATTTCTTGAAATGAACAATATAACTTCAGATAACCAAATTCCTCAAAATACTTCTAAACACATTAACATACCCAGAACAGACCATCTAAACTCAGAAGAGAAATCTAAAATTATACAACTATGCAACAATTACACAGACCTTTTTTACGATGATGATCAAAAACTAACATTTACTAGCAATTTTAAACACTACATACGCACAACAGACAATACGCCAGTTTACGTTAAGCAATATCGTTACCCCTACTCCCTAAAACAGGAAGTTAAAGAACAAATAGAATCAATGCTCAAACAAAATATAATCAAATCTAGTTATTTCCCTTGGAGCGCCCCAGTTTGGGTCGTTCCCAAAAAATCAAACCCCCCAGACAAACAAAAATGGAGATTAGTAATTGATTATCGTAAACTTAACGAAAAAACTATCTCAGACCGCTATCCCATACCAAACATAAACGATATCCTTGACCAACTTGGCAAATCCTGTTATTTCACAACCCTTGATTTAGCCAGTGGATTTCATCAGATCGAAATGCACAAGGAAGACAGAAACAAAACAGCTTTCACAGTCGAAGGGGGCCACTTTGAATTCGTCCGTATGCCTTTCGGGCTAAAGAATGCACCTGCGACGTTCCAAAGAGTCATGGATTTCGTCCTGCGAGACCTTATAGGATCCATTTGCCTAGTATACCTCGATGACATTATAATTTTCTCACCATCCTTACAACAACATCTGGTAGACATAAAAAAGTATTTGATAGGCTTAGATCCGCAAATTTTAAATTGCAAATTTCTAAATCTGACTTTTTACGAAAAGAAGTCACTTTTCTTGGCCATATCGTAACACAAGACGGGGTCAAACCAAATCCCGGTAAAATAAAATCCATCCAAGAGTTCCCTGTACCAAAAAATAGAAAACAAATCAAATCATTCCTAGGTCTTCTCGGGTATTACCGGAAATTTATTAAAGACTTCGCTCGTATAACAAAACCACTAACCAGACAACTCAAAGGGACAAAACCAATCACTATTGACGAAGAATTCTGCGACACCTTCAAATTTTGTAAAACATTACTTTGTAACAACCCAATACTAACTTACCCTAACTATAACGAGCCCTTCATACTAGCAACAGATGCTAGCAATTATGCTATCGATGCTGTCTTATCCCAAAAATTATCAGGAAATGACAAACCTATTGCCTATGCTAGTCGCACACTATCCGACGAAGAAATCAGATATTCAACTACAGAAAAAGAAATGCTTGCAGTTCAATGGGCAGTGAAACATTTTAGACCGTACTTGTTCGGTAAAAAATTTATCTTAGTTTCCGACCATAAGCCACTAACGTGGAATACAGGACTGTTTTCAAACAACGACAAAGTAGCACGCAGGAAACTACAATTACTAGAATATGAATATGAATTTATCTATAAGAAAGGCTCACAAAACGTTGTCGCAGATGCCTTAAGTCGTATTCAACCTGAACAGACATTAACATTAACGATATAGAAATGAAAAATCCCAATAATGAGTCAACATCTCCAATCCTTATTTTAACAGTTGATAAACCTCTGAATGACTTTACATTACAAATTCTCCTATCTGAAGGGTATCCTGCAACTGATAAAATTTCTGTACCCTTCAAAAATAAACTAAGGCACACTATAATAGAAGCAAATTTTAATACAACCATCATACTAGAAATTCTAAACAAAAAATTAAAACCAAACAAAACATGTGTAGTTTATACTTCAGATCATATATTTAAAATACTCCAGGAAACATATATAAAACACTTCTCCAATAATAAATCATTCAAATTACTTAGGTCTACAACTCTCTTAGATGATGTCACTAATCCCACTGAACAAGAACAGATTATTAATGACTACCACAAAAATAATAATCACCAGGGTATAGATGAAACTCTTTTACACCTCAAAAGGAAAATATATTTCCCATATATGAAAAGTAAAATAGAACAAGTAATTAAAAACTGCGAAACTTGCCTTACGCTCAAATACGATAGACAGCCACAAAAACCACCCTTCCAAGTACCAGAAACCCCTTGTAAACCAATGGACATAGTCCATATGGACATTTATACAATTAATAATAATTACAATCTTACATTGATTGATAAATTTTCCAAATTTGCATGTGCGTACCCCATACCCAACAGAAATTGCATAAACGTTCTAAATTCCATAAAACATTTTATGAGCCTCTTCGGCTTACCTAAAAAATTCATTTACGACCAAGGAGCAGAATTCTCGGGCAAGATATTTAAAGACTTCTGAAAACAATACGAAATCCAATGTCATACAACTTCCTTTCAACAATCATCCAGCAACTCCCCAGTAGAACGTTTACACTCAACTCTCACCGAAATCTATAGAATAATAACAGAACTAAAAAAAAAGAACAAACAGACTAATAAACATGAAGAAACCTTATCAGAAACACTTCTCACATACAATAACGCTATACACTCATCTACAAAACATACACCATTCGAACTTTTCACTGGACGTACTTACATATTTAACAAAACAATTAAGTATGATACAGAGCATGAATACCTACAAAAATTAAATTCTTACCAATCAGAACTATACCACAAGGTACAAGAAAGACTAGCAACAAACACTTCAATTAAACTTGTCAAACTCAACCAAAACAGACAATCCCCACTTCAATCGTCAATTAATGAAACCATATTTAGAAAAGAAAATAGAAGGAATAAACTATCACCAAGGTTCTCTAAACATAAAGTCCTACAAGATAATGGTAACACTCTGATCACTACACGGTTACAAAAAATACATAAATCCAAAATAAGAAGAAATAAAATAAAATAAAACTGCTGTATATTTAATCAATTATTGTTATTATTATTATTATTGTTGTTAACATAAACACCATTGTAAAACTTCCTTAGTTTAGTACAACCATTATGTATCAACTTTAGTCATTGTAAACCGAAAAAACTAATTTTAAGTTAACTTGGATTGGTCTTAACATCCGCCATCCGGAAAATCACAGACGGTGAAACTACCAACTACGCTCAGATCAAACCAACAGACTCCAGTTGTTATGACCTTCGCTTCGCTTTGGGGAGGGAGGAGTTACCAATATATCACCCTACTCTTCCTCTTGACGCCCTCAGAAGAAGAAACAACAACAACAGTAGCAGCAGCAACAACAGCGGCGATAACAAGAACAGTAGCAGCAGCGACAACAGCGGCGACAACAATAGCGGTAGCAGCAGCGGCAGCAGCATAAAGAATATGTACAATTACAACAGAGACTCAAAAAATAAAAAGCACACATTCAGTGAGAACTCAACATTCAAACTAACCAGATGTTCTTTTTTTAAACCACACTAACACATACATATACATACGTTTACTTATTATTACCTAATAATAACTAAAAGAGAGCATACTGGTAATTCGCGCACTCATATTCATACAAACTCAATTCTTTGTGCGCGTCGCACTCACTCAATTAAATTCAAGTCGAATGGACTCATTTGACATGTTGTGAGTGAAGCCATGCAGCCCTCTATTAGGTGTGTATATATGTATGCATGTATATCTAAATATAATTTTAGCTGCATTTCGATAAGGTCTTTAATCGATAATAAATTTTTTAACAAAACCATTATACCCCAATTTCCCATTTTCATGGGTTCAGGGCATAAAAAAGTATTCAGCAGGAGAAGAACCTATGGAAAAAGATAGTTTAGCAAAATGCAACAATCAATTTTTGTGGCACATTTAATAAATCGTTACAAATTATATATACTTTGTGAGGAGCAATATATGTATGCACGTAGTAGTGTGTATTAACACATGTAGTTGCTATGTATTTATATGCATATAAGTTAACGAGTGCCCCTCGCACCAGCGTCAACCAGCGGTAATCTGATATCTTGCACATGCCGCAAGATCAGCATTATCGCTTATGCCAAGTCGGCTTGCCGACTGTAGCTTTGTAGTTCTAAGTACATATATTTTGTAGCTTTGCATTCTTGTGCAATTAAATACTTTTGACTTAGCTTATGCCCCAGCTTGTTGGTGGCTCCTAGCTTTAGTTCTGATTTGAATAAAGACAGCACAAGACTGTTCGTCATTACTCCGGCTCGGCCGTCAACTTATTATTTCATATATTATCACTGAGCCACAAGGCCAGCGATTGGAATTATTTTCCCAACATAATCTTCTCTGAAGTCCACCATCCACTGGAGGAAACCCAAGGGACCCAAGACATCAGAAAGAATTACTTAATTGGCGCCCAACGTTTAAGAAATCCACACCCAGGATAAAATTAAGAGTTTCTCTCACCAATTCGAAAATCATGTAAGTGGAATGTTTGATAAGCATAAGCGAGATACATACAAATATAAAACATAAAGCTGTTGGAAAATAAAAAAAAAAATAAATTGCACAAGTGATCGTGAGTTCTTAGACCGAATATAATTTTTGTTTTCATCTTTCTATTTGATATCTGCTAAAGGCAGAAATATAATAAATTTCTATTCAAGTAATGCCCATTGCCGAATATATTTTTCTTTTCGGCCATAATTTAATGTGAAGTGTCATTAAAGAGTTCTTTTCTGCAAAGCTAATGACCAATTTTGGCCCATATAGGGTAATCAAGAAAGAAATAGAAAGTGAGAGTGAAAGTGAAAACGAGTGGGAACCCGACCAAATAGGCTTTCAACCGTCAATAAACATGGATATGAACCATGTGCAGGCGTTAGTAGCGAATGCCGTCAGTCAGGCATTAGCGGCACAAGAAGCCAGATTTAATGAACAGCTGAATGTAATACAACAAGATATTCGAAGACTGCACGTAGAAGCACCTCAGGTCGAATCATATCAGAGGATTAGCATAAATCCAGCCATCCCGTGTGATATAAAGTTAGACATTATAAAATCAGTACCCGAGTTCAATGGAACTCAGGACGATTATGTGGCATGGAGACAGTCCGCTACAGATGCCTATGAACTTTTTCAGCCATATGTGGGTAGCAGCGCGCATTACCAAGCGGTGACTATCATTCGAAACAAAATTAGAGGTACAGCTAGAGCGCTATTAGTGTCACATAACACCGTACTAAACTTTGATACCATTATAGCGAGGTTGGACTGCACATACGCAGACAAGACATCACTCAGGCTTTTGCGTCATAATTTGGAGATGGTTAGGCAGGGTAATTCTAGCCTCATGGAATATTACGATGAGGTTGAACGAAAATTGACACTCGTCGCAAATAAAATCGTAATGACACATCAAGCGGATACAGCAGCAGTGCTCAACGAAGAAGTTAGAGCTGATGCGCTGCATGCGTTCATATCGGGCCTTAAAAAATCGCTAAAAGCAGTTGTATTTCCGGCTCAGCCCAAAGACTTACCGTCTGCACTAGCTTTCGCAAGGGAGGCGGAAGCGAGCATAGAGCGTAGCATCTTTTCGGCTACGTATGCAAAGGCTATGGAGGACAGGGCTCAGGCAGGTGAAAATAACAAGTATCAGGCACGCTCTCATGATAAACAGGGAAAAAACAACGGAGCCGAATATGGCCAAGACAAGAACCCACATTTTTTAAAAAAACAGGGTAAGCATAACAACAGTAATCACAGTCCCAGAGAGGACAAGGGGTCAGCACCAGAACCCATGGATACGACATCTGGTACTTCTAAGTTTTAGCAGCCTACACTTTTTGGAAAAAATCAAGGTGCTAACACCCAAAACGAATACAAGCAGGCTCAAAAGAGACAGGGCTCTGAACGAATGACGGGTCAGAGGCGCCAACGCGTCCAGAACACCATTCAGCAAGCAAATGATGACCAAGATCAGGAATACTATAGGGTAGCTGAAGCCGCGGTCGCGGAAAGTCAGGAGGAAGCCGAGGCGGCAGGTGACAACGACTTGGTACATTTTTTAGAGAGCGCTCCCGGTTGCCGTTCATCGAACGACAGCTGGCTGGGAGAAAATTAAAAATATTGATTGACACAGGAGCGGCCAAGAACTATATCAAGCCCGTAAAGGAGCTAAATAATGTAGTCCCGGTCAGCTCCCCTTTCACTGTTAGTTCCATCCATGGTTCTAACAAAGTAACCCATAAATGTTCAATGAACATTTTTGGGAAATCAGCTTCATTATTTTTATTAGATTCCTTAACGCCATTTGATGGTATTATAGGTTTCGACTTGCTAACGCAGGTAGGATCAACCCTAGATACCGAGAATGGTACAATTAACCATGGATCTGCATCTGAAAAGCTGCAGCACCATTATTGTGACAACGTCAATTTCACTAACGTAAATGATATTGTAGTACCGGAAATCGTAAAAGCTGAATTTATGAGTATGATTTTAAACAGGACAAAGGCATTCACGAACTCTAACGAGGCGTTGCCGTTCAATACGTCTGTGGTGGCTACGATCCGTATAGAGGACGATAAGCCAGTTTATTCAAAACTATATCCGCATCCCATGGGGGTCAATGACTTTGTCAAAAAAGAAATTAAAGATTTAATGGACAATGGCATCATTAGGCCTTCAAGATCACCGTATAACAACCCAACATGGGTTGTTGACAAAAAGGGATTTGACGAGAAAGGGAACAGAAACAAGCGAATGGTGATTGACTTTAGGAAGCTAAATGAAAAAACCATCGCTGATAGATACCCAATGCCCAATATCTCAATGATATTGTCAAACTTAGGCAAAGCCAAATACTTTACGACATTAGATCTAAAGTCCGGCTATCACCAAATTTACCTAGCAGTACAGGATCGCGAGAAGACGGCCTTTTCCGTAAAAGGCGGAAAGTACGAATTCTGCAGACTACCGTTCGGGTTGAAGAATGCGGGAAGCATCTTCCAAAGAGCGATAGACGACGTACTGCGTGAACAGATTGGCAAAACTTGCTATGTCTACGTAGACGACGTAATAATTTTTTCTGAAAACGAAAAGGATCATGTGAAGCACAAAGATTGGGTTCTAAAGAGCTTATGTGAAGCTAACATGAAGGTTTCAAGAGAAAAAACCCATTTTTTCAAACAAAGCATAGAATATCTAGGGTTTATCGTGACTTTGGGTGGGGCAAAGACAGACCCGGAAAAGGTAAAGGGGCGTAACTTTTTTTTGGGTCATCGATAAAGGAGGTCACCAGTAACTCAACTAGCCAATTTTGAAGCTTCTAGCTTTAAAACTTAAGGAAATATAAACTTTTGCGGTTTGCCACGCCCCCTATGGGCGTAGATATATCCGCCATATCTTTTTGATCGTGGGTTGTCAACGCGAGTATATATTCCAAATTTGAAGTCTCTAGTATCAATAGTGCTCGAGATATAGAAGAATATGTATAAATTACTATATAGTCAGATCCGATTTGCCACGCCCCCAAGGGACGTGGATATATAATTTTTTCATCGATCTTTATAGGATCTTAACAGTAACTTACATGCCAAATTTGGGCATTCTAGCTCTAAAACTGCAGAAGATACAGTTTTACCCGATTTGCCACGCCCCATATGGGCGTAGATATATCCGCCATATCTTTTTGATCTTGGGTTGTCAACGCGAGTATACGTTCCAAATTTCAACTCTCTAGCACTTCAACTAACAGGGTTTCTGACATACCGGAAAATGCATTTTCCGATTTGCCACGCCCCTAGTGGGCGTATCGGGAAAATCTTAACACTTTATAATACAGGGGTACGAGGGTATACACGAGTATGTGTTCCAAATTTCAAGTCTCTAGCTTCAATAGCGTCGAAATGGTTTGCGTTCATACGGACAGACGGACAGACGGCCAGACGGACAGACGGACAGACGGACGGACAGCAAGACGGACATTGCACAAAACCAATATACTCTTTTTCCCTTTGGGAACAGAGTATAAAAAGATGGAAAGCGTATATCGATGAACATAACGCAAAGATCCACTACAAGCCGGGTAAAGAAAACCACGTAGCAGACGCACTCTCGCGACAAAACGTGAATGCTCTGCAAAGTGAAGTAATATCCGACGCTGCGACAATTCATAGCGAGTTATCCGTGACTTATACGATAGAAGCCACGGAGAAATCTTTGAATGGCTTCAGAAACCAGATAGTTTTAGAGGAATCAAAGTTTTCTCTAAAACAAGACTTCATATTCTTTGGCGCAAAAACACGCTACAAAATTCACTTCACTAATAGAAACGAACTCCTAAACGAAGTTAACGCAGTAGTTAACCCTAATGTGGTCAACGCCATATATTGTGATCTGCCAACGCTGGCGTATGTCCAGCACGAGTTAGTGAGAACCTTCCCGTCAACAAAGTTTTGGTATTGTAAAAAGATGGTAACCGACATAGTTGACAAAACAGAACAAAGGGAAATTGCCACAACAGAACACAATCGGGCGCACACAGCCGCACAAGAGAACGTTAAGCAAATTTTAGAAGAATATTACTTCCCAAAATTGACCAAGTTGGTTACAGAAGTTGTGGCCAACTGCAAAGTTTGCACTAGGGCCAAATACGACAGGCATCCGAAGAAACAGGTTCTCGGAGAAACACCAACGCCATCGACTCGACTGACAAGAAACAATTCTTGACATGCATAGATAAATTCTCAAAATTCGCAGTAGTGCAACCAATACTGTCTCGTACCATAGCGGATATAAAAGGCCCTATCACTCAAATCGTAAACTTATTCCCCAAAACAAAGGTTGTGTATTGTGATAATGAAGCAGAATTTAATTCAGAGACCATTACATCATTATTAAAAAATAATTTTGGGATTGACGTTGTAAATGCACCTCCATTACATAGTGTTTCTAATGGCCAGGTGGAACGATTCCACAGCACATTGTCGGAAATCGCTAGATGCATTAAGCTGGAAAGAAAGATCGATGATACCGTCGAACTAATCTTACTTGCAACTATAGAGTACAACCGTTCACTGCATTCAGTGACAGGCAAAAAACCGATAGAAGTGATACATTCATCGACTGATGAGTTTAGGGAAGCCATTAGAGCAAAAATTGAGAAAGCTCAACAGATACAACTGGACAGAAATAACACACACAGACAAAACAGGGTGTTTGAGGTAGGAGAAAAAGTCTTCACCAAGTCCAACAAAAGACTTGGAAACAAACTCAACCCCTTATGCTCAGAAGAGGTAATTCAAGCAGACCTAGGAACGTCTGTACTTATTAAAGGGAGGGTGGTCCACAAGGACAATATAAAATAGATATTAGCTTAACATTCATAAGTTGGCACTAGAATTACGAAACACAATAGGGTTAATCAAATTTTATTTTCTCTTGCAGGCTTATTTGGTCGCTTTTATTTTTAATAAATACAATAAATGCTCGGATCACCGACTATTCCCACTCAAGCTACATACCCATAGTAGATGGAAATGTAATGATTTGGGAACAACCTGACTATGCTAGACATCCTAAGTATAATAGAAGAAACAGAAAAATTGTCCGAGTATTTTCCGCAATCTCATATGAGAAAACTACTAGAAGTAGATGCAAACCATACTAGAAGCCTTTTGTCCGTTCTAGAAGTGCATCACAGAATTGCCGCCAGAAGCTTGGACTTCCTTGGGACAGCACTTAAAGTCGTAGCCGGCACACCAGACGCTAAAGACCTAGAAAAAATTAGAATGACCGAAACAAAATTAATCGAATCAAACAACAGACAGGTAGTAATAAACACAGAGACCCAGAAACAGATAAACCAGCTCACTGATACGGTAAACCAAATAATTAAAGCAAAAAAGGCCACTTTGAAAGACACGCCACATTTATACGAGGCATTATTGGCCAGAAATAGAATGTTGATAAATGAAATCCAAAATTTAATGCTCACAATCACTCTGGCAAAAGCCAATATCATAAACCCAACTATCTTTGATCACGATGACCTAAAATCTGTGCTTATCGAACATCCCACAGAAATTCCTATAGTTAGTCTGATGGAAGCATCTAGTATTAAGATTCTACAGTCCGAAAATATTGTCCACATTTTAATTAAATATCCCAGAATTAAGCTTATATGTAGAAAGGTCAGCATCCTCCCCGTGTTCCATGAGCATACAATACTTCAACTTCAAGATGACACCGTAGCTGAATGCGACAAGGACGTTCTAGCAGTAACAAGCTGCACCACAACAACCTACGCATCGATCTGCAAGTTGGCCATACACGACACCTGCGCACGCGAGTTGCACGCCGGACGCACAGCACGTTGTAACACGCAGCCCAGTCACCTGGAAAGTATCACAATGGTAGACGACGGCATCATGGTCTTGAACGAGAGTCCCGCTAACATCAGTACCGATGATGGCTCGACAATATCAGTCAACGGTACGTTCCTCATCACATTTGAGCGCGTAGCTGTCATAAACGGAACGAAGTACGTGAACCAACGTGAGATCATAGACAGGATGCCGGGCATAGTAGCTTCGCCGACACTTAGAATCATTGGCCACGACCCAGTCCTGAGCTTGCCACTACTACGAAGGATGAATAACCACAACCTACAAGTCATCCAGGAACTTCAAGAAGAGGTAGCATCGGCCGGGTCACCTAAGGCATGGTTTGCTGCCGCAGTTGGGTTCAGCCTGAGTCTCAGCGGTTCCATCCTCCTCTACCAGAAGTTGAGGAGAAGACGAGCCTCACGGAAGATACAGGAAATCGTGGACAACTACAAGATGAACGGGGACGGTCATACTTCTGAGGGGAGAGTAGTTAACGAGTGCCCCTCGCACCAGCGTCAACCAGCGGTAATCTGATATCTTGCACATGCCGCAAGATCAGCATTATCGCTTATGCCAAGTCGGCTTGCCGACTGTAGCTTTGTAGTTCTAAGTACATATATTTTGTAACTTTGCATTCTTGTGCAATTAAATACTTTTGACTTAGCTTATGCCCCAGCTTGTTGGTGGCTCCTAGCTTTAGTTCTGATTTGAATAAAGACAGCACAAGACTGTTCGTCATTACTCCGGCTCGGCCGTCAACTTATTATTTCATATATTATCACTGAGCCACAAGGCCAGCGATTGGAATTATTTTCCCAACATAATCTTCTCTGAAGTCCACCATCCACTGGAGGAAACCCAAGGGACCCAAGACATTAGGAAAAATTACTTAATTTATACGTGCATATGTATGTTGCTGCACACAGCGACGCGAGTACTGTAGGAGCGGCCCTCGCGACTGTAAAGGGTCAGAGTCCGAAAGATGGTTCGGCCGAGGTACCGTTCGTGGCCGAGTGAAAGTAGTGGATGCTTTCACTCGCACAGCCATAACGGAATTTCGGATAATGAGCGGCTGCCACGCGATCAAGCGACATTTGGCGTCGCAAAATATCGCGTGATGTTGCCGTTAAATCGGGCACGAGCGACAGACAGGCCCCGCTCCAGAGCCGAGCGAGGAAACATTAGAGCACGAGGGCCTGCGTCTGTGCTATAAAAAGGTGCCCGTGGCCCAGTAGAGGGCCAGTCAAAAGTATTAAAAAGTGAAAGTGAACGTGAAAGTGCCGAAAGTCAACGCGAAGGTAGTGATCAGCCAAAAGGACATCGAGGGACATCGAAGGACACTGATATCGAAAGGACATCGATATCAATGACTTCAACCAATAAAGGACATCGTGGGAAAAACCCAAGGAGGCGAGTCCTTGCATATAGCAGGAGTACCTCAACCAGGCATAAAATATTGTATTTCGTGAATTGTAAATTATACGAAAAACGTTCAGAATATATATATCAACTCAAACCAAACACATTATCGACTACTTATTATCTCAGGGGCTTCAACAAAAAAATTTGTTGGCACGAACACAAAATGAAAACGGGGGTGGGTTTCTGGTCACATGTCGCAATTGACAAAACGTTTTGTTTAATTACTTTTGTGATACTTAATGGATTTCAATGAAATTTTCAGCATATGATCTACATATTATATTGAATATTTTGCAGTTGTATAAAATCGCAAACTCATTTACATATTGGCTATATTTGCAACTAACCTTCAATTTGAAAATTTTTGAAAAATTTTGAACCAATAACCAAAATATAACAAAAACCGAAATTGTATAAAATATAAATGAAACTAAATGTAAAATTTGGAGACTCTAGCTCGAATGATGTACGAGATATAATTTATTTACTTCATTTCGATAAGGTTTTTAATCGATAACAAAACACCGGAAAAAATTATCGATTTTCTAAAACAAACTCGATATGCGCGTGCTATACAGGGACTTCCAAAAAAGTTTCAAGTCTCTAGCTCTTATAGGTTCTGAAATCGACGCGTTCACACATACGGACGGACGGACAAACGGACATGGCTATATCGACTCAGCTCGTCGTCCTGATCAAGAATATATATACTTTATGGGATCTGCCACGCCTCCTTCTGCCTGTTACATACATTTGACATTTTAACAAAACCATTATACCCTGAATTCCCATTTTCAATGGGTTCAGGGTGTAATGAGGTCGCAAAACTCTGCGTGCACTTCAATTCCTCTGCGTACAATGACGAAATTCGAGATAACCGTTAGATTTCTTTTACATTTTCTCACTCTCCTGTATTCTTGTACGTTATTCTGCGAAATTTTCAATTACTATGGAAAAAATTGCTCTCGTGGTGTATCATGGAGACTAAGGGAAAGGAAATCCGTGCAGAAGTTCGAAATCTTATTTTAAAATATCGGTTGGAGGGCAAATCCTACCGAGAAATTGGACAATTGGTAGGCAGAACACATTCTTCGTGGCAAAGGGTTTACGACAATTATGTGTCATCGGGCTCTATATTGTCAAGGCCCCGATCTGGACGACAATCGTTGTTGACAGATCGGGAAAAAAACGTGTTGTCCACCTGGTGCCTCCAAATCCGAGAATAACCGCTCACCAAGGGCGCCTTGAAGTTGAAGAACGATTCACTTAAACTTTTTCCGATGATACCGTTCGTCGCGTCTGGAAAAAGGCCTGGTATCATGGTCGTGTTGCTCGTCGGAAGCCTCACATATCAGAGGTCAATAGGAAACAGCGTATGGATTTCGCAAATGATCACGTTTCCAAGCCTCCTAGCTTCTGGAACAAGGTCATTTTTTCAGATGAGAGCAAATTCTGCATATTTCGCATAAAAGGAAAGAAGCTGGTATGGAGAAAAAGCGGAACAGCTTTAGAAAAAGAAAATTTAATTCCGACCGTTAAACATGTAGGAGGTGGCATCATGGTATAAGGCTGTATGGCGGCCAATGGGGTTGGTAATCTGACATTTATAGAGTCGACAATGGACCACAAGGACTATATCAAGATCCTAAATGCAAATTTACACCAAAGTGCCCAGAAATTGCAGATTGAGGATGACTTTTGCTTTCAGCAGGACAACGATCCGAAGCACACAGCCCACAATGTAAAGCTGTGGCTGCTGTATAATGTCAAAAATCAGCTTAGATCGCCACCCCAGTCTCCAGACCTGAATCCTATTGAGCATCTGTGGGATTTACTCGAGCGTAGGATTCAGCAGCATTCCATAAGCTCGAATAATATGCTAAAGGAAGTCATCATGGAGGAATGGGGCAAAATAACAGCCGCAGACACGCGGAAACTAGTTGGAAACTAGAGGTTTTAAAGCGAAATGGTTATCCAACAAAATATTAAAATCGAATGATTTCCCTCAAAATGCGTAGTAGAATTGAAGTGTACGCAGACTTTTGCGACCTCATTTTTCGGTTAAGTTTTTTGTTAAGATTTTTTCTATATTAAAACTTTGTTATTTTGAATAAAACCAATATATGGATAAGTAGATAAATAAGTGAACAATATTATAAAAAAAAAATCAAAAAAAAAATCAAAAATCCCAAAAGTGCCTTGTAGTAAATTCTAAGGGCACACTGTATAATACAATTTTTGCTCGAGCGCCAATCTATAAAATCTAAGCTAAATAGCAGCTGAAAATTGCCAATTTGCCAATTAACCAGACGTTTTGTTTAATAATTCTGTGTTACTTAATGGACTTCAACATATGATATATTGTATGTACATATATATTGTATGTACTTATATATTGTCTGTATGTATACATATGTATGTATATTCTATTGATATTTGTCCATTTAGTAACAACACATACTCATTCACATATTGGATATATGTACATACATATGTATTTTCAACTGTATTTTCAAATTTTGAGCCGGTATCCAAAATATTTATAACCAAAATACAAATTGTATAAAATATACTATGTACATAAAGCAAAATTTGGAGACTAGCTCCAAAGACTAAAGTAGGTATTGGAGGGCTGCATGAATGGCGAAAAAACCACATTCGAATGCACAATGCTCAAAATGAATAAAGTGAAGTTAAGTGCGCAACCGAAGTGGTTTGAGTGAGTGAGTGCTCTCGTGTAAAATTCAGCCGCACAACATTCATCGAATGCCAAACCCACGCCTTCGGCTTTTTTTCTTCGTCTATTGCTTACAGTGTTGTCCATTCAGCTTTTTTCCCTGTCAGATCTGGCTTTTTTATAAGTCGATTGCGGGAAAATTTTGAAAAAATGTAGCCTTTTAGAAATACGGAATAGATGTTTTCAACTTTTTTCAAAAGTATTAAAAAGTGAAAGTGAACGTGAAAGTGCCGAAAGTCAACGCGAAGGTAGTGATCAGCCAAAAGGACATCAAGGGACATGGAAAGACACTGATATCGAAAGGACATCGATATCAATAACTTCAACCAATAAAGGACATCGTGGGAAAAACCCAAGGAGGCGAGTCCTTACATATAGCAGGAGTACCTCAACCAGGCATAAAATATTGTATTTCGTGAATTGTAAATTATACGAAAAACGTTCAGAATATATATATCAACTCAAACCAAACACATTATCGACTACTTATTATCTCAGGGGCTTCAACAAATAAATTTGTTGGCACGAGCACACAGACAGCTGAAACTGGCCCGGCTTGAACTCGCGATAAACCGAAGGTTCGTTACAACTGGCGCCCAACGTGGGGCTCTGCGATAAGAAAGAAGTTTGAGGATAAGCGTGAGAATGGTGATAGCGTATATAATTTAAAGAAGGAAGAGGTGCTGCGTTACGGGGATGAGTTCGGTGTGAGCTTATCCGGCACATTAGATGTGATGCGGAGACAGTTCGGCGAGTGGGTCGAGGTGAATGAGGGAAGGATTTCTTATTTCCTCAGGATCGCTGAACTGGCCAACCTGCATGGACGCCGTTCATCACTGAGAGATGACGCCCCAACCGCCGTCGTGGAGGACGACGTGGATGAGGAGACCACGAATGTGGCGCGGCTGTGTCTGCCATCCACTAGCGCGGCAGCGCGGCTGCAGGATTCCCAGCAAAGAGCGTGGAGGGCCACATCTACACCGCAACCCGAGATCAGGACGCGTGGGCCATGCGGCACAACCCCAGATTATCCCAAAGTGGCCAAACAGGTGCGCGAATGGAGCTTCCGCTTCGATGGCACAACAAAGCCCTTGGAATTTCTGGAGCAGGTGGAATGGTCAGCGGATACTAACGGTCTGGACCTGGTCCCAAGGGCGATGCCGGAGCTGCTGAAAGGCATGGCTTTGAAGTGTTATGTGGCGAACAACAGGCACTGGACGGCTTGGGCAATATTTTTCTGCCCAGAGACTACTTGGAGGAGCTGAAGGACGAAGTCAAACAGCGGAGACAGATGGTGGGTGAGGAATTTAAGGTGTACGTGGTGGAGATGCAGATCCTCATGCGCCCATTGCGCTATGAGGCGGAGCGCGAGCTGAAGTTAATTTACAACAACAGCCGATCTGCGCGCATATGCCCGCCCATATCAGTTGCGGAGTTTGATGGAGTTGATGTTGCTGGCCGACGAGTTCGAGGATCTGGAGAGGGATCGGGAGAGATGGCGGCAACAGCAACGGCCATATCGTACTCGATTGATGGCCATGGACGACGCCGAAAGGCCACGGACGAAGGCAGCCAGCTGACGGCGATCGTGGCCATTGAAGACAAACAGCTGAAGGCCACGATCGACACAGGAGCCACGAGTAGCTTTATTAGCGAAAGGCTCGCTAATCAGCTCCGAGAAGCAGGCGTGTTTCGTGCCACACGGCGGCGCATACGACTGGCGGACGGCAGCTGTAGTCAGGTGGACTCGCAGCTGGAAGCAGAAATCAGACTGGGGAGTCAGCAAATCTTTATCCCGTTGCTGATTCTGCCAGGAGTGATCGACGATCTGGTGCTGGGTTGGGATTTCTTTGCCGGCATTGGCACCACACTGGAGTGCGGTGGCTTGAAATTGGAAATCAAGCCCAGAAATCCAGAGACAGTCACACCATTAAAAGAGAGGCTGTCAATGGCTGCCGCCAGCCTGGAATTAGGTCCCGAGGCGCCAAAGGAGGCACCTGAGGAGAGCCAACAACCACTCCATGAGGATATGGAGGTGGATGCGTTCATGAGACAAGAGCTGGAGAAGTTCCAGCATGTGAAAGGCACCACCAGGATCACCGAGCACAGGATCACAATGCAGGATAAGAGGCCCATAAAGCAGCGTTATTTCCCCAAAAATCCAAAGATGCAGGCGGAAATAAATAAACAAGTAGATGAGCTGTTGGCCAAAGGCTGCATTGAGCCTTCGAAAAACCCACACAGCGCGCCGATTGTCATGGTCAGGAAGAAGACCGGGAAATGGCGGCTGTGTGTAGATTTTCGACAGCTGAACAGCCGATCCATTAATTATGCATATCCCTTACCTCGGGTGCATCATATTTTGGATAAGCTGCGAGAGGCACGCTACATCACCAGTCTGGATCTCAACGATGGATATTGGCAAATACCCATTGATAAATCCAGCCGGCCACTGACTGCATTCACAGTTCCAGGAAAGGGGCTGTTTCAGTGGAAGGTGATGCCGTTCGGGCTTCATTCTGCGCCCGCAACGTTTCAGCGAGTGCTGGATCAGGTCATCGGTCCAGAGATGATGCCTCACGCCTTTGCCTACCTTGACGACATCATCGTCATCGGGAAGACGCGCCAGGAAGACATGGATAACCTGCTGGAAGTGTTCTGGCGACTTCGAGCAGCCAAGTCGGAGATCAACATTGACAAGTGCGATTTCTTCAAGAAGGAACTGAAGTACTTGGGCCACAAGCTAACGGAGCATGGCATACGCACGGAACCGGAAGAGGTTGCCCCGATTGCCGAGCTGAAGCCACCCTCAAACATCAAAGAGCTGGGTCAATATGTGGGGGTGGCTTCATGGTATCGTCGTTTTGTGCCGGACTTTGCTACGACAGTACATCCACTTAATGCACTGCTCAAAAAGAGCACAAAATGGGAGTGGACGGAAGAGCGGCAAAATGCATTTGAGATGGTGAAAGCCAAACTGACGGAGTCGCCAGTCTTGGCATGCCCCGACTTTTCGAAGCCGTTTTGCTTGCAGACGGATGCAAGCAACTACGGGCTTGGGGCCATCTTGACGCAGACCTCTGAGGATGGGGAACGCGTCATCTCGTATGCCAGCCGGACAGTAAACAGTGCTGAGCGAATCATTTGAGTGCTGGCCATCAGTTGTGGCATCCGGAAACTCAGGCCGTACCTGGAAGGCTACCATTTTGTGGTGGATTAAGAAAGGATTGCCAGATGGGCACTGGAGCTGCACCAATTTGATTTTGAGATTCGCTACAGAAAGGGCAAACAAAATGTAGTGGCGGATGCGCTTTCTCGGCAGCCTTTGAGCGAAGAGGTAAGCCGCTTGGTGACGAGCAAAGAGATGCCAGCTGGGACAGGATGTCGCTGGATATCCAAGCTGCGCCAAGACGTGCACAAAAGCCCACAGAAGTTTCCGGACTATAGAGAAGAGTCCGGAAATCTGTACAGACACATCCCGCATCAAGCTGGCCACGAGGATGTGGCTGCGTGGAAATAGTGTGTGCCAACGGGACGGCGCAAACAAGTTCTCGAGGAGAACCACGACGCAGCCACCGCTGGACACCTTGGGAGCCGGAAAACAATTGCTCGGGTGGCAGCGAGATACTACTGGCCAGGTATGTATCGGGATGTGCGGGCCTACGTGCAGCGTTGTGAGCTATGCCAGCGCTACAAGCCCAGTCAACTGCAGGCAGCTGGACAAATGCTCACCCAAATCCCAGAAGAGCCGTGGGCCACTGTATGCGCCGATTTTGTTGGACCGCTGCCAAGATCAAAGCATGGGAACACCATGCTATTGGTCTTCATAGACCGGTTCTCCAAATGGACGGAGATGGTGCCGCTAAGGAGCGCAAACACGGCGACGCTCCAAAAGGCATTCCGAGAACGAATTTTGGCACGATTTGGCGCGCCAAAAGTGCTCATTACGGACAATGGCACTCAGTTCACGAGCCGGGCCTTCAAGGTTTTCTTGGAAGAGCTGGGTGTACGCCACTAGCTGACAGCGCCATACACGCCACAGGAAAATCCCACAGAGCGGGCCAACAGGACGGTGATGACGATGATCGCGCAATTTGCTGGCGACGATCAAAGGTGCTGGGATGAGGCGCTGCCGGAGTTGACACTGGCAGTCAATAGCAGCGTCTCAGCCTCAACAGGGTATACGGCAGCCTTCCTCACGCAAGGGCGAGAGCCAAGGTTGCCCAAATCCCTCTTCGACGCACAGACACTTGGTACAGGCCAGGAGGCACAGAGCTCAGTGGAGAGGGCCACAAAAATGGCCGAAGTATTTGAGATTGTGCGTCGAAGTTTGGAGAAAGCTGCTCAGGATCAGGCGCGGCATTACAACCTAAGGCGGCGGCAGTGGAAGCCGGCCCTAGGGGACAAGGTGTGGGCAAAGGAACGCCACTTGTCCAATGCCGCGGACGGATTCACAGCGAAACTGGCCCTCCGATATGGAGGACCATATACGGTGGTCAGTTTCATCTCCCCGGTTATCTGCCGGATCAGCTCGGAGGCAGATAAACGGAGCAGGACAGCTCATGTGGCGGATCTGAAGCCATATAGAGCAGAGGCGGGTGAGTCAGCGGCTAGTATATAAAAAAAAAGGGAGTGAATACACATAGCTATGTGTATTGCTACCAAAAGCAAATTTTATGCCTGAAAATTTGTATAAAAATATACAGGCGTAAAATTTGCTTAAACTAGCAGTTATCAGCGCTCACAAAATCAAAAACAACAACACTGCTGTAACACAGCTGTAACAGTGCGAGTTGAGAGAGCGCGCACACAACAACATCAACAGCTGTAACGGCGCAAGCCGACAGCGAAAACAACAACAGGGAGAGCGCGCTCATGGCGACATTTGCATGTCTGACATGCAAAACGGGCAATAACAACATCGTATGGGGCGATATGCAAAATGGGCAACAACAACGTCGCATAGGGCGACACACAAAACGGGCAAAAACAACATCGCATAGGGCGACATGCGATATATAGGGCATGCGCATGCGAAAATGGAACTGGGGAGGAAAGACAGTGTAGCGGGGCGGCACTCGGTTATTACCGTAACCTGCGATCATAATGGCGGCCTAGAATTTAGCAAT
The DNA here is from genome assembly GCA_035045365.1 of Drosophila leonis. Taxonomy (NCBI): domain Eukaryota; kingdom Metazoa; phylum Arthropoda; class Insecta; order Diptera; family Drosophilidae; genus Drosophila; species Drosophila leonis. The sequence continues at coordinate 485,745 of JAWNPC010000835.1, forward strand.
AAGATAGAGGATGCCAGAGCGAGAAACATAGATTTGAGGACCCGTTAGATGCTGCCGCCTACGCATACAGCGACGCGGCAGCACACGTCGAGCACGCCGAAGTCGAGTGCGTCTGTCCCCGGTGCGACTGACTTTTCACCCAAGGCGGCATCAGCCGTATTTGGAGCTGGAGCCATCCTCCAGCGAGGAGACAGCGGTGTCGGGCGCGAGCTCATGGTCGCCGGCGAGTTCGTCGAGTGTGGAACGGCCATGGTCGCCCCCGACCTGGAGCAGCTCAGAAGAAGCAGCGGAGCTACCGGCGGACCCCGACATATGGGACGAGACGCTGTATTCAGACTACGTCCGCAATGGGAGATATTCGCCGACTCGTTCGCCGTGGCGACCGCCGAGGCCTCCGGCGCCGTGTCGGATGGCAATCGACAGCAGCGAGGACGAGGTCATCGTCATCTCGGAGTCTGAGCCGGAAGACAATGGAGGCGAGGAGGACCCAGGCGCTGACGACGAGATCATTGTGATCTCGGACTCGGAGGAGGAGGAGTAGGAGGTGCCTGAACCGCCACAGATCACGGTCAGGTACGAGGATCGGGTGAGGGGAAGGATGATGGAGCACATCACATCACATCACCATCCGGTGGATGGAGCCACTTGCGCCATGGCCAGAGGGACTCTCCCTAGAAGAGCAGGTGTAGCCTGGTTCGCCGCCGCAGCCGCCGTCACGGGTGTCCACGCCGTCTGATACTCCGCTGCAGTCACCGTTGGACGAAGAAAAGGAGTGGACGCCCATCAGGCTGCCTCCTAAGCCAACGCTGCAACGGCAGCAGTGCGAGCCTGAGGTGCCTCCGCCGACGCGAGCGATTCTGCAACGTCAGACGTCACTGCCAGAGCTCGAGACCACGAGACTGTGGATGGAGGTGAGCCTCGGGGAATGGCCCGAGGAGCTGGAGAGGCTAGACGGCGTGCGATATCGGGTGTGGCGTGGCCGCACGGGGTGCAGGGCCTTTGCAGACCTAAAGAATTAAACAAGTAAGTAAACTCTAGTCGGGGGTACCCGACTAGGAGATCGCCTGAACCCCGTCCGATCTGCGTTTTTAAATATATTCCGTATCTTGTATACATTACAAACTTATACAAAATTTAATTAATGTTTGTCAAAAAAGTATTTTTTTATACTCTGTTCCCAAAGGGAAAAAGAGTATATTGGTTTTGTGCAATGTCCGTCTTGCTGTCCGTCCGTCTGTCCGTCTGTCCGTCTGGCCGTCTGTCCGTCTGTCCGTATGAACGCAAACCATTTCGACGCTATTGAAGCTAGAGACTTGAAATTTGGAACACATACTCGTGTATACCCTCGAATTATAAAGTGTTAAGATTTTCCCGATACGCCCACTAGGGGCGTGGCAAATCGGAAAATGCATTTTCCGGTATGTCAGAAACCCTGTTAGTTGAAGTGCTAGAGACTTGAAATTTGGAATATATACTCGCGTTGACAACCCACGATCAAAAAGATATGGCGGATATATCTACGCCTATAGGGGGCGTGGCAAACCGCAAAAGTTTATATCTCCTAAAGTTTTACAGCTAGAAGCTTCAAAATTGGCTAGTTGAGTTACTGGTGACCTCCTTTATCGATGACCCAAAAATAAAAGTTACGCCCCTTTAGGGCGTGGCACACCGAAAAATACCCTGTAATTTCCACATTTTTCGAACGTAAGCTTCCAAATTTGGCATTTATGTTACCTTCGACTACTTCCAAAGATTGGCCAAAAATAACGAGTCTACGGATCTGAATATCTAGATTTTGCACAAAATTTCCTTTTATATCTCCTAAAGTTTTAGAGCTAGAAGCTTCAAAATTGGCTAATTGAGTTACTGGTGACCTCCTCTGTCGATGACCCAAAAATAATTGTTACGCCCCTTTAGGGCGTGGCGCACCGAAAAATACCCTGTAATTTCCACATTTTTGGAAGGTAAAAGTCCAAATTTTGCTGTTACGTCAATTTAGACTCCTTCTAAGAATTGGCCAAAAATTACATGTCTACGACCACTAGGGGCGTGGCAAATTGGAATTTTATTTTGCAGAGCTCTTGAATTAAAATTGCAGCAGAATCACCATCACAAGAATAATACAGTAGGTGGCGCTAAGCTGCAATAGTCATAAGCGTATACCGCCTACATAAATAAGCTTAATTCCTTGCTAAGTCGGCAGAAAAAATTGTAAGAGACAAATAAATATATGTATTTCGATTTAATTTTTAAATAATTGACCACCTAATATTAATATAGTTTTCCATAGACTAGGTCAGTTATTTCGTTATTTTCGTATGTTGGCAATGCTTCACTGTTAAAAGACTCAATTGGTTATGTAAAGAAAATCAATCACACTTTTAAATTAACAGACAACTCTTAAGTTAACAGACTGCTTTGCATAAAAATTATAAAATGCATGGTGCTGTTATATTTTTTTGTCTAGCTCATAAAATCATCATATTCATACAAACGATTGAAGCGAGTCATAATTTATAAAACTTTTACTCATTTACATATACAGTCGAGTCTCGATAATTTGTACCCCGCTAAATCGATAATCGCGATAAATCGAAAAAAATCTATCCCCTTGAAAAAAATTCGTTACAGTCGAGTCTCGATAGTTTGAATTTCTGTGTAAATCGAAAAAAAACTGATCCCCTTGCCATTTCGAATTATCGGGACTCGACTGTATATATTTTTAGAATTTTAATAAATATATAGTTATTTTGAGTCAGAAGCTAATTCGAGCGGCGACTTTAACAAATTAAGATAAACTTTAAAATGTAATATGCCAGAAGCCCCTATGGGAACAGAGTATCACGCAGTCGGTTGCGCCCGACTGCAACGTTCTTACTTGTTTATTTACATCCTCGTGAAGAATATTGTTGTGGGATTGGGAGCATTGATTGCATGTCCAATTCTTTATGTAATCTTTAATGCTATGAGTGCTTAGTGCTGCAACGTTCTTACTTGATTTAATAATAGTAATAATAATTTAATAAAAGAAAAAAATAAAAAATTATGAAAATACGATATTTTCGCACGATATTTTCACCTGACCTCCACCGCCATTGTGTGTGTTGAAAAAGAAACAATTCGAAAAATGTGGAAATTACAGGGTATTTTTCGGTGTGCCACGCCCTAAAGGGGCGTAACTTTTATTTTTGGGTCATCGATAAAGGAGGTCACCAGTAACTCAACTAGCCAATTTTGAAGCTTCTAGCTGTAAAACTTTAGGAGATATAAACTTTTGCGGTTTGCCCCGCCCCCTATGGGCGTAGATATATCCGCCATATCTTTTTGATCGTGGGTTGTCAACGCGAGTATATATATTTCAAGTCTCTAGCATCAATAGTGCTCGAGATATAGAAGAATATGTATAAATCACCATATAGTCAGATCCGATTTGCCACGCCCCCACGGGGCGTGGATATATAATTTTTTCATCGATCTTTAAAGGATCTTAACAGTAACTTACATGCCAAATTTGGGCATTCTAGCTCTAAAACTGCAGAAGATACAGTTTTACCCGATTTGCCACGCCCCCAATGGGCGTAGATATATTCGCCATACCTTTTTGATCTTGGGTTGTCAACGCGAGTATACGTTCCAAATTTCAACTCTCTAGCACTTCAACTAACAGGGTTTCTGACATACCGGAAAATGCATTTTCCGATTTGCCACGCCCCTAGTGGGCGTATCGGGAAAATCTTAACACTTTATAATTCGAGGGTATACACGAGTATGTGTTCCAAATTTCAAGTCTCTAGCTTCAATAGCGTCGAAATGGTTTGCGTTCATACGGACAGACGGACATACGGACAGACGGCCAGACGGACAGCAAGACGGACATTGCACAAAACCGATATACTCTTTTTCCCTTTGGGAACAGAGTATAAATATTTGACATCGACGAGGTTTGAACCCAGACCTACAAGGCACGACGTGCCTCGCTTCTATCAACACCGCCACTGCACTGCTTAGACAAGCAGTAGCAAATTTGAAACTAAAGGCAGCTAAGAATTATAATAAAATTCAAGCAGTCAGCTGTTATTGTTGTGATTCTTAGAACAGACAAGAATGCTCGAATTCGAATGTCTCAATGTATGTGTGCACATGTATAGAAAAAATGAAAACATGGGTGGGTTTCTGGTCAAATGTCGCAATTGACAAAACGTTTTGTTTAATTACTTTTGTGATACTTAACGGATTACAATGAAATTTTCAGCAGGAGACTCTAGCTTTAAACATGTACGTGATATATTTTATTAACTTCATTTCGATTAGGTTTTTAATCGATAACAAAAGAACGGGAAAAGTTATCGTTATTCCAAAAAAAATTCCAAGTCTCTAGCTTTTATATGTTCTGAGATCGACGTGCTCATACATACGGACAGACAGACAGACGGACAGGGGTAAATCGACTCAGCTCGTCTCCCTGATCAAGAATATATATACTTTATGGGGTCTGCCACGCCCCCTTCTGCCTGTTACATACATTTGACAGCTTAACAAAACCATTATACCCTGATTTCCCATTTTCAATGGGTTCAGGGTATAAAAAAAAGGGGGAAAAAAAGTTGAATAAAGAGAAGAAGAAGAAGATTTGTCAACAACATGGTACTTACTGCGGCAAGCGGATGCGGTCTCTTTTCCAGAATTTCAGCAATTTCAGACGTGTGCCACGCAACTGGATGCACCGGCCGTCCGAGCTTCGACGACAGAAGAACTTACCGGCCGATCCTCGCACACTGGTCAACGACTTTGCGGAAGCTGTGCGCGAACGAGGAGTCAGCCGGGAAGCCCAACCGCCGTCGAGATACGGCGCGCCGGAGGCAGTTGCGAACGACGTCTGTGTTGCGAAATTCCGAGCTGCAACTCGCGGATCGACCGCAGACACCCCTTTGGACCACCAGCGGTCATCCGAAGAGCAGTCGCAGCCATGGCTGAGGGAGACCTAGCGGCAAGGAACAAGCTGTGCCAATTGGCAAAATTATCATCCGCCACACCTACACACAGCCGCACTGCCACCGGGGCCAACAGGGAAAAAAAAAACACACAAGAGGTATGTTTTGAAGCAGCACCCGGCGTGGGCAGAGGCGGCGGCGGCCGATCATAAGCAGGGGCATCGAAGAGGAAATATTCCGGGCTGGAAAGGGGAAAATAATTGTAAAATTTTGAACATTTTATAATTTGTGCACCAAAACACTCACCTGTAGCGCACGGAGTTGCCAGCAGCCAGAAGAATAGCTGCAGGCGACTCTTAACATAAGGTTAACAGAGCGTTAACAGCAGCGATTGACGCAAAACGGAGCGACGCAGATCGGAGCGACGCGGAACGCAGCGGGAGTGTGAGGAGCAATATATGTATGCACGTAGTAGTGTGTATAAACACATGTAGTTGCTATGTGTATATGTATGTTACATATTTCGGCCAATGAGCGGCTGCTACGCGATCAGACGACATTTGGCATCGCAAAATATCGCGTGATGTTGCTGTTAAATCGGGTACGAGCAACAGACAGGCCGAGCGAGCCGAGCTCCAGAGGCTCCAGAGCCGAGCGAGGAGCCGTTAGAGCACGAAGCAGGGCCTGCGTCTGTGCTATAAAAAGGTGCCCGTGGCTCAGTAGAGGACAGTCAAAAGTATTAAAAAGTGAAAGTGAACGTGAAAGTGCCGAAAGTCAACGCGTAGGTAGTGATCAGCCAAAAGGACATCGAGGGACATCGAAGGACACTGATATCGAAAGGACATCGATATCAAGGACTTCAACCAGTTAAGGACATAGTGGGAGAAATCCAAGGATATCCGAGGACGATATCTCGGACGCCTATTAAGGACCATAGGCAACCCAGCGAGGACACAGGATCATCAGCTGCCACCAACAAGGACATTGGTGCGGCGCAGCTGAACCTAGAGCTTGAAATTGGCGAAACCTGGGACAGGAGTGAGTAGAGTTCACGTAGCCGTGCGAAAGAGTGTGTTTTTTGTCTGAGGGGAAGCTGTGGTGTGCTACAAGCGAATCCAGCCGTAGGAGTGGCCTGTAATTCGAGCGAACTGTCGGAGAATACAGCGCAAATCCTGGCGCATTCTGGAGTGTGCAAACCACCAAAAGCTAACCAAGGCACAATCGCTCGTACAGCCGGAGTACGCTGAACGCATATCCTCCAATCCTGTGTACAGGTGTGCATGATAGGAGGCGAGTCCTTACATATAGCAGGAGTACCTCAACCAGGCATAAAATATTGTATTTCGTGAATTGTAAATTATACGAAAAACGTTCAGAATATATATATCAACTCAAACCAAACACATTATCGACTACTTATTATCTCAGGGGCTTCAACAAATAAATTTGTTGGCACGAACATACAGTCGGCTGAAACTGGCCCGGCTTGAACTCGGGATAAACCGAAGGTTCGTTACAACTTATAATACAATAATAATAACCTAAAAGTTAAGTCTCTTGTTAAACAATTTTGTTTGATTAAAATATATGTATTTCGTTGACATAAACTAAAAATACAATTTTTTTCTTCTTTTATTTAAAGTTTCGGTTGGAGGTGTTATTGGACTTTTTATTGGAGCATCTTTACTAAACATTATAGAAATAATATCAATTTTCTCCCATAAGATATATGATTGTATAAATTAAATTAATAATTGATTAATAATTTAAATAAATGTAGCGGCTTGTATTTTCAATATCATTTCTAAACTAATAGAATTATTAAAAAACAAGTAAGAACGTTGCAGTCGGGCGCAACCGACTGCGTGATACTCTGTTCCCATAGGGGCTTCTGGCATATTACATTTTAAAGTTTATCTTAATTTGTTAAAGTCGCCGCTCGAATTAGCTTCTGACTCAAAATAACTATATATTTATTAAAATTCTAAAAATATATACAGTCGAGTCCCGATAATTCGAAATGGCAAGGGAATCAGTTTTTTTTTTCGATTTACACAGAAATTCAAATTATCGAGACTCGCCTGTAACGGATTTTTTTTCAAGGGGATAGATTTTTTTTCGATTTATCGCGATTATCGATTTAGCGGGGTACAAATTATCGAGACTCGACTGTATATGTAAATGAGTAAAATTTTTATAAATTATGACTCGCTTCAATCGTTTGTATGAATATGATGATTTTATGAGCTAGACAAAAAAATATAACTGCACCATGCATTTTATAATTTTTATGCAAAGCAGTCTGTTAACTTAAGAGTGTTCTGTTAATTTGAAAGTGTGATTGATTTTCATTACATAACCAATTGAGTCTTTTAACAGTGCCACTTGGGAATCGTCTGAAGCATTGCCAACATACGAAAATAACGAAATAACTGACCTAGGCTATGGAAAACTATATTAATATTAGGTGGTCAATTATTTAAACATTAAATCGAAATACATATATCACGATTGAGGAATACTAGGTTATGCAAAGCGGTCTGTTAAGTTAACAGTGAAACGTCACTTTATCAGAAATTGGTGCGCGCGCTCTGATCTTTGTATGAAAATCAACCGAATTTGACACTGTTATCTATATTAAAGCCAGTAGACAAAATAAAAACGTAAACTGTTTTTTATTACCAGTTATATATAGATTCTTTAATCGGAAAATATAATGGTTTTATTATTTTTGTTTGCTCTAAACCGTTTTCTATGCAGTTATCGCTCAAGTAATCCGTTGACCGCTCTTACTTTCGTGTTGAATAGCTTTTACTTTATTTTCCAAGACTTTAAATTGAAAAAACTGAATAGTATTAATAAGTATTATTCGTTTTCCATCAATCCACATCATTATATCTACCACTTTCCATAATTATATTGAGAATCTGATGGCCAAAGATGCTGTGCAGCATTGGTAGCTTCTGCCAAGATCTCTGGAGCTGGTTCAGGCTGATTATCTCTTTCTTTGGGCTTTAAACAAACATTCATACGCAGAGTCCGAGTTTTTAATTGCTGCACTACGTTTTATTTCATTCTTTCGTATGTTTCTGACATTTCTGCAGGTGTGAGCAGCAGGTTTATTGATGCACCTTCAACGTGTATTATACTAAAACATTTAGATAGATTGTCATAAATAAGCATTATTTAATGGCGAAAACTCAGTGAACACTGTCTATTAACCATTATTCCTGACATATAATCTATTTTGGGCATATAATTGCTGCTGCCAAAAGACCCCACAGCTTTTGCCATTATCTACATATTTTTGGTATTTTTAGGAAGTAAAAATAAGGATTGACTATTTTAATGGTGTTTACTATAAAAATTAGCCTTTAAATACTTTATTTTGTTTGCTTTGGAGCATTTGCCCGATCTCAGTTTAAGTGCCCGCCAAACTTCACCTGGAATAACAGAGCACAAAGTGATAATGTGACGTCACAACAAGTCTGTTAGTTAACATTAAAAGTAACGGAACTCGTCTTTGCGTAACCTACGGAGTCATTTAACAGTGTACATATATTTATTTGTCTCTTACAATTTTTTCTGCCTACTTAGCAAGAAATTAAGCTTATTTATGTAGGCGGTACATGCTTATGACTAATTCCGCTATGTAAGAATATTGCAGTTTAGCGCCACCTACTGGATTATTCTTGTGATGGTGATTCTGCTGCAATTTTAACTCAAGAGCTCTGCAAAATAAAATTCCAATTTGCCACGCCCCCAGTGGTCGTAGACATGTAATTTTTGGCCAATTCTTAGAAGGAGTCTAAATTGAGTCTAAATTAAAAATTTGGAAGCTTACCTTCCAAAAATGTGGAAATTACAGGGTATTTTTCGGTGCGCCACGCCCTAAAGGGGCGTAACAGTTATTTTTGGGTCATCGATAGAGGAGGTCACCAGTAACTCAACTAGCCAATTTTGAAGCTTCTAGCTGTAAAACTTTAGGAGATATAAACTTTTGCGGTTTGCCACGCCCCCTATGGGCGTAGATATATCCGCCATATCTTTTTGATCGTGGGTTGTCAACGCGAGTATATATTCTAAATTTCAAGTCTCTAGCATCAATAGTGCTCGAGATATAGAAGAATATGTATAAATCACCATATAGTCAGATCCGATTTGCCACGCCCCCACGAAGCGTGGATATATAATTTTTTCATCGATCTTTATAGGAGCTTAACAGTAACTTACATGCCAAATTTGGGCATTCTAGCTCTAAAACTGCAGAAGATACAGTTTTACCCGATTTGCCACGCCCCCAATGGGCGTAGATATATCCGCTATACCTTTTTGATCTTGGGTTGTCAACGCGAGTATACGTTCCACATTTCAACGCTCTAGCACTTCAACTAACAGGGTTTCTGACATACCGGAAAATGCATTTTCCGATTTGCCACGCCCCTAGTGGGCGTATCGGGAAAATCTTAACACTTTATAATTCGAGGGTATACACGAGTATGTGTTCCAAATTTCAAGTCTCTAGCTTCAATAGCGTCGAAATGGTTTGCGTTCATACGGACAGACGGACAGACGGCCAGACGGACAGACGGACAGACGGACAGACGGACGGACAGCAAGACGGACATTGCACAAAACCAATATACTCTTTTTCCCTTTGGGAACAGAGTATAACAAGAAAGAACGTTGCAGTCGGGCGCAACCGACTGCGTCAAAGCTCTGTTCCCATAGGGGCTTCTGGCATATTACATTTTAAAGTTTATCTGAATTTGATTAAGTCGACGCTCGAATTAACTTCCGATTCACAATAAATATATATTTTATTAAAATTGTAAATATATGCATATGTTAATGAGTAAAATTTTAAAAAATCATGGCTGGCTTTAATCGGCTTTAAAATATATAACGGTGCCATGCAAGTGTGTCCACACTTAATTTTTATGCAAAGCAGTCTATAAACTTAAATATTTATGTCTTTGGATCATCGATAGAGGCGGTCACCTAGTAACTCAATTAGCCAATTTAAAAGTTTCTAGCTCTGAAACTTTAAGAGATATAAACTTTTGCGGTTTGCCACGCCCGCTATGGGCGTAGATATATCCGCCATACCTTTTTGATCTTGGGTTGTCAACGCGAGTATATATTTCAAATTTCGAAGCTCTAGCGTCAGTAGTGCTCAAGATATATAAGAATATGTATAAATCGCTATAAAGTCAGATCCGATTTGCGACGGACGGACAGCAAGACGGACATTGCACAAAACCAATTTACTCTTTTTCTTTTTGGGAACAGAGTATAACAAGTAAGAGATCTCTAGTTGAAGATCCCCTGAGACCCATGCGTTTTAAAATATACTCAATTATGTATTTATTAAAGCCGAAAAAATTTAAGCTTGTACAATTAAACTATTGTATAAAACAATTTTTTTTGAGCCAATATCCAAAATATAACAAACATCAAAATTGTATAAATCATAAATGGATATATGTAAGTACAAAATTTAGAGACTCTAACTCCATAGATGTACGAGATAGAATTTAAAAACTGCATTTTTATAAGGTTTTTAACCGTTCGACTGTCCGTCTGTCCGTATGTACCAGAACCTATGTATAATAGCTAGAGACTTGAAATTTTTGAGTATAGCACGCGCAGATCAAGTTTGTTTTAAAAAATCGATATTCATTTCCGTTTTATTGTTATCGATTAAAAACATCAAAATTAATTTAACAAATTATATCTCGTATATCTTTGGATGTATTTGTATATAGTTTCAGGTGTACTTTATACAATTTAGATTTTCGTTATATGTTGCCCTTTGCCTTAAATTTTCAAAAAACGTTTTTCAAATACTAGAAACTTATGCTTTGGCAAATACAAATATTAATAACATAATCACGCTCTGAAAGATTGATCAGGAAGTACATCCATAAAAAAAACATATTCAACAATGAAGTTCCCATAATATAAGCATATTGCAGCCCAAGCGCAGTCGTTGCGTAAACTGCGCAGTTAGCAGAGCGCGTGCTTATGTGTATGTGTGTGTGCATATGTTGCTTATATATACATATGTATGTATATGTAAAAGAACATAGAATGTTTTGAATATTGGCCCTTCGCAGAGTTCAGAGGATCTCCTAGTCTCGACTAGAACACTCTTACTTGTTTTGTTTTGACTAGATAATTTACTAATAGTGTTCATTTATAACGAACTTTAGACACAGATCGGTTAACATTGATACTGAGGTTTGGGTACTGTGTGAATCTGTTACAATTAAATGAGTAGTGTAAGCCGCTGAGTATTCGTGATTAGTGTGATCGAGGAAAGTATAGAATACCAATGTGGGCGTGGTCTTTTGGGAAATAAAATGCGGTAAGGTAAATGGATTAGTTGTGCTCGTTTTAGCCTGAATTGTGAAATTAGGTGCTAGGTTTTAAATGTTAGTGCGTGTGGTAAAGGGTTAGTGCGATAAGTGTGTTTTGATGTTTTGTTTTTAGAATGTGTCCTGTATAGTATTAATTTGTATTTCAGATACATATCTCTCATTATATCTTCAGTCCTCTGACCCTCTGTCCGTACTAACGCAAACCATTTCACCGCTATTGAAGCAAGAGACTTGAAGTTTGGAATATAGATTTTCCCGGTACGCCCACTAGGGGCGTGGAAAATCAGAAAATGCATTTGCAATGCAAATGCCGGTATGTCAGAAACCCTGTTAGTTGAAGTGCTAGATAAATGATGAAATACTCGCGTTGACAACCCAAGATCAGAAAGATAAAGCGGATGTATCTACGCCCATTGGGTGCGTGCCAAATCTGATAAAACTTTTTAATTTTTTGAGCTATAATGCCCAAATTTGACATGTGAGTTACTTTTAAAAATTCTGTAAAGATCAATTATATATCCACGTTCACTGGAGGCTATGCAAATCGGATCTGACTATATAGTGATTTATACATATTCGTATATATCTTGAGCACTATTCATGCTAGAGACTTTAAATTTGGAATATCATCACCGTAACCAAGGAGCTTGACACATTTGTATCCCAGTATTGTGCCGGTCCGATGAACTCCAGATTTAATTATTATACTCTCCATCAGTATATTGAAGACCACACAGGAAAGCAAGTCGCCTTGTCTGAGACCTCGCTTGGTATTAAAGGTTTCGGATTGGTCATTTCTTACCTTGACAGTGCTAATTGTCATACTACAAAGCCTTGTTAACTTTGCAGGAATATCAAACTCAGACATGATAGTGTACAGGTGATCTCGTCGTGGGGTATCAAAAGCAGTTTTAAAATCGACGAACAGGTGTTACGTGCCGATTTGGTTCTCATGTACCTTCTCCAGGATTTGGCGCATATGAGTTGGTGCATACACCTGACTAGCTCATCGCCATCAGTCTTAAGCAATTCACCCGTTAGTCCATCCGTTCCCGAAGATTTATTGTTCGTATTCTTCTGTTGTGATTATATTTCCATCATCGCTCCTGCATGCAAGCGATCCAGACTTATAACCTTGGGTCATACGTTTAACCTTTCAGTAAAAGTCACGGGCCCGCTTGTACTGGTTTCAATTTCTCACACTCTAGTCTTTCCACCTCTATCTTGGCTTCTCGTCTCCTCGACCTCGAGCTCCTGCTCTCAGCGTTCTTTTGTAGGAGGCGTCTTTTGCTGCAGTCGTTTCTCAACACTCCTGGTCATACCATGGATTAGGTTTGGAGGTTGCTGGAATCCAAGAATTTCCACAGCAGAAGTTTTTAATATGTCCACATATCTGTTACATTTATAGGCATTGGAGTGAGTTGTCCGAGTCGTCCTGAGATTCGAGTGGAGAAAGGATCCTTATACTGTTGTGAATAGAGCTTTCCGATGTCCTGATGGTGGTGGGCAGCAGAAGGCTGCATCGGTAAATGTTTATTTTTTAAATTTTACTACTATCAGCAGTATTAAACAATGAAGCTGTTAAGGATGCTATGTTTATTTGATTTAACAGTGAGCTATTAAATCTGTTTTTGTTTATTTGGTTATTAGGAATAATTGTTAATAGTGCAGCTGGTCTCTGATCCAGTTATGGAAGTTCTAGAGAACTAATAATTATCAACTTTTTCTGTGACACTTCTGGTCCTTAGATTTTTTACATTAATGGTGATCTTAATCCTTTTGTTTTATTCATGATAATGGGAAGTGACGCTGATGGCGTAATTCACGAGTCGCCGTGCAGACCCAGGTTCGAATCCTGCCGATGTCAAAATTTGTTGAATGTTTTTTTTACAAACATAAAATGACGGTGTCGGTAGAGGCACTAACCATACAACACATACATAGATGCGACAACCAGAACAAAGTTTTTCCACGCTAAAAAATTTGTGCGTCGTGAACCACTCAACTTCGTATTTGCTCGGCTCGGTCGCTTTAGGCTCGGGCAGTGAAAATATCGTACGGCAAAACCAGTACGCTGCGACCGCTATATGCTATTTTTCCTTACCCTCTCTCTCTCTCTCTCTCTGCTCTCTCAAGTACATATAAACGTACGCACAAGCAGCAGGGCACCCTTCTGAGAGAAGAGTATACCAAAATGCTGAAAGGTTTTGCCATGCTCATGTAAAATGCTTACAATTTTATTATTATTTGTGTGAAGGGTATGAAAGCGTTGGTGCGCTTAGCAAATATGTTTTTGAGACCAGCATGCACACACACACACACACTTACAGTCCCTTGCTTACATATATGAGTATTTGTGTGCAATGATGACTGTGGTTACATGATTTTGTGGAGTCCACAATGTGGACTGCACACACACATTTGCATATTTGTGTGTATAAGTTGAAATAAAAGATGTTGAATATTAGATTAACGTGTTTCGGTTTATTACAAATTCCAGACTGAAAGTTCTTAAATCAATTCTACCCTAGCTAGCTAAGCTCTGAATCGGCGGCGGCAGCGCTACTGGTAATTGTTGCAACATTGCTGGCATCCGGCAACGCGTCGACGCCGTCGCGACGGCTGGATTTTGAGGAACTGTAAACAGTTGGGTTGCAGACTGCTGAATCGGTGTTTTGGGTTATTGTCGCGGTTCTTGACCGTTGCGAGAATTGCGGAACAGCGGGAACTGAAAAACAATTCTTGTTGTTAACTCTTCCCCTCTTAATTTTTGCTTGTCCTCAAGCAGAGTTTTTAGAAATAGGGGACATCATTGATCGGAATTTGTTGTAGTCTGCGTGGTGTTAATTGAGTCTTTGGAGCTTGCGCCTTTCTTCTACGTCAGAGGTAAGTTGCATTGGAATCTGGCTTATTTGTAGTGTAACACTTTCCTTTTCCCTTCGTAGCAAGTGAAGTGTGATACTGATGATAACGGCTAGTAGGAAAAGGGTGACCAGCGTTGGATTGATTGACGAGATTACGCAATTGTCCAATGTTGTTGACATGAAGCGCTTCCAGAGATTGCAGAGACAACACTTTTATCCGTTTGATCTCCTCCGGTGTCATCTGTATAGTTGGCACTCCCGGCTTCGAGATAGTTGATTCAACGTTTGTCGAACTGCCGTGCGTTAATGCTGATGGATTCGTTGTAAAAGTGGATGAGGTAAGTTCATTTAATGCTTTCTGTTGTTCCGTTCCAGGTCAAGTTACCGCCGAAATTATTAAGTATTATAAGTCCGTTGTCGATTTCCTCGATTTCGCTTAAGTGGTCCGCATTACTGAAGTTACAATATGCCCTAGTGCCCTTTACTAAATTTGGAATACAATCAGTATTACTTAGATTAACAATTTCGTTTTTATGGCATATAGTTATATTATTGAAAGTTTTACAATCTTTGGGTATCTCATAAATTTGGTTTTCCTTAATAAAGTAATTATTAGTGTTTAAGTGTAAAATTTTATTGTTTCTTATTTCTGGTTTGATTATTACATGTTGGAAGTTTACTTTCATTAGTGTAAGTCTTATTTGGTTTTGGAAACTGATTGCTATCTCATTAGTGAAAAAACTGTCCTTTTTAATTGAATTTGTTAAGTCGTCAGAAATTTTTGTTAGTTTGTTAATTCTCTGTTCTAGTTTTTTATTTGTTAGTTATTATTGATCACTAGGTTGTCGAGATTCTGAGTCAACAATATTAAGTCGTCGTGGTCTGGGCTCCCTGCCACATATTTCCAGGCTGACCCTATCCAGTTAATAGATCTAGTGTGTCTATGATTTAGTGTAGAAGTTATTGCATGAAAAGTGGTGAATGTTTGAGTTAGTTCGTGGTGTAGTGTGGGATAAAGATTGTTAGTTTTTAATTCGTTTTCGGTATAGTGTGATAGTAAATTGATGGCATTCTCTATTTGTTTCAAGTCGATGATGTGAGCGATGGTTATGGTCAAAATCTGTAATTTTCCCACTCCTTTGTTTATGGTGATCGTTTGAGCGTTGGTAAAATTATAGGTTTCCATAAAGCACGAACTGGTCCGTATGGTTGACAGTAATCTGTGGGAAGGGAATTATTGGTTTTTTATGTTACTTTTATGGACATTTTTCCCCGATTCGGTTAGTATAGTAGTACCTTTGTCTTCCTTCACCGTTTCTTTCTTATACCTAGCTGTTAATTTGGATCCTAGGCGTGTGTTTTGTTTAACAAAGATTGCCTGTCCGCTATTGTAGTCTCGTATTTTTTTACGTTCTTTGTTATGATAATCCAAATATTGCCTGTTTTGTTTTAATTTTCTCTATGTTGTTTTGTCTGGATTTTTCGTAGCACTCCGGATCTGTTGTAATGTTCCTACCGAAAAATACATCCAATGGTCTCTTATTGGTTACTGAATGAATCGATGAATTATATTCATATACTGCTCTGTCTAATAGTTCTTTGAAATTGTTCAGTTTTTGGTTATCTCTCAAACACCTCATTATTTCGGATAAGGTGGAATGGAACCTTTCTACTTGTTATAAATTTCGATGTTCAACTGGTCTTTGAGCATGAAGGTTATGGTTTCTGAATTTAGTGACTTCTCGTTGTCTATCTATATACACTTTGGTACTCCATAGTCGTGTAACGGTTCTTTAATGTCCTAGATTGATTTTGATTTAATAATTTTTGCCTGGGCTAATTTTGAGAATTTATCTAGTGCCGTTAACACTAGTACTTTTTCTGTGGAATAAATGTCTACATGGATAATTTGTCCTGAGTACTGTGGAATAGGTGTTTCTTTGAATTCGGGGTTTGCCGGGTGTCTGTCATACTTTTTTTCTTTGCATACTCTACACTGTCTCTTTCATTTTGGGGAAGTAACATTTTTCTGAAAGTTGTGCCCTGTTTTCCACTATGCCACGGTGGGCCCTGTTATGTTCTTTTAGTATTTCTTCCCCCTGTTCAATGTCTGTTAGAATGTCTTTTACCTGTAAGGACGTGAATCTGATTTTATAGTTTTTGAGGTGTAAAGGATAGATTTCTTGTATTATTCCCATTATTTCTTCGGATGTTATAATCCCGTTTAGAACTGATGGGCTTAGATACTTTTTTAGGATGTCCAGTATATCTTTTTCATTGTAATCTGCTAATTGAATAGTATGCCTATGGAATGTTGGAAATGGGATACTGAAATTATAACTATTTGAGTCGTCTTTCTTGATGAAGATTTGGTTTTTAAATGCGTTAATAGGGACTTCTACACTGACAATTAAGTTTTCTGCTGAACTTTCAGCACTATGTTGTGTGGTCCTAACCGAATTTATTTGGCTAGGTCTTGATAGGGCATCTGCTACTACGTTACTTTTGCCAGGTTTGTATATTAACTCATAATTATATTCTTCAAGGTAGGCTTTCCATCTTTTTACTTTGGAATTTCTATTCCACCTGCTGAGCCAATAGGTGAGGGGTTGGTGGTCAGTGTAGATTTTAATTTTTGTTCTACCGTATAGGTAGTTTCTAAGGGCTTTTAATGCCCAAATTATGGCTAACATCTCTTTCTGGTTAGTGGCGTAATATTCTTCTGCTTTGGAAAGCGTTCTAGAGAGAAAAGAAATTTTTCTGTCGTCTTGGGACAGCACTGCGCCTATGGCGAAGTCGGAAGCATCTGTTGTAAGATGGAACTCTTTGTTGAAATCAGGGAATTGGAGAATAACTTCATCAGACACTAGGGAGTTCCTGCTTTTATTGAAAGCTTCTATCGCATCTTGGTTCATATTAATTGTTTTTTTCTTTGACTCATTTTTGGACACGCGTCCATCTTCCCCTCTTAAAAGGGTTTTGCTAACTTAGCGAAGCCCCTTATGAACCTTCTGTAGTATCCTGCTAATCGTAGATATGCTCTCAAATCCCTTAAAGTTCTGAGTTGCGGGTAGTTGGCTATTGCTAATACTTTACTAGGGCTTGTCTCGATGCTTTTATCACAGATAATGAACCCTTATTTTTGTAGAATTCGCATTTGTCCAATTGGCATTTCATATTGGCATCGTGCAGAGTTTGGAAAATGGTTTGCAGGTTTTTTGTATGTGGGAATCACATCTTTACTGAAAATTATAATATCATCGATATAGATGTAGCAAATTTTCCCGATGCTTTATTGAGTTTACGATAGTCTATGACCATTCGATATTTTCTTTCACCAGATGCGTCTGGTTTTTTTGGGACTATTTATACTGGTGAATTGAAAGGTGACCACGAAGGTCGAATAATGCCATTATCTAGCAGCTCTTGTATTTGTCTATTCACCTCATCTTGTAGGGACATTGGATATTGGTAAAATTTTGAATATATTGGTTAATCGGTAGATGTTCTTATTTCCGCTTGAACATTGGTAGTGTAGGTTAGTTTTTCGTTTGGGTCCGCAAAGAGATTGGGGTATTTCTGGACCAGTTGGTCAAGCTCTAGTTTTTGTCCGTCATCCAGGTGTTCGGTCCTGGGTATGATTATGTTAACTGCCTCGTATTTTTTTTTCTTTTATTGGTATCTTTATTTCTCCTTTAATCGTCATTATTTTGCGAGAAAAATTTTACGTTACATTCCGGATGGTTAAATAAATTTGCAAGTTTGTAGTGTGTTATTTCGACGCTGCCTCCTACAGTTATTGCTCTAAATGGTTTTTCATTTGGTTTCAGATTTGTTACTAGATTTGGTTGAATGTAATTTCTATTTGAACCAGTATCGATAAGAATTTTGTAAGTCTTGTGACCCCCCACTCTGCATTCGAAATATGGAAGCGAGGAGTCGCTCATTCTAAAAAATTTTAATCTGTGTCAGTGTATTGTGGGGTTTCTGTTTCATAGTTCGCGTTTGGTTGATTTATATATTCTGCCAAGCTCATGTCGCATCCTTCTTGGTTACTTGCTGCTGTCATTTCGTGCTCATATCTTTCATAGTCCGTTATAGGCCTCGGCGTAGGCCTCAGCGTAGCCCTGTTCGTTTTGTTCCTGACGTTCTTCCCCCTCCGTATTAAAGAGTCGTTGTCTTTTCCCATCTTGGTTCACGGGGAAAGGTGGTCTTTTACCCTGGTCAAACTGAGGTCTGACCATCTTTGTCTGCATGCTACGGTCGACGTCCATTGGTTCTGCTGGCTTGGCTGCAGTTGGCCGAGGTGGGGCTATTGGTTGGGTCTGTCCATATTGGTTGAGTTGGTTTCGTCGCTGAGGCCAGTATTGTGGTTGATAACCAAACTGGTTAGGTGGTCTTTGGTACTGATCGTGTTGTCCCTGATTATAATTGAAGAATGGTCTGGGTTGTGGTGCTGGTCCCCGTGGGGGAAGTGGAGGTGGGTTCTGGTGTGGTAAGTACATCGGTTGTCTATAGGTTGGGTAACTTGGTTGTGCTGGTATGAATTTACGGGGTGCCGGAATTGGGTTCTGTTCCACGTTTCTGAATTTTACGCTTTGTTGTCTATTATTCGCATAATTCGTCCTATAGGTTTGGTTTTCTGACTTTAGGCATTTGCTTGCGGAAAATCAGTTGGTTCTTTGATGCCGAGAAGACGTGATAAGTCACCACGTAGGCCTCTTACAAATTATTTGTAGAATACCAAAGTATTTTGGTGATCCTTTGATACTAGAGTATGCCTCTAGGATCCTATCTACGCCCTTTTTCCAGGAGCTAAACTCGACTGGATCTCCTGAAAATTCTCTCATTCCTTTTACTATATCCGGGACGCGGTCTAAGTCAGTAATGTTGCCTCCAGAGTTTGGGTCTATGGTGTAGGCAGCTGTCTCTGCAAAATCGTTATTGTTAGTGTTAATACCCATATTGTTCAATATTGTTGTCAATCTATTATTGATCATTTGGTCTATTTGGTTTTCAATCGGACTCGCTCCACCCATTCTATTGGCTTGATACATTGTTTGTCTGCCTGCTGTTCTTTGTTCGTTCGTTGGTGATGAAGTCGATGATTCGCTTGCAGCATCAGTAACGAGTATTGAGGGGCGTAAGAGGTTATTCGGGTTGGCCATTGTAAGTTAATATTTTTGTTAGTATAAGCGAATGTGTTTGTGAATGAAAAGTAATATTGTAGAAAATGCTTGATAAAATGTGTCAAAAATATTTGTAGTGTAGAAGGTGTAAGGGAAAAATTAAATCTAAGGTTTATATTAATTTGTTGTGTAACTTTAATTTTAGATTGGTAATAGTTAGTTTTGCTTTACTTAAAAATTAAATGATCTCCAAGTGGAATGTTTGAATAAAGAGTAATAACTAGTCGGTGAGGCCGGTTTGTGTTCTTGCAGCGCGTTTGTGCTCCACTGTTTGTTTTTGTTTCTTTATTTTTTCGTTTCGGGTTACACTGCGCAGCTGCAAGTTTGGTACGCTAAGCTTATATTTGACTTCGTCTTTTTTTCCTAATTATATCCTGAACCCATTGAAAATGGGAAATCAGGGTATAATGTTTTTGTGATAATGTATGTAACAGGCAGTAGGAGACGTGGCAGACCCCATAAAGTATATGTATTCTTGATCAGCTCGACAAACTGAGTCGATATAGCCATGTCCGTCTGTCCGTCCATCCGTCCGTCCGTCCGTCCGTCCGCCCGTCCGTCAGTGTGAACGCAGCGATCTCGCAAACCACAAAAGCTAGAGATCTGAAATTTGAAATTTGAAAAAAACCTATTTCAAATACTAGAGACTTGTGCTTTGGCAAATACATACATATAAATGGCATTATTACGCTGTAAATGTTTGGTTACGAAAGTCTATCTAGAAGAAAACTAATTCAATAAATAAGTTTCCATAATATTGCCCATACTGCAGCCCAAGCGCTGCCCGCGCGCAGTCTCTGCGTAAACTGCTCAGTAGCAGAGAAAGTGCTTGTGTGTGTGTGTGTATGTGTTGTTTATATATATGTATATATGTATAAAAGAAGCGTAAAGTGAATTGAATGTCGCATCTTCCCAGGGTTCAGGGTATCTCTTAGTCGAGCAGTCTCGACTAGAGCACTCTTACTTGTTATACCCTGAACCCATTGACAATGGGAATTCAGGGTATAATGGTTTTGTTAAAATGTCAAATGTATGTAACAGGCAGAAGGAGGCGTGGCAGACCCCATAAAGTATATATATTCTTGATCAGGACGACGAGCTGAGTTGATATAGCCATGTTCGTCTGTCCGTCTGTCCGTCTGTCCGTCCGTCCGTATGTGTGAACGCGTCGATTTCAGAACCTATAAGAGCTAGAGACTTGAAACTTTTTTTGGAAGTCCCTGTATAGCACGCGCATATCGAGTTTGTTTTAGAAAATCGATAACTTTTCCCGTTATTTTGTTATCGATTAAAAACCTTATCGAAATGAAGTAAATAAATTATATCTCGTACATCATTCGAGCTAGAGTCTCCAAATTTTACATTTAGTTTCATTTATATTTTATACAATTTCGGTTTTTGTTATATTTTGGATATTGACTCAAAATTTTTCAAAAATTTTAATATTGAAGTTCAGTTGCAAATATAGCCAATATGTGAATGAGTTGGCAATTTTAGACAACTGACAAATATTCAATATAATATGTAGATCATATGCTGACAATTTCATTGGAATCCATTAAGTATCACAAAAGTAATTAAACAAAACGTTTTGTCAATTGCGACATGTGACCAGAAACCCACCCCCGTTTTCATTTTTTCTATACATGTGCACACATACATTAAGACATTCGAATGCGAGCATTCTTGTCTTTTCTAAGAACCACAACAATAACAGCTGACTGCGTGAATTTTGTTATAATTCTGAATTGCCTTTAGTTTCAAATTTGCTACTGCTTGTCTAAGCAGTGCAGTGGCGGTGTTGATAGAAGCGGGGCACGCTGTGCCTTTGCAGGTCTGGGTTCAAACCCAGCCGATGTCAAATATTTTTATGTCGTATTTTCTTAATTTTTTATTTATTTTTCTTTTATTAAATTATTAAAAAAAAAAACATGCTATTTGATTGTGAAAGTGCAAGATTAGCAATTTAATTAAATATTGTATAAGTTTGTATGAATACAAGATACGGAATATATTTAAAAACGCATATCGGACGGGGTTCAGGATATCTCCTAGTCGGGTACCCCCGACTAGAGTTTTCTTACTTGTTTTATTTTTATCTTGACATATTTTCTTTAACTTTTTATATTAGCAATAGATTTTGATTAATGTTTTTGTTTTTCCTCTTGATTTCTTTAAATCTTTCACTTAATCACTAATTGTCTTTGTCTTACAGAACTATTAATGGTGTGTACTCCATCTCCGATTATGCCGAAGTGATCCCTTTTGGTTCTCCTACTCGTGGTTCAGCAGTTCATACGTTGTGTTGAGATGCGCTCTGCGAACGGGTCATACAGAGCGTGAGCCCACGTTGCGCAAACTATGGTTGCGATTTTGTTTAGATCTTGGGTGCCGATCACGGGAGTCTGGCTCACTACAAGAATCACTTTAGTCACTTAAGATTCGTTTTGTCTTATCGTGACAATTACTGATTACACGCACTTAGAAACGTTTTGTTCTGACGTGGTTAATCGGCCGATTCGCGTACTTAGATATCTTTTTGCACTTTCGTATTCGCGATCGGTTCCTGCTCGGACCAAGTTAAAACAAGTAAGAACGTTGCAGTCGGGCGCAACCGACTGCGTGATACTCTGTTCCCATAGGGGCTTCTGGCATATTACATTTTAAAGTTTATCTTAATTTGTTAAAGTCGCCGCTCGAATTAGCTTCTGACTCAAAATAACTATATATTTATTAAAATTCTAAAAATATATACAGTCGAGTCCCGATAATTCGAAATGGCAAGGGGATCAGTTTTTTTTCGATTTACACAGAAATTCAAACTATCGAGACTCGACTGTAACGAATTTTTTTCAAGGGGATAGATTTTTTTCGATTTATCGCGATTATCGATTTAGCGGGGTACAAATTATCGAGACTCGACTGTATATGTAAATGAGTAAAAGTTTTATAAATTATGACTCGCTTCAATCGTTTGTATGAATATGATGATTTTATGAGCTAGACAAAAAAATATAACTGCACCATGCATTTTATAATTTTTATGCAAAGCAGTCTGTTAACTTAAGAGTTGTCTGTTAATTTAAAAGTGTGATTGATTTTCTTTACATAACCAATTGAGTCTTTTAACAGTGAAGCATTGCCAACATACGAAAATAACGAAATAACTGACCTAGGCTATGGAAAACTATATTAATATTAGGTGGTCAATTATTTAAACATTAAATCGAAATACATATATTTAT
This sequence comes from Drosophila leonis, assembly GCA_035045365.1. NCBI lineage: Eukaryota > Metazoa > Arthropoda > Insecta > Diptera > Drosophilidae > Drosophila > Drosophila leonis. The sequence goes on from JAWNPC010000835.1 coordinate 508,357, forward strand.
TTGTCTCTTACAATTTTTCTGCCTACTTAGCAAGAAATTAAGCTTATTTATGTAGGCATGCTTACATGCTTATGACTAATTCCGCTATGTAAGAATATTGCAGTTTAGCGCCACCTACCGGATTATTCTTGTGATGGTGATTCTGCTGCAATTTTAACTCAAGAGCTCTGCAAAATAAAATTCCAATTTGCCTCGCCCCCAGTGGTCGTAGACATGTAATTTTTGGCCAATTCTTAGAAGGAGTCTAAATTGACGTAACAGCAAATTTGGAAGCTTACCTTCCAAAAATGTGGAAATTACAGGGTATTTTTCGGTACGCCACGCCCTAAAGCGGCGTAACAACTATTTTTGGGTCATCGATAGAGGAGGTCACCAGTAACAAAATTAGCCAATTTTGAAGCTTCTAGCTCTAAAACTTTAGGAGATATAAAAGGAAATTTTGTGCAAAATCTAGATATTCAGATCCGATTTGCCACGCCCCCAATTGGCATAGACTCGTTATTTTTGGCCAATCTTTGGAAGTTGTCGAAGGTAACATAAATGCCAAATTTGGAAGCTTATGTTCGAAAAATGTGGAAATTACAGGGTATTTTTCGGTGCGCCACGCCCTAAAAGGGCGTAACTTTTATTTTTAGGTCATCGATAAAGGAGGTCACCAGTAACTCAACTAGCTAATTTTGAAGCTTCTAGCTCTAAAACTTTAGGAGATATAAACTTTTGCGGTTTGTCACGCCTCCTATGGGCGTAGATATATCCGACATATCTTTTTGATCGTGGGTTGTCAACGCGAGTATATATTCCAAATTTCAAGTCTCTAGCATCAATAGTGCTCGAGATATAGAAGAATATGTATAAATCACTATATAGTCAGATCCGATTTGCCACGCCCCCACGGGGCGTGGATATATAATTTTTTCATCGATCTTTATAGGATCTTAACAGTAACTTACATGCCAAATTTAGGCATTCTAGCTCTAAAACTGCAGAAGATACAGTTTTACCCGATTTGCCACGCCCCCAATGGGCGTAGATATATCCGCCATACCTTTTTGATCTTGGCTTGTCAACGCGAGTATACGTTCCAAATTTCAACTCTCTAGCACTTCAACTAACAGGGTTTCTGACATACCGGAAAATGCATTTTCCGATTTGCCACGCCCCTAGTGGGCGTATCGGGAAAATCTTAACACTTTATAATTCGAGGGTATACACGAGTATGTGTTCCATATTTCAAGTCTCTAGCTTCAATAGCGTCGAAATGGTTTGCGTTCATACGGACAGACGGACAGACGGCCAGACGGACAGACGGACGGACAGCAAGACGGACATTGCACAAAACCAATATACTCTATTTCCCTTTGGGAACAGAGTATAATAAAAGATGTTGAATATTAGATTAACGTGTTATTCGGTTTATTACAAATTCCAGACTGAAAGTTCTTAAATCAATTCTACCCTAGCTAGCTAAGTTCTGAATCGGCGGCGGCAGCGCTACTGGTAATTGTTGCAACATTGCTGGCATCCGGCGACGCGTCGACGCCGTCGCGACGGCTGGATTTCGAGGAACTGTAAACAGTTGGGTTGCAGACTGCTGATTCGGTTTTTGGGTTATTGTCGCGGTTCTTGACCGTTGCGAGAATTACGCAACAGCGGGAATTGAAAAACAATTTTTGTTATTAACTTATATGATGCGATGATCGAAATTGTCGAGGGTCCGCGATTTAGTCAGTAGTTTGTTAATTTTGTATGGTTTGAATTGTAGAGTGAATGAAACGAGTATTTATGACCTGCTAGTCATTTTGGCAATATGAAGTATAGCTTGATGCAGTCTGGCACCTGTGAATACATATACGCAACTAAATCTTTTATAGTCCACTACCCGATATATTTTAAAGAATTAAATAAAATTTTTAGTTAGTGCATTACCATGACTTTTCCATTTGAAAATGTTAATGTACCTATTTTATTAAAGTAATTATGGTCTTATATCGATATCTGTAGATACATTTTTATACATATTGTAACGAACCTTCGGTTTATCCCGAGTTCAAGCCGGGCCAGTTTCAGCCGACTGTGTGTTCGTGCCAACAAATTTATTTGTTGAAGCCCCTGCGATAATAAGTAGTCGATAATGTGTTTGGTTTGAGTTCACGATATTCACAAGATTCGATGCCTGCCTGAGGTACTTCTGTTATATGCAAGGACTCGCCTCCTATCATGCACACCTGTACACAGGATTAGAGGATATGCGTTCAGCGTACTCCGGCTGTACGAGCGGTTGTGCCTTGGTTAGCTGTTGAGTGGTTCACGCACTCCAGGATGCGCCAGGATTTGCACTGTATGCTCCGGCAGTTCGCTCGGATCACTTACAGCCCACTCCTACGGCTGGATTCGCTTACAACACACCACAGCTTCCCCTCAGACACAAGACGCACTGCTACGTGAACACTTACTCACTCCTGTCCCAGGTTTCGCCAACTTCTAGGGCTAGGTTCAGCTGCACCGCACCAATGTCCTTGTTGGTGGCAGCTGATGATCCTTTGTCCTCGCTGGGTTGCCTATGATCCTTAATAGGCGTCCGAGATATCTTCCTTGGATATCCTTGGATTTTCCCACGATGTCCTTGATCTGTTGAAGTCCTTGATATCGATGTCCCTCGATGTCCTTTTGGTTGATCACTACCTTCGCGTTGACTTTCGGCACTTTCACGTTCACTTTCACTTTTTGATACTTTTTTACTGTCCTGTACTGAGCCACGGGCGCCTTTTTATAGCCCAGACGCAGGCCCTGCTTCGTGCTCTAACGGCTCCTCGCTCGGCTCTGGAGCGGGGCCTGTCTGTCGCTCGTGCCCGATTTAACGGCAACATCACGCGATCTTTTGCGACGCCAAATGTCGCTTGATCGCGTGGCAGCCGCTCATTGGCCGAAATACCGTTATGGCTGTGCGAGTGAAAGAATCCACTACTTTCACTCGGCCACGAACGGTACCTCGGCCAACGGTCGCCGATGATCGTCGTGGGAGCGACGCGAGCCAAATGCTGAATCTGTAGGAGCGAAAGAGCCGAACCCTTTTTCGGACTCTGACCCTTTCCAGTCGCGAGGGCCGCTCCTACAGTACTCGCGTCGCTGTGTGGAGCAACATACATATGCACGTATATGCATATAAACACATAGCAACTACATGTATTTATATACACTACTACGTGCATACATATATTGCTCCTCACACTCCCCTCTTCCCACGGGAAAAACACGAAGTTTTCGTGTTTTGAATTTTGGCGCTCCACTCTGTTTTGCGTTGCTCCGTTCTGCGGCGCTCCGTTCTGCGTCGCTCCGTTCTGCGTCGCTCCGTTCTGCGTCCCTCCGTTCTGCGTCGCTCCGTTCTGCGTCGCTCCGTTCTGCGTCGCTCCGATCTGCGTCGCTCCGTTCTGCGTCGATCGCTGCTGTTAACGCTCTGTTAACCTTCTGTTAAGACTCGCCTGCAGCTGTTCTTCTCGCTGTTGGCAACTCCGTGAGCTGCAGGTGAGTGTTTTGGTTTAGAATTTATAAAATATTTCGAATTTTACAAATTTTTCCATCTTTCCAGCCCGGAATATATTCTCCCCGATGCCCCTGCCTATGATCGGCCGCCGCCGCCTCTGCCCACGCCGGGTGCTGCTGCAAAACATACCTCTTGTGTGTTTTTTCCTTCCTTTAGGCCCCGGTGGCGGTGCGGCTGTGTGTGTGTGGCGGCCGATGATTTTGCCAATTGGCGCACCTTGTTCCTCGCCGCTGGTTCTCCCTCAGCCATGGCTGCGACTGCTCTTCGGACGGCTGCTGGTGTTCCGAAGGGGTGTCTGCGGTCGATCCGCGAGTTGCCCTCGGAATTTCGCAACAACAGACGTCGTTCGCAACTGCCTCCGGCGCGCCGCTTCTTGACGACGGTTGGCTTCCCGGCTCACTCGTCGGTCGCGCACAGCTTCCGCGAAGTCGCTGACCAGTGCGCGAGGATCGGCCGGTACGTTCTTCCGTCGTCCAAGCTCGGACGGCCGGTGCATCCAGTTGCGTGGCACACGTCTGCTATTGCTGAAAATTCCAAAAAAAAAAAACCCGCATCCCCTTGCCGCAGTAAGTACTCTGTTATTGGCAAATCTTTTTTCCTTTATTTATTATCTTTTTTTCTTTTCTTACTCCCCTAGGTCCGCAAAAGCCCTGCACCCCGTGCGGCCACGCCGCACCCGATACCGCACGCCGTCCACGTACACTATACGTGCTGTGCGGCTGGTTTCCTCCATTTTGACGGCGTGCCTCTCCAACTCCTCCGGCCATTCCCCACGACTCACCTCCATCCACACTCTCGAGGTGTCGAGCTCCGGCAGCGACCTCTGACGCTGTAGGACCGGTCGTGTCGGTGGAGGCGGCGCAGGTTCAGATAGCTGCCGTTGCAGCGTTGGCCTAGGAGGCAGCCTGATGGGCCTCCACTCCTCTTCTTCGTCCATCGGTGTCTGCGGCGGTGTGTCGGACGGCGTGGTCTCCGGGACGGCGGCTGCGGCGGCGCATCAGGCTGCACCTGCTTCTTCAGTGAAAATCCGTGGGGCCACAGTGCAAGTGGTTCCTTCCACCGGATGGTGAGGTGAACCTCGTGCTCCAACATCCCTCCCCGCACCTGCTCCTCATACTTGGCCGTGACCTGCGGCGGTTCAGGCACCTCCTGGCACCTCCTGAAATAGGCCGCTCCTATGCCCACATGCCCTTTTTATACCCTATGCTGCCGCGTCGCTGTATGCGTAGGCGGCAGCATCTAACGGGTCCTCCAATCTATGTTTCTCGCTCTGGCATCCTCTATCCTATTGCTGAATTCCAGGCCGCCATTATTATCGCAGGCTACGGTAATAGCCGAACGCCGCCCCGCTACACTGACTTTCCTCACCCCGTTCCCTTTTCGCATGCACATGCCCTATATATTGCATGTCGCCCTATGCGACGTTGTTGTTGCCCATTTCGCATATCGCCCCTGCGATGTTGTTAGTGCCCGTTTTGCATGTCAGGCCTGACAACTTCGTGTCGCCTCGTCCGCTAGCGATCGCTGCGCAGCTGACAAGGTTCACTCGCCTCCCGCCGAGTTGTTGTTGTTGTTTTTTTTTTCCGTTCTCGGTTTGTGCCGTTACAGCTGTTGGTGTTGTTGGTGCGCGCTCTCTCAGCTCGCACTGTTACAGCTGTGGGTGTTGTTGTTTTCTTTTTCTCGTTCTCGGCTTGCGCCGTTACAGCTGTTGGTGTTGTTGGTGCGCGCTCTCTCAGCTCGCATTGTTACAAATGTGGGTGTTGTTGTGCGTGCTCTCTCAGCTCGCACTGTTACGAATGTGGGTGTTGTTGTGTGCGCGCTCTCTCAGCTCGCACTTTTGCAGCTGTTGGTGTTGTTGTGTGCGCTTTCGGCTTGCGCCGTTGCAGCTGTTGGTGTTGTTGGTGCGCGCTCTCTCAGCTCGCAATTTTACAGCTGTTGGTGTTGTTGTCGGCTGTGCTTCCCCCGATGCGCGCGCAACTTGATCGATTTTGATTTTGTGAGCGCTGATAACTGCTAGTTTAAGCAAATTTTACGCCTGTATATATTTTGAACAAATTTTTCAGGCATAAAATTTGCTTTTGGTAGCAATACACATAGCTATGTGTATTCACTCCCTTTTTTTTTATATACTAGCCGCTGACTCACCCGCCTCTGCTCTATATGGCTTCAGATCCGCCACATGAGCTGTCCTGATCCGTTTATCTGCCTCCGAGCTGATCCGGCAGATAACCGGGGAGATGAAACTGACCACCGTATATGGTCCTCCATATCGGAGGGCCAGTTTCGCTGTGAATCCGTCCGCGGCATTGGACAAGTGGCGTTCCTTTGCCCACACCTTGTCCCCTAGGGCCGGCTTCCACTGCCGCCGCCTTAGGTTGTAATGCCGCGCCTGATCCTGAGCAGCTTTCTCCAAACTTCGACGCACAATCTCAAATACTTCGGCCATTTTTGTGGCACTCTCCACTGAGCTCTGTGCCTCCTGGCCTGTACCAAGTGTCTGTGCGTCGAAGAGGGATTTGGGCAACCTTGGCTCTCGCCCTTGCGTGAGGAAGGCTGCCGTATACCCTGTTGAGGCTGAGACGCTGCTATTGACTGCCAGTGTCAACTCCGGCAGCGCCTCATCCCAGCACCTTTGATCGTCGCCAGCAAATTGCGCGATCATCGTCATCACCGTCCTGTTGGCCCGCTCTGTGGGATTTTCCTGTGGCGTGTATGGCGCTGTCAGCTAGTGGCGTACACCCAGCTCTTCCAAGAAAACCTTGAAGGCCCGGCTCGTGAACTGAGTGCCATTGTCCGTAATGAGCACTTTTGGCGCTCCAAATCGTCCAAATGCCTTTTGGAGCGTCGCCGTGTTTGCGCTCCTTAGCGGCACTATCTCCGTCCATTTGGAGAACCGGTCTATGAAGACCAATAGCATGGTGTTCCCATGCTTTGATATTGGCAGCGGTCCAACAAAATCGGCGCATACAGTGGCCCACGGCTCTTCTGGGATTTGGGTGAGCATTTGTCCAGCTGCCTGCAGTTGACTGGGCTTGTAGCGCTGGCATAGCTCACAACGCTGCACGTAGGCCCGCACATCCCGATACATACCTGGCCAGTAGTATCTCGCTGCCACCCGAGCAATTGTTTTCCGGCTCCCAAGGTGTCCAGCGGTGGCTGCGTCGTGGTTCTCCTCGAGAACTTGTTTGCGCCGTTCCGTTGGCACACACAATTTCCACGCAGCTACATCCTCGTGGCCAGCTTGATGCGGGATGTGCCTGTACAGATTTCCGAACTCTTCTCTATAGTCCGGAAACTTCTGTGGGCTTTTGTGCACGTCTTGGCGCAGCTTGGATATCCAGCGACATCCTGTCCCAGCTGGCATCTCTTTGCTCGTCACCAAGCGGCACGCCTCTTCGCTCAAAGGCTGCCGAGAAAGCGCATCCGCCACTACATTTTGCTTGCCCTTTCTGTAGCGTACCTCAAAATCGAACTGCTGCAACTCCAGTGCCCATCTTGCAATCCTTCCTGAAGGGCTCTCAATGGAATTGAGCCACTTCAGAGCCATGTGGTCCGTGACCACCACGAAATGGTATCCTTCCAGGTACGGCCTGAGCTTCCGAATGCCCCAAATGATGGCCAGACACTCCTTCTCAGTGGCCGAGTAATTCCGCTCAGCACTGTTTAGTGTCCGGCTGGCATATGAGATGACGCGTTCCCCATCCTCAGAGGTCTGCGTCAAGATGGCCCCAAGCCCGTAGTTGCTTGCATCCGTCTGCAAGCAAAACGGCTTCGAAAAGTCGGGCATGCCAAGACTGGCGACTTCGTCAGTTTGGCTTTCACCATCTCAAATGCCTTTTGCCTCTCTTCCGTCCACTCCCATTTTGTGCCCTTTTTGAGCAGTGCATTGAGTGGATGCACTGCCGCAGCAAAGTCCGGCACAAAACGACGATACCATGAAGCCACTCCCACATATTGACGCAGCTCCTTGATGTTTGAGGGTGGCTTCAGCTCGGCAATCGCGGCTACCTTTTCTAGGTCCGTACGAATGCCATGCTCCGTCACCTTGTGGCCCAGGTACTTCAGCTCCTTCATGAAGAAATCGTACTTGTCGATGTTGATCCTCAAGTTGGCCGCTCGAAGTCGCCGGACACTTCTCGCAAGTTATCTATGTGTTCCTGGCGCGTCTTCCCGATGACGATGATGTCGTCGAGGTAGGCAAAGGCGTGAGGCATCATCTCTGGACCAATGACCTGATCCAGCGCACGCTGAAACGTTGCGGGCGCAGAATGCAGTCCGAACGGCATCACTTTCCACTGAAACAGCCCCTTTCCTGGAACTGTGAATGCAGTCAGTGGCCGGCTGGATTTCTCCATGGGTATTTGCTAATATCCATCCTTGAGATCCAAACTGGTGATGTAGCGTGCCTCTCGCAGCTGATCCAAAATATGATGCACCCGAGGTAAGGGATATGCATCTTTAATGGATCGGCTGTTCAGCTGCCGAAAATCTACACACAGCCGCCATTTCCCGGTCTTCTTCCTGACCATGACAATCGGCGCGCTGTGTGGGCTTTTCGAGGGCTCAATGCAGCCTTTGGCCAACAGCTCATCCACTTGTTTATTTATTTTCGCCTGCATCTTTGGATTTTTGGGGAAATAACGCTGCTTTATGGGCCTCTAATCCTGCATTGTGATCCTGTGCTCGGTGATCCTGGTGGTGCCTTTCACATGCTGAAACTTCTCCAGCTCTTGCCTCAGGAACGCATCCACCTCCATATCCTCATGGAGTGGTGGTTGGCTCTCCTCAGGTGCCATCTTTGGCGTCTCGGGGCCTAATTCCAGGCTGGCGGCAGCCACTGACAGCCTATCCTCCAATGGTGTGGCTGTCTCTGGATTTCTGGGCTTGATTTCCAATTTCAAGCCACCGCACTCCAGTGTGGTGCCAATGCCGGCCAAGAAATCCCAACCCAGCACCAGATCGTCGATCACTCCTGGCAGAATCAGCAACGGGATAAAGATTTGCTGACTCCCCAGTCTGATTTCTGCTTCCAGTTGCAAGTCCACCTGACTGCAGCTGCCGTCCGTCAGTCGTATGCGCCGCCGTGTGGCACGCAACACGCCTGCTCCTCGGAGCTTATTAGCGAGCCTTTCGCTAATAAAGCTACTCGTAGCTCCGGTGTCGATCGTGGCCTTCAGCTGCTCGTCTCCAATGGCCACGATCGCCGTCAGCTGGCTGTCTTCGTCCTGAAGACTGCCCACTAACGCCTGGGGGCTCCTAGACGCTGCTCCCGCTCGCCCCTGGATGGCGGGTGTCGCTGGACGTTCACACGCCTATTCGCCAGCACTGCCAGCAAAACGCCAGGACCTCGTTGCGGCAGTCTCTAGCCCAGTGCCCTTCCTGGCCACACATCCGACACGCCCTGGCCGGATACGGGATGTGTGTCCTGCTCGCCGCGCCTGTCCTTGGCGCTGGACGAGGTCTCACATCATCCGTCATCATCCGTGGGCTCTCGGCGTCGTCCATGGCCATCAACCGCGTACGATTCGATCCTTCTCCAGATCCTCGAACTCGTCGGCCAACGCCATCAACTCCGTCAAACTGCGGAACTGATAGGGGCGGGCATATGCGCGCAGATCGGGGAGGCTGTTGTTGTAAATCAACTTCAGCTCGCGGTCCGCCTCATAGCGCAATGGGCGCATGAGGATCTGCATCTCCACCATGTACACCTTAAATACCTCACCCACCATCTGTCTCCGATGTTTGACTTCGTCCTTCAGCTCCTCCAAGTAGTCTCTGGGCAGAAAAAACTCCTAAGAGCTTCAGACAAATGTTGCCCAAGCCGTCCAGTGCCTGTTTTTCGCCACGTACCACTTCAAAGCCATGCCTTTCAGCAGCTCCGGCATCGCCCTTGGGATCAGGTCCAGGTCCAGACCGTACGTATCGGCTGACCATTCGACCTGTTCCAGAAATTCCAAGGGCTTTGTGGTGTCATCGAAGCGGAAGCTCCATTCGCGCACCTGTTTGGCCACTTTGGCATAATCTGGAGCTGTGCCGCATGGCCCACGCGTCTTGACCTCCGGTTGCGGTGTAGATGTGGCCCTCCACGTTCTTTGCTGGGAATCCTGCAGCCGCGCTGCTGCGCTAGTGGATGGCAGACACAGCCGCGCCACATTCGCGGTCTCCTCATCCACGTCGTCCTCCACGACGGCGGTTGGGGCTTCATCTCTCAATGATGGCCGGCGTCCATGCAGGTTGGCCAGTTCAGCGATCCTGAGGAAATAAGAAATCCTTCCCTCATTCACCTCGACCCACTCGCCGAACTGTCTCCGCATCACATCCAATGTGCCGGATAAGCTCACCCCGAACTCATCCCCGTAACGCAGCACATCCTCTTTCTTCAAATTGTATACCCAAGCTCTCACCATTCTCACGCTTATCCTTAAACTTCTTTCTTATCGAAGGGCCCCACGTTGGGCGCACGTTGTAACCAACCTTCGGTTTATCCAGAGTTCAGGCCAGGCCAGTTTCAGCCGACTGTGTGTTCGTGCCAACAAATTTATTTGTTGAAGCCCCTGCGATAATAAGTAGATAATGTGTTTGGTTTGAGTTGAGATATATATTTTGAACGTGTTTCTTATAATGTACAATTCACGATATTCACAAGATTCGATGCCTGCCTGAGGTACTTCTGTTATATGCAAGGACTCGCCTCCTATCATGCACACCTGTACACAGGATTGGAGGATATGCGTTCAGCGTACTCCGGCTGTACGAGCGGTTGTGTCTTGGTTAGCTGTTGAGTGGTTCACGCACTCCAGGATGCGCCAGGATTTGCGCTGTATGCTCTGGCAGTTCGCTCGGATCACTTACAGCCCACTCCTACGGCTGGATTCGCTTACAACACACCACAGCTTCCCCTCAGACACAAGACGCGCTCTTTCGCACGGCTACGTGAACACTTACTCACTCCTGTCCCTGGTTTCGCCAACTTGTAGCGCTAGGTTCAGCTGCACCGCACCAATGTCCTTGTTGGTGGCAGCTGATGATCCTTTGTCCTCGCTGGGTTGCCTATGATCCTTAATAGGCGTCCGAGATATCTTCCTTGGATATCCTTGGATTTTCCCACGATGTCCTTGATCTGTTGAAGTCCTTGATATCGATGTCCTTTCGATATCGGTGTCCTTCGATGTCCCTCGATGTCCTTTTGGTTGATCACTACCTTCGCGTTGACTTTCGGCACTTTCACGTTCACTTTCACTTTTTGATACTTTTTTACTGTCCTGTACTGAGCCACGGGCGCCTTTTTATAGCCCAGACGCAGGCCCTGCTTCGTGCTCTAACGGCTCCTCGCTCGGCTCTGGAGCGGGGCCTGTCTGTCGCTCGTGCCCGATTTAACGGCAACATCACGCGATCTCTTGCGACGCCAAATGTCGCTTGATCGCGTGGCAGCCGCTCATTGGCCGAAATACCGTTATGGCTGTGCGAGTGAAAGAATCCACTACTTTCACTCGGCCACGAACGGTACCTCGGCCAACGGTCGCCGATGATCGTCGCCGGAGCGACGCGAGCCAATTGCTGAATCTGTAGGAGCGAAAGAGCCGAACCCTCTTTCGGACTCTGACCCTTTCCAGTCGCGAGGGCCGCTCCTACAGTACTCGCGTCGCTGTGTGGAGCAACATACATATGCACGTATATGCATATAAACACATAGCAACTACATGTATTTATATACACTACTACGTGCATACATATATTGCTCCACACAATATATACATACATATATTCAGATGTAAGTATGCATATATGTACATACATGTGTGTGAAGCGCATTTAGAAGTCCACAAGATCGAACAAGACCCAAAATCATTCACACAATTCTAAATCCGAGGTATCCACACGCCAAAGGAAATATACTAATATACAAATGCGTGTGTGCAGTCCAGAAGATCAAGCAACCACAGGCAACAAGAGTTTCGCACACAAATACTCATATATGTAAGCAAGGGACTGTAAGTGTGTGTGTGTGTGTGTGCATGCTGGTCTCAAAAACATATTTGCTAAGCGCACCAACGCATTCGTACTCTTCACACAAATAATAATAAAATTGTAAGCATTTTACATGAGCATGGCAAAACCTTTCAGCATTTTGGTATACTCTTCTCTCAGAAGGGAAGGAATGAAACGTATCGGCGAACGAATTTCAATTTGGGTGCCCTGCTGCTTGTGCGTACGTTTATATGTACTTGAGAGAGGAGAGAGAGAAAGGAAAAAACAGCATATAGCAGTCGCAGCGCACTGGTTTTGCCGTACGATATTTTCACTACCCGAGCCTAAAGCGATCGAGCCGAGCAAATACGAAGTTGAGTGGTTCACGACGCACAAATTTTTTAGCGTGGAAAAACTTAATTCTAGTTGTCGCATCTATGTGTTGTATGCTTAGTGGTAGAGGTGATGCGCTTTGATAAGTAGATGTTGCTTCGACTCCAGATGCGCTGATGTCGGACTTTCTTCATTATACTCATTCACGAAAGTGGAATTATTATATTTGGATTGTACATTGTCTGTCTTGCTGTCCGATGACGCACGTCTGTCCGTCTGTCCGTATGAACGCAAACCATTTCACCAAGATCAAAAAGATATCGCGGATATATCTACGCCTATAAGGAGCGTGGCAAACGGTAAAAGTTTATATCTCATAAAGCTTCAGAGCAAGAAACTTCAAAATTGGATAATTGAATTACTGGTGACCTCTTCTATTCATGAGCTATATAATTGTTACGCTCCATAAGCTTAATTTCTTGCTAAATAGGCAGAAAAAATTGTAAGAGACAAATAAATATATGTATTTCGATTTAATGTTTAAATAATTGACCACCTAATATTAATATAGTTTTCCATAGCCTAGGTCAGTTATTTCGTTATTTTCGTATGTTGGCAATGCTTCACTGTTAAAAGACTCAATTGGTTATGTAAAGAAAATCAATCACACTTTTAAATTAACAGACAACTCTTAAGTTAACAGACTGCTTTGCATAAAAATTATAAAATGCATGGTGCAGTTATATTTTTTTGTCTAGCTCATAAAATCATCATATTCATACAAACGATTGAAGCGAGTCATAATTTATAAAAATTTTACTCATTTACATATACAGTCGAGTCTCGATAATTTGTACCCCGCTAAATCGATAATCGCGATAAATCGGAAAAAAATCTATCCCCTTGAAAAAAATTCGTTACAGTCGAGTCTCGATAATTTGAATTTCTGTGTAAATCGAAAAAAAACTGATCCCTTTGCCATTTCGAATTATCGGGACTCGACTGTATATATTTTTAGAATTTTAATAAATATATAGTTATTTTGAGTCAGAAGCTAATTCGAGCGGCGACTTTAACAAATTAAGATAAACTTTAAAATGTAATATGCCAGAAGCCTCTATGGGAACAGAGTATCACGCAGTCGGTTGCGCCCGACTGCAACGTTCTTACTTGTTAAAGATTGTATGTCTACGGCCACTGGGGACGTGGCAAATTGGATCTGAATATATAACGTTTTGCACAAAATCGGTTATATTTTGAGTATTAGTGAGCTAAAGACTTGACATTTTGAGTATATACTCGGGGTGACAAACCAAGAACAATAATATATGGCGAATAAATGTACGTGAATAGGGGGCGTGGCAAATCGGGTATTTTCAACAGTTTTAGAGCTAAAAACTATAAATTTATAGACTAAATTACTGTTGACCTTCTCTATTGATTTACCAAAAATGATATATATACCAATTGGGAACGTGGCAAATCAGAAAATGGATCTGGTTGCGTTAAGGCCGTGCAGTCTGGATTTTACGCCCCTTTCCCCCAAAATTCGAAAAAAAATGTATTTCAAATACTAGAAACTTGTGCTTTGGCAAATATATACATATGAATGTCATTATTACGCTCTAAATGTTAAAAGTAATTACGAAAGTTAATCTAGAAGAAAACTTATTCAACAAATAAGTTTCCATAATATAGCCCATACTGCAGCCCAAGCGCTGTCCACGCGCAGTCGCTGCGTAAACTGCGCAGTAGCAGAGCAAGTGCTTGTGCGTGCGTGTGCATGTGTGTGTGTATGTGTTGTTTGTATCTACACATGGATATATAAAAGAAGCGTAAAGTGATTTAAATATCGCATCTTCGCAGGGTTCAAGGTACGTCTCAACTAGAGCACTCTTACTTGTTCGTAATGTCCTGGTAGATTCTTCAACCTTTGTAACTACCAGCGTGATTCTCATGGCAGTTGGAACAAATGTCTGGTGAATTTTTATACTCTGTTCAAAAAGGGAAAAAGAGTATATTGGTTTTGTGCAATGTCCGTCCGTCTGTCCACTATTGAAGTTTATAGTTTTTATGCTTCAATATATACATCACTGTATATTTAAAAACGCAGATCACTCGGAGCTCAAGGGATCTCTTAGTCGGGCAAACCGAAACCCATTAAAAATGGGAAATCAGGTCATAATGGTTTTGTTAAAATGTATGTAACATAAAGAATATATTCTTGATCAGGACGACGAGCTGAGTCGATAAAACCATGTCTGTCCGTCCGTCCGTATGTGTGAATGCGTCGATCTCAGAAGACTTGAAATTTTTTCGTCGCCGTGCAAACCCAGCCTCAAATCCCGCCGATGTCCAAACCTTTTTAATGTTTTTTTTTTCACACACACAATGAGATATCGATACAGGTGATGCGTTTTGATAAGTAGATTGGTTCGACTCCAGGCGCGGTAATATCAGATTTTCTTATTTTTAAAAACACAGTTCGGACGGGGTTCAGGGGATCTCCTGGGTTCGGGCACTCCCGACTAGAGTTTTCTTACTTGTTTTGCTTTTATTTTCGATAACTTATCCTATTTGCGATAAAAAATGACAATTAGACTATTTTTTTTGAGCGTGGCTTGTACATAGTAAGAGCTAGAGATTTCAGATTTACTGTGTTGGTCAGTGTACTAAATACAGAGATCTTGTAATTTTCGAATTTTTGAATACCCTTTCCCCCAAATTCTAATAAAAGTTCTTTTAAATATTAGAGACTTGGGCTTTAAGAAACACACGCATATGAATGTTATCATCACTCTGAAAATTAATTTGGAATGTCCTACAAGAAAAGTTATTCAACAATTAATTAACGCAGATCTCTTATACGGGCACCCCCGACTAAGGTTTTTCTGACTTGTTTTATTGATTATTTCTATACACTACCTTCCTTCAAGCACTTTAGTCCTATGATATCGCAGTAAGTTTGATCTGAAAAGAAAGAAGATTTTACTTCATACCAAACTGTTTGAGCGTTAAAAATTCTACAAACAAAGCCAAATTCTTTAAAGGACTAAACATCAGAGCTGTTAAAAATTCCATTTGAATGGAAATGCAAAATGGGTTTTCAAAAAAGGTATTCGAATGTAAAATGCAAAATAGGTATTTTGAAAATGGTTTTTTCAAATAAAATAATAATAATAAAATAAAATAATAAAAAAAAAGCGCATCTGAATGTAAATGCAAAATAGTTTTTAAAAAAAAGCCATCGAAATGCAAAATGCAAAATACCTATTTTGCATTTTGCATTTACATTTTAAATGCTTCCATTTCAAATAATTCCATTCAAATGGAATTTTTAACAGCTCTGCTAAACATAAATAGATTATTTTTGAAGGTTTCTATGTTTTTTATTTTAATCCATAATAATAATACATACCCATTGAAAATTGGAAAAAAGCTGAGTCGATTCAACTCTGTCCGCCTGTCGTCCTGATCAAGAATATACATACATATATACCTTATGGGGTCTTCCACTCTTTCTTCTGCCTTCTACATACTGTTCGGCGCAGCAGGTAATAGTTGCTCTTAGAATAAGTTCTCTTAAGTTCAGCTTGTTCTTTTGAATGTCATTCTCATTCACTCTTAGTGTGCTCATGCGCATAAGAAACTCAACACACATATGTATATGTATATGTGTGCCACTAAAGTCACCGTACTCTTGAAACATTTTTACGAAACACGCTGTAACTTCGTCAAATTTTTATGAAACAACAAAATTTTGATGCAGGGTTATAAAGTAATCTATTATCTACACAATACCATTTAAATAATACTAACATTTTATTTTAGTCAAATAGTATTACTAAAAAACTGAAAATACTCAAGAATTTGACTCCACAAAAGTCTACGTACTCTTGCTTGCTCGCCACTGTCTGGCGCCAACGTTCTTGTTAGAAGTAACGGGGATTTTCGAAACATGTGTACAATATCGTCAAGATGTATACTACTTGGTGTACATTACTTGGATTGGACGAAATTGGCCAACTTCTTCGTAAATATGTCCCGATAAGAGTTAATTCTAGAAAAAAGTGGGCGGATCTTGCAGCTCCACAGAACGGAGCAAAAATCGTATGCAGAGATAGCCAAAATAGTGTCCAGAGCTAAGTCTACCATCTAAACAGTAATTAGCTGTTTTAAATACGAGGGGAGCATCAAAAATAGTACTAAATCTGGCCGATGATCTGCACTCTCAGATCGCGACAAGTAGAAATCTGACTCTATACCAAGTTTCCCAGCTCTGATTTTCAAATTTTTTTTGAGGATGTCAATGTACATTTATTGGTCCATTAATCCTTAATTTAGTCCTTAATCCTGAAACAGGATAATGCCCCATACCACAAAGCCCGTATGATTACCACATTTTTGAGGGATGTTGGTGTTACCACCTTGAACTGGCCTCCTCAAAGTCCAGATTTACATATTATTGAAAACGTCTGGTCTCTTTTGAAACGCAAAAGAACAGTTTCGTTAAACAAAATGAGAGAAGAGACAATTTCTAAGCTCACTTCCCTTTGGCAAGCGATATCTCCAGAGATCCTTCGAAATTTAGTGGATTCTGTACCACGGCGACTCCAAAAAGTTATTGAAGCTAAAGGAGGATATATATTTTATTAAATTTTGCTTAATTCATTTACTTTTGTAAAGTTTAAGCTTTATTATTTAATTTGTTAAGCAACCTCGTCAAAATACTTATGTCATACTTGGAAATTACTTATTAATTAAAATCTTTTTAAGTTTGAATGAGAATATGTTTGATTCCTTATTTTAATTTTCTATTAGTTATATTTTTAAAAGAAAAATAAAACAAAAATTCGTAATAAAACCAAAAAAGCCCCGCTCCGAACGAAGAGCCGTTAGAGCACGAAGCAGGCCCTGCGTCTATGCTATAAAAAGGCGCCCGTGGCTCAGTAGAGGGAGAGTCAAAATGTAATAAAGGTAAATGGAATATGAAAGTGCCGAAAGTCAACGCGAAGAAAGTAATCAGCCCAAAAGGACATCGAGGGACATTGAAGGAAACCGATATCGAAAGGACATCGATATCAAGGACTTCAACGAAATCAAGGACATCGTGGGAAAATCCAAGGATATCTCGGATGCCTATTAAGGACCAGAGGCAATCCCGTAAAGACACAGGATCACCAGCTGCCACCAACGAGGACATTGTGCTGCGCAGCTGAATAGATAGAAGTTGGCGAAACCTGAGACAGGAGTGAGTAGAGTTCACGTAGCCGTGCGAAAGAGTGTGTTTTGTGTCTGAGGTAAAGCTTTGGTGTGTTAAAAGCGAAGCGGACTGCTCAAACAAACCAAAGGCTAACCAGGACATAACCGTTCGTACAGCCGGAGTGCGCTGAGCACATATTCTCCAATCCTGTGTACAGGTGTGCATGATAGGAGGCAAGTCCTTGCATATAGCAGGAGTACCTCAGGGAGGCATAAAACATTGTATTTCGTGAATTGTAAATTATCCGAAAACGCACAGAAAATATATACAAGTTCAAACCAAACACATTTATCGACTACTTATTATCGCAGGAGCTTCAACAAATACATTTGTTGGCACGAACACACAGTCGGCTAAAACTGGCCCGGCTTGAACTCGGGATAAACCGAATGTTCGTTACACTGTTTACTTTGAGGTTTGCCGCTCTCAATCGACGGAACACTTCCTTTAAATTCGCCACGTGTGGCTCCTTCGTGATGCTTATCACCACGATGTCATCCAAATAGGCGAACGCATGGGGCTCCATTTCAGGTTCGATGACCGTATCCAGTGCACTCTGGAATGTCGCACCAACCTAATGCAAGCCAAACGGCATCACCTGCCTTTGGAATAAACCTATCCTTGGCACGGTGAATGCTGTACACTCTCTGCTTTTGACCGCCATAGGTATCTTCCAGAAACCGCTCAGATCCAACGAGGATATGAACCGAGCGTGGCGCAACCTCTCCAGATCTGATTGATCCATCCATTTTCGGCAGCTCTGTATCCTTATGACCCGTTTTATTACCCAATTCCTTTCTTGACGGCGAGCCCTCTACCTGCCAACACCTTCCGTTGCTTCATTGCAAGTTCTCCGCGGGGCACCCCATGATCTGATCTTCTTTTCCCTCCTTGAGCTCCCCTGCAGACTCGGAACCGAAAGGAATTTTTGCCACGGGAGATCTTGGTGGGTTGGTCGTTCGTCGTTGACGTTTAATATAAGGTCGAGAGCCGTCAAGACAGGAAACAACACGGACATTACTTGGACAGCACAGGGAAGTTATCGTCCGTTGGAAGGACGACCAGCTTATGGACGGGTCTACGGATGATACCACGGGAGGTGAGAACGTCCGCTACACGTACTATCTCGTCTGCTCCCGGGTATACTAAGTGAATGCGGCAAGCCGCCATTCGTTTGTTGGAATGTTGTCATCCTTAACAATTACCATATCGCCGGTTTGCGAATTTCATCGTGATAGCTGCCATTTGTTACGTTTGTGCAGCTCCTTAAGGCATTCTTCCTTAAAACGGAAACATAATTGTTGGAATTGGCTTGGAGTCAGCGCCAGTTGTTCGGTTGAGTCTTCGGACATGGGAGAGATCGGCATGGAGTTCAGACACACTTCGATTTTGGCCAGGAGGGTCGAGAGTTCCTCGAAGGTATATTTTGCCATTGAAGTGGACTTATAGAATAGAGCTTTGAAACTCTTCACGCCGGCTTCTCACAAGTCTCCCATGTTTGGAGCGCTTGGTGGGTTGAAATGCCCGGATACGTTTTGATGGCTGTGTTTGCCAAAAGCACCTCGGATCGAAGAGATTCCAAGAAATCTCGGGACAATAGCTTAGCTGCTCCAACAAACGTCTTTCCGTTGTCAGAATATAACTACTCATATTCTCGCGGGGAAACTCCTTTGCTAGCTAGATCTGCTGGATTGTGCTCTGATCGGACGTGAAACCAGTCATCAGGATTGGTCGTTTCAGTGACCTTACTGATTCTGTTAGCCACGAAAGTTGTCAATTTGCAAGGCGGCCTATTAAGCCAGTCCAGGACAATGGTGGATTCAGTCCAGTAAAAAGACTGGAAATTGACGGCAGGGAGTACTTCCGAGCGAAGTTCAACCAGAAAAACAGCACCGCAAAGTTCTAAGCGGGGTAGGACACGGATTTAACTGGAGCTACTCTTGTTTTGGCGGTAAGCAGATTAACGAAAAGCTGATTGCCATGCTCGACACGCAGATAAATTGCCGCTCCGTAGGCACGCTCAGAGGCATCACAGAAATTGTGATACTGAACTTTGACTTGAGGCTGGAAGTGTTCCCACCTAGGTACACGCATTTCCCGTAGAGCGAGATAGCTGAGCAGGAATTCATGCCATTGTTGTTGCTGGCAGAGGGTGGTCCCAGTCCAACTCTCGAAGCCAGATCTCTTGCATAAAGATCTTGGCGCGGATGACGAAAGAGCCAGCCACACGGCGGGATCGAACAGTTTCGAAATTTGAGACTGGGACCACCCTCTGCCAGCAACAACAATGGCATGAATTCCTGCTCAGCTATCTCGCTCTACGGGAAATGCGTGTACCTAGGTGGGAACACTTCCAGCCTCAAGTCAAAGTTCAGTATCACAATTTCTGTGATGCCTCTGAGCGTGCCTACGGAGCGGCAATTTATCTGCGTGTCGAGCATGGCAATCAGCTTTTCGTTAATCTGCTTACCGCCAAAACAAGAGTAGCTCCAGTTAAATCCGTGTCCTACCCCGCTTAGAACTTTGCGGTGCTGTTTTTCTGGTTGAACTTCGCTCGGAAGTACTCCCTGCCGTCAATTTCCAGTCTTTTTACTGGACTGAATCCACCATTGTCCTGGACTGGCTTAATAGGCCGCCTTGCAAATTGACAACTTTCGTGGCTAACAGAATCAGTAAGGTCACTGAAACGACCAATCCTGATGACTGGTTTCACGTCCGATCAGAGCACAATCCAGCAGATCTAGCTAGCAAAGGAGTTTCCCCGCGAGAATATGAGTAGTTATATTCTGACAACGGAAAGACGTTTGTTGGAGCAGCTAAGCTATTGTCCCGAGATTTCTTGGAATCTCTTCGATCCGAGGTGCTTTTGGCAAACACAGCCATCAAAACGTATCCGGGCATTTCAACCCACCAAGCGCTCCAAACATGGGAGACTTGTGAGAAGCCGGCGTGAAGAGTTTCAAAGCTCTATTCTATAAGTCCACTTCAATGGCAAAATATACCTTCGAGGAACTCTCGACCCTCCTGGCCAAAATCGAAGTGTGTCTGAACTCCATGCCGATCTCTCCCATGTCCGAAGACTCAACCGAACAACTGGCGCTGACTCCAAGCCAATTCCAACAATTATGTTTCCGTTTTAAGGAAGAATGCCTTAAGGAGCTGCACAAACGTAACAAATGGCAGCTATCACGATGAAATTCGCAAACCGGCGATATGGTAATTGTTAAGGATGACAACATTCCAACAAACGAATGGCGGCTTGCCGCATTCACTTAGTATACCCGGGAGCAGACGAGATAGTACGTGTAGCGGACGTTCTCACCTCCCGTGGTATCATCCGTAGACCCGTCCATAAGCTGGTCGTCCTTCCAACGGACGATAACTTCCCTGTGCTGTCCAAGTAATGTCCGTGTTGTTTCCTGTCTTGACGGCTCTCGACCTTATATTAAACGTCAACGACGAACGACCAACCCACCAAGATCTCCCGTGGCAAAAATTCCTTTCGGTTCCGAGTCTGCAGGGGAGCTCAAGGAGGGAAAAGAAGATCAGATCATGGGGTGCCCCGCGGAGAACTTGCAATGAAGCAACGGAAGGTGTTGGCAGGTAGAGGGCTCGCCGTCAAGAAAGGAATTGGGTAATAAAACGGGTCATAAGGATACAGAGCTGCCGAAAATGGATGGATCAATCAGATCTGGAGAGGTTGCGCCACGCTCGGTTCATATCCTCGTTGGATCTGAGCGGTTTCTGGAAGATACCTATGGCGGTCAAAAGCAGAGAGTGTACAGCATTCACCGTGCCAAGGATAGGTTTATTCCAAAGGCAGGTGATGCCGTTTGGCTTGCATTAGGTTGGTGCGACATTCCAGAGTGCACTGGATACGGTCATCGAACCTGAAATGGAGCCCCATGCGTTCGCCTATTTGGATGACATCGTGGTGATAAGCATCACGAAGGAGCCACACGTGGCGAATTTAAAGGAAGTGTTCCGTCGATTGAGAGCGGCAAACCTCAAAGTAAACAGTGTAACGAACATTCGGTTTATCCCGAGTTCAAGCCGGGCCAGTTTTAGCCGACTGTGTGTTCGTGCCAACAAATGTATTTGTTGAAGCTCCTGCGATAATAAGTAGTCGATAAATGTGTTTGGTTTGAACTTGTATATATTTTCTGTGCGTTTTCGGATAATTTACAATTCACGAAATACAATGTTTTATGCCTCCCTGAGGTACTCCTGCTATATGCAAGGACTTGCCTCCTATCATGCACACCTGTACACAGGATTGGAGAATATGTGCTCAGCGCACTCCGGCTGTACGAACGGTTATGTCCTGGTTAGCCTTTGGTTTGTTTGAGCAGTCCGCTTCGCTTTTAACACACCAAAGCTTTACCTCAGACACAAAACACACTCTTTCGCACGGCTACGTGAACTCTACTCACTCCTGTCTCAGGTTTCGCCAACTTCTATCTATTCAGCTGCGCAGCACAATGTCCTCGTTGGTGGCAGCTGGTGATCCTGTGTCTTTACGGGATTGCCTCTGGTCCTTAATAGGCATCCGAGATATCCTTGGATTTTCCCACGATGTCCTTGATTTCGTTGAAGTCCTTGATATCGATGTCCTTTCGATATCGGTTTCCTTCAATGTCCCTCGATGTCCTTTTGGGCTGATTACTTTCTTCGCGTTGACTTTCGGCACTTTCATATTCCATTTACCTTTATTACATTTTGACTCTCCCTCTACTGAGCCACGGGCGCCTTTTTATAGCATAGACGCAGGGCCTGCTTCGTGCTCTAACGGCTCTTCGTTCGGAGCGGGGCTTTTTTGGTTTTATTACGAATTTTTGTTTTATTTTTCTTTTAAAAATATAACTAATAGAAAATTAAAATAAGGAATCAAACATATTCTCATTCAAACTTAAAAAGATTTTAATTAATAAGTAATTTCCAAGTATGACATAAGTATTTTGACGAGGTTGCTTAACAAATTAAATAATAAAGCTTAAACTTTACAAAAGTAAATGAATTAAGCAAAATTTAATAAAATATATATCCTCCTTTAGCTTCAATAACTTTTTGGAGTCGCCGTGGTACAGAATCCACTAAATTTCGAAGGATCTCTGGAGATATCGCTTGCCAAAGGGAAGTGAGCTTAGAAATTGTCTCTTCTCTCATTTTGTTTAACGAAACTGTTCTTTTGCGTTTCAAAAGAGACCAGACGTTTTCAATAATATGTAAATCTGGACTTTGAGGAGGCCAGTTCAAGGTGGTAACACCAACATCCCTCAAAAATGTGGTAATCATACGGGCTTTGTGGTATGGGGCATTATCCTGTTTCAGGATTAAGGACTAAATTAAGGATTAATGGACCAATAAATGTACATTGACATCCTCAAAAAAAATTTGAAAATCAGAGCTGGGAAACTTGGTATAGAGTCAGATTTCTACTTGTCGCGATCTGAGAGTGCAGATCATCGGCCAGATTTAGTACTATTTTTGATGCTCCCCTCGTATTTAAAACAGCTAATTACTGTTTAGATGGTAGACTTAGCTCTGGACACTATTTTGGCTATCTCTGCATACGATTTTTGCTCCGTTCTGTGGAGCTGCAAGATCCGCCCACTTTTTTCTAGAATTAACTCTTATCGGGACATATTTACGAAGAAGTTGGCCAATTTCGTCCAATCCAAGTAATGTACACCAAGTAGTATACATCTTGACGATATTGTACACATGTTTCGAAAATCCCCGTTACTTCTAACAAGAACGTTGGCGCCAGACAGTGGCGAGCAAGCAAGAGTACGTAGACTTTTGTGGAGTCAAATTCTTGAGTATTTTTAGTTTTTTAGTAATACTATTTGACTAAAATAAAATGTTAGTATTATTTAAATGGTATTGTGTAGATAATAGATTACTTTATAACCCTGCATCAAAATTTTGTTGTTTCATAAAAATTTGACGAAGTTACAGCGTGTTTCGTAAAAATGTTTCAAGAGTACGGTGACTTTAGTGGCACAGAAGCTAAAGACTTGAAATTTGGTATACTCGTGTATACCCTCGAATTATAAAGTGTCAAGATTTTCCCGATACGCACACTATCTACGCCCATAGGAATGTGGCAAACCGCAAAAAGTTTATATCTCCTAAAGTTTTAGAGCTAGAAACTTCAAAATTAGCTAATTGAGCTACTGGTGAGTATCGATGACCCAAAAATAATTGTTACGCCCCTTTAGGGCGTGGCGCACCGAAAAATACCCTGTGATTTCCACATTTTTTGAACGTAAGCTTCCAAATTTTGCATTTGCGTTACATTCGACTTCTAAAGATTGGCCAAAAACAATAAGTCTACACCAACTGGGAGCGCGTATGTTGGCAATGCTTCAGACTACGAGTAACAATCATAAAAATTCCCTATTGGCACTGTTAAAAGACTCAGTAGGTTACGCATAGAAAATGTGACGTCATACTTTCAAATTACCAGACAACTTTTCAGTTAACAGACTGCTATGCATAAATATTAAGCAACGTTATGTTTTTCTGGTTAGCTCATAAAATCATCATAATCATACGAACGATTGAAGCGAGCCATAATTTATAAAAATTTTACTTTTTAACATATGTATATATTTACAATTTTAATAAAATATATATTTATTGTGAATCGGAAGTTAATTCTAGCGGCGACTTAAGCAAATTCAGATAAACTTAAAAATGTAATATGCCAGAAGACCCTATAGGAACAGAGTATCACGCACATTCATTGCAGTAATGACTGGTGTAAATCAGATAAAGACAAACCGAATTATTCGCCACAGCCTTGGAAACACGTTTCACTCCTCTGACTTTTGTATCACCAAACAGAATTACCTACATTAAACAGAAACTTCTCGAAGACATTCCACACTCAGACTCAGTTAAACTTTTCTCTGTAGAAGATCTTACATCTTAAATTTCCACATTAAAACCTAAAAAGACTCCTGGTCACGATAACATTAACTCTAGAACAATCAAAGCCCTACCCACCAAAAGTTTACAGTTTGTAAAGTTAGTTTTTCCACAGCCGGGGCAGGTCTGAATCTGACCAGGGCCGATCTTTACAAGATATTTGTAACTTCGTTTGGACTCGAGGTTAAGGGAGGAAAAGGGTTGGTTTGGTTATTATTTGTACTCTACTGTACATGCCGGGGGTTCGTTTCTACTTGGTAGTGTCGTAGGTCGAGGAACACGTGAGGCGTCTCCGCCCCGTCTCTCTAAAACACATTGAATCTTTTGTGCCGGGGCTTATCCACTAGGCGAACGGAAATTAGCCTCGTCCGTGCTACCAAAGTTGGTATCTACTTTTATTTTTGGTTCTGTCTATCAGCGGGATTCGCCACGCCGACCGATTGAGACCAAAAGGGGGGAAGGGGTTAGATTTAGTTATTCTTGTTAATGATGGCTATCGAAGGAAAACAACACATGATTTTCTCCGTTAATAAACATTTCTTTTATTTCTAATTATGTAGGTGGTTATTCTTTAATATATGGTTAATTGCGCGGCTCTGCCGCACCGCTACTCACGCTTTTCTACCATCTCTTTTTTTTGGCGCTTGCCAATTTTTTTCCTTTTCTCCGGTGATGCTCGTCGCGTGCCAAAAACCGAATACCTTTATCGTTCGCTCATCGCGCCGAGATCGACCTTTTCTCGCTATCCGCCGAAGAGCCCCTAACTTCACCTCGAGCTCGAGCCGCTCGTCCGCCCACGCTATGCAACTCTCCACAGCACTTGCTCTTCACCGCGGAGCTTTCACCCCGCTTTGCAGATTTGCATCGCCGATCGTTGGCGCGCGCTCGAGCCGTTACCTACGAATTTAAATGCTAATGTTCTAATGCTACAATCCTAATCCTTGCGCTCCTTGCGTCTTCTATTCCCTTAATTTTTATCTTATCTTATCTGCAGCTTTATTTTTAGAGCTACGAACAGACAAAGAGCTGCCTCCTCCTGCTCAATAATCTTTGGCAATGGTTGTTGGACAAAATCTATTTTATTTTGTTCAATGCGCCGATATACAAATCTCTAAGTTTCGCCGTAATATTGAGTGTGCAATAGCTACAGAAAGCTCGTGATGTATCGGTTAAGTCCTTCCTCAACCAATCTTTAAAATCTGTGCTATGTAACCAAACATCACGAACTTTCTGCTTGTATATTTCTTTTGGCATTTTGAATTTATTTGAAAAACACGTCTCATTAATTAGCGATGACAGTATTAGCAAAAATTTGAATAACCTAGAGGTGGGAGACTGAGTTATAATAGTGGTTGCTTAATCGATACATTTTCAATTTCAACACTAAATAATGTATGCAAGCAAAAAATACTGACAAAATTGGAAAAATAAAAAAATCTGAAAAAAGCCTTTTCGATTTTCAAAAAAGCTTGAGTTCCCGCTTCCCCCTGTTTTCCAATTTTTCCCGCATTCGAACTTTAAAAAAAGCCAGATCTGACGGGAAAAAAGCTAAAACGGCAACACTGCTCCAGACAAGCCATACGATATATTGTGCCGACCGCCACAATTTCCTTTCTATATCTATTCCATAAGCCAAACCACTAACCATATAACCATATATGGTTAGTGGCCAAACGTTCTCACGTAAGTCACCAACTGAAAGCATTCAAAGCAGATAAATATTTAAAATAAAATATTAACAGAAACATTAATAAATTGAAATAATTTGTTAAAAATAATTTACTCCGCAAATCAATAGATTAATTTAAAATGTATTCATTAAATTATTACTTTTGTTCCGATTGTTCTACAAGACATAATTATTTGTCTATTTTTTTTTTCTTTCGCCTGTTGACAACTAACTCAGTTCTGTCACAGTTATTTCTTAAATAGTTTCCGTCAGCTAACTTCTAGTTAGCCTCCATGTTAAGGAGCTGGCAGTGGGGAAGTTTAAGCCATGGAGGCCAAGTTCGACCACTGCTATACAGTCTATGAGCGGTGTACAGCCCAATTAAGCAGGCAGATCAATGTCCGCATCGAGTACACCGCCCACCCCTCCATCCGTTCTTGTCGTCTCCTCTGGAGGCTATCGTCTTCTACCCGTTGACACGAAAGTGTTCCACGGCGATTAATTGCGCTGGCCGACGTTCCGAGATCTCTTTACGGCCATTTACATTGTATAAACAATCCGCGTTTGACTCCAGTGGAAAAATTATTCTACCTTAGTTCTAAAGCTGCAGGCGATACAAACGCTCTAGTCGCAGTGTCTTCTCCCGAACGACGGGTTTGCATCGGCTTGGGGTTCCTTGTGTGACCGTTTTGAGCATAAGCGTCTGTTAGTCAAAAGTCAGCTTAAGATTCTTTTTAACCTATCCAAGGTCACTAACGAATCAGGCTCAGCCCTCAGAGAGCTGCGTATAAGTGTGTCACTGCAATCGAGCATTCTCAAATCTCCACTGAGAATTGGGATTGCATCTTTGTGCTCCTGTGCACTTCCAAATTGCCGGAACAAACTTGATCTCTTTGGAAGCATTCGTTGACAAAATAATCAGAAATTTCAGCCTGGCAGGACGTTAGTCACTTCCTTACCGAGCGGGCTCGTGCGTCTCGAGGCTATGGAAGGTGAAAAGTCTGTTCCTACAGTTCCAATCTCAGTTCTGAGATCAACGAACAATGCCCTTTTTAAACGAGTCAACTCTTTTGAAGCACAAGTAAACACAAAGAGCAAGAAATGCGATTTGTGTTCAAAAGAGAACTATCCGGGCCGACTATACCCTCGTTTCCTACAGATGTCCATCCAAGAACGAGATGCTTATATAAAGCAAAGAAAGCTTTGTCATAAACTCTTTTGTGAGAGGTCATCACCTGCGCGAGTGCACCAGCATGCACAATTGTCTAAAGTGCAATGGTCGCTATAACACCCTGCTCCATAGAGAGGGTAGCGCTCAGAACGGCAGCAGTCTTAACTCCTTATCCGACCGCAGTCCAATGTCCAAACTTATCTCGCTGCTAATACGCCAGGGGTCCTCCTCGGCACTGCAGTGATTAATGTATGCCATTTAGGAGCTACATTTCTGCTCGGGCTCTAATCGATTCGGGGTCGAAGGTGACGTTTATTTCCGAGCGACTGTTCCGCCTGGTTAAATTTCCTTTTCAGTGACCCAATCACAAAAGCTTTGCGACTTCCATATTGTGTCTCCACTGAAGCCGACGCTATGGATTGAAGCTTCTGCTCTCGTCTATCCAAGTCTGGCCGGCAATCTTCCCTCATACCTGATCCTCCAACATCTGTTGAACAATCTCCCGAATATTATATTAGCGGATCCTTTCGTTCTTCAAGAGCTACCAAATTGACGTTTTTATAGGTGCGGATATCCTTCCGTCAATTTGGCTAGATCATTACGGGCCCAGTCTCGCAGATGTTTCGGGGGACAGTCTCATCGTTCACGACTCGAGTCTCCTTTTCTGAGGAAGTAAAACTCGATCATCTTTTCTCCAAATTCTGGGAGGTGGAGACTATTCCAAAGGTGACCAAAGAACCGGATTCTATTTGTGAAGACAACTTTGACTGAACGACAAAAAGGAATAGATCTGGTACCTATGTTGTAATTCTTCCGTTCAGAGATCCCGACCACCTTGACTTGGGCCATTCACGATCTATTGCTCTCGGCCAATTCCCTAAGAACTAAAGAAGGTTGGAGAGAAATCCGACTCTTAAAGCTGAATACGAATCCATACTTCAAAAATATCTTCACTTAGACCATCTGAAGCCAGTTTCCCCTCAACAAAATCCAGTTATCCAGAATTTCTATCTGCCTTGGGCATCCAATTCGCAAGCTCAGTCCGATGAGATTATATATGCCGTCCGATATTTCACTTCAGGCTTTCTACACAAAAAGAATTGTGGTCTCTCAAATTTCGAAACTGTTCGATCCCGCCGTGTGGCTGGCTCTTTCGTCATCCGCGCCAAGATCTTTATGCAAGAGATCTGGCTTCGAGAGTTGGACTGGGACCACCCTCTGCCAGCAACAACAATGGCATGAATTCCTGCTCAGCTATCTCGCTCTACGGGAAATGCGTGTACCTAGGTGGGAACACTTCCAGCCTCAAGTCAAAGTTCAGTATCACAATTTCTGTGATGCCTCTGAGCGTGCCTACGGAGCGGCAATTTATCTGCGTGTCGAGCATGGCAATCAGCTTTTCGTTAATCTGCTTACCGCCAAAACAAGAGTAGCTCCAGTTAAATCCGTGTCCTACCCCGCTTAGAACTTTGCGGTGCTGTTTTTCTGGTTGAACTTCGCTCGGAAGTACTCCCTGCCGTCAATTTCCAGTCTTTTTACTGGACTGAATCCACCATTGTCCTGGACTGGCTTAATAGGCCGCCTTGCAAATTGACAACTTTCGTGGCTAACAGAATCAGTAAGGTCACTGAAACGACCAATCCTGATGACTGGTTTCACGTCCGATCAGAGCACAATCCAGCAGATCTAGCTAGCAAAGGAGTTTCCCCGCGAGAATATGAGTAGTTATATTCTGACAACGGAAAGACGTTTGTTGGAGCAGCTAAGCTATTGTCCCGAGATTTCTTGGAATCTCTTCGATCCGAGGTGCTTTTGGCAAACACAGCCATCAAAACGTATCCGGGCATTTCAACCCACCAAGCGCTCCAAACATGGGAGACTTGTGAGAAGCCGGCGTGAAGAGTTTCAAAGCTCTATTCTATAAGTCCACTTCAATGGCAAAATATACCTTCGAGGAACTCTCGACCCTCCTGGCCAAAATCGAAGTGTGTCTGAACTCCATGCCGATCTCTCCCATGTCCGAAGACTCAACCGAACAACTGGCGCTGACTCCAAGCCAATTCCAACAATTATGTTTCCGTTTTAAGGAAGAATGCCTTAAGGAGCTGCACAAACGTAACAAATGGCAGCTATCACGATGAAATTCGCAAACCGGCGATATGGTAATTGTTAAGGATGACAACATTCCAACAAACGAATGGCGGCTTGCCGCATTCACTTAGTATACCCGGGAGCAGACGAGATAGTACGTGTAGCGGACGTTCTCACCTCCCGTGGTATCATCCGTAGACCCGTCCATAAGCTGGTCGTCCTTCCAACGGACGATAACTTCCCTGTGCTGTCCAAGTAATGTCCGTGTTGTTTCCTGTCTTGACGGCTCTCGACCTTATATTAAACGTCAACGACGAACGACCAACCCACCAAGATCTCCCGTGGCAAAAATTCCTTTCGGTTCCGAGTCTGCAGGGGAGCTCAAGGAGGGAAAAGAAGATCAGATCATGGGGTGCCCCGCGGAGAACTTGCAATGAAGCAACGGAAGGTGTTGGCAGGTAGAGGGCTCGCCGTCAAGAAAGGAATTGGGTAATAAAACGGGTCATAAGGATACAGAGCTGCCGAAAATGGATGGATCAATCAGATCTGGAGAGGTTGCGCCACGCTCGGTTCATATCCTCGTTGGATCTGAGCGGTTTCTGGAAGATACCTATGGCGGTCAAAAGCAGAGAGTGTACAGCATTCACCGTGCCAAGGATAGGTTTATTCCAAAGGCAGGTGATGCCGTTTGGCTTGCATTAGGTTGGTGCGACATTCCAGAGTGCACTGGATACGGTCATCGAACCTGAAATGGAGCCCCATGCGTTCGCCTATTTGGATGACATCGTGGTGATAAGCATCACGAAGGAGCCACACGTGGCGAATTTAAAGGAAGTGTTCCGTCGATTGAGAGCGGCAAACCTCAAAGTAAACAGTGTAACGAACATTCGGTTTATCCCGAGTTCAAGCCGGGCCAGTTTTAGCCGACTGTGTGTTCGTGCCAACAAATGTATTTGTTGAAGCTCCTGCGATAATAAGTAGTCGATAAATGTGTTTGGTTTGAACTTGTATATATTTTCTGTGCGTTTTCGGATAATTTACAATTCACGAAATACAATGTTTTATGCCTCCCTGAGGTACTCCTGCTATATGCAAGGACTTGCCTCCTATCATGCACACCTGTACACAGGATTGGAGAATATGTGCTCAGCGCACTCCGGCTGTACGAACGGTTATGTCCTGGTTAGCCTTTGGTTTGTTTGAGCAGTCCGCTTCGCTTTTAACACACCAAAGCTTTACCTCAGACACAAAACACACTCTTTCGCACGGCTACGTGAACTCTACTCACTCCTGTCTCAGGTTTCGCCAACTTCTATCTATTCAGCTGCGCAGCACAATGTCCTCGTTGGTGGCAGCTGGTGATCCTGTGTCTTTACGGGATTGCCTCTGGTCCTTAATAGGCATCCGAGATATCCTTGGATTTTCCCACGATGTCCTTGATTTCGTTGAAGTCCTTGATATCGATGTCCTTTCGATATCGGTTTCCTTCAATGTCCCTCGATGTCCTTTTGGGCTGATTACTTTCTTCGCGTTGACTTTCGGCACTTTCATATTCCATTTACCTTTATTACATTTTGACTCTCCCTCTACTGAGCCACGGGCGCCTTTTTATAGCATAGACGCAGGGCCTGCTTCGTGCTCTAACGGCTCTTCGTTCGGAGCGGGGCTTTTTTGGTTTTATTACGAATTTTTGTTTTATTTTTCTTTTAAAAATATAACTAATAGAAAATTAAAATAAGGAATCAAACATTGTCTCATTCAAACTTAAAAAGATTTTAATTAATAAGTAATTTCCAAGTATGACATAAGTATTTTGACGAGGTTGCTTAACAAATTAAATAATAAAGCTTAAACTTTACAAAAGTAAATGAATTAAGCAAAATTTAATAAAATATATATCCTCCTTTAGCTTCAATAACTTTTTGGAGTCGCCGTGGTACAGAATCCACTAAATTTCGAAGGATCTCTGGAGATATCGCTTGCCAAAGGGAAGTGAGCTTAGAAATTGTCTCTTCTCTCATTTTGTTTAACGAAACTGTTCTTTTGCGTTTCAAAAGAGACCAGACGTTTTCAATAATATGTAAATCTGGACTTTGAGGAGGCCAGTTCAAGGTGGTAACACCAACATCCCTCAAAAATGTGGTAATCATACGGGCTTTGTGGTATGGGGCATTATCCTGTTTCAGGATTAAGGACTAAATTAAGGATTAATGGACCAATAAATGTACATTGACATCCTCAAAAAAAATTTGAAAATCAGAGCTGGGAAACTTGGTATAGAGTCAGATTTCTACTTGTCGCGATCTGAGAGTGCAGATCATCGGCCAGATTTAGTACTATTTTTGATGCTCCCCTCGTATTTAAAACAGCTAATTACTGTTTAGATGGTAGACTTAGCTCTGGACACTATTTTGGCTATCTCTGCATACGATTTTTGCTCCGTTCTGTGGAGCTGCAAGATCCGCCCACTTTTTTCTAGAATTAACTCTTATCGGGACATATTTACGAAGAAGTTGGCCAATTTCGTCCAATCCAAGTAATGTACACCAAGTAGTATACATCTTGACGATATTGTACACATGTTTCGAAAATCCCCGTTACTTCTAACAAGAACGTTGGCGCCAGACAGTGGCGAGCAAGCAAGAGTACGTAGACTTTTGTGGAGTCAAATTCTTGAGTATTTTTAGTTTTTTAGTAATACTATTTGACTAAAATAAAATGTTAGTATTATTTAAATGGTATTGTGTAGATAATAGATTACTTTATAACCCTGCATCAAAATTTTGTTGTTTCATAAAAATTTGACGAAGTTACAGCGTGTTTCGTAAAAATGTTTCAAGAGTACGGTGACTTTAGTGGCACAGAAGCTAAAGACTTGAAATTTGGTATACTCGTGTATACCCTCGAATTATAAAGTGTCAAGATTTTCCCGATACGCACACTATCTACGCCCATAGGAATGTGGCAAACCGCAAAAAGTTTATATCTCCTAAAGTTTTAGAGCTAGAAACTTCAAAATTAGCTAATTGAGCTACTGGTGAGTATCGATGACCCAAAAATAATTGTTACGCCCCTTTAGGGCGTGGCGCACCGAAAAATACCCTGTGATTTCCACATTTTTTGAACGTAAGCTTCCAAATTTTGCATTTGCGTTACATTCGACTTCTAAAGATTGGCCAAAAATAATAAGTCTACACCAACTGGGAGCGCGTATGTTGGCAATGCTTCAGACTACGAGTAACAATCATAAAAATTCCCTATTGGCACTGTTAAAAGACTCAGTAGGTTACGCATAGAAAATGTGACGTCATACTTTCAAATTACCAGACAACTTTTCAGTTAACAGACTGCTATGCATAAATATTAAGCAACGTTATGTTTTTCTGGTTAGCTCATAAAATCATCATAATCATACGAACGATTGAAGCGAGCCATAATTTATAAAAATTTTACTTTTTAACATATGTATATATTTACAATTTTAATAAAATATATATTTATTGTGAATCGGAAGTTAATTCTAGCGGCGACTTAAGCAAATTCAGATAAACTTAAAAATGTAATATGCCAGAAGACCCTATAGGAACAGAGTATCACGCACATTCATTGCAGTAATGACTGGTGTAAATCAGATAAAGACAAACCGAATTATTCGCCACAGCCTTGGAAACACGTTTCACTCCTCTGACTTTTGTATCACCAAACAGAATTACCTACATTAAACAGAAACTTCTCGAAGACATTCCACACTCAGACTCAGTTAAACTTTTCTCTGTAGAAGATCTTACATCTTAAATTTCCACATTAAAACCTAAAAATACTCCTGGTCACGATAACATTAACTCTAGAACAATCAAAGCCCTACCCACCAAAAGTTTACAGTTTGTAAAGTTAGTTTTTCCACAGCCGGGGCAGGTCTGAATCTGACCAGGGCCGATCTTTACAAGATATTTGTAACTTCGTTTGGACTCGAGGTTAAGGGAGGAAAAGGGTTGGTTTGGTTATTATTTGTACTCTACTGTACATGCCGGGGGTTCGTTTCTACTTGGTAGTGTCGTAGGTCGAGGAACACGTGAGGCGTCTCCGCCCCGTCTCTCTAAAACACATTGAATCTTTTGTGCCGGGGCTTATCCACTAGGCGAACGGAAATTAGCCTCGTCCGTGCTACCAAAGTTGGTATCTACTTTTATTTTTGGTTCTGTCTATCAGCGGGATTCGCCACGC
The DNA here is from genome assembly GCA_035045365.1 of Drosophila leonis. Lineage (NCBI taxonomy): Eukaryota > Metazoa > Arthropoda > Insecta > Diptera > Drosophilidae > Drosophila > Drosophila leonis. Next base: position 541,553 of record JAWNPC010000835.1, read on the forward strand.
CGACCGATTGAGACCAAAAGGGGGGAAGGGGTTAGATTTAGTTATTCTTGTTAATGATGGCTATCGAAGGAAAACAACACATGATTTTCTCCGTTAATAAACATTTCTTTTATTTCTAATTATGTAGGTGGTTATTCTTTAATATATGGTTAATTGCGCGGCTCTGCCGCACCGCTACTCACGCTTTTCTACCATCTCTTTTTTTTGGCGCTTGCCAATTTTTTTCCTTTTCTCCGGTGATGCTCGTCGCGTGCCAAAAACCGAATCCCTTTATCGTTCGCTCATCGCGCCGAGATCGACCTTTTCTCGCTATCCGCCGAAGAGCCCCTAACTTCACCTCGAGCTCGAGCCGCTCGTCCGCCCACGCTATGCAACTCTCCACAGCACTTGCTCTTCACCGCGGAGCTTTCACCCCGCTTTGCAGATTTGCATCGCCGATCGTTGGCGCGCGCTCGAGCCGTTACCTACGAATTTAAATGCTAATGTTCTAATGCTACAATCCTAATCCTTGCGCTCCTTGCGTCTTCTATTCCCTTAATTTTTATCTTATCTTATCTGCAGCTTTATTTTTAGAGCTACGAACAGACAAAGAGCTGCCTCCTCCTGCTCAATAATCTTTGGCAATGGTTGTTGGACAAAATCTATTTTATTTTGTTCAATGCGCCGATATACAAATCTCTAAGTTTCGCCGTAATATTGAGTGTGCAATAGCTACAGAAAGCTCGTGATGTATCGGTTAAGTCCTTCCTCAACCAATCTTTAAAATCTGTGCTATGTAACCAAACATCACGAACTTTCTGCTTGTATATTTCTTTTGGCATTTTGAATTTATTTGAAAAACACGTCTCATTAATTAGCGATGACAGTATTAGCAAAAATTTGAATAACCTAGAGGTGGGAGACTGAGTTATAATAGTGGTTGCTTAATCGATACATTTTCAATTTCAACACTAAATAATGTATGCAAGCAAAAAATACTGACAAAATTGGAAAAATAAAAAAATCTGAAAAAAGCCTTTTCGATTTTCAAAAAAGCTTGAGTTCCCGCTTCCCCCTGTTTTCCAATTTTTCCCGCATTCGAACTTTAAAAAAAGCCAGATCTGACGGGAAAAAAGCTAAAACGGCAACACTGCTCCAGACAAGCCATACGATATATTGTGCCGACCGCCACAATTTCCTTTCTATATCTATTCCATAAGCCAAACCACTAACCATATAACCATATATGGTTAGTGGCCAAACGTTCTCACGTAAGTCACCAACTGAAAGCATTCAAAGCAGATAAATATTTAAAATAAAATATTAACAGAAACATTAATAAATTGAAATAATTTGTTAAAAATAATTTACTCCGCAAATCAATAGATTAATTTAAAATGTATTCATTAAATTATTACTTTTGTTCCGATTGTTCTACAAGACATAATTATTTGTCTATTTTTTTTTTCTTTCGCCTGTTGACAACTAACTCAGTTCTGTCACAGTTATTTCTTAAATAGTTTCCGTCAGCTAACTTCTAGTTAGCCTCCATGTTAAGGAGCTGGCAGTGGGGAAGTTTAAGCCATGGAGGCCAAGTTCGACCACTGCTATACAGTCTATGAGCGGTGTACAGCCCAATTAAGCAGGCAGATCAATGTCCGCATCGAGTACACCGCCCACCCCTCCATCCGTTCTTGTCGTCTCCTCTGGAGGCTATCGTCTTCTACCCGTTGACACGAAAGTGTTCCACGGCGATTAATTGCGCTGGCCGACGTTCCGAGATCTCTTTACGGCCATTTACATTGTATAAACAATCCGCGTTTGACTCCAGTGGAAAAATTATTCTACCTTAGTTCTAAAGCTGCAGGCGATACAAACGCTCTAGTCGCAGTGTCTTCTCCCGAACGACGGGTTTGCATCGGCTTGGGGTTCCTTGTGTGACCGTTTTGAGCATAAGCGTCTGTTAGTCAAAAGTCAGCTTAAGATTCTTTTTAACCTATCCAAGGTCACTAACGAATCAGGCTCAGCCCTCAGAGAGCTGCGTATAAGTGTGTCACTGCAATCGAGCATTCTCAAATCTCCACTGAGAATTGGGATTGCATCTTTGTGCTCCTGTGCACTTCCAAATTGCCGGAACAAACTTGATCTCTTTGGAAGCATTCGTTGACAAAATAATCAGAAATTTCAGCCTGGCAGGACGTTAGTCACTTCCTTACCGAGCGGGCTCGTGCGTCTCGAGGCTATGGAAGGTGAAAAGTCTGTTCCTACAGTTCCAATCTCAGTTCTGAGATCAACGAACAATGCCCTTTTTAAACGAGTCAACTCTTTTGAAGCACAAGTAAACACAAAGAGCAAGAAATGCGATTTGTGTTCAAAAGAGAACTATCCGGGCCGACTATACCCTCGTATCCTACAGATGTCCATCCAAGAACGAGATGCTTATATAAAGCAAAGAAAGCTTTGTCATAAACTCTTTTGTGAGAGGTCATCACCTGCGCGAGTGCACCAGCATGCACAATTGTCTAAAGTGCAATGGTCGCTATAACACCCTGCTCCATAGAGAGGGTAGCGCTCAGAACGGCAGCAGTCTTAACTCCTTATCCGACCGCAGTCCAATGTCCAAACTTATCTCGCTGCTAATACGCCAGGGGTCCTCCTCGGCACTGCAGTGATTAATGTATGCCATTTAGGAGCTACATTTCTGCTCGGGCTCTAATCGATTCGGGGTCGAAGGTGACGTTTATTTCCGAGCGACTGTTCCGCCTGGTTAAATTTCCTTTTCAGTGACCCAATCACAAAAGCTTTGCGACTTCCATATTGTGTGTCCACTGAAGCCGACGCTATGGATTGAAGCTTCTGCTCTCGTCTATCCAAGTCTGGCCGGCAATCTTCCCTCATACCTGATCCTCCAACATCTGTTGAACAATCTCCCGAATATTATATTAGCGGATCCTTTCGTTCTTCAAGAGCTACCAAATTGACGTTTTTATAGGTGCGGATATCCTTCCGTCAATTTGGCTAGATCATTACGGGCCCAGTCTCGCAGATGTTTCGGGGGACAGTCTCATCGTTCACGACTCGAGTCTCCTTTTCTGAGGAAGTAAAGCTCGATCATCTTTTCTCCAAATTCTGGGAGGTGGAGACTATTCCAAAGGTGACCAAAGAACCGGATTCTATTTGTGAAGACAACTTTGACTGAACGACAAAAAGGAATAGATCTGGTACCTATGTTGTAATTCTTCCGTTCAGAGATCCCGACCACCTTGACTTGGGCCATTCACGATCTATTGCTCTCGGCCAATTCCCTAAGAACTAAAGAAGGTTGGAGAGAAATCCGACTCTTAAAGCTGAATACGAATCCATACTTCAAAAATATCTTCACTTAGACCATCTGAAGCCAGTTTCCCCTCAACAAAATCCAGTTATCCAGAATTTCTATCTGCCTTGGGCATCCAATTCGCAAGCTCAGTCCGATGAGATTATATATGCCGTCCGATATTTCACTTCAGGCTTTCTACACAAAAAGAATTGTGGTCTCTCAAATTTCGAAACTGTTCGATCCCGCCGTGTGGCTGGCTCTTTCGTCATCCGCGCCAAGATCTTTATGCAAGAGATCTGGCTTCGAGAGTTGGACTGGGACCACCCTCTGCCAGCAACAACAATGGCATGAATTCCTGCTCAGCTATCTCGCTCTACGGGAAATGCGTGTACCTAGGTGGGAACACTTCCAGCCTCAAGTCAAAGTTCAGTATCACAATTTCTGTGATGCCTCTGAGCGTGCCTACGGAGCGGCAATTTATCTGCGTGTCGAGCATGGCAATCAGCTTTTCGTTAATCTGCTTACCGCCAAAACAAGAGTAGCTCCAGTTAAATCCGTGTCCTACCCCGCTTAGAACTTTGCGGTGCTGTTTTTCTGGTTGAACTTCGCTCGGAAGTACTCCCTGCCGTCAATTTCCAGTCTTTTTACTGGACTGAATCCACCATTGTCCTGGACTGGCTTAATAGGCCGCCTTGCAAATTGACAACTTTCGTGGCTAACAGAATCAGTAAGGTCACTGAAACGACCAATCCTGATGACTGGTTTCACGTCCGATCAGAGCACAATCCAGCAGATCTAGCTAGCAAAGGAGTTTCCCCGCGAGAATATGAGTAGTTATATTCTGACAACGGAAAGACGTTTGTTGGAGCAGCTAAGCTATTGTCCCGAGATTTCTTGGAATCTCTTCGATCCGAGGTGCTTTTGGCAAACACAGCCATCAAAACGTATCCGGGCATTTCAACCCACCAAGCGCTCCAAACATGGGAGACTTGTGAGAAGCCGGCGTGAAGAGTTTCAAAGCTCTATTCTATAAGTCCACTTCAATGGCAAAATATACCTTCGAGGAACTCTCGACCCTCCTGGCCAAAATCGAAGTGTGTCTGAACTCCATGCCGATCTCTCCCATGTCCGAAGACTCAACCGAACAACTGGCGCTGACTCCAAGCCAATTCCAACAATTATGTTTCCGTTTTAAGGAAGAATGCCTTAAGGAGCTGCACAAACGTAACAAATGGCAGCTATCACGATGAAATTCGCAAACCGGCGATATGGTAATTGTTAAGGATGACAACATTCCAACAAACGAATGGCGGCTTGCCGCATTCACTTAGTATACCCGGGAGCAGACGAGATAGTACGTGTAGCGGACGTTCTCACCTCCCGTGGTATCATCCGTAGACCCGTCCATAAGCTGGTCGTCCTTCCAACGGACGATAACTTCCCTGTGCTGTCCAAGTAATGTCCGTGTTGTTTCCTGTCTTGACGGCTCTCGACCTTATATTAAACGTCAACGACGAACGACCAACCCACCAAGATCTCCCGTGGCAAAAATTCCTTTCGGTTCCGAGTCTGCAGGGGAGCTCAAGGAGGGAAAAGAAGATCAGATCATGGGGTGCCCCGCGGAGAACTTGCAATGAAGCAACGGAAGGTGTTGGCAGGTAGAGGGCTCGCCGTCAAGAAAGGAATTGGGTAATAAAACGGGTCATAAGGATACAGAGCTGCCGAAAATGGATGGATCAATCAGATCTGGAGAGGTTGCGCCACGCTCGGTTCATATCCTCGTTGGATCTGAGCGGTTTCTGGAAGATACCTATGGCGGTCAAAAGCAGAGAGTGTACAGCATTCACCGTGCCAAGGATAGGTTTATTCCAAAGGCAGGTGATGCCGTTTGGCTTGCATTAGGTTGGTGCGACATTCCAGAGTGCACTGGATACGGTCATCGAACCTGAAATGGAGCCCCATGCGTTCGCCTATTTGGATGACATCGTGGTGATAAGCATCACGAAGGAGCCACACGTGGCGAATTTAAAGGAAGTGTTCCGTCGATTGAGAGCGGCAAACCTCAAAGTAAACAGTGTAACGAACATTCGGTTTATCCCGAGTTCAAGCCGGGCCAGTTTTAGCCGACTGTGTGTTCGTGCCAACAAATGTATTTGTTGAAGCTCCTGCGATAATAAGTAGTCGATAAATGTGTTTGGTTTGAACTTGTATATATTTTCTGTGCGTTTTCGGATAATTTACAATTCACGAAATACAATGTTTTATGCCTCCCTGAGGTACTCCTGCTATATGCAAGGACTTGCCTCCTATCATGCACACCTGTACACAGGATTGGAGAATATGTGCTCAGCGCACTCCGGCTGTACGAACGGTTATGTCCTGGTTAGCCTTTGGTTTGTTTGAGCAGTCCGCTTCGCTTTTAACACACCAAAGCTTTACCTCAGACACAAAACACACTCTTTCGCACGGCTACGTGAACTCTACTCACTCCTGTCTCAGGTTTCGCCAACTTCTATCTATTCAGCTGCGCAGCACAATGTCCTCGTTGGTGGCAGCTGGTGATCCTGTGTCTTTACGGGATTGCCTCTGGTCCTTAATAGGCATCCGAGATATCCTTGGATTTTCCCACGATGTCCTTGATTTCGTTGAAGTCCTTGATATCGATGTCCTTTCGATATCGGTTTCCTTCAATGTCCCTCGATGTCCTTTTGGGCTGATTACTTTCTTCGCGTTGACTTTCGGCACTTTCATATTCCATTTACCTTTATTACATTTTGACTCTCCCTCTACTGAGCCACGGGCGCCTTTTTATAGCATAGACGCAGGGCCTGCTTCGTGCTCTAACGGCTCTTCGTTCGGAGCGGGGCTTTTTTGGTTTTATTACGAATTTTTGTTTTATTTTTCTTTTAAAAATATAACTAATAGAAAATTAAAATAAGGAATCAAACATTGTCTCATTCAAACTTAAAAAGATTTTAATTAATAAGTAATTTCCAAGTATGACATAAGTATTTTGACGAGGTTGCTTAACAAATTAAATAATAAAGCTTAAACTTTACAAAAGTAAATGAATTAAGCAAAATTTAATAAAATATATATCCTCCTTTAGCTTCAATAACTTTTTGGAGTCGCCGTGGTACAGAATCCACTAAATTTCGAAGGATCTCTGGAGATATCGCTTGCCAAAGGGAAGTGAGCTTAGAAATTGTCTCTTCTCTCATTTTGTTTAACGAAACTGTTCTTTTGCGTTTCAAAAGAGACCAGACGTTTTCAATAATATGTAAATCTGGACTTTGAGGAGGCCAGTTCAAGGTGGTAACACCAACATCCCTCAAAAATGTGGTAATCATACGGGCTTTGTGGTATGGGGCATTATCCTGTTTCAGGATTAAGGACTAAATTAAGGATTAATGGACCAATAAATGTACATTGACATCCTCAAAAAAAATTTGAAAATCAGAGCTGGGAAACTTGGTATAGAGTCAGATTTCTACTTGTCGCGATCTGAGAGTGCAGATCATCGGCCAGATTTAGTACTATTTTTGATGCTCCCCTCGTATTTAAAACAGCTAATTACTGTTTAGATGGTAGACTTAGCTCTGGACACTATTTTGGCTATCTCTGCATACGATTTTTGCTCCGTTCTGTGGAGCTGCAAGATCCGCCCACTTTTTTCTAGAATTAACTCTTATCGGGACATATTTACGAAGAAGTTGGCCAATTTCGTCCAATCCAAGTAATGTACACCAAGTAGTATACATCTTGACGATATTGTACGCATGTTTCGAAAATCCCCGTTACTTCTAACAAGAACGTTGGCGCCAGACAGTGGCGAGCAAGCAAGAGTACGTAGACTTTTGTGGAGTCAAATTCTTGAGTATTTTTAGTTTTTTAGTAATACTATTTGACTAAAATAAAATGTTAGTATTATTTAAATGGTATTGTGTAGATAATAGATTACTTTATAACCCTGCATCAAAATTTTGTTGTTTCATAAAAATTTGACGAAGTTACAGCGTGTTTCGTAAAAATGTTTCAAGAGTACGGTGACTTTAGTGGCACAGAAGCTAAAGACTTGAAATTTGGTATACTCGTGTATACCCTCGAATTATAAAGTGTCAAGATTTTCCCGATACGCACACTATCTACGCCCATAGGAATGTGGCAAACCGCAAAAAGTTTATATCTCCTAAAGTTTTAGAGCTAGAAACTTCAAAATTAGCTAATTGAGCTACTGGTGAGTATCGATGACCCAAAAATAATTGTTACGCCCCTTTAGGGCGTGGCGCACCGAAAAATACCCTGTGATTTCCACATTTTTTGAACGTAAGCTTCCAAATTTTGCATTTGCGTTACATTCGACTTCTAAAGATTGGCCAAAAATAATAAGTCTACACCAACTGGGAGCGCGTATGTTGGCAATGCTTCAGACTACGAGTAACAATCATAAAAATTCCCTATTGGCACTGTTAAAAGACTCAGTAGGTTACGCATAGAAAATGTGACGTCATACTTTCAAATTACCAGACAACTTTTCAGTTAACAGACTGCTATGCATAAATATTAAGCAACGTTATGTTTTTCTGGTTAGCTCATAAAATCATCATAATCATACGAACGATTGAAGCGAGCCATAATTTATAAAAATTTTACTTTTTAACATATGTATATATTTACAATTTTAATAAAATATATATTTATTGTGAATCGGAAGTTAATTCTAGCGGCGACTTAAGCAAATTCAGATAAACTTAAAAATGTAATATGCCAGAAGACCCTATAGGAACAGAGTATCACGCACATTCATTGCAGTAATGACTGGTGTAAATCAGATAAAGACAAACCGAATTATTCGCCACAGCCTTGGAAACACGTTTCACTCCTCTGACTTTTGTATCACCAAACAGAATTACCTACATTAAACAGAAACTTCTCGAAGACATTCCACACTCAGACTCAGTTAAACTTTTCTCTGTAGAAGATCTTACATCTTAAATTTCCACATTAAAACCTAAAAATACTCCTGGTCACGATAACATTAACTCTAGAACAATCAAAGCCCTACCCACCAAAAGTTTACAGTTTGTAAAGTTAGTTTTTCCACAGCCGGGGCAGGTCTGAATCTGACCAGGGCCGATCTTTACAAGATATTTGTAACTTCGTTTGGACTCGAGGTTAAGGGAGGAAAAGGGTTGGTTTGGTTATTATTTGTACTCTACTGTACATGCCGGGGGTTCGTTTCTACTTGGTAGTGTCGTAGGTCGAGGAACACGTGAGGCGTCTCCGCCCCGTCTCTCTAAAACACATTGAATCTTTTGTGCCGGGGCTTATCCACTAGGCGAACGGAAATTAGCCTCGTCCGTGCTACCAAAGTTGGTATCTACTTTTATTTTTGGTTCTGTCTATCAGCGGGATTCGCCACGCCGACCGATTGAGACCAAAAGGGGGGAAGGGGTTAGATTTAGTTATTCTTGTTAATGATGGCTATCGAAGGAAAACAACACATGATTTTCTCCGTTAATAAACATTTCTTTTATTTCTAATTATGTAGGTGGTTATTCTTTAATATATGGTTAATTGCGCGGCTCTGCCGCACCGCTACTCACGCTTTTCTACCATCTCTTTTTTTTGGCGCTTGCCAATTTTTTTCCTTTTCTCCGGTGATGCTCGTCGCGTGCCAAAAACCGAATCCCTTTATCGTTCGCTCATCGCGCCGAGATCGACCTTTTCTCGCTATCCGCCGAAGAGCCCCTAACTTCACCTCGAGCTCGAGCCGCTCGTCCGCCCACGCTATGCAACTCTCCACAGCACTTGCTCTTCACCGCGGAGCTTTCACCCCGCTTTGCAGATTTGCATCGCCGATCGTTGGCGCGCGCTCGAGCCGTTACCTACGAATTTAAATGCTAATGTTCTAATGCTACAATCCTAATCCTTGCGCTCCTTGCGTCTTCTATTCCCTTAATTTTTATCTTATCTTATCTGCAGCTTTATTTTTAGAGCTACGAACAGACAAAGAGCTGCCTCCTCCTGCTCAATAATCTTTGGCAATGGTTGTTGGACAAAATCTATTTTATTTTGTTCAATGCGCCGATATACAAATCTCTAAGTTTCGCCGTAATATTGAGTGTGCAATAGCTACAGAAAGCTCGTGATGTATCGGTTAAGTCCTTCCTCAACCAATCTTTAAAATCTGTGCTATGTAACCAAACATCACGAACTTTCTGCTTGTATATTTCTTTTGGCATTTTGAATTTATTTGAAAAACACGTCTCATTAATTAGCGATGACAGTATTAGCAAAAATTTGAATAACCTAGAGGTGGGAGACTGAGTTATAATAGTGGTTGCTTAATCGATACATTTTCAATTTCAACACTAAATAATGTATGCAAGCAAAAAATACTGACAAAATTGGAAAAATAAAAAAATCTGAAAAAAGCCTTTTCGATTTTCAAAAAAGCTTGAGTTCCCGCTTCCCCCTGTTTTCCAATTTTTCCCGCATTCGAACTTTAAAAAAAGCCAGATCTGACGGGAAAAAAGCTAAAACGGCAACACTGCTCCAGACAAGCCATACGATATATTGTGCCGACCGCCACAATTTCCTTTCTATATCTATTCCATAAGCCAAACCACTAACCATATAACCATATATGGTTAGTGGCCAAACGTTCTCACGTAAGTCACCAACTGAAAGCATTCAAAGCAGATAAATATTTAAAATAAAATATTAACAGAAACATTAATAAATTGAAATAATTTGTTAAAAATAATTTACTCCGCAAATCAATAGATTAATTTAAAATGTATTCATTAAATTATTACTTTTGTTCCGATTGTTCTACAAGACATAATTATTTGTCTATTTTTTTTTTCTTTCGCCTGTTGACAACTAACTCAGTTCTGTCACAGTTATTTCTTAAATAGTTTCCGTCAGCTAACTTCTAGTTAGCCTCCATGTTAAGGAGCTGGCAGTGGGGAAGTTTAAGCCATGGAGGCCAAGTTCGACCACTGCTATACAGTCTATGAGCGGTGTACAGCCCAATTAAGCAGGCAGATCAATGTCCGCATCGAGTACACCGCCCACCCCTCCATCCGTTCTTGTCGTCTCCTCTGGAGGCTATCGTCTTCTACCCGTTGACACGAAAGTGTTCCACGGCGATTAATTGCGCTGGCCGACGTTCCGAGATCTCTTTACGGCCATTTACATTGTATAAACAATCCGCGTTTGACTCCAGTGGAAAAATTATTCTACCTTAGTTCTAAAGCTGCAGGCGATACAAACGCTCTAGTCGCAGTGTCTTCTCCCGAACGACGGGTTTGCATCGGCTTGGGGTTCCTTGTGTGACCGTTTTGAGCATAAGCGTCTGTTAGTCAAAAGTCAGCTTAAGATTCTTTTTAACCTATCCAAGGTCACTAACGAATCAGGCTCAGCCCTCAGAGAGCTGCGTATAAGTGTGTCACTGCAATCGAGCATTCTCAAATCTCCACTGAGAATTGGGATTGCATCTTTGTGCTCCTGTGCACTTCCAAATTGCCGGAACAAACTTGATCTCTTTGGAAGCATTCGTTGACAAAATAATCAGAAATTTCAGCCTGGCAGGACGTTAGTCACTTCCTTACCGAGCGGGCTCGTGCGTCTCGAGGCTATGGAAGGTGAAAAGTCTGTTCCTACAGTTCCAATCTCAGTTCTGAGATCAACGAACAATGCCCTTTTTAAACGAGTCAACTCTTTTGAAGCACAAGTAAACACAAAGAGCAAGAAATGCGATTTGTGTTCAAAAGAGAACTATCCGGGCCGACTATACCCTCGTATCCTACAGATGTCCATCCAAGAACGAGATGCTTATATAAAGCAAAGAAAGCTTTGTCATAAACTCTTTTGTGAGAGGTCATCACCTGCGCGAGTGCACCAGCATGCACAATTGTCTAAAGTGCAATGGTCGCTATAACACCCTGCTCCATAGAGAGGGTAGCGCTCAGAACGGCAGCAGTCTTAACTCCTTATCCGACCGCAGTCCAATGTCCAAACTTATCTCGCTGCTAATACGCCAGGGGTCCTCCTCGGCACTGCAGTGATTAATGTATGCCATTTAGGAGCTACATTTCTGCTCGGGCTCTAATCGATTCGGGGTCGAAGGTGACGTTTATTTCCGAGCGACTGTTCCGCCTGGTTAAATTTCCTTTTCAGTGACCCAATCACAAAAGCTTTGCGACTTCCATATTGTGTGTCCACTGAAGCCGACGCTATGGATTGAAGCTTCTGCTCTCGTCTATCCAAGTCTGGCCGGCAATCTTCCCTCATACCTGATCCTCCAACATCTGTTGAACAATCTCCCGAATATTATATTAGCGGATCCTTTCGTTCTTCAAGAGCTACCAAATTGACGTTTTTATAGGTGCGGATATCCTTCCGTCAATTTGGCTAGATCATTACGGGCCCAGTCTCGCAGATGTTTCGGGGGACAGTCTCATCGTTCACGACTCGAGTCTCCTTTTCTGAGGAAGTAAAGCTCGATCATCTTTTCTCCAAATTCTGGGAGGTGGAGACTATTCCAAAGGTGACCAAAGAACCGGATTCTATTTGTGAAGACAACTTTGACTGAACGACAAAAAGGAATAGATCTGGTACCTATGTTGTAATTCTTCCGTTCAGAGATCCCGACCACCTTGACTTGGGCCATTCACGATCTATTGCTCTCGGCCAATTCCCTAAGAACTAAAGAAGGTTGGAGAGAAATCCGACTCTTAAAGCTGAATACGAATCCATACTTCAAAAATATCTTCACTTAGACCATCTGAAGCCAGTTTCCCCTCAACAAAATCCAGTTATCCAGAATTTCTATCTGCCTTGGGCATCCAATTCGCAAGCTCAGTCCGATGAGATTATATATGCCGTCCGATATTTCACTTCAGGCTTTCTACACAAAAAGAATTGTGGTCTCTCAAATTTCGAAACTGTTCGATCCCGCCGTGTGGCTGGCTCTTTCGTCATCCGCGCCAAGATCTTTATGCAAGAGATCTGGCTTCGAGAGTTGGACTGGGACCACCCTCTGCCAGCAACAACAATGGCATGAATTCCTGCTCAGCTATCTCGCTCTACGGGAAATGCGTGTACCTAGGTGGGAACACTTCCAGCCTCAAGTCAAAGTTCAGTATCACAATTTCTGTGATGCCTCTGAGCGTGCCTACGGAGCGGCAATTTATCTGCGTGTCGAGCATGGCAATCAGCTTTTCGTTAATCTGCTTACCGCCAAAACAAGAGTAGCTCCAGTTAAATCCGTGTCCTACCCCGCTTAGAACTTTGCGGTGCTGTTTTTCTGGTTGAACTTCGCTCGGAAGTACTCCCTGCCGTCAATTTCCAGTCTTTTTACTGGACTGAATCCACCATTGTCCTGGACTGGCTTAATAGGCCGCCTTGCAAATTGACAACTTTCGTGGCTAACAGAATCAGTAAGGTCACTGAAACGACCAATCCTGATGACTGGTTTCACGTCCGATCAGAGCACAATCCAGCAGATCTAGCTAGCAAAGGAGTTTCCCCGCGAGAATATGAGTAGTTATATTCTGACAACGGAAAGACGTTTGTTGGAGCAGCTAAGCTATTGTCCCGAGATTTCTTGGAATCTCTTCGATCCGAGGTGCTTTTGGCAAACACAGCCATCAAAACGTATCCGGGCATTTCAACCCACCAAGCGCTCCAAACATGGGAGACTTGTGAGAAGCCGGCGTGAAGAGTTTCAAAGCTCTATTCTATAAGTCCACTTCAATGGCAAAATATACCTTCGAGGAACTCTCGACCCTCCTGGCCAAAATCGAAGTGTGTCTGAACTCCATGCCGATCTCTCCCATGTCCGAAGACTCAACCGAACAACTGGCGCTGACTCCAAGCCAATTCCAACAATTATGTTTCCGTTTTAAGGAAGAATGCCTTAAGGAGCTGCACAAACGTAACAAATGGCAGCTATCACGATGAAATTCGAAAACCGGCGATATGGTAATTGTTAAGGATGACAACATTCCAACAAACGAATGGCGGCTTGCCGCATTCACTTAGTATACCCGGGAGCAGACGAGATAGTACGTGTAGCGGACGTTCTCACCTCCCGTGGTATCATCCGTAGACCCGTCCATAAGCTGGTCGTCCTTCCAACGGACGATAACTTCCCTGTGCTGTCCAAGTAATGTCCGTGTTGTTTCCTGTCTTGACGGCTCTCGACCTTATATTAAACGTCAACGACGAACGACCAACCCACCAAGATCTCCCGTGGCAAAAATTCCTTTCGGTTCCGAGTCTGCAGGGGAGCTCAAGGAGGGAAAAGAAGATCAGATCATGGGGTGCCCCGCGGAGAACTTGCAATGAAGCAACGGAAGGTGTTGGCAGGTAGAGGGCTCGCCGTCAAGAAAGGAATTGGGTAATAAAACGGGTCATAAGGATACAGAGCTGCCGAAAATGGATGGATCAATCAGATCTGGAGAGGTTGCGCCACGCTCGGTTCATATCCTCGTTGGATCTGAGCGGTTTCTGGAAGATACCTATGGCGGTCAAAAGCAGAGAGTGTACAGCATTCACCGTGCCAAGGATAGGTTTATTCCAAAGGCAGGTGATGCCGTTTGGCTTGCATTAGGTTGGTGCGACATTCCAGAGTGCACTGGATACGGTCATCGAACCTGAAATGGAGCCCCATGCGTTCGCCTATTTGGATGACATCGTGGTGATAAGCATCACGAAGGAGCCACACGTGGCGAATTTAAAGGAAGTGTTCCGTCGATTGAGAGCGGCAAACCTCAAAGTAAACAGTGTAACGAACATTCGGTTTATCCCGAGTTCAAGCCGGGCCAGTTTTAGCCGACTGTGTGTTCGTGCCAACAAATGTATTTGTTGAAGCTCCTGCGATAATAAGTAGTCGATAAATGTGTTTGGTTTGAACTTGTATATATTTTCTGTGCGTTTTCGGATAATTTACAATTCACGAAATACAATGTTTTATGCCTCCCTGAGGTACTCCTGCTATATGCAAGGACTTGCCTCCTATCATGCACACCTGTACACAGGATTGGAGAATATGTGCTCAGCGCACTCCGGCTGTACGAACGGTTATGTCCTGGTTAGCCTTTGGTTTGTTTGAGCAGTCCGCTTCGCTTTTAACACACCAAAGCTTTACCTCAGACACAAAACACACTCTTTCGCACGGCTACGTGAACTCTACTCACTCCTGTCTCAGGTTTCGCCAACTTCTATCTATTCAGCTGCGCAGCACAATGTCCTCGTTGGTGGCAGCTGGTGATCCTGTGTCTTTACGGGATTGCCTCTGGTCCTTAATAGGCATCCGAGATATCCTTGGATTTTCCCACGATGTCCTTGATTTCGTTGAAGTCCTTGATATCGATGTCCTTTCGATATCGGTTTCCTTCAATGTCCCTCGATGTCCTTTTGGGCTGATTACTTTCTTCGCGTTGACTTTCGGCACTTTCATATTCCATTTACCTTTATTACATTTTGACTCTCCCTCTACTGAGCCACGGGCGCCTTTTTATAGCATAGACGCAGGGCCTGCTTCGTGCTCTAACGGCTCTTCGTTCGGAGCGGGGCTTTTTTGGTTTTATTACGAATTTTTGTTTTATTTTTCTTTTAAAAATATAACTAATAGAAAATTAAAATAAGGAATCAAACATATTCTCATTCAAACTTAAAAAGATTTTAATTAATAAGTAATTTCCAAGTATGACATAAGTATTTTGACGAGGTTGCTTAACAAATTAAATAATAAAGCTTAAACTTTACAAAAGTAAATGAATTAAGCAAAATTTAATAAAATATATATCCTCCTTTAGCTTCAATAACTTTTTGGAGTCGCCGTGGTACAGAATCCACTAAATTTCGAAGGATCTCTGGAGATATCGCTTGCCAAAGGGAAGTGAGCTTAGAAATTGTCTCTTCTCTCATTTTGTTTAACGAAACTGTTCTTTTGCGTTTCAAAAGAGACCAGACGTTTTCAATAATATGTAAATCTGGACTTTGAGGAGGCCAGTTCAAGGTGGTAACACCAACATCCCTCAAAAATGTGGTAATCATACGGGCTTTGTGGTATGGGGCATTATCCTGTTTCAGGATTAAGGACTCTCCAATTAGCTTATTACCGGAGGGGAATACGTGTCATTTAATGTGCTTAAATAATTTCACTGGTTCATCGAGCCGGTGATAGGAATAAAGTCTCCTAGCCCACTGTATGCAACACATCCCCAGAACATGACAGAGCCTCCGCCATGGCTCACTTTTTGACAAACAGGCCGTTTTTTTGACTTTGCTCTGTGGGCATTCTTATGAAAACTTTAGTTTTTGATGAGTTATACTCAAATGAGCTTTCATCAGTCCACAGCACGCTTCTCCAGAACTCCTTTGACTTATCCACATACTCCTTTGAAAAGGCCAGTCTTTTTTGTTTGTTTGCCTGTGTTATAAACCTCACGTCCTTGGACTTATAAGTATTAAAATGTCCTTCCTTTAAACGACGCGTCGTCGGACTGTGCGTTCACTAATTGGATTCTCTGCCGTGAAGTTGAAGAAGTCTGCAGCATTTTGAGGCTTCAGAAACACATTTTTTTTAAATTCGCGTAAAAGGACTCGGTCTTCAGTTGGAGTTGTTTAACGCTTAGCGCCTGATCTGGTTAAGTTTCTTAAGCCATTGTGTTTTTATACTCTGTTCCCAAATGGAAAAAGATATATTGGTTTTGTGCAATGTCCGTCTGTCCGTCTGTCCGTCTATCCGTCTGACCGTCTGTTCGTATGAACGCAAACCATTTCGACGCTATTGAAGCTACAGACTTGAAATTTGGAACATATACTCGTGTATACCCTCGAATTATAAAGTGTTAATATTTTTCCGATACGCCCACTAGGGGCGTGGCAAATCGGAAAATGCATTTTCCGGTATGTCAGAAACCCTGTTAGTTGAAGAGCTAGAGCCTTGAAATTTGAAATATATACTCGCGTTGACAACCCAAGATCAAAAACTTATGGCGGGTATATCTACGCCTATAGGGGGCGTAGCAAACCGCAAAAGTTTATATCTCCTAAAGTTTTAGAGCCAGAAATTGAAATAACAAAATTGGCTAATTAAGTTATTGGTGACGTCCTCTATTGATGATCCAAAAATAATTGTTACGCACTTTTAGGGCGTGGCGCACCGAAAAATACCCTGTGATTTCCACATTTTTGGAGCGTAAGCTTGCAAATTTTGCTGTTACGTCACTTCAGACTCCTTCTCAGGATTGGCCAAAAATTACATGTCAATGACCTCTAGGGGCGTGGCAAATTGGAAAAAAAATTTTATTTTGCAGAGCTCTTGAGCTAAAATTGCTACAGAATCACCATCACAAGAATAATACAGTAGGTGGCGCTAAACTGCAATAGTCATAAGCGTCTACCGCCTACATAAATAAGCTTAATTCCTTGCTAAGTCGGCAGAAAAAATTGTAAGAGACAAATAAATATATGTATGTATTTCGATTCAATGTTTAAATGCTTGAAATAATTGACCACCTAATATTAATATAGTTTTCGCATAGCCTAGGTTAGTTATTTCGTGTTTTTCGTATGTTGGCAATCCTTTAGACGATTCGCAAGTGGCACTGTTAAAAGACTCGGTAATGCAAAGAAAATGTGTCGTCAAACTTGCAAATTAACAGACAACTTTTAAGTTAACAGGCTGCTTTGTATAAAAATTAAGTGTGGACACACTTGCATGGCACCATTATATTTTTTTGGTTAGCTCATAAAATCATCATTTTCAACAAACGATTTGATCGGGCCTTATTTTTTAAAAATTTTACTTTAAAACGTATGCATATATTTACAATTTTAATAAAATATATATTTATTTTGAATCGAAGTTAATTCGAGCGGCGACTTTATTAAATTCAGATAAACTGTAAAATCTAATATGGCAGAAGCCCCTATGGTTGCGCCCGACTGCAACGTTCTTTCTTGTTTAATTTTATTTTCTCTTCTTTGTTTAGATGATCTAAACGATACATATTTGAATTTTCGGGTAATAAATAAAGAATTTGCGTAAAAGGAATTCATTACTACCCGTGAATATATTATTGGAGGTAACATTGACCTTTTTTGTTATAGTTAATGGTCCGTTATTTGTTTGAATGAGACATTCAGTATCTACAACTTGTTGGCCACCGAGAGTGGGGAGGGAGGGGGGCACGGTGGGAATCCCCCGGGCCCGGGATTTTGGGAGGGGCCCAAAAATCCCAGGTGTCAAACAATTTTTTCATCGTTTTTTTGTAAAAAATGTACAAAACATGAAAAAAAAGAACGAATTTCAGACGAAAATTGTTTATATAAGGGCTCGTAATTTTCCGTCACGGGCCCGGATTTTCTCTCGGCGGCCCTGACAACTTGTAGATTGAAAATATTGGATGTCATCATATTTACTGTAGAACCGGTATCTATCAGGCATCTTTATTTATTTATTCAAAAGGTTATTGACAAAACGAGAGTCAACTTAATAGGTAAACTAAACAAGTATAAAGTATAGCCTAAATAAGAACAGGAAAAATATTTCAATAATACCACCAACCCGATGGGGGTATTTTATTTGCCAGTCCGGCCAGCTATGCCCCAAATCACAGCCATGTATGGTCAGTGGTATTATTGAACTATGAAAGATAGAAAGTGTTAATGGAAACTTAAAATATATATTATTGAATCTTACGTATAATTATAAATAAAATAATATAATAAAATATAAAGTAATTATTAATGGATAAAAGAAAACAGAATGAGGAGTAGTGAGATAAAAAAAGAATAGAAATGATTGGGAAATCACTACACAATGTGGGAGATTTGCCAGATCATCAAATTTATGACCTGCTTACTCCTGGGTATTGTGTGTGATTTCCCTAAGATGACCTGAAAGCAAGGATTTTATTAATGGAAGAGAGAGTTCTGAGGAAAACACGTGGTAAAATTTATTATAATTAACACATAAAACGTGAAACGCGCTATGCAAAGAATAATCCGATGTGCACAATGGTAAATACAGCGGACGAAAGTGTCTGGTTGTTCTGGAAGGAACAGAAAAATTAAGCTGCATTAACAGACGGGGTGAATCAATATTACCAATAATCAAATGATGTAGGAAAACAATCCCCAGGATTGATCTACGATTGATTAATGATGGAAGATCAATAAGAAGAAGCCTACTATGGTAAGACGGTAAACGGAGATTAGGGTCCCAGTTTAGATTACGTAGGGCAAAGAGTAAAAACTGTTTCTAAACCGATTCAATACGATTCTGATACAATTTATCCTGAGGAGACCATATAATTGAACAATATTCTAAAGTCGGGCGTACCAGCGAAATATAGAGTAGTTTTGTTATAAAGGGATCATTGAACTCTTTAGCCCAACGTTTAATAAAACCGAGCACACTTTTGGCTTCGTTTATGATGCATGAGATATGAGAATCAAAATTAAGTTTTGAGTCGAAGAGTACACCAAGATCTTTGACTGAAAAAATGCACTGCAATGAGTCATTATGAATTGAATAATTAGCAATGTATGGAATAGTACGACTGAAGGTCATTGTCATACATTTAGAACAGTTTAAATGCAACCGATTAGCCACACACCATAGTTGAAAGGAATTAAGATCATCTTGTAGGCGTAGATGATCGAGTGAATTAGAATACGATAGACAGAGTTTTACATCATCTGCATACATAAATATAGTTGAATGAGATATACAGCTAGGAAGGTCATTTATAAATAAGGAAAAAAGTAACGGTCCCAAATGACTACCCTGAGGTACACCTGACGAAACAAAAACAAGTTTCGAAATAGCTGATCTCAACATAACTCTTTGGGTCCTACCCTTTAAATAGGATGCAATCCAAGAAACAAGCTTAGGGGAAAATCCCAAATGATCAAGCTTTTGAAGTAATATGTCATGGTGTACTGAGTCAAATGCTTTACTGAAATCAGTGCATATAACATCAGTTTGCATTTTATTTAAAAAACTGTCATTGGCTAGTGAAGTAAATTCTAATAGATTAGTCGATGTTGATCGACTTTGAACGAAACCATGCTGAGAAGGTGAGATAACAGATGTTATTATTTTTTCAAATAACTTCGGAATAGCAGATAGTTTCGCAATACATCTGTAATTAGAAATATCAGACCTCCCGCCCTTTTTATGTAGGGGGATGATGAAAGACTCTTTCCAAACAGAAGGGAAAACAGAGGTTTCCAGGGACAAATTAAATAGTTTTAGTAATTGTGGCTGTAGGGAAACACTACATTCTTTAATTACACAACTGGGTATATTATCAGCTCCAGGAGAGAAGGATGATTTCAATGACCGAATCGCTGAAACCAGAGATGCAGGGGAAACGTTAGAAGCATTTATATTATTTATTGCAGAAATTAAGTAAGGGTAAGAAGTGGTATAGGGATCAACTGAAAAATAAGTGGATTGGAAAAAATTTGCAAAAAGATCAGAGGAATCATGATCATTACAAGATTTGTCCAATCCAAAGAAAAATGTGGAAGGTAAACTAGAAGATTTACGCTTCGAATTTACAAATGAATAAAATAGCTTGGGGTCACGGACGAACTGCCGTTTGCAACGTATAAGATAATTCTCGTAGCACTGAGAATTTAAAATATTAAAATTTGACTTGGCTATAGAATATTTCGACCAGTCAACAGTCGACCCAGACTCTTTAAAATTTTTGAAATATTTAGACTTAATATTTCTTAAATTAGAAAGAGTCTGAGTAAACCAGGAAGGCTTATTAGTAACAGGTATAGGGAGGCGCATAGGAACACACTCATCTAGTATGGTATTTAGAGTGTTATAAAAAATAGTTGTTGCCACATTAATGTTAACTGAGTCATATAAAAGAGACCAATCGGTTGCATTAATTAGTTGGTTAAGTAAAACAAAATTGCATTTATTAAAACAGCGACGTTGTTGTGGAGGTATAGGCGTTGAAATTGGTGGACTATGTATGAAAAGTAAGACCTCCAAAGTGGGATGGTGTATATCCTCTGGTAGACAAAAGGGGATGATCTGGAGACATTAATGATAGAATCATCATTAATAAAAACCAGATCTAGTGAACGATTCAGATGATTTGAAATAGGGTTCATCTGAAACATAGACAGACCAAACAACTCGTCAAAGAGATAGTGATCAGTTGTTGGAATAAGGTAATTTGAGGTGGGAGTTGAGGACCAAGAAGTGTTAGGTATATTAAAGTCACCCAACATAAGAAATAGGTCCTTATCCTTTACATGTTCAAAAACTTCTTTAATACAAGTTATATGCTGAGCATACACTTGCACATCAGAAGAGGGGGAACATAAGAACAAGTAATATATAGAGAACACGTTGGTAGAGTTATTTTAACACCAATAATCTCGGCATCGTGAGGTGACGTGAAACTAAATGATTCGGAGAGGATATCGGCCTTAACAGCAATTAAGACACCACCACCTCTACGTATCAACAATAAAATCAATTCAATAATAGTTATAATTACCGACGCTGCACAAACTTTCAAACTTTGAGGCACTAAATAAAACACCACAAAGCACCACGGATTATTCTTTGCACGGTAATTAAAGACTGGTGGCTTAATTAACCAACACACGACAGTTTGCAAATTTAACAAAATATTAAATGGGCAAAAATCAAAAAAGATTATGGAACGTAAAGCAAGCACGTCTTACTCTCTCACTCAAAACTCTCAAAATGTACTGTTGGTGTCCGAGGCTGGTTGCTGAAATTTTTCAGCTTGCCCGAATTCCATCTCATTACTCTGTTCTGTTTCTTGTTCGGCTGCTGGTGTTTGTGTTTCTGTATAATCAGAGCTTTGTGCATGTTCTTGTTCTTGATAATATTGAGGATAAGAAGCTAATTGATTGAAATATTCTTGTTGTAAATATTCTTGATAGTTTAATTGTTCTTGGTACCTAGCTTCCTCATGCTCATTTTACTTTGTCCACATTCTGCGGGTCTAAAACGTTTGATTGGTGGATTGGTTCCACAGGAAGTATTATTCATCGGAAACCTTTGAGGAATTGCATTCTGATTTTGTCCGAAGCTCAAATAAATTTTGACGAAGGTTTGGTCTAGTTACTAGCTGTAATGGTCTTGTCGAGCTCGGTACGAATTGGACTGGTCAAGGTGAGTAAGTGTTAGTGTAAAGCATATTGTTATTGTTATTATTATAATTTGGTTGTGGTGGACGAAATGGTTGTTGAAGATAGAGTTGATAGAGTTGATTTTGATATGGGGTAAAAGGTGTGTTATTTGGTTGAAGAAATGTTGGAAATCTTGTAAGGCGGCCCACAAGTGAGCCACCTCACAATAAAAATAGGTTTAAATAATATGATTAAATTGGTAGTTATTAAGGAAAAGGAAAGGAAAGTGGAATATTTTGTAGTTATTAAGGGAAGAGGACGCGGTTTGGCACGCGACGCGCTGCATCGGTGCAGAACAGAATTTGGCACGTGCCAAATGCCAAAAGAGAGGATAGGAAACAAACGTGAGTAGCGGTGCGGCAGGGCTGCGCAACTAATAATGTAGATAAGTAGAAAATAATTAAATAATTAAAGAAATAAAATTGTAACGAATGGAGGAAAGTAAATGGTGTTTTCCTTCAGTAGTGTAGAGAAACTGTAACCACTAAATCTAACCCCCTTCCCCCCTCTCCTTTGGTCTCGATCTGTCGGCGTGGCCAGTCCCGCTGATAGACAGAGCCAAAGGAGAAGTAGTTTACTAACGTTGGTAGCAAAGGACGAGGCTAGTTCCCGTTCGCCGCGTGGATAACCCCGGCAAAAAGATTCGATGTGGTTTGGAGAGAGCCGGGGCGGAGACGCCTCACGTGTTCCTCGACCTGCGACACTACCGAACAGAGATATCTAGTAGTGGACGAGGCTAGCTCCCGTCTGTCGGGTGGATGAACCCCCGGCGCATGTACAGTAGAGCTAACACTAACCATACCAATCCTTTCCCTTAACCTCGAGTCCCAGCGAACTTACAAATGTCTTGTAAGGATCGGCCCTGGTCAGATTGAGACCTACCCCGGCTGTGGAAAACCTAACTTTACAATCTTTGAGCATTGGAATTGGTTGGATGTGACTTAAAATGTTTTTGTTGTTTTACTTTAATAGATTTTGAATTTTGGCACTGTTCATCATATAAATTTATTTTTTTTGCAATAAATTTATTAGTGATCTTAAATCGGGAATTACGCAGTTTATTATTCGAATGCGAATGTTAGTAGATAATTTTTGAAAAAGATCTTCGATACTAGTTTTTATAAATCGTGTATACAATGTTTTTTCATCAATGTTATTTTCTAATTCTAGCTTTCTCATCAAGGTTCGACTGCGGTATTCGGCCTCCTCCAGAAATTCTCCAACCCTCGTACCCCCGTTGCCCTTGAATGGTGGTTGGTTTGCGTTTGTTAGATTGTTTATGCCAAGGGATAGCATAACGTCAGAACTGATGCAGCGTTCCACAAAAGTATTGTTTGCTGCCTTACATCATTGGTGGTGTACAGGGCCAGTATGTAATCGATTCGGTTGACAAACGTGTTAAAGTGTTGTAATCTCCAGTGAATTTTTCAACGTCTTTAAGTTGATTAATGACATGCGTCATGCTGGCATCCATGTTGTTGTTTTTATTGGTTGTTACAATTGGATGTTGTTTATTTTTTAATGGGTTTCACTAAGTTTATTTAGTGTAATTATTTATTTTATTTTTTGTTTGTAGTTTACTTTATGCACTTAATTTTAATAACTTATTGTTATACCATGAACCCATTGAAAATGGGAAATCAGGGTATCATGTTTTTGTGAAAATGTATGTAACAGGCAGAAGAAGACGTGGCAGACCCCATAAAGTATATATATTCTTGATCAGCTCGACAAACTGAGTCGATATAGCCATGTCCGTCTGTCCGTCCGTCCATCCGTGTGAACGCAGTGATCTCGCAAACCACAAAAGCTAGAGATCTGAAATTTGAAATGTATACTCGTGTATATCCTACGCAGTACGAGTTTATCATTTTTTTTCGATAACTCATCCCATTTCCTTATTATCGATAAATATCGATAACTTTTCTTCGTTTTTGAATACCGTTATAGCTATAGATTTCAGATTTACTGTGTGTATCCGTGTAATGAATACAAAAATTTTGCAATTTTTGGATTTTGGATACAACGCCCCCTTCCCCCCAAATTTGAAAAAACGTATTTCAAATACTAGAGACTTGTGCATTGGCAAATACATACATATAAATGGCATTATTACGCTGTAAAATTTTGGTTACGAAAGTCCATCTAGAAGAAAACTAATTCAACAAATAATTTTCATAATATTGCCCATATTGCAGCCCAAGCGATGCCCGCGCGCAGTCGCTGCGTAAACTGCGTAGTAGCAGAGAAAGTGCTTGTGAGTGCGTGTGCATGTGTGTGTGTGTATGTGTTGTTTGTGTATATGTAAATATAAGAAGAAGCGTAAAATGATTTGAATATCGCATCTTCGCAGGGTTCAGGGTATCTCTTAGTCGAGCAGTCTCGACTAGAGCACTCTTACTTGTTTAGTTTGTTTTGTTTGTTTGCACAGAAAGCACTTTCGAATTTTCTTGAGATAGCCAGGTATGTCTACAATTATGTTCTCTCAAGTTTTATTTTTAACTTCCGTGGCTTTGGCAATATGCGAGTTTTTTTTTTGTCAATGTCGAGGTTTATAAAACTTGACACGATATTGACCGTCGCTTGGGTTGCCTATGCGTTGGTTGTTTTATCGGATAACAGTAAAAACGGATAAGAATTAATAACTGAGTTATTGCATCAGGGTCCACAATTTATTATTATCCTACCGGCTACGCCAGTTAAATAATATTATTATATCAAACAATATTATTATGTGTAGTTGAGTCGAATTAATGCCGCGACACACTCTAACGGTAACGTTAATATAAAGACGAAGCGAGAGTTTAATTCACGACAACTTGTTTTATTGAAGAACAACTAAATACTAAAGACAATTTCGTTATGGGCTTATTTTATATGCTGCTGAAATTACGCAGCACACTAAGAATGATGCTACTTTTGCATATCGGCGTCAGTCGGACGCGTCGTTCTCAGAATTTGGGTTCGCTACATTATGCAGTATCAACGTGAAACAGCATTTTGGAAAGCCGGCGCCACTATTTATGCTTGGGCTATTTTTTGAAGTGCTTCGTTCTGGATTTTCGTAATCTAAGAAAATCCATTATGAACTAGTTTCGACTATTTTGTGTGTTGTGACCATTGTCAGTATGAAAATGTCACTATATATATATATATATATATATATATATATATATATGTACGTATATATTTGCTTATATTAACATAGCGGATGTTGTCGTTATCGTGGCAAAGAGTGCTTCGGCCATTAGGAGGCTGCTAAGCGATCAGGCAATATTGCAGTTACAAAAGATCACGCGATGTTGCAGTTACTTTGGCAATAGCGGCGGGCATGCCCCGCTCCAGAACTGAACCGAAAGTCAACACGAGTAAAAGTGATCAACAACAGGACATCAGGCAGCGAAGGACATCGAGGGAGATTCAAGGATATCCAAGGAGAATATCTAAGACGCCTATAAAAGACATAGACATATCGGGAAGGATCCAGGATCAATAGCTGCCATCAACAAGGACTCTAGTGCGGCGCAGCTGGAAACGTTAGGATCTTTGCGAATCCTGTCCAGGAGAAAGAAATATTCAAGTGCCGTGCGAAACAATAATTTTGCTGAATAATTTTGTAACTACTCTGGTGTGCTTACAAGCAAATCCAGCCGTAGGTGAGCACTGTATTGAGTGGTGAGTTACTACCTGACACCAACCGATGACATAAATATGTTCCAAACAAAGTTATACGCAATCGAGGATATACTCGTGGATCGAATACAGCCCTTCAATTTGACAGGCGATTTTAACGCACAATTAGTAAACTGGGGAGTGCCCACAACTAACTCTAGAGAACGGAAAATTATGGATATCGCAGTGATCATGAGTATATCTCATACACTTTCCAGAATAATAGTTGGCAAACCCGTCCGTAAGGACCATAGATGGGATATAAGCAAGCTGGACTCGGAAAAATTACTCTGAAATATACAGACGAGAGCGATAATTTGATGGTACACTAAGTCGAGAGAATTCGTCAAATTTAGCTTAAAAGCTATTGAAAGATGCTTCGATGCCAAAATCGCATAGCAAATATAGCAGACAGCAGGCATACTAGTAGAACTACGATATCGCGGAAAAAATAAAATTATGCATATAGTGCAGGCGAAGGCTAACAAAAGCACGACGGTCTTCAAATTACACAACAGAAGCGTTATCATCTAAGAACGCGAGAAAAGAACTGTCGAATAGCTCACAGCAGTAATCAAGACAAAGAGCTCAAAGATGTACAGACATTCTTGGGGGCTTGCCTTCAAAAGCGTCATGGAAAAGGTGAAGAACTACGGAGCAGCGCCTAACATGGATGATGAAACGATGGATCACATAGTGAGAACACTATTCCAGAACCGAATTTCCCCGAGAAGGAGCTTAAGATTTCTACTCTCTCTCTAAAGACCCGATAGTATACCGGCACAACGGGCTACTTTTCTTCTTAGAATATATAACGCATGTCTAAAAGAAAGTTTATTTTCCAAAGCGTGGAAAGAGTAAAGACATGGGCACATTAGCAAAGACAAATGCGATCCCAACATACCATCGGCATACCGACCATTGTGAATGTTAAACACAGCTGGAAAACTGTTAGAAAAGCTCATAAAACTCAGAATGCTTGCTGCAGTAGAGGCTGCTGAAGGACTTAACCCCAGACCATCTACAATGGGAACTATCGATGAAGTGGTTTAGGCAGCCAGAGGGACGCTAAGAGGATTGAGTACTCCTGCACGCTATACAGACTGGTACGAAACAATATAGAGTGACCGGAGGTGCACAGGGATTGATCCTAGGACCAGACCTGTGGAATATCAGCTTCGACGATATTCTAGGCCTAGAAATGCTGCAGATACGTTTTTGATTAGATATGCTGATTACTTCGCGGCGGTCATCACAGTCAGAAATACCGTAGGAGCTCAAAAAGACTTACCCAAAAAACGGAGCTACTTTTTTTTACAGGGAAGCAGATTCCAAGCGAAATAGAGATGCGAGTAAGCACAAACCTGATAATGTCCGAGGACAGTGAACTATCTAGGCGTTAGACTAGACAGTAAGCAACATCACCATGCCACGCGAAAAAAAACGAGAGCAACAGGCAACAGTTGGCAATGTTCTACTAGAGCATATACAAAAGGAATAGATGCCCAGTCAATCAAATAGAATACCATTATCGTGCTGGTGATCTTATTGCGAATAATTTTGTGTGTATCGATTTAAGCTTTGTGTAAATAAAAAATTTCAAAAATTTTGTTTGAAAGCCATTTTAAGCCATGCAAAGCGAATATAGTAGTAACAGTCTATTCATCTGCAATTCTATCAATTTTCGATAAATCGAAGATTAGTATTCTTGTTTTATTAATTTCATTTAAAACAGTACGCAAATGTATTGTAAATTGTGCAATGTACATTTAGACATTATCGTTTGTTTCACATCAATTAAATACGTAATATTTCATATACAATAAATGTTCATCGTATTATGACTAAGAATAAGTTGTATTAAATTATTTAACGTCTCTAAATGGAATTTACATATGTATTTTGAATCAAACTTATTTCACCCTCAAGCCACTACAGGTTACATCTTAGTAAAGCAAAAATAACTACAAGTAGTTAAATGTTTGAATTTTAACACAAACGCTGCCAATTAAATTGGACATTGGCGTTGCGAAACAATCAGGTGTCAACCTTAAGATTTGTGTGTTTAACACGCATACAAGAAGATTTTGTGTACACCAACGCATTATTAATACACTGTATGAAAACTCTACCGCATCATCTTTGCAATCATCACCAGATAACGCTAAAAAGGCATAAAAAATTATTATAAGTATTTCATATTTCCAATTATCAATAGTTAAGTACTATTTACTTAGTTATAGTTAATTTTATCTTCGTGTTGCTGCTCAGTTGGGATTTTAGCTGAATGTAACGGACATTCTCGTTGCTCGTTGGAATTGTTTGGGGATTGCAGATTACAGTCAACATTTTGTGTAATGCTTACAGTCTCTAGAATATCTGAAACTCTATGTAACGGAAAATCTTGCGATTCCATGTTGTTGTCGTCGGTCGAGGCGGACGGTAAAGGTGTAGCTGTCGGTGTTAAGGATGTGTTCGATATTGTGTCAATATCATCTTCGAATTCTGCGTCAGCCGCTTGCAGTATGGTCTGGATATCAGTTGGAGTTTCCTTAGGTAAAAAAAAGTACATACGTTACAACAACAAAAATTATATCTAAGCTAACAAAGAGTAATCACATTTACGTATCAACAAAGAATAATATTCACTAAATTCTCCATACATTATATCGGAAACTACATTACCTTTACTACATCAACTCGCTGACTTTCATGCATAGCACTTAAAAGTTCACGTAGGTGCTGATTTTCCTTACGCAAACGCTCACGCTCAATATCACGTTCATTTATTTTGGGCTTTAAAAAAAATTTTATGGATTGCTTATTAAAATCTTTTAAGGTTTTAGGTTTAATTCACTCTTACCAATAGGAGCGAAATTTGCTCATTCAACACATTTACGATGCTGCTGAGAGCATGGCATGGAACGCTTGGCTCTAATGAATTAGCGTGTTGAATGCGGTTTAGCCTACATAAGTTTCCTACTGGAATAGTGAACAATGAGCTTGATTCTTTTTCATTTTCATTTGGAGACATTGGGTGAGCTATTGTTGACGAGTTATTGATTATTGATTCTCTTGTGTGAGCCTTATTAGATGCAGGCTAAAAAAATGGTAAGAAAATCTATAAATAAATTTGAAATTTTGTTCACATTTCTATGGTACTGACCAACTTATCGTGCACGTCATTTATTTTATGGACACCTTTGTCTGTAGATTCTGCGCCTTGCAGCGCATTGGCGGAATAGGACTCATCCATCTGTTGTATCTTCTGATTTGATTTTTTGGTTTTTTCTTTTGAATTTGTATCCGTATGTTCAGATAAAGTTATATTTTCCATTTCATTTTCTTCCATTAATTTCGGAGCTTTCAGTATTGGTGGTGCTTCTGTCATATTTGCATTAAGTCCTACATCTGAATATAACTTATCAGCACATTCTTCAGAAGGGTCATCTACGGTAATGCCGATTTGTCGTTGGGGAATATCAGTATGACTGTTGCTTGACGAAGGTAAAATTAAATTAAATTCCGTGGCTGATGCAATATTAAATGGAGCTAAGGGGGTAGACGAATCAGGTGACTTTGTGAGAATCGCAGGCAAACGCAATTCGTCAATTTCACAATATCCGTCGTCATCTTCATGTATGGCAATCTCTTCTGCAACACGAGTTTTGTGTTTTGCTGTTCTATTTAACTGTGGTGTTTGCTGTTGAGCTTGTTGTTGTTTTTTTGGTTTCGGTAATGGTGGAGACGATATTTTTGCAAAATGTATTTCTTTTTCGTGACAATGGTCACATACAGCTGTCGATACAGCTGATATTTCCATTTCGGGTGACACATGCATGTAATCATTTAAAATTCCGGTTAACATTTGGACTTGATCGTAGGCAGCTAGTGCAATATCAGCGCTGTCCTTGGGTGCTTCTGGCATCATAGCAATATCGACAATTTCATTAAAGTGCTCAACTGGCAAGCGAAAAATATCACAAATAATTCTCTGCTTTTCTAGCAGCCTCTCTCGAATAGAAACATCTAGGCGACGTAATCTCTCACCTGGCGTCAACACCGGTTCGGCGGTGTGAGCAGGACTTATGCTAATTTGAATTGCTGTTGGTTCAACTAGGGGTGATTGCATGAGTAATGTGCGTGTATTATTAGAATTATTCGAGCAGACAATGCTCGCGCTATCTCGGTTTGACTGTCCTCCTACTAAGCCATAGAGCATTCCGCGGTCTTCACTATTGGCCTCACGTGCCGATTGGGTGTGACGCAAATTTACGGCATTAATGTCGTGACTATTCGTAGGATAGTTATTGTTAGACTCTCCGCAACTACGAGTGGACATGGTTCGATTTATTGGAGTGGTTGTTTCACTTTGGCTGAGACGTCGCTTAGCCATTATATTGTAGTAGTCTTCACTATCAGTAGGCATGCTTTCGCGACGACAATTACTTAGCTGAACACTGCTGTCATAGTTATTACTTGCTGTGGGTGCTGGTGTTATGCTAGGGATTGGGAGCAGCGGTGCCAGAGGCGTTGTAGAAGAAATTGCCGTAGAGTTTGTTGGTTGGAAATTGTCAGGCGTTTGGTCCAAAGACTCCCTGGTATGTATCTGCGGTGTGGTAGGGATAACGGGATCATCACAGGATGCATCTTGACTATTAGCATTTTTAGCTCGGGGCTTATATTGATGTGCAGCGGCATCAGATATGTGTTTAAACCATCTGGATTTATATAAAGTATGATTTTTATTATTCGAAGAATAACTTGCTTAATATGTATGGCATGATTTTAGTTATAAAATGAATGATAAAAGGTAAAATTTGGCGTTTTTTAATATGTTCTACATCTTGCATCCATTTTTTTTTTTTTTTTTTTTTTTTTGTTATGGCAATTATTTATTGTATGTGGGTTTAATTTTTCTAAGAAAAACTTTAAAACCTCTTTTTGGCAAAACATTGAGAAATATTCAGTGTGTGTGTGGAGCATCTAACATAAACTTTAAAAAATAAATAAATAAAAAAAAAAAAAGAAAAACTAAAAAAGAAGAAAAACCGACATCAGCGCATCTGGATTCAAACCAACATCTATGTACTCGTCGCAACGCTTCTAACAACACCGCCATTTCACTGCTTAGGCGCCATCTAGCAAATCCGAAACTAAAGTAGCAGCTGATAATTTAACACAACCGAATTACACTTGCGACTCCTTTATGTATGTGTGCACACGTATGTGCTTAGCGATGCTTGCCATATGCTTTTGCCAATTGACCAAACATTTTGTTTAATAACTTCCGTGTTACTAAATGAATTTTATTGAAATTTTCAGAATATGATCTAGATATTCTATTGAAAAGTTGTCAATTGTCATATTGGCTATAGTTGCAACTGTGTTTCAATTTAAAGAATTTACGGAAATTTGAAGCCGGTATCCAAAATAGAACAAAAATCTAAATTATATAAAATATAAATGAAACTAAATGCAATGGGGACTCTAGCTCCAAAGATGTACGAGATATAATTTAATAACTGAATTTCGATAAGGCGGGAATAGCTATCGATTTATTAAAAAAAACTCCACCCACAAAAATTTTAAAAATTTCAACTCTAACTCTTATAGGTTCTGAGATCGACGCGTTCATACATATGGACAGACGGATGGCGGACGGGCTATATCGACTAATCTCGTCGTCCTGATTAAGAATATATATTTTGCCATATATATATTCTGCCTTTTACATACATTTTAATAAAACCCTTACAGGGTATCAAAATTAATTAAAATCAAATCAGCAAGGTTAGAAATGACAACATGACATATTTATCAAATTATTTTTCTAATAAATAAAAACTCCATTATTAATATACCTTTTTGCATCACTAAAATTGAGAGTTGTATATATCTGACTTACGTTTTACACTCAGAGCTGCTAGGAGCACGAAGCTCTAACATTTGTGATGTTTTTGTCTTTATTAAAAAAAACGAATTCTTATCTGCGGCTTCCTGACGCACTAACGTCTCTGAGTCAATATTCATAATGGGGCTTACTGGCTTGTTGCTGACTGCTAGTGGTGTATGAAGATTCTTTAGTAAATATTTATCGTCCTGCAACAAATCAAAGCAAAGTAGGACATTGTTCCAAAAATACCTGAATAGCAACAAACAAATTAATTATAGTGTACCTTACCTGCTTTGTAAGCAAAACTATCATATTTTCAAAAAGCAATCCATGAAGCTGTATACTAGGATTCTTTTTCATTGTTAAGTTTCCGTCGTGAACAAGACGATGTTGTGTCAAATCTAACTTCTTAAACTCATCTTTGTCATAAGAGGATTTGTCTAGTTTCCGTTGAATGTTTTGTAGCCTTAAAATAAAGTATTTATCAAAACATAGTATTTATTTACTGGGCGTTTAATTTGACTTACTTGTGGGCGTCCTCAGCTGTTTTTACAGCTTTATTCACTTCAACGAGAATATTCTTTGATGACTCCACGGCCCGCTGTATAGCATCTGCTTCCGCAGTGTTTTCGGGTAGTACTCGAATAGTGACCTTATAAAGATTCTCAAAGAGAAGGGGATATTTCGTCAGTCGCTGTAATACCGTAGGCAATAGATCCTTAAGCTCTAATCGACGACAAGCCTTATGTGACTCTGACTTTTTTAGCAATTTTTGCAACTGCTCATCCTTATTTCGCTTTTCTTTCAATGCTTCAAGTGCAATTTGTTGACGAGCGCAAAACTGAGCAGCGTGGTCACACAGCACTTCGCCAGATTGGCCGTCAAACATATCAGACAGCAAATCACCAATATGTTTTACAACGTGATTATGTTCAACGCGACGTTGTTTAAGCTTTTGTTCGAAGGCACCATGAATATCACGCAAGGAAAGCAGTGCAGGTGGAAATAATAACAGTAAATGATCATGAGAAAGCAATCCACTGTCGTAAAGGGGCAAAAAGAACAAACGATCCAACAATCTGAGAGTGCGCACGTGATTACGTTCCGTTTGATAGATTTCTGTGTAAAACAAAACAAAAGTCAAATAAATCGCCAATAAAATATATGCTTTATTTAAGTTTACCATTTATAATTTCCTGCCGCTTTTTTTCAGCATCCGTTAGCGCTGCAAGCATTTCGACTGCAACTATCGAGCTCCAATCGCCTTCATTTAAATCTTCATCATCGCTTTCAAAATTCCATTGGCGTTGCAGAGGTTGTCCGACATTCCAGAAGTTTGTGTTACTGACGCTACTGCTACTTCCTATGCTACCTTGAAAAGAATCTTGCTGACTGTGTTGATTTGCTTGCTGCTGCACAAACTTATGTGGATGCTGATGAGAATTAGCATTACTTGATATGGCGTTTGTTCCAATGGTTGATACGGCAACACAACTCGAAACCTGTTCCATTGATGTGCTGGGGCTATCAAAGCCACCTCCGGATGACAAACTAGAACTTGAGCTTCCTGTATAGTTTGCAGTTGACAGGCCCAGGTCTGCTTGATCATCACTGTGAATTTCAGAATTATTATTGTTTATTTATTGACGGTAATAAATATGTATTCCTATTAATTATGTTCATAATAGAATATATTTGTATATCCCAGTGAATTTGTGTGTATTATTCAGCGCAGGTATTCGTAACTAAATACCTCATACTTCTTATTATTAAGGCCAATCATTTCTCTTAAAAATTTACTGCGAGTGTACCGAACATTGCTTTTCATTATTTTCTATTCATCATTAGACTATGCACAAATTAAATTTTCCTTTGCTAATTTCTAACATACAGTGCGCTGTGTATGCGTCACTACAGTTCCGTTCTAATTGGATTGAGCTCGAATACTGCCACTAAACATACATATATGAAGGAAAAAGGTGCAGCTGGTCAATAAGTGTAACCTGTAATGTTGATTTTAAGTTGGGGATTGTCAATAAGATAATATCAAAGCCCCTTAGCCGGACAGTAAGTGAGACAGTTGAATAAAGGAACGGAAGTAAACGGATGATATTTAGTCGTGACCTTTATATGCCATCGTGCATTATAATGCAATACTACGTCACCCTGTCACAACATAACCGTTATAGGGACCCTTTTTTTTTAATAAATTGCTTCTATTAAAATTAGCTTAAGCTCATGGATTTATTTCAATTTCCTTACTTGGTACGTGATGATAAACTTGGATCCGAAGTTTTACGTCGGCTATTACGGATGCGTTTATTGGATAATCGTTCCTTGTAAGATTCTGAGCGGTTTACTGATACGTGTGCACTTTTCTGTTGTTGGTAATAGCTGCAAATAATAAATTTTAATATTTTTTTATATTTATGTTCCACGAAAACATACGTGTCCCTCCGCATATCCTTACTCTCAGCCGATTCAGTTGTATTTAAATCACTTAGAGAAGTCATACCGACCGTGCCTGTTAAGCAACTAGATAACGTCGTGGATCCCGAAGTTGTAGTATGGTCTGAGATACCTACAAAACCAACACTGGTAGCACTTTCGTTGGCATTGCTAGAAGCATGAAATGAATTCTGCAAATCGCTACTATTAAGCACAGAGGTGCTACTAGATGTATTGCCATTAGATCGAAAGGATACGTTACAATCAAGCCTGCGGTCTGATGGTTGACGAACTATTGATGCTGAGTGAACGCGATCTAAATATAAATAATGAATTACAAATAGTATAGAAAATACAAAGCAGAGTAAAACAGTAAAACACAAAAAAAAATAAGTAAACCCAAGTAGGAACGTTGCAGTTGAGCGTTACCGATATTTAGTACTCATTAACGGTCCAAAAACAGTTGAATCGTTTATATTATATTATATTTGAAGACCGGCAGTTGCAAATATAGCCGATATATGAATGAGTTTGCATATTTCTACATTGAGAAACATTCATAGAATATATAGAACATATGCTGAAAATCCATTAAGTATCACAGATGTTATTAAATAAAACGTTTGTCCAATTGGAGAAACACGTGACCAGCGGAGTTAGGCGGTGTTGCATTTTTCCTATACATGTGCACACATTGAGACATACAAGCTGTATAAGTTAGTGATAGATACGGAATATATTTAAACACGCAGATCGGACGGGGTTCAGGGGATCTCTTAGTCGGGCACCCCAGACCAGAGTTTTCTTCCTTGTTTTTTTTATTTGTTTATTATTTTTTGACAAACATGCTTTTTAATTGTGAAAGTGTAAATTCGAAAGTTTCATTCAATTTTTTAAAAGTTTATGCTGCATACAATCTATGCTTACAAGCTATACAAGTATATTTAAAAACGCAGATCATTTGGGGTTAAGGGGAACTCCGACTAGAGTTACTTGGTGGAAACATACGCTCTAAAAATAAGGAAATTACAGGAAATTTTTTGGCATGTTACGTCCCAAATGGGCGTAAGAATTATTTTTGGGTCATCGATAGAGGAGGTCACCAGTAACTCAATTATCAATTTTGAAGCTTCTAACTCTAAAACTTTTGGGGAAATAAACGTTAGCGGTTTGCCACGCCCCATATGTGGGAAGATATATCCGCCATATTTTTATACCCTGAACATATTGAAAATGGGAATTCAGGGTATAATGGTTTTGTTAAAGTGTCAAATGTATGTATTTTTTGTGTTTTTCTTCTTATCAAAATCAAGTTATTAAATTATATCTATTTATTTTATTTTTTATTTATTTATTTAGATTCATTTATATTTTATACAATTTTGATTTTTGTAATATTTTAAATTCCAGCTAAAAAACAAATTTTCTTTGTAATTGAATTTTACAAGCTTACATTTTTTCTGAGTTAATATATACATAACGGAGTAGATTTAAAAACGCAGATTGGACGGGGTGTCATGTTGTGTCAAATTTTCATGACATTCGGACGTATAGAAGCCGAGATATCGCGCTAAAAGTGACAGTACTTTTGTTGTGTCCGTCGAACAAAGAGCGAACATCAAGTTTTGTTTTAAACTTGGTAAAACATTTACCGAAACTCATCAAATGATGAAAAAAGTTTATGGCGACGATTGTCTATCCCGTAGCCGCATTCACGAGTGGTTTAAACGTTTTCGCGACTTCTACTTGTTCGGAAAACTTCATTTGGCAATGAAAGGAAAACGGTATGCTGACATTGATGCTATTCAAAAGGCTTCGACCGCCATACTCAACGCCATACCGAAGGATGACCTAAAAAAGTCATTTGATAATCTTCTTGATCGTGCAAATCGTTGTATTCAGTCCGAAGGGGACTATTTCGAAGGCGACCAATAAAATTTTTGCCAAAGAAAATCTATTTTTTATTTTTTTTATAAAGTCCTTTTGAATTGCACCTTGTATTAGTTCACGGAGTAGATAATATAGATCTGTGTATAGTTCCATTTGGATGTTTAGGTGAGAATGGTTCAGAAGCACGTAACAAACATTATAAAATGGACCGACGTTCTCATGCCAGAAAAAATTGTAGATTGAATAATATGACTGACGTTTTTAATAGAGCTATGGACTCTGATCCATTAATATCAAGCTATCATATAAATAAGAGGCTAACAAATTTGAAAAAAAAAACCGCTCCCAATAGAAGTTATAAGCTTTTTAGAGATTCCAACATCAGAGTTGAGTTCACGTAATTTATTTAATAATGAGGAATTATTATTATTATTTAATTATAAGTTTTTAAAGTTTTCGAAAACATGTTTTTTTTTTGATATGACATTAACGTTTAATATATGGGTTTCATTTTCATAGGAAAACTTTAAAACTTCTCTTAGAAAAAACATGACAATTATATAGTGTTGTGTAAAATGTTCTAAAATATGTAAGTATGACTGGTGTGAGCTTGAGGAATGAAGGACAAATGAAGATGTAAATTATGGGCGTGTACGTGGTCTGGGTGGAAAACATGTTAAAATATAATTTTTCTTTATTTGCTTTGCTTTGTTTTAATTTAACTTTTTGTTCATACTATTTATAATAACAAGTAAGAAAACTCTAGTCGGTGGTGCCAGACTAGGAGATCCCTTGAGCCCCGTCCATTCTGCGTTTTTAAATATACTCAGTTATGTATTTATTGAAAAACTACAGAAAAGATGTAAGATTGTAAAATTCAATTATGAGAACATTTTTTAGCCGGTATCCAAAATATAACAAAAATCGTAATTGTATAAAATATAAATTAATCGAAATACAAAATTTGGAGACTCTAGCTCAAAAGATGTACGAGATATAATTTAATAACTTGATTTCGATAAGGTTTTTGATCGATAACAAAAAAAAAGGGAAAAGTTTTCCATTTTTTTAAATTTCAAGTCGCTAGCTCTTATAGGTTCTGAGGTCGACACGTTCACACATACGGGCGGACAGACGGACATGGCTATATCGACTCAGCTCGTCTCCCTGATCAAGAATATGTTACATACATTTGACAATTCAACAAAACTATTATACCCTGATTTCCCATTTTCAATGGGTTCGTATTAAATATTAAGCTTCTAGCTTTATTTTTAGACAGAGCGACGTCGTTTATTAGAATTTTTACATAATATCTTATTCTAATTTGTGCATAGGGCACAAGTTTTTTCCTTATGTCCATAGGAACAAAGACTCAATAGTTTTGACGGGGATGATCGTAAATTCATCCATGCTTTCCCGCAGTCCAGTTGAAGACGTCAAGAGACGTCAATAACGAGCTCATGCTTGAACACAAATCATTCTACGTTTCTTTTATACCCACATAACAAACAACAGTATTCAAGCTATGCTTAAAAAACGATATATAATTATCGATATAATATAAGGATATGGGGTGAGTTATCGAAAACAATTGTAAACTTGTACTTTGTATGAATGTACGAGTATATATTTGAAATTGTAAGTCTCTAGCTTTCGTGGCTTACGAGATCGCTGTGTTCACACGGACGGACGGACAGGCAGGCAAGGTTGAATCAACTTAGAATCGACTCGTCCTGATCGGGAAAATATATACTTTATTGGGCCCTCCACGCCTCCTTCTGCCTGTTACATACATTATCACAAAACCATTATACCCAGAATTCAGATTTTCAATGGGTTCAGATTCAGGGTATAAGGATAAGAGAATTTAATAGTCGACTAATTATTTTCTAGTATTTATATATATTTTTATTTATTTAAAAACATTTGTGAATTTGTTTATTGTATCGTTGGCTAATATAAAGCTTTCGTTTAAAAAATTTCTTGATTGATAATATCATTACTCAAAATAGCATTTTGGAGCCTGAGTGAAATACGTAATATAAATTGCATATTCTATTAAAGAAAAACCTCGGATTGTCACAAACACTTACCGTTGTTTGACTCTGCATCCATGTCCGTGTCATCCTGGCGAGTGCGCTTTTCATCTGAAACAAATCAAATATGCAAAGGTCATATCACATAATTTGTCGCATATTTCAAACTCACTTGCAATAAAATCGCTAGTCCGAGGCCTTATTTTGCCCATAAATTTACTAATTTTATTGTCGTTATGCGGGTGTCGTTTTGCTTGAGGAAGAGGTCCCGGACAACTTTCTTCTAAGACTTTTGAGCATAATCGGTGAATGTTCAATTTACAATCTTCAAAAGAATTACATAAATTACGGCTACCAGTGTAAACACGGCTCTTATGAAAATAAAAAGTTATTAAGTTTACCTGTGCAATGATAGCCTTGAGGACTCACACCCCATATAATCGTTTGGCAATGATTACAATGTGTCACTTCATAGTATTGTCGTAATACTAATGGATGACCCCGTGCTATCATCTAGTAGAAATATATAAAAAAATTTATTAAAAATGTGTTTAAAAACAGAATGTATGTGTTGTAAAAAGTTTAAAAGCTCCGGATGGAAAATAAATAATAGTATATTGACTTAGTATTTAACAAGATAATAATAGTATACTGACCTCATTATTTAACAAGAGTCTAGTCGAGACTGCTCGACTAAGAGATACCCTGAACCCTGGGAAGATGCGATATTCAAATCATTTTACGCTTCCTTTATATTTACATATATACAAACAACACATACACACACACACACATGCACACGCACGCACAAGCACTTGCTCCGCTACTGCGCAGCTTACGCAGCGACTGCGCGTGGGCAGCGCTTGGGCTGCAGTATGGGCTATATTTTGAAAACTTATTTGTTGAATAGGTTTGCTTCTAGATGGACTTTCGTAACCAAACTTTTACAGCGTAATAATGCCATTTATATGTATGTATTTGCCAAAGCACAAGTCTCTAGTATTTGAAATAGGTTTTTTTCAAATTTGGGGGGAAGGGGGCGTGGTATCCAAAATCCAAAAATTGCAAAATTTTTGTATTCATTACACGGATATACACAGTAAATCTGAAATCTATAGCTATAACGGTATTCAAAAACGAAGAAAAGTTATCGATTTTGATCGATAATAAGAAAATGGGATGAGTTATCGAAAAAAAATGATAAACTCGTACTGCGTAGGATATACACGACATACATTTCATACATTTCAAATTTCAGATCTCTAGCTTTTGTGGTTTACGAGATCGCTGCGTTCACACGGACGGACGGACGGACGGACGGACAGACGGACATGGCTATATCGACTCAGTTTGTCGAGCTGATCAATAATATATATACTTTATGGGGTCTGCCACGCCTCCTTCTGCCTGTTACATACATTTTCACAAAAACATTATACCGTGATTTCCCATTTTCAATGGGTTCAGGGTATAAAAATATTGACACGCTTAAACTCAGCATACCGTGAGGTTAAGAATATTACAGATGTAAGCATTGTATTATCCCCATACATTGGATAGACGTTTTGGGACAATTATATCAAAGATAATTGATCAACAATTATTTCAATAGAGCAAATAATTTATTAAAGTACTGATAGTAAGTCTTAATTCAATTTAACAAACCTTTCTATTTTTACCCATTAATCGTGATTTAAAACTTTTCTCACGACTAACAAAATGATGAACACGGTCCACTATATTGTTTGGATGCGAACGCGTTGTAAATATGCGGTGTATCACCGTGGAAAGAGCAGAGCACAAGGCTAGTTTTCGAGCATCTTCTTGAGGCAATTCTTTTTCAAACTCTTCACTATAGAAAGGTAAATTAAACGTTATATTAAAGATAGTAATATCGCGTACTTACATTAACAACTGCAGGTTAGGCATCAGATATTTGTCAATAATGTGTTCCTTTTGTTTGTCAGCCTTTGCTTCAGCGAGCTTGTCATCGGTAGGTCCATATATGGTACCTAGACCAGCGGTACGTTTTTGCTGAAATTCTCGCAACTGTTCACTGATAATGTCCTTGGCGCGTTTGCGACTGCGTAAAAACACAGTACTCAATATTTCCACTTTGTCAAATTCTAATTGCAAAACATTGTCCACTTCTCTCGCTAAAGACTCGTCTTGCCGATACCAAGAAAGCGGAGCACGCGGTACAAGAAAAGTTGAATGTATTTCATAGGCCCATTTTCGCATGTCTTTGGAAGTACCCTCCTTGTAAAGTTCAGTTATTAGGTAAAAAAGAAGTGGCGCTGGTTCGGAGTTTGATAAAACGTAATTAAGAAAGACAGCTAGAAAAACAACATTTTCCGACTCAAGTAGCCGTGTTAAGTTGTTAAATGGTCCATTCTCATCAATAAATGGTTCTTCCTGATCGGAGGAGTTTTCGTCTTCCATTGAAATGATTTTCTTCTGAGTGTCAGTTGATTGTGCTGCGTGTAAATGGCTAGAATGGAGAGCCTGCTGCGAAAGCAAAGTTGGCCCTGTCATAGGTGTAAAGTGATGCGATTCTATACAGATTCCAGCTCCGCCACTACAGTTTTCATTGGGATCTTCAGGTACGGACATGTGCGAGCTGGTTAAGTAAGGCGGCGGTGGAGTACCTGGTGGTGTTATCTCTGTATCTTTTTCAACAATTTCCCAGGAGCCAGAGATGGTTTTCACTAACCGATCTATAATGTAAAAAAAAAGAAGTAATTAGTATGCAAACTTAAAGGAACTCAATCAACTTATCAATCGGATTTGTTCGAGTAACGAATACCGTCTCTGCACCCTCAGTGAAATACTATATTTAATACCTTCGGTGTCAATTGTCCGGTTAAAATTACGGTTTTCAAATACACTAGGAGAACAGAAGCCTACTTCTAAATGTTACATAAGTTTACATAAAACCAATAAAAAACGTTTCTGGATATTATTATATATACTTCGCGTTGTGTACTAATCTATTTATGCGGGCTTGCCGTATAATAATCCATTACCTGGGTGTCTTGGATGCATGTTGTCCGGTGAAGATCCGACGCGGCGATGTTTCATTTGATTTAGCGGGGGTGTTTGACCTAAGACCTATTAAAGAGTAGAAAAGCTCTTAATTACAATTTAAATATGTAAGAATGTTGCAGTCGGGCGCTTACGACTGCATAATACTAATTCAAGATCAAAAAACAGTAAACAATTTTTTGGTAAAAGAGTTACGAAATAGTCCGCAGTAACTTAGCTATCCCATTTTGCAGCTGCAGCTCCAAAACTTTAGAATATGTACATCGTTTTTTCTTATATATATATATATATATATATATATATATATATATATATATATATATATATATATATATATATATATATATATATATATATATATATATATATATCTATATATATATAAGGTGCAATTCAAAAGTTCCAGGACTTTTTTAATTTCGCGCTTTCTAGTGGCGCCATCTGTCTGAAAATTTTATCGTTTGATTGTCTATTTCTCTGTCATGTTGTGTTTTCATGACATTCGGACGTATAGAAGCCGAGATATCGCGCTAAAAGTGACAGTACTTTTGTTGTGTCCGTCGAACAAAGAGCGAACATCAAGTTTTGTTTTAATAATTAATAATTTCCAAGTACTTTTCGGTCTGAAGGTATATACTATATATATATATATATATATATATATATATATATATATATATATATATATATATATATATATAAAATAGTTTTAGAGCTAAAGCTCCAAAGTGGAACAGTTAAGTTACTTTAGACTCCTTCCTGACTCCGTCCGTATCAACGCCAACCATTTGGCCGCTATTGAAAGTAGAGTTGAAATTATGAATACATACGTAGGTTAGTTTATATAAATATAGATATAGATATAGATACATATATCTATGTATATGAAGAAGCTCACATTTTTATACCCTGAATCCATTGAAAATGGGAAATCAGGGTATATTGTTTTTGTGAAAATGTATGTAACAGGCAGAAGGAGCCGTGGCAGACCCCATAAAGTATATATATTCTTGATCAGCTCGACAAACTGAGTTGATATAGCCATGTGCGTCTGTCTGTCCGTCCGTCCGTCCGTCCGTCCGTGTGAACGCAGCGATCTCGTAAACCACAAAAGCTAGAGATCTGAAATACTCGTGTATACCCTACGCAGTACGAGTTTATCAATTTTTTTCGAAACCTCATCCCATTTCCTTATTATCGATTAAAATCGATCATTTTACTTTGTTTTTCAAGCGTAACTTGAATACCGTTTTAGCTATAGATTTCAGATTTTCCGTGTATATTTGTGTAAGGAATGCAAACATTTTGTAATTTTTGGATTTTCGATGCCACGTCTCCTTCCCCCAAAATTTGAAAAAAAAAAAACGTATTTCAAATACTAGAGATTTGTGCTTTGGCAAATACATACATATGAATGTCATTAGTACGCCTTAGAAGTTTGGTTACGAAAGTCCATCTAGAAGCAAACCTATTCAACAAATAAGTTTCCAAAATATAGCCCATACTGCAGCCCAAGCGCTGCCCACGCGCAGTCGCTGCGTAAACTGCGCAGTAGCAGAGCAAGTGCTTGTGCGTGCGTGTGCATGTGTGTGTGTGTGTATGTGTTGTTTGTATATATGTATATATAAAGAAGCGTAAAATGATTTGAATATCGCATCTTCGCAGGGTTCAGGGTATCTCTTAGTCTCGACTAGAGCACTCTTACTTTTTACTTCTCTTTTCGTTTCTATTGCATACATTTTTATATTTTTTGCTTCTATTTAACCTTCATTTGCTTATTCATAACATAGCAGAAAACAAGTACGTTGCAGTCGGGCGTTACCGACTGCTGACTACTCATTTACGACCTAAACGGTACCAGTACCATATATATATACCATATATATATATATATGTATATAGTTTTTGGAAAATCAATAGAGGAGGTCAACAGTAATTTAGTCGTAAAATTTGAAGTTGAACTGAAGAAAGTACCCGATTTGCCCCGCCTATTAGCCATGCCTATAAGCGTAGATATATGCACCATATCTTATTATTCTCGGGTTGTTAAATTTCCAAATTTCAAGTCTCTAGCATCAATAGTGCTCAAATATAACAAATTTTGTGCAAAGCGCTATACATTTAGTGGCCGTAGACATGTAATTTTTAGCGAATCCTTGAAAATAGTTTAAGGTAACGTAACTGCAAAATTTGGAAGCTTACATTCCGAAAATGTAAATATTACAGGGTATTTTTCGGTATGTCACGCCCAAAGGAGCGTAACAATTATTTTTGTGTCATTGATAGACGAGGTCACCAGTAACTCTTAAATTATCTAATTTTGAAGCTTCTAGCTCTAAAGGATTAGGAGATATAAACTTTTGCGGGTCGCCACGCCTCCTATAGGCGTAGATATGTCCGCCATCAATTTTTTATCTTGGGTTGTCAACCCGACTTTATATTGCAAACTGCAAGTCTCTAGCATCAATAGTTCTCAACATATATAAGAAAAAGTAGCTCACATTCAAAATTTGGACATTCTAGCTCTAAAACTGTAGAAGATATAGTTTTACCCGATTTGCGCCATATTTTTTTGATCTTGGGTTGTCAACGCGAGTATACGATCCAAATTTCAACTCTCTAGGACTTCAACTAGCATGGTTTCTGACACACTGGAAAATGCATTTTCCGATTTGCCACGCACCTAGTTGGCGTATCGGAAAAATGTGATACTTTATAATTCGAGGGTATACGCGAGTACTTATATGTTCAAATTATGTTTCATTATTGTATCTCTTAGTCGAGCAGTCTCGACTAGAGCACTCTTACTTGTTTAGCTTAACTTAATGGCTTTATGAAAAATTCTTGTTTATTTTTTCCTCTTTAACTCAACTCATAGAAACTTAAAAATAGGGAAACAAATATTTTTGCTTAGAAACTCAAAGTTTAAACTTAACAAAGGTAAAGGCATGAACGCAAATTTAAAAAATTCGTATTTCCTTAGGCTTCAATAACTTCTTGTTGGTGTTTCGGAACTGAATCCACTAAATTTTGAAAAAGTCTGTGGTGATATCTCTTTCCAAGGGAAAGTCTCCTCTGGGGTTTTATTTAACTAAACAGGTAACTAACAACTGATGGGGCCAGTTCAAAGTGGTAATACAAACATCCTTAAAGAAATAAATTAGTTCTCACCCGGGTTTTGTGCCCTACAGCATTATCGTGTTACTTGATAATTTATAAGATACTCAAATATTAACCTTGGTTCATCGAGTCGGTAATACGAATTAAATTACCCAGGCCATTGTATGCAACACATCCCTAAAGCCTGACAGAGCCTCTACCATTGCTTTTTTCCCTTTCTTCTAACAAAATTTGTTTCTGATGAGTAATAGTCAAAAGAAATTTCATCTGTCCATAAAACACTACTCCAGAACTTCTTTGGCTTCTTCGTCGTCGCACTGTCCGATCACAAATTGTAATTTTGGACATCAAATTGAATTGATCTGCAGCATTTTCAGGCTTCACAAAAATATTTTTTTCAATTCCCGTAAAAGTACTTGGTCTTCATCTCGTTAAGTTTCTTTAGTTATTTTATTTATTAAACTTATTAATTTTATAGAGTTCAGTTTGGCACGACACCTTACACTCATTTGCAGTGCCTTTACCATTGACGATCTGATATCCTAGTTCAAATCGGCTGTTTTACCCATGAATTTTAAAACCTTTCATCAAATTCTTATTTTTTTTCAATCTTTAATATCAATTATGTTAATTATAACAAGTAAGAAAACTCTAGTCGGTGGTTCCCGACTAGGAGATCCCCTAAACCCCGCCTGACCTTCGTTTTGAAATATACGGAGTTATATTATTATATTATATAATATTAAAGCAGAAAACATATAAGCTTATCAAATTTTTGCTCTGTGCTAAATAACAGCTGATAGTTGGCGCTGCTTGCCACGTTCTTTTGCCAATTGGCCAAACTTTTTCTACAATCTACAATCTATTCTACAATCGAATGCTCCCCTTCAATATACTCCCCTTCCCTCGCCACACACCGTTCCATTCGTTTTTTCCATTGGTCAAAGCAATGCTGGAAGTCTTCTTTTGTAAG
Source organism: Drosophila leonis (assembly GCA_035045365.1). NCBI lineage: Eukaryota > Metazoa > Arthropoda > Insecta > Diptera > Drosophilidae > Drosophila > Drosophila leonis. The sequence continues at coordinate 586,156 of JAWNPC010000835.1, forward strand.
AGCATTTAGGAGCTCCGCCGATTTTCGCTTCACCTCTTCCATCGACTCGAACCGGGTTCCTTTTAAGGCAGACTTGATCTTCGGAAATAGGAAAAAGTCACAGGGTGCTAAATCAGGCGAGTACGGCGCGTGTTCGAGCACTGGAGTGCCTCTAGCGGCTAAATAACGCTTCACAGACAGCGCGTTATGGGCAGGTGCGTCGTCCTGGTGCAAGATCCACGATTTGCTTTTCCACAACTCCGGCCGTTTCTTACGAACTCGCTCTCGCAGCGTTGCCAAAACTTTCTTTTTTTGGCGTTTACAGTCTCAGCAATCATCCGAATGCTCATACGACGATCTCCGCGCACAATTTCATTTATTTTGGTCACTGTTTGCGGAGTTGAAACAGAGACAGGTCGACCTGGACGTTGGTCATCTTCGGTGCTCTCTCGGCCTTCAGAAAACCTTTTATACCATTCGAAAACACGCGCACGAGATAGAGAATTCTCACCATAGGCCTCTTTCAACAACTTATAGCACTCAGTCGGAGTTTTTTTTAATTTAACGAGAAATTTCACATTGATCCGTTGCTCGTGTTTTTCGTCACACATCGTTATCGGCACGAGAAAAAAACTCGTTTCTAACCTCTACACAAAAAATACTACTACAGCGACAAAAACGTGTTTTCGTACTGGAATAGTAGACACTTCCAGCTATCCAATGCTGCATTCGTTTCCCACCCTACCCCTCTAGGACGCCTTCTGCGCGCGCAGTCTCGTTATTGAATAGCCAGACCTCGTATAACTCAACTGAATTAAATCCAAAATAACTTTCGAAAATGTTATAAAAAATTAAATGAAATATTTTCAAACGAAATAAGTAACTGGAACAAATTCAAAATTTGTATCTTAAAACTGTAAAAAGTAAGCAAAAATCAATACAAAATGCTTAAAAGCCAAAATTAATTTTAAATAGAGCTCCCTTTGTTGTTTAAGACTTTGATAATTTCGCGCTGGCATTGAATTAATCAAGTTTTGGAGCATTTCGATGTCCAATTTTTCCCATTCTTGGACAATGGCATTTTTTAATTCATTTAAATTTCCAAATTGCTTCCCGTTGGCATAAACCCGTTGAGTCAAGATGCCCCACTGATTTTCTATCGGATTTAAGTCCGGGCTGCGTGCTGGCCACTCTAAAACAGGAGTTTCTGAGCCTCTAAGATAAGCCTTCGTGAACTTTGCTGTGTGGATGGGCACGTTATCCTGCTGGAAAGTCCAATCCTCACCGTAATGACCCACTCCAAATGTCACTAAAACAGACTCCAACAGCTTAACATAGTTTTGTGCATTCATTCTATGCGTTATAAAACACATTTAAGTCTTTATATGTTATCCGAACGCTTTGACCGCTAGATTTTTGATTCGTCTTTCAACATGGTTGTCAACCAACCAATGGTATGCGACCAAAACCGAGCTTTTTCCATAATTTTCCGGGGTTTTGAGTAAATTTTTTACAGTATTCTTATTTCTGTGGCCATTGTCTGCTATTTTAAAATTTTACATCCCCTTATCACGCAGAGCCACAATTCTGCCACGCTCTTCATCAATTAATCGGGCGAAAATCGACATTTCTTTGTACAAAAAATCATTTAGAATTAATTCAAGAATTAATTTTAGTTAAAACTCACTTAATATTATTTATTTTAATACTTTAAGCAAAAATTCTTACTAAAAGTTCAAATAGCACGTGGTTATCTATCCACAAATGAAAGCAAAGTATTCTGTCCCAGTTACTTATTTCGTTGTAAAATATTTTGTTTAATTTTTTTATAACATTTTCGAAAGTTATTTTGGATTTAACTCAGTTGAGTTATATTGATAATTTTATGAAGCTTAAACACCAATTTACTTTTTTTAAAAATCTTGATCCGTTCAGTTATTATCTTCTTCAACGTACTGTCCCAGTTACTTATTTCGCGCACCTTACTTCTCAGCAAATTCTAGACGTTTTTTTTGTGTTGACCTCTGATGATGATGAAGTGCATGAAGGTAAATGTACGTAAACTTTTTTGGCATTATAAATGGTCATAAAAGAAGCAATCAAATTTTTGTTTACTTACTTCGTAAATAAATGTTTGCTTTAATTATAAACTAATCATAATTAAAGAATATTTTTAACAAATAATATTCATGTAGGGAGTGTACGTAAATTTTATTTTCTTACTGTATGCACATATGTATATATAAGAGAAGCATAGAATGTTTGGAAGTAAGAGTGCTCTAGTCGGGACTGCTCGACTAGAAAATACCCTGAACCCTGCGAAGATTCGATATTCAAATCATTTTACGCTTCTTCTTATATGGTTCATCACATATACATATGTATATGTATGTACATTACAAACAATACATACACACACATAACCACATGTTCTGCTAATTGCTAAGTTTACGCAGCGACTGCGCTTGGGCTGCAGTATGGGCAATATTATATTATGGTTTTTTCAAATTTTTAGGAAAGGATGCGTGGTATCTAAAATTCAGAAGTTACAAAATATTTGTATTCATTACACGAATATACATAGTAAATCCAATTTCTCTAGCTATGACGGTATTAAAGTTACGCTTAAAAAATGAAACAAAATGATCGATTTTGATCAATAATATAGAAATGAGATGAGTTATCGACAAAAAAAAAAAGATAAATTGGTACTGCGTATGGTATACACGAATAAACATTTAAAATTTCAGATCTGTACCGTTTGTGGTTTACGAGATCACTACGTTCATACGATGGGGCGGGCATGGCTATATCGACTCAGATCGTCGAGCTTATCAAGAATGTGCATGGGTCGTGAATATTGGTGTGTGTCTACCTCGACTTCGAAAAAAATGTGGAAATTACAGGGTATTTTTCGGTATTCCATGCCGATTTTGTGCAAAACTTTATATATTCAGATCCGATTTGCAACTTCCCAACGCAAATGCAAGCTTTGGAAGCTCACGCTCCAAAAACGTGGAAATTACGGGGTATTTTTTGGTATGCCACGCCCACGCCCACGCCCACGTAACAACGTAACGTTTTCGTGTCATCGATAAAGGAAGTCACCAGTAACTCAATTATCTGATTTTTAAGTTTTTATCTCTAAAACTTTAGGAGATATAAACTTTTGCGGTTTGCCACGCCCCCTTTAGGCGTAGATATATTCGCCATACCTTTTTGATTTTGGGTTGTCAACGCGAGTATACGTTCCAATTTTAACTCTCTAGCAGTTTAACTTACAGTATTTCTGACATACCGGAACTTCCGATTGCCACGCCCCTAGTGGGCGTATCGGGAAAATCTTGACACTTTATAATTCGAGGGTATACACGAGTACTTATATGTTCCAAACTTCAAGTTTCTAGCTTCGATAGCGTAAATGGTTTGCGTTCATACGGACACACAGCAAGACGGACATTGCACAAACCCAATATACTCATTTCTCTTTCGTGAATGAGTATAAAAATATTATATATATATATATATAAATATATATATGTATATATGTGTATAAGACGAACGTACCCACGAGTATATACTCATAATTTCTCTAGCTTCAATAGCGGCCGAATGATTTTCGTTCATTCGAACGGACAGCAACGGACGTTTTTACTTCGTGGATGAGTATAAATATTAAATTTAGAAAACAAAAAAAATATACTTTGTTTATCTACAATAATTATACTTAATTATAATATATAAATGTTACCAACACCAATTAAACTTATTATATATTTATATATAAACTAACAAGTAAAAATGTTGCAGTCGGGAGCTACCGACTGCATAATACTCATTCACGATCTGAACGCTGCCAGGTCCAAAACTTTGGAAATTATTTTTTTTTTCAGATTTGCCACGCCTAAGAGCCTTATGTACATATATATATCGGATCTGACTATATATATATATATATATATGTACATATATATATCGGATCTGACTATATATATATATATATATATATATATATATATATATATATATATATATAGTCAGATCCGATATATATATGTACATATATATATATATATATATATATATATATAGTCAGATCCGATTTTCCACGCCCTTAGTTGGCATGTTGTCGTTTTTTTTTGTCGACATGATCAGGACCTGTGCAAAATACGTGAAAATGGGCGTAGTCATATCAGCCATATCTTTTTTATCTTGGGTTGTCACCGCCAATATTAATTCTGAATTTCAAGTGTCTTGCACGTTAAATAATAGTGTTTATATCAATATCGTATTTTCCGATTTGTCACGCGCCTAGGGAGCGTATCGAAAAAATGTTAATACTTTATAAAACGAAAGTACATATTTAAAATTACGAGTACATATTTAAAATTGCAAGTCTCTAGCTTAAGTAGCGGCGAATTGGTTTGCGTTCATACGGACAGGCGGAAATTGCACAGAACCAATACAATCTTTCAGTTTGTGAATGAGCATTAAAAGACGCCAACAAATATTGAAAAACATCTTATTTACAATATATTTATGCATATTTATGTATAGCTAAACAAGCTTTTACTTTTTGTAGTTATTTTTATTAAGAGATTTTAGGCGAACAACATTTTTGTTTATTATGTGTTCAAATTTTTGTTAGAAATTGCAGTTATGTTATTTAAAAATGTAAAAGCAGACACAATTTTGAGTAATGTATGCGTTAGAAAATGGTTAAGCAACATAATGTCTGTTTAGGCTGACATTTATCAATGAAATTATTATAGTCAGACAAATTATGGGTCAAGGTAAAAAATTATATAAATATACAAGTAGAGGGAAAGAATAATATGCAATAATAATAAAGAGATACAATTATTATATTTATGGATATGATCTACAATTACTTACTGCAGTTGACATACAGCCGAGGGGCTGCTGCTGGCTTTGTTGCAATTTTTTGACAATGTTCGGGCGTTGCGATAGTGGGAATGCAGCCTTTATATTATCGCCTTGAACTGCAGTACAGGTAGAAACCAGTGGGTAGTTGTAACCAGTACTTAAAGAATTTGGTTGTGCACGTCCACTATTAAGGTTCTGACAGCTGCCACGACCTATCTCTTCCGATAGCATTCCCGGCTGCCGTGGGGGCAGTGGAGGCGGACAGGAGTCTACTTCAATCTTTTCAATATTACCCACATCTTCTGTTGCCATCGGCCTACTAGTAGTTTCCATTTGTAAAAAAATTTGCGTAGTCATTTTTGGATCTGATAAAGCTTTAGCCTTAACTTTAGATCGCTTTGCCTTGGTACTATGGTTATTATTATTAAATACAAGACCACTGCCATCGTTATTATTTGCCTTTAACTTCGTTGAACTGCGTTGCGGACTGCCAGCACGATCCAAATCAGAAATTGGGGTAAACTGGTGGATATTATGCGAATTACTCGAATCCAAAGTATGTTGTCTTGTTGGATTTCTTTGTGGTAGAGGCGGTGGTATGTCTTCCTCAATCAAACTCTTAGATATTGTAAAAATATTTTTACCTTTTGCTCCCGAAGTTGATTTCAAAGTTTCTCTATATCGTTGCTGCTGCTGATAAACGCATTGCTGTTGCAAATTTCGAGGAGTATTCTGTTGAGGACTTGGCATATTTGCTTTGATGTGGTGGTAAAGTGACTGCGACATTGGATTAAAAGCTTCATGAGCACGTGGCTGGGGTAATACGTCCGTTGTATTATTTAGCAAATCTTTTTCAATTTTATTCTTTCGCGTGCCCAACGAAAGGGACGAAAGTGAACGAGGCAGTAGCGATAGGAATGCGGGTGAAGTGTGTTGGGTTGTTTGCGACTGATGTGTGCTAACCTGTTGCTGGTGATGATTGTCGTTGTGAAGATGGTGTTGCTGATTGTGGTGAGGAGCGGCGACAGACAAATTTTGAATTGGATTGTGCATTAGTAAATCAGTATTTTTCTCGCCTGCTGCGGCATGCCACTTAATTGTTGGCGTATCCTGAAGTTAATGATTTTAAGTTGATCATGTTAAGATTTTAAACATTCTAATAAATAGTTTGTATGCAAATACAAACAAATGCCAGTTTATTTAAATGTACACATATACATAAAGCCGTGCCAGTGAATATGCATATACAGTAGAGTCTCGATAATTTGTACCCCGCTAAATCGAAAATCGCGATAAATCGAAAAAATTCTATCCCCTTGATGGGGATATCTATATGATAGAAATCTCGATAATTTGAATTTCTGTGTAAATCGAAAAAAACTGATCCCCTTGCCATTTCGAATTATCGGGACTCGACTGTAATTTGATCAATTCATATTATATGAAAAACATATTTTTAGTTGTGAGTTTTTCGTATAAAAAATTATTTTGATTTATTGCGCAAATAAAGCAACATTTTGGGAACTAATAAATGATATATGCATTATATTATAACAGCTTTTACGAAACATATGTACGTTTTTAAGACTCGACATATATATAAATATAAAGAATAATATATTTTAACCGATACATAAACTTTTATGAGGGTATGCATATAAATTTCGTGTTTATATATCCGTTAGCGTCAAATATAATATAATTATTATAACTCCTCCTCCCTCCGCCCCTAATATGCGCAGATATATCCGCCACATTCTATTAAATTTTAGTTATCAGCCCGAGTATGTATTCTAAATTTCATGTCTCTAAAACTAATAGTGCTCAAAATAGAGCAGAATTTGTGTAAAACACTATATAGTCAAATCCGATTTGAAACGGCGCCAGTGGGCGTAGACATGCAATTAGGGCCAACCCTTAGGAGTCTAAGGTAACGTAACTGTAAAATTGAGCCCCAAAGAGACGGAACAATTATTTTGGGCCACCGAGGTCAGCTGTAACTCAATTATTCAATTTTGAGCTTCTACCTCTAAAACTTTAGGAGATATAAACATTTTCTGTTTGCCACGCTCCCTATTGGAGTGGAAGTAGATACATCCGCAATATACATTCCATTCCGCGGGTATACATTCCATTCAACATTTTCCGATTTGCGACGACCATAGTAAACGTATCGGGAATATCTTGACATTTTGTATTTTGAGAGTATACACGAGTATATATACTAAATTTTAAGTCTATAGCTTCAATAACGGCAAAATGGTTTGCGTCATACAGACAGACGGACGGACAGCAATACCGACATTGCACAATATCAATATACTCACTTCACTTCGTGAATGAGTATAAATATTCGATATATGAGACGATCGACACAAAAAATATTCGTAACAATGTATTATATAGATATTACTTATATGATTAATTATGCATATATGTACACTAATACGAACAAATAAAATTTTAAGAACCTATAATTTCCTAATTCATTTTTACTTACCTCTGCTCCCACTTGACGTAATTGTTCGCGCAGCTTTCGTATGTTTGCTTCCGACAGTTTATAGCTGGGATTATTTGTGTCACCTTTAAGACGCTCCAAATTTAATTTTTCCTGCTCTAACATCTTTTGTAAAGTTTGAATCTTGTATGATTCCATTTCCCGTCGCTTTATGCTCTGCAATTAAAATACAAATATTCGCATTTGTATTGTTCATATTCATTGAATTACTTACGTCAACAGGCTGGGGACCTGTAATTGAGGCAGTGCGATCCCGTCCTGATAGGACTGGTGTAGTTGGAACAACACCGACCGAGCTGGGCCTTGAAGACTTTTGGCTGCGTTTTACAGCCAGTTCGACGATTGTAGAAGCTTTTAAAACAAAAATGAGATTCGATCAATAATTAGAGTTAATAATAATTCCAAAAAAAAACAACATTTTTATTGTTTGATAAAGGTTATAGAATGACTTCGAAATACACGACTGAACGGCAAAGAATACATGAGAAGCCGAACCGGATATGTACAAAATCATCCGGTCAATTAGGTGGAAGAATTAGCAAAAGTATATATGAGTGTATTAAAAAATATTCAGTCACTGGCAGGGCTATATGCTAGGCCAAGTAAGAAAGCCTTCGTGCGTTTTTTAAAGATGATAAGTAGGCCCAAAATATGATTTTTAAATAAATTATATTTTATTAGAAAAGAATATTCTCAAAATATTTGAAATTTTTTGTTTAGTCTTAAAAAAAAAAAAAAAAGTCTTAAAAATAGTTGGTAACTAGTTGCCATTATGATGATAATTATAAAATTAGCTCTTGTAGCTGGCACAGTCTGGTTAACTAAAGAAATGGGTGTTTGGGATAAACCTGATACAACAGCTGCAATATACGAGGATATTAAATGTCAATTAAAACCTTACGCGGATAACTTGAAGCAAAAATACTGCTCTAAGTACTGTAAAACAAGCAAGGAGCACAAGATGTTATGGCGTGAATCCTTTGTCGAAGCCTGGAATGTCAGTATAAAAGAAGGATTTCTAGTAGTCAATACATTTCCAAAATACTGCCACCGCTTTTCAGACGATGTAAATGAGACTATCAATCAGTTATTCAACGGCAATTCAAGCGAGTAGGCGATCATCAAACTGGCAAATTCAAATTAAGTTACAAATTATGTCTTTCTCATAATTCATCTTAAAATTCAACTGATTTAACTAATTCAAATGCATGACCATCATGACATATAAATTTCTAAGACGTTTGGGATTTCTCACTGGAGTTTTGCTTTATACCACGCACATAGGAGTTTGGGCAGAGCCGGAAGTGGCATATAAATTAGCTGAGCATATAACAGGACTGCCGAAAAAGTTAGCCAATAGTTCTGAAACTAGATTTGAAAATAGAGCACTACTCGCCGCATATGATAACTGTTTTGTTGCTCAACAACAGTATAATAACGCTATTAAACGAGGCCTCTACTTTTGTTATCGCATGCCCGACTGGTCGACTGAATTTGTCATGCATACAAAAAACATACTGACCGAAAATATACCTACAAGAAGCTCCAATCGATTAACGGAAAATGAATCTTGGCTTTTCACTGAAAATAATAGTAAAGGACATAATATTGATATTAAATGCAACTCTGCCGCATATACACCGGTCAACATCATACCGAATCACCCTATGAAGCTCCCAAAGATAAAGGACGACATTACCTGTGGCAAACGTGAACTTGCTTAGGCGGCTGAATATGTATTCAGTCAAAATTTCAAGTATATATTTTTAATCAGGTCAAGCAATTTTTGATTTTCAAAAAAAAATTTCTCAATTTTCTCATAAAAATGATTTTAGATCTTGCATTGCGCACAGGAATCGTAGTTGCTGTAATTATGGCCACAAAACGGTTTGACATTTGGGACTCATCAGACGAAACGCAAGAGGTTTATCAGTCCACAATTAGATGGATCAGTCCGTATGCCAAACAAACTTGTGATTACTTAAACATACAATTACCACCGCTACCTCCTCAAAGAGAAAAATCCTTTCTGGGTGTTTACTATTATAATCAAACAGTTAAGACGTTGGTCGACTTACTTAATATGTTTCCTACATATATATATGCTGTCTTAGAACGGATACCTAGCGTGACAAACGATATCGCAAGCCGCGTACGAGAACAATACGAAAACCATCAAAAACAAAGTGATTCAAAGAAAGCATTAGAAAAAGAAAAAAATGAACGAAAAATGCGGATTGACGAAAGGGCACTTGTGCAGACTATTGAACCACACCCGGATGTAAACTCTAAATGTCGAATAAATAAAAATACGGATCCTAAAGACATACCCGTAACCCCTTGTATTAAGGAAACTTGTCCAAGAAAGAAACCTACAGATCATAAAGATATTCCGACTACTCCTTATAAAAAGGAATCTTGTCCAAAAGCCTCAGATGTTCCTCCTTGTAATCAACATAAACAAAAGAACTGTAACATTCTGGATAAAAAATGCAACTGCCCCAAGTGCACAATCAGAGAATCAGCTGGCTGGTCGGATAATAAACCCAAGTGCCCAAACCGTAACAAAACGTAAGTAATCCTCAAGTTAATCTATAAAATGTACTACATAAATGAAAGTATTGTCTCAGCGTGCCAATCGAACCAAGCGATGTGGGAAGGAAAGCTTGCAAAAAAGCGGAATCTTAAAGAATGACATCAAACAAACTTTAATAGCCATATCACAGTGGAGGGATAAGAGACTCGAACCAGAGAGTCGGTCCTAACTATGTAGAAGAAAATATAATTAAGTTACATACAAACCTTTGATATAGCTTACAACAGTTGGGTGTTTCTCTTGCCGCACTTCTTGTCCATTTACCTAAAAGAAAGAATAGCAGAAATATTTCAAAATTTTATAAAAATAAAATTTATTTTTTAAAATAGTACGACTACAAGCCTTTAAAATCATATCTCCGGCCACTAAACCAGCAATTTGAGCAGCTCCACCGGGCTTTACGCTTTCCACAAAAACGGGATTGTCGCCGGATACCTAAATAATAACATATTATTAATATATAACAAATCCGACTTGTGATGAATACTCACTTTCATGCCATACCCATTGTCATCTTTTCGCACAGTCAAAGTTAAATACTGAAAATTTTTTGGTGATGCTGGGTTTGGAGTTGACGGTTTTTGAACTTGAGCGATTGGAGTTAATTGTATCTGGGAACGCGAACCCGATGTACAGGGGTAATCTTGGGTAGTTCCCAAATTCGTGCCACAATCGCCATCAGTTGTAAGGACACCACTCTCCATTAGATTGCAGTCAAGAACATTAGATGGATCCGGAACCGCAAGTGCAGTCACTGGCGCTACACTCGCACCGCCTTTTTTTTCCGCACCATTCATAAGTTTCGTCTTATTTTTATCCGGCTGTTGATAACTGGTCGGCAATGGAGGTGTTTGTGGGGGAACGTTATTGTTATTGTTATTAATGCCACTAATGCTGCTTGCTAAGTTGCTGAAGCTGCTCGCCAGAGACGGAGATCGTGGTATTTTTGATTTATTTGCAGATTTCTGTTTTTGTTTGTTCTTCGAATTTTTTACAGATTTCTGCTTTGGTGGTGGCAGTTCTGGTGGCGAGTCCTCAGTTGTGCCGCCAACACCAGCAATAGTGCTTGTACCAGGGTTGTCGCAAATATTGCTATTTTGTGACTGCGATGTTGATTGTAGCAGTTGATTGTTCGATTCTTCTGGTAGATCATGGACTTCATCGTAATCATGGTCGTCGGTCCCAAAATCAATCAACCTTGAAAATGAATATTACTAATTTGTTAATCCATAATAATTATTACTTGCAATTTACTGTACTTTGAATATAATAATAATACTAGTCCATTTTCATCAATCATTTCATTTCACAATGATCAAATTACGGTGCCTCTGAGCGCTCTTTATATCATATTGAACAATGCAATTACAAACCTCATCACAGAAGTCAAATACTAACACTGCTGCTAAACTGAAAGTACACTCAAGCGTATTTTTCTGTATGGTTGTTGTAGTAAGGCTGGTAGTTTTAGTTGTGGTGAATAGGCATAGGCAGAGCTCGCAATCAAATAAATCATGCCGTAACAAGTGCCATTGCCAAAGCCACGAGATCAACTCACCAAACAAAATGACCACTGTTTGACCTTTTTTAATTGAGCACAAATTAAATTAGCCATAAAATAGATACAATTTAATTCATGGGTTTTTTTGTTGCGAAAATTTGGTTTTAATATGTATGAGCTTAAATATAAGGTAATATACCATCCGTTTAACTTTATATCAATAATTATCAATATATTATTTATAATATAAATTATGTGTATATGTTTGTATTTATATATATGACATAAACACAATACAACAAAAAATTAGTAAACAAAAATACACCCAATATAATTTTGTAAATTGATCGGCTAATCTCAATCTGCATGGTTATTCTTGTTTCAAATACAATATTAGGCTGGTTACAATTAAACTTACCTCTTTTTGATTGATGGGTCATCCATAGAGAGTCTCTTAATGACGTTCAAATTGAAATTTCCAAATAGTGCAGCGTTTCGCGATATATTATTGTTTAAACGGAAAGAGTCCGTATTCGTATAAGTATATTATGGTTTAATTTCTAATTGCAAATAGTAACATCAAAAGTTCCACTGAATCATAAAGGCACTGAGCTCATCTAAAACACATAAAATATCCGAGCGGTAAAAATTGTTGGGTTTTAAAAATTAAATTTATAACAATGAATTACCTGTTACACGGTAATCTATTTTAAATATACACACATGATTTGAGTATAAAATACAACTTAAAAATCTTTACTTCTAATCTTTACCCAGCGACAGCGCGCGGGCAGCGCTTGGGCTGCAGTATGGGCAATATTATGGAAACTTATTTGTTGAATTAGTTTTCTTCTAGATGGACTTTCGTAATCAAACTTTTAGAACGCACTAATAACATTCATATGTATTTATTTGCCAAAGCACAAGTCTCTAGTATTTTAAATACGTTTTTTTCAAATTTTGGGGGAAGGGGGCGTGGTATCCAAAATCCAAAAATTGCAAAATTTTTGTATTCATTACACGGATATACACAGGAAATTGTAAATTTGAATTCTATAGCTATAACGGTATCCAAAAACGAAGAAAATTTATCGAATTTTATCGATAATAAGGAAATGGGTTGAGTCGAGAAAAAAATGATAAACTCGTACTGCGTAGGATATACACTCGTATACATTTCAAATTTCAGATCTCTAGCTTTTGTGGTTTGCGAGATCGCTGCGTTCACACGGACGGACGAACAGACGGACATGGCTATATTAACTCAGTTTGTCGAGCTGATCAAGAATATATATACTTTATGGGGTCTGCCACGGCTCCTTCTGCCTGTTACATACATTTTCACAAAACCATTATACCCTGATTTCCCATTTTCAATGGGTTCAGGGTATAACAAGTAAGAAAACTCTAGTCGGTGTTGCCCGACTAGGAGATCCCTCGAACCCGGATCTGCATTTTAAATATTCTCAGTTATGTAATCGATTACATTAAAACGGGAAAAGTTATCAATTTTTTAAAACAAACTCGATATGCGCGTGCTATACAGGGACCTACAAATTTCAAGTCTCTCAGAACATATAAGAGCTAGAGACTTGAAATTGTTTCAGTGGGTCCATGTATAACACGAAAATATCAGGTTTGTTTAAAAAAATCGACAATTATTGTTATCGATTAAAAACCTTACCAAAATCAAGTTATTAAATTATATCTCGTACATCTTTGAAGCTAGATTCTCCAAATTTTGTATTTAGATTCATTTATAATTTATACAATTTTGATTCTCGTTATATTTTGGATACCGGCTAAACAATTTTTTTTTCTGTTTTATAATTTAATTTTACAAGCTTAAATTTTTTCTGCTTTAATATATAAATAATTGAGTACATTTTAAAACGCAGATCGGACTTGGTTCAGGAGATTTCCAAGGCACCACCGACTTATAAACTTATAAATTATACTTTTTATACATTGCAGTCGGACGCTATCTAGTCAGAAAGCAGTATTCAGTTACTCAACGATTGGAGCCCTAACTCCAAAACATTCCAAGATATAGTTTTGTCAGATTTGCTACGACCCCAAGAGTCACATATATATAATTTTGGCAAATAAATAAAGGTCAACGGTCAAATAGTCATACATTTTTTCGTTTTCAGCTGTAAAACTGTAGACGATACAGTTTTTCCTGATTTCCCCCCTGTGGGCGTAGATATATTTTTTGACTGATCCTTAGGCGTCTAAAGTAACGTAACTGCAAAATTTTGGGACTTACGCTTCAAAAGTTGTGCAAATTGCAGAGTATTTTCAATATTCCACGCCCCCAAAGAATCTAAAAAAAGGTTTTTTGGTTATCGATAGAGATAAATAGTAACTCAACTGCTACGTCTCCCTTATAGGCCTAAATACATCCGCTATTCACCATCTTTGATATTTTTGCCAACGATGGCATACATTCATAATTTCAAGCGTATCGCACTTTAAATAATAAGGCTTCTGATATCCCGAAAAGTGCATTTCCTGATTTTCCAAGCATTTAGTGGGAGGATCGGAAGAATCTCAACACTTTATCAGACTAGGGTACCCACGAGTATATACATAGTTCAAATGATGAGCAGCAAGATGGACATTTCGGACTCATTTCGGTTCATGAATTATAACATAAATAAATAACATACTTGTATCAAATCATGGATTTCAGAATCACAAAAAAAAATGTAAAAGCCCAAATAATAAAAAAGTATTATTACACGAACTATCTTTAAAAACAATTTATAACACTAATTTTATTTTGGTGTTCTAAAACTACAAATATATAATTAAAGGAACTTTCAGAAAAAAAATTATAAAAAAATTCTGCATTAAAAAGATACTGAATAGACACAGGAAACATATTTACATAGACAATGTGGTTTAATAACGCTGTGAATAACTTTATTTTCAAAAGTAAATGCAGTTGTCGAAACAATCGGAGAATACGTTAAATAAAGATTCAATTGCATTTTAGGATGCACATATTACATTTGTATGTTGTGGGCGTTAGTATATATTCTGTTTTATATATATATATATATATATATATATATATATATATATATATATATATATATATATATATATATATATATATATATATATATATATATATAATATATATATATATTGAGAATGTGAACATCACTATTCAACTATGATTTGTTTGCATATTAACTGAAATAAATACAAAAAACTTTGATTGTATATTTAATACGCTCAAACATCCAACAAGTGGCGGTGGCGGCAGCCATATTGTTTTGCTCTGTGGTGCTGCTGAATCCAAAGGTGCGGGCGTGACGAATATTTTGACCCGGGATGACAAAAGAATAAACTATTATTGGTAAACATATATTAAAGTCCGTGAGTTAAATCAAATCTATTTTAAAAAAATGTATTATAGGCGTATTAATACATAAGCAAACAGTAATATAAGATAAAAAAGTTCAAGATAGTCATATTGCATGAACATACACATATACGCACACTGTCACGAATACAAACAAAAAAAAAGCCCGACACGAACGCACCTCTGGTTGGATCATCACACTCGCCAAGTAAATATGCATACATACATATGTATACACATATATTAACTCATATGCTAGTTTATATACACTCACACTCGCGCATTTGTCTGTTGCCTTTTTTACAGGGCTCGATTCACTACCTAGCGCACTGCGCATCGTTATTTGACGTGTTGAGAAGCTGGCGTTTTATCATATGTATTCTAATAAAATCACAAATTTATATAAATAATATATGTTTGACATTACTTTTTAAATAATGTATTCAGAAACTTGCTGAAAATCGTTTTTCCTTTTGTCGCAAACTATACGCAATAAATGCTAAATTGATACTATGTTATACTCAAAATGGACGCTGTTAATAGAGATGGCGATATATCGGGAAAAAACAAAACATCGTAATAGTTGTCGACGGTCGTTTGTAATTACATTTCGTATGTAATATTTTTGTATATGGGCACATTGATTGCTATAAACTCCCTATATAGAACAGGTGCTCTGCAAATTACAAATAGTAAATAATATAGTAAAATAGTAAAAAAATTCATATAAGTTAAAATAACTAAACCATAATAAATATTAGATTTCCCAATCGTTCTCACTTAGATCAACTACATTGGCAATGATTAATAGTAGTGTACCGTAATATTTATAATATCAAACAAAATCTTTTTATTTTCTTTTTTTAACATATTAATGAAAATATTGTTTAAGAACATATGTAAATATTTTAGACTTACGCGACTTTACCGATTGCCAATTGAAATAAACACGGATTTATCATCTTCTATGTTGTTATACTCATTCACGAAGTGAAATGAGTATTTTGGTTTTGTGTCCGTCTGCCCGTATAAATGAAAACCATTTCGCCGCTATTGAAGGAAGCCAGAGACTTGAAATGTGGAATACATACTCGTAGGTACCCTCGTTTGATCTTTTCCCGATACAAATCGTGAAATACTATACCCGGTATTCTGAGAAGTGCTAGACTTGAAATTTTGAACATATACTCGCGTTGAAAAACTCAAAAAAATATGGCGGATATATCTGTATGCCCGTTGGGGGTGTGGCAAATCAGTTACAAATGTATCTTCAATAGTTTTAGAGCTGGAAACCCAAATTTTGGGACGTGAGTTACTGTAAAGATCGTCGAATTTATACATCTGGCACATAGGATCTAACTAGATAGTGTTTTTTACAAAGGTTAAAAATATCTAATAGATACATACATATATCTAAGCGTAGAAGAAGAAAGAAAATTAGAAATTTGATAATTGACTTTTGACCTCTATCACTATGATTAGTGCCTGAACCCATTGAAAATTTCAAATCAGGGTAAATTGGTTTTTGTTAAAATGTACGTAACATGTACATACATATGTAATCGAGACCTATTCTCGTTTAAAAGGTATCGATTAAAAACCTTATAAAATTTAGTTTTTAAATTCTATCTCATACATCTTTGGAGGTAGAGTCTCCAAATTTTGCATTTAGTTTCATTTATATTTTATACAATATTGGTTTTTGTTATATTTTGGATTCTTACTCCAAATTTTACCAAATTTGTCAAATTTTGACAATTATGTTGTATGCTGAAAATTTCATGAAATCGGTTAAGTATCACAGTAGTTACTAAACAAAACGTTTTGTCAATTGAAACAACACGTGACCAGCAGCGTTAAGCAGTGACGCATTTTTCCTATACATGTGCACACATACATTGAGACATTCAAGCGCCAGCATTCTTATCTGTCCTAAGTCTGCAATCATAGTGCGCGCTGAGACGAAGACGAAGATGAAGACGAAGCTGAAGACAAATTGCTTGCGTTGCGAGTAAGCTAATAGATTGCATAGTGCAAGAAGAATTGGTTGCGCTTTTGTTATGTTAGTCGCAATGGATTTCTCATCAGATGATGACCTGGTGTTTGAGCAAAGTTTATTTTTTAAATTAAAACGTATAAAAGTAAATGAAAAAATTCACCCAATAAATTTAGGAAGAAAAGCATTTGGCGAATTTCATCATTTGTTTGATGAGCTGCGCCAAGATGAGAAAAAATTTGTGGAATATACTAGAATGAAAATAAGCACATTTGATTACATTTTATTAAAAATTGAACCACTAATTATTAAAAATTGGACTAATTTTAATAAAACCCCAATTATGTGTGCTGAAAGGCTAATTGTGACGTTTAGGTAAAAAATTATTTAAAATATATTTAGTTTTATTCATTTTATTGATATTTACTTTTCATTTAATTACTTGTTTATTTAATTTATTTGAAAATGTAATAATATTTCCTGTATTTCAAGTAGAGTCGGTGATGGTACAGATATATAGGAAGCTTGGTTCTGAATATTTTGTAAATTAAAAGAGCGTCCCACGTTATACGCGTGATTATAGACCGATGTTTGAATTTCCATTCTGCACAAAAGCTTCGTTTGCGGATCCATTTTTTTAACGTGTGGCAATAGGCTCACAAAAAAAGCCATGTCTTCATCGTCGGCTGGAATTTGGTTTTTTGTTTTCTGTTCTAACAGCTCCAACTTCTTTTTTTCGATTTTAAGCATTTCACCAAAGCATAGACAGAACAAACGAAAAAACAACGGTAAAATAGCAAGCGATTCGTCTTCAAAATCAGTACAGCAGCGTTTGAAGCTGATTGCTTGCGTTTCGTCTTCATCTTCGTCTTCGTCACGGCGCGCACTATGCTTGCAGGCCAAATCTTTTTAATGTTTTTTTTTTCACACACGCAATGACAGTGTCGGTAGAGGTTACGCGCTTTGATCAATAGATGTTGGTTCGACTCCAGGTGCGGTGATGTCGGATTTTCTTAATTTTTGTTGTTATACCCTGAACCCATTGAAAATGGGAAATCAGGGTATAATGGTTTTGTTGAAATGTAGTAAAGTATATATATTCTTGATCAGGGAGACGAGCTGAGTGGATATAGCCATGTCCGCCTGTCCGTCCGTCCGTATGTCTGAAAGCGTCCAAGATTGGCAATTTTATTAAATTTTTATAAGTTTGTAATATATTGTATATACAAGATACGAAATGGGTTTAAAAACGCAGATTGGACGGGTTCAGGGGATCTCCTAGTCGGGTACCCCCGCCTAGAGTTTTCTTACTTGTTTTATACCCTGAGCCCATTGAAAATGGGAAATCGGGGTATGTATAATGTTTTTGTGAAATTGTATGTAACAGGCAGAAGGAGGCGTGGCAGACCCCATAAAGTACATATATTCTTGATGAGCTCGACAAACTGAGTCGATATAGCCATGTCCGTCTGTCCGTCCGTGTGAACGCAGCGATCTCGTAAACCACAAAAGCTAGAGATCTGAAATATGATATGTATACCCGTGTATACCCACGCAGTACGAGTTTATCATTTTTTTTTTTTGATAACTCATCCCATTTCCTTATTATCGATGAAAATCGATATTTTTGCTTTTGCAGATTTATTGAGTATATCCGTGTAATAAATACAAACATTTGGATTTTGGATACCACGCCCCCTTTTCTCCCAAATTTGAAAAAAACGTAATTCAAATACTAGAGACTTGTGCTTTGGCAAATACATACATATGTATGTCATTAGTACGCTGTAAAAGTTTAATTACGAAAGTCTATCTAGAAGAAAATTAATTCAACAAATAAGTTTCCATAATATAGCCCATTCTGCAGCCCAAGCGCTGCCCACGCGCAGAGCAAGTGCTTGTGCGTGCGTGTTCATGTGTGTGTGTGTGTATGTGTTGTTTGTGTATATGTACATATATATAAAAGAACAGTAAAGTGATTTGAATATCGCATCTTCCCTGGGTTCAGGGTATTTCTTAGTCGAGCAGTCTCGACTAGAGCACTCTTGTTTCTTCTTTCTGTTATTAAATTATTATTACTATTATTCTTAAAAGAAAAACTACTTTTTTGACAAACATGCTATTTGATTGTGAAAGTGCAAGGTTGGCAATTTAATTAAATTTTGTATAAGTTATAAGTGTGATTGATACAAGACGCGGAATATATAATATTTAAAAACGCAGATCGGACGGGGTTCATGGGATCTATAGTCGAGCACCCCCGACAAGAGTTTTCTTACTTGTTTAAGCGTAACTTCAATGCCGTTTGAGCTAGAAAATTCAGATTCACTGTGCATCATGCAGTAATGAATACAAAGATTTTGTAATTTTTAGATTTTTAATACCACCGTAAGTAAAGCAAAGTGATTGGAATATCGGGTCTTCGCGGGGTAATGGTATTTGCTAGTCGAGCAGTCTGTGTAAAAGTATATAAACAATATGAGGAAAAAATGTATGTTGTATTTCCCATTTAACGTATATAAATAGTAATTTTATTTATACTCTTAGATATTTTGTCATTGTTTTAAAACAAATAATAGCTAAACCTTATAATCACAGTAGCTTTGATTTATAATAAATAATAAAAGGCTACTTTTTAATTACAAATTTCTGCATAATACAATCATGTATGTATATGCAAGCATATATAATAAAACACCAAGTTAATTAAATAATATAAAGACAATCCAATTATTGTCAATCGAGAATATCGACATATGTTTTCTGTGCGCCAAAATATGGCGCACAAGTGGCGTCAAAACACATTAAATGGATCGGTAGCTTGTGAATTGCTAGCAGATATAAAACAATTTGAATTTAAACTGGAATTGCCGACGACATCGATACCATCATTATCGTGTTTATCTACAACAGCGTTACACGGCAAGTGCATTATATCCTGATAACTACTATACTCAGGATCAACTTCACGCATTAAATCTTTACTCGACAACTTCGGCTTACATTCACTTAAAAACTCCAATACCTTAAGGTGATAAAATACTCCCTCGTTATCCAACACATAAAATTGAGTAAAGTCAACATTCGTGTAGAAATACAGACCTTTGTTTCCTACAAATGGTACAGATGCTAGCAACGCCAGCAACTTAGCGTTTCTCTGTTTCCCCCTCCAAAGATATGCTCTGTTTTTTTGAGCTTCCAGACGCTTAGAACTACATTGTAATTGCATTGACACGGGCACCGGTTCTTTGAGATCATTTGATACGTCCGCCCAGGTAGACGCATCGACTTCCTCGCGACCTTTTTCTAGAAACTGTGAGTGATGCAGCTCTCGATTATATCGCCTGCTGCGACATTTGGGAGTCGTTCGGTTGTTAAGAATATAGCTCACATCCCAAAAACACAATTGTTCTGCGCAACTTACAAGAATCTGTTTGCATGGTGAGAAACGCAGTTTAATTGAGTGGCAAGGCTCATGTCCCTGTGATATGGTAAAAATAAGTTTTAAACGGTGTTTTTTATATATATAAATCTGCAATGAAACAAAAGTGCATTTAGTTTTGGTTCACGTGTAAGCATATTGTTTGGTTTTTTTTTTACCTTAATGTGTCCATTTTTAAAGCCAATAGCAACTAATTTGCCGTCATATGTGACTGTCAAGTTATTAATTATGTCTTGACTTTTTATACTTTCTTCGCAGAGAGATTTATAGTTTAATATATCGGCTTTACTATCCACTTCATAAACCTGTTAAGTGTTCATTTATTTTTCTTTTGATTTTTATTGTAGTTGAAATATATTGTCAACTTACTTTAACTGTGCTATTCCTGAAAGCTAAAAAAAGTTGGCTTTCCTTTATATCAAATCCAACCAATCGGTTGTTAGATCCATCAAAAACGTGTTGTTGTGGTTTTGGGTTTAACAAATCTATGTACTAGTAAAAATATATTTAAAAATGAAATATGTTAGTAAAATATTTTTTTAAAATGTTAAATCTCTGAGTACTTACAATAACACCATTCTCTGAAAAAAGAAAAAGAAATTTCTCGTTCAAAAGCTGAGCAAACATTGTATATATAGAAATCTTTATTGGCCAAATTGATGAGGTCGTCATATTCATCCCTAATTTTGATAAGTTTAAAATTAAAGTAGCGCACTTAGTCTTAGATGATGTAACTAAGATTTTCGAATTAATCATCTTTAAATAATCAATTTGATCAGTCGTATACTTCTGCGGTATCTTTTCGTTTTTGCTTATGTTAAAGATAACTCCGTTACTATAACCAGCAAAAATATAACTATTTTTGCAAACGCATAAAGCAGTTATATGACTGTTCCGATCCAGCTGAGGTGTTGTGATCGTTGACCAGTAGGATTCAGTGTGTTTTTGTCCGTCTTCTGTATGAATTTTGTGAATACGTGACTTCGAGTCAACGGTCAATAGTATATCATTAGATTTTATTAAAATCGGACGAAGGTATACATTAGGTTCAAGATGAGATTGTACATCAAACTTTGTGTTAGTTAAATGGCCATATTCTTTTTTAGCATTATGATCCCAAGTTATAGACTGGTTTTTATTGCCTGGAATATTTCGTAAGGTATGCACATGTAAAACACTTTTTCCAGCTGATCCGCATAAAACAATGTATTGTAGTCTAGGTCCAGTCAAATCATAGATATCCAAACAAATAATATGCTCGCTGATGTGGCTTCGCAAAACAGAATCAAAAACCATTAAGTCATACACAATTAGACCCTGAATAGTTCCAAGAACTAAATATCGGCCATCTTTTGATAATCTGCCACATGTTATAGATACAGCTTCCATATCGGAGAACAGCAGTGGTTTTTGATTAAGAGGAATGATACTATTATTATCACCGTGCTTGAATCGAAGTTGCCTAACGCTAGTTTTAAATATTAGCAATAACATTGTATAATCATCAAGTTTATCTATATAAGTTTCTATTGTAATTGCTTCTTCATTTTGGAATCTATCTTCAGTTTCCTTTGAGCCACGGCGGAGGTCCCAAACAGTTACTGTACAATCAACTGTACATAGCACATAAAATCGATCCAATACTTTTGAAAAACATCGTAGCTGCCGCTGCTGCGTCCTTAAAATTGGTGTATGCGATTGCTGGAATTTTTCTTCCTTGTTGTCCCAGTCGCATATACAAATATCTCCGTTGTTAAAAGCCAGATGTAGTTGTATAAAGATATTTTCTTCTTCATCATCTTTCTCCTCAAGAAAAAATGAACTTATTTTTTGATCCGCATGTGTATTAGTCAAACGTTTAACGTCGCTATTAACAAAATTCACATTGCAAAACAATTTCGAATGCTTGGCCGCTTGTCCAAGCCGTGGTCGTACAAATGTGTAACCGCTGTTGCGTCGACAAAGAAGCTGCTGCAGTGACCAAAGTTTTAAGCTTCCGTTGCTATACAGCGTTAAGAGATGCTTGTTCTTGTTGAATACACGCATCTCCACTATATCACACAAATCATTGTCATCGCTAAGCAAATAGGTCATGTCTCCCTCCAATGATACGTCTGTAAGTAACAGTTGTTGATTGCTTAATGCCATCAGGCAGTAGTCATCGTCTAGATAGATTGCATGTCGCACCTGATCCTTGCCCAAATTAATGATTTGCCGATGCTGGTTGAACCGTCCACTAAAATATGAATAACACAACAAATATATATACATATGTATATATATATATATATATATATATATATATATATATATATATATATATGTTCAAAAAGTAAGGTGACTTCAAATTTTGCAGGCTTTGTCCGTTCGATCTTTGATTTTTTTATTATGTACACTCATCACGAACATTTGTACACAGTTTCAAGTTAAATATCATATTTAGTTTGTTTTTGACAGATACAAATGTTGGTGTGACCGACGATTTACTGCTATAAAAAAATGGATCAAAGACCCTTTTGAGCAAATCAGGATCATCATTGAGGTCATTTAGAAGCTCCTGAGCGATGCTCATGCGACGAATTCTCTGCTCTAAATTAAGCAGTTTTGGAACAAACTTCGCTGCCCAATATATCCGAAAAAAATTCATGGCACGAGCCAACTGACATGCCAACATCCTCAGCAACTTCTCTGATAGTAATTCGACGATTTTCCAAAATAATTTTTTTACAGTTTCAACGTTTTCATCTGTTGTTGACGTGCTGGGGCGTTTGTCATTAGCATCTTCTCGACTATCTTGGAAGAGCTTGTACCACTTATAAACGTTTTTTACTCAAAGCGGACTCACCATATGCCACTGTCAACATTTCAAGTGTTTTCTATTTTTGACACAAAATTTGATGCAAATTCTTTGATCCATTTTTTGTATAGTAGTAAATCGCCGAGCACACCAACATACGTTTAATATTTTTATCTATCAAAACAAACTCAATATGATATTTAACTTGAAACTGTGTACAAATGTTCGTGATGAGTGTACTAACATAACAAAATAAGACAAGTAAGAAAACTCTAGTCGGGGGTACCCGACTAGGAGATCCCCTGAACCCCGTCCGATATGCGTTTTTAAATATATTCCGTATCTTGTATACATCACAAAATTATACAAAATTTAATTAAATTGCTAATCTTGCACTTTCACAATCAAATAGCATGTTTTTTTTTTAAAGAATATAATATAATTTTTAAAGAGTAATAATAATTTAATAAAAGAAAAATAATAAAAAATTAAGAAAATACGACATAAAAATATTTGACATCGGCTGGGTTTGAACCCAGACCTGCAAGGCACGGCGTGCCCCGCTTCTATGAACACCGCCACTGCACTGCTTGGACAAGCAGTAGCAAATTTGAAAATAAAGGCAGTTCAGAATTATAACAAAATACACGCAGTCAGCTGTAATTGTTGTGATTCTTAAAACAGACAAGAATGCTCGCATTCGAAGTCTCAATGTATGTGTGCACATGTATAGAAAAAATGAAAACGGGGGTGGGTTTCTGGTCACATGTTGCAATTGCAACTCATTCACATATTGGCTATATTTGCAACTAACCTTCAATTTGAAAATTTTTTAAAAATTTTGAACCAATATCCAAAATATAACAAAAACCGAAATTGTATAAAATATAAATGAAACTAAATGCAAAATTTGGAGATTCTAGCTATAAAGATGTACGCGATATAATTTATTAACTATATTTCGATAAGGTTTTTAATGGATAACAAAAGAACGGGAAAAGTTATCGAATTTCTAGAACAAACTCGCTATGCGCGTGCTATACAGGGACTTCCAAAAAAAGTCTCAAGTCTCTCAAGTCTCTAGCTCTTATATGTTCTGATATCGACGCGACATACGGACAGACGGACAGACGGACAGACAGACAGACGGACAGGGCTAAATCGACTCAGCTCGTCTCCCTGATCAAGAATATATATACTTCATGGGGTCTGCCACGCCCCCTTCTGCCTGTTACATACATTTGACAGCTTAACAAAACCATTATACCCTGATTTCCCATTTTCAATGGGTTCAGGGTATAAAAATCGAAGATCGAACGGACTAAGCCTGCAAAATTTTGAAAGTTACCTTACTTTTTGAACACTCCTCGTAGATATATAAAATATATAAATAAATCATTTATATAATTACCGTTCAGTAAACCATACATAAGAAGGAAAGCGCTGTGCTTGTCGATATGCTTCATCATAGACTGCACCTTCTTCAGTCATTAGTGCAATTTGTAATAGACAAGTGAACTCTGACCTTATTAACTTCTCTTCGGCATTAAGTAAAAAATCCAAGAGCGCATTAACCAGCCAGTCATAATCAATTACATTATCATTAGCATTATAATCAGATGATGGATGCGCACTCATGTATTGTTTCCGGTTAGTTATCTGCGATTTGTAGAGTCTTAGAACATGCAAAGTATGTAAAACAGATCCCCGAGCATCCCAAGGCGTAGAATCATTTCGAATTTTTTGTTCGAGGAAACGAAAGTCAAGAAAAACTTTGCGAAATAATGTCGCACGCTCTATATTATTATTGAGTTTGCTGATGTGGTGGCCAATGTACTTATAAAAATAACTGTCCAGATTTGGTAATTGCAGGCCATTTTTTTCATCAAACACTTGGGATATGCTTCACAGATAAACATTTATTAAAATTTAAAAATAAATGATGACTTTATATGACTTACTTATAGTATTGAATAATTTTTTTGTGCAATACAGCCTCATTCATTATGTGTATGCTCAACTCACAATAAATGCTGGGAAGGGTTATTGTCATCATATTTTGCTTGTCTATGTGCTTTTTAACTAAGGAATACTTATATAATTTATTGACGATGCTTATCGGGTCATTTATTGACCAAACGACACCTAATAGCTGTATTTAAGGAATTTAATAAAATTATATGAAATAAAACTATAAAATTGCTGTTTTAGTTTCACTACTTACATGTAGAGGTATATAAGCAGAGTCAGGAAATATGAATAAATATTTATATAGTTGCCTGTCTTTCGGATCCAATACATTTAAGGTGGTTTCTATAATAGAAGTCAATTTTTCCGAGTTTTTTCTGTTCGAGATGCATAGAATATAATAATTTATTTAAAAGTGAATATATATTATTTACTTACTGTTCCCAGTTGTCAATGGTACAATGACCATCACGAATACTCTCTGCGATTGTAGTCAGTAGAAGAGGATTTGTTTTTTGAGAATGAGTAAGCGTTAACGTTAGCTTCTTAAGTGACTCCTGTATATTTTCTGATAGAAATTTTGAAAATAGAGACTCTATTTCAAAAGGTGTAAGAACATCTTTAAGTGTGACATGAGTCGTTGTAAAAGTTGACAAAAAATTTACTACGTTTTTATGTCGTGTGGTCAGTAGTAATTTACATCCTAGATTAAATGCTTCCCATGTTTCTTTGTTCTGTACGTTCCGTAAAACAACGAGACCATTTTTGTAAGCCTTGCTCTTAAGCTTATCTCTTAATTGAGATTTCACCCTATCAGTGCGTAATTGAATGCTTCCATCGCAATTTGCTTGTTGGTTGTGATCAATTATGTAAAGAAACGATTGAAGTGCTTCCAAACGTCTTTCTGGTGAGCAGCATGCTCGCACATCCAGCCAAAATATATTAAAGTCCATTTTCCGTTGCACAATGTATGAGGAACAAACGTCTAAAACAAGCCACTGCTTGCCAGCTCCAAGGTCTCCTTCAACTAAAACGTTTTTAGAAGGTCTGAGCTCAAGCAGAGCTTTCTGCAATTCCAAATACGGTTCAATTCTTGACACATTATATTTTGTGAACTTTTGGTTGTCGTTATACAAGCGGTCAACATTGGAAATATAATATTCGGTATTCAAGCTGGGTTCTTTACACTCTTTCTGGATTGCAGATAGTAGGAACCCGTAATTGGGCCCATGCGAGTCTTTCAGCACTTCTTCGACAAACTTTTTAACAACATCCTTTCGTTGGTCCCGCAACGTCCAAAATAACCGGTATGTTTGCATTGGATATGGCTCATTCACAATATTATCAACCTCCTTTTTTTTAAATATTGTCCGCAAAGCATCTTCAATATCTTTGCAATCAAAATCCTTTTTGAAATCTGCCAGAAATACTGGGATTATATCTCTGTAGCAATGTTGCATTTCAAAAATATCGCAGATACTCATTTATGCAAAAAAAATAAAAAAGTTCTGCAATGTAAACACATAATGACATTAAAAACTGCATAAAAACAAATAAGAAAACTCTAATAGGTGGTGCCTGACTAGCACATCCCCTAAGCCCCGTCCGATCTGCAATTTTATGTTATGTTATGTATCTATTAATGTAGAAAAAATGAAAGCTTGTAAAATTAAATTATAAAAAAAAAAATTTTTATAGCCGGTATCAAAAATATAACAAAAATCAAAATTGTATAAAATATAAACGAATCTAAATATCAAATTTGGGTACTCTAGCTCCAAAGATGTACGAGATATAATTTAATAACTTGATTTCGATTATGTTTTTAATCGATAACAATTAAACAGGAATAGTTATCTATTTTTTAAAACGAACTTGATAAGCGCATGCTATAGAAAGACCTACAAAAAATTCAAGTCTCTAGCTCTTATAGGTTCTGAGAGACAGACAGAGTTGTTGGTCACCCTGATTACGAGGTATTTCACGCCTGCTACATCTGCCATTTTCATAAAACCATTATACCCTGATTTCCCATTTTCAATGGGTAAACAAAATTTTAATCGTGATTTTTACTTGATATGGACATGCAAGTGTTGTTCAGGGTCGTGCTTAAAAATGACTCACATATGTATGTATGCTATGCACATATATGTATTTATTTAATTTCTATTCTAAAATGCCTTTAAATGTAACTTTTGTTTAATCTAGTCATAATAAATATACAGTGAGAAAAATAGTTGTATTTACACGCAGACCTTCAAATTCAAACGCATATAAAGCAGGTATCTACTTACATATGTGTGTATATTTATTTTTAAGTCAAAACTTAGCAAGCCTTGGGAAATTACATGGAAATGTGAAGGTCATATTTAAACAAAATATTTTTCTATTATATTTAATAATCATTTAAGCAGATTTTAATATATCAAACAATTCCATGAATTATTAGTAACTGGGTATTTCCATATTTACTTTGCGGTTTTTATATTTAACATCAATATACCCTGTCTTATAATTTATTATTATAGGGTATTTAAAGTTCATTGACTCGAATGATACGTATACAATAGCATATATATATATATATATATATATATATATATATATATGTATATGTATATACACAAAATATACATACACAAATGTTGATTTGAGCCTCAGAAAAATTCGCTCGCTATTTTTGATGATTATGATGGTACTCACAATTTATTTTAAATATTCTATTCATTTACAATCATGAGATGCACAGACGACACACATATTTTCTTAAATATGTATGTACATACATATATTAACCATTTAATTGTATCCCAAATAGTTAAAGATATTTAGACTTGTTTTATTTAGATTCGTTTTTTAATGTATTCAATTCGAATATTAGAAATCAAGCACATATGCAGTTGTTTTATATCACTTTATTGACTTTACAGCATGTTTATATATTAATTTTTTTCAACAGTGTGACCAAAAGTAAAAAATAAACCTTTCCTTTGAAAACTACTGATAAATTAAAATTAAAAGAATTGGTATTCATACAAAATCTTTAAATAATATAGTATTTTTCCAAAACATTTAGCTTGTATTCCAAGCAACTATTATATAGGAAGAATTGGTAAGATAAAAAAAAATCCTTTTACCATATATAAATATATCGATAAAATGTCAATATCAACTCTGTGAGGCTGTCGCGCTGAAAACAAGATAATCGCAATTTATTGCAACATATTTCAGAAGAAGGAAAAAGCGAAACTGGTAAGTGTATTAGAATAAGTTATAATTTTAATTTGATGTATTTCTATATAATATTGCTTTCTAATATTAACTTAGGTATATATTTATATTTTACAAACACGAGAACACACGAGAAAAGAAAGTTGAATTAACAGTGAAAGGTGACGACGCAAGCAAGACGAAAAAAAAAATATCATCTACGTATACGTAAAAAATTTAAAAGACAATTAAGGTAGGCAATGAAAATAACATAATATGGATTTGACATTAAGTGCTCAGCAAAAATATTAGTCCAGTCATCGTTGATTTGTATTGGTGACCAGCATTTTGCAAATAATAAAAATAAAAATAATTTTTAAACGAGGAAAACAAAATGTCCGCTGCTTTGACCGAATTAGCGACACTCGACGTAACCGCAATGGAGCGTGAATGTGATTTGCATTTTAAATTTTTACAAGTGTTTAAACAAACTTAAATATGCTTTCACACATGTATTTTTTTTAGTTTTTGAGTCCGACGCCGCTACCGCAATGTCATGCCGTGCACCCTTTAAACCCGAGGAACAATACGAGCAGTTACGCCGACCGAATCCTGGACCAGGTGCAGCTATTCCTATCGCGCCACAACTGGCTCCAACTCTGCCGCTTGAGCAACACCTATTCAATGAATTTCCCCCTGTTGGTTATGCTCCGGCTGCGTTTACACCAGGTCCTCCTGTTATTTATGCAGCTCCTTCACAGGCACCAATTATGTCCGACTTGGCAAGTGGTTTTGGACATTCTAAACTATCGGCTAGTGCAGCTGAATATATACCTAACCAATCGAATAACACTAACATGGGTAAGCGTGGACCGCCACCACATCAACAGCCCTATCAACATCAATCGTCAGGGCCAACGCCTTATGCAGTACAACACCAACAGCGTTATTTGAATGGGCATAAGCAGCAGCAACAACATCATCAGCATCAGCAGCACAAAAATTATAACCACCACCCACAAAATCAGCAGTATAACAATGATATGCAAAAGCTATCCAACTCGGTGCAAGCTCGTCTGCATATTAGCCAACTACCACCGCATAATGGCGCAATGAGCAATTACTACCAACAGCAGCAGGTACAAACACTGCAACACCAACAGCACACACAACAATCACAATCGCATTTAAATATGCGCAATGCGCATTTAAATAATTCATTCCAACAAATTGCACAACAGCCGCCGCAGC
Source organism: Drosophila leonis (assembly GCA_035045365.1). Taxonomy (NCBI): domain Eukaryota; kingdom Metazoa; phylum Arthropoda; class Insecta; order Diptera; family Drosophilidae; genus Drosophila; species Drosophila leonis. The sequence goes on from JAWNPC010000835.1 coordinate 615,677, forward strand.
AGCAGCAATATTTCCACCAACAACCCCAACCATCAACTTCATCGGCTGCCGTTTCGACTTCATCGGCCTCTTCTCATCCTGACATGGAAACCATTGCTTTGGAATATCTCGATACTGTAATACATTGCCTTAACCAGGTAAGTAACGCTTAAAAATGTGGAAACAATCCATATAATCCTAAATTTCTGAATTTCAAAATCTATTTTAAAACAGAATCCCGGACAATTCGACACAATTGCATCACGTTTCCTTACAATCTTTGACGGAATGGAGAGTAATAACTATGTACTCTCGATCGCCATGGAAGATATATTTGAAAAATCAATCGAGCAACCCAATTTTAGATACATGGGCGCCAAATTGTATAACCTGTTGCATATGCTCAATCTCAAACCGGATTCCCTATTTCATACTCTGCTTAAATGTAAGCTGGATTATCACCGGGCAGAAGTAGACAAATATATGCAGTCGGTAGAGCAACAGCAAAAAGTGAGAGAGACTGCTCTCTTTCTCGCTGAATTGTACATGCAATTGCGTGGAGACGACGACGCCCGTATCCAACTAATTGCGGTTAATATAGTATACTCGTTGAAAAAGCTTCTAGCATACGAGAGTTCTGAAAATGTGCGCTGTATTTGCCAGACGTTGAAGTTGGCCGGTTACGATCTAAGTGCAGATTGCAAACAAGACATGCAATTTATTATTGCTTCATTACAGGATTTTGAATATAAGTCGCCTGGTAAATATGCTATGGTTGCAAATGTCATAGCTTTGCAACAAAATAATTGGGGACGAAAAGTTTCGAATGCTCTAGGTGGGGATGACGATTCAGTTGCAAAGCCACCAGAGCCACCACGATTGAGCGATGAGCCCGTATTTTATGGCCCAGATGGGCGTGAGCTTACAGCAGAGGAAACAGATTTTCTAGCTGCTGAAGATGATGATGCCACTGGCAGTGACGGAGACGAATTTGATGTAAGAGATAACGATTTGGATCTCGACCCTGAAATGGACGAAGAGACTGAGCGCGCTTACAAGGACTTTTGTAAACAAGGAAAACAATTGCAGGCAAACAAGAAATCTTAGATTTTGTATGGGCGCAAACTGCGTGGTGTTAATTTGGCGTGGCAGTGAGGTTACATTTTAAGTATACTCAAATATTCAAGAGAGACAAATTATTGGTTGTGTAGTTGCTACTTCAATTTTATTGTTTTAAAACAATTTTTTTTTTCATTTTTATTGGTTACAAATTTTTTGTGATATATGACGCCTATGCTTAGCTTTTATATTTCATATATATTTATATACATATATAAATATTTATATATATATATATATATATATATATATATATATATATATATATATATATATATATATATATATATATATATATATATATATATAATATATATATATATATATATATAATATATATATATATGGTAACGGCACATTTAAAACCAGATTTTAAACACCTTTTTTATGCAATAGTTACACATTTAACAAATTCTAATAATTTTTTTAAACCTGTCACGCCGGTGCATAATAACACGCATTTTGAGACTCATACAAATAGTATTCGCATGCCTACACATCCATACATACATATGTAGATTCATAACTGCAACACATTCAATTAAAAATGCATTCTCTTGATCATATAAATCTAAAAACAACAGCCACGCTTAATTTTTTAATTAATTTTAAATAATGTTATACAAAACGATATAAATAAACGTATGAATCGCGATAGCCGTGTCACTAACTTCAATTTACCGGAACAGCTTGGCTTTGAAGTAGGTGGATATCGGATTGTGGCGCGTTTAGCAACCTACGAAGCTATCGATAATATTCGATGTATATCGGATCATATTTGCGTTTTGTAACTCTTTATGCGTTCCTTTATCTGTGTTCTGTTTGGGTCTAGAGAATTGCAAGTTTTAATAAATAATGTTAAAAATTTTGTAAAACGAAATCAGTGTTGTATATAAAATAAGTGCGTCGAGATGGTACCCGACATGGCTCAATAGAAATAAAGGCATACAATCAAGTTTAGCTCCAAACTTTGTGTGATGTCATTGTGGTGCTATATATTCAAGCACTCATGTAGATGTGTATGTATGTATGTACACAGAATACTTACGTATACGTATGTACATATGTATATACATGTAAGATTTTATTAGTATCTGGCTATGAATACGGAGGGTATAATACAAAAACATCATCGTATATTATAAATAAAAACAAAATAGATTTTAGAAAATAAATCTATAATTTGAGCAGCTTTACATGTTTTCTTTAAAAATGTTTTATTTTTATTTTTAAATTGGATGAGCAATAAACAGACATCTAAAGGTCACAAAGTGTGAATTTTTAAACAAATATTAATGCAAAAATACACATACGTAGCTGTAATGCATTCTGGAAAATCAACCTAGGGCAAACAATATTTAGTGTTTTGTGATGGTTTCGGCAATTCCATCGCGTCGTTTTGATCTATGTAGATATATTTCTATCTATGTATGTATGTACATGCATATCCCTAAAAAGCGACTCAATAATTTTTAAAAGTATTTCAATATATACATATATATATATATAAATGTATATACATATTTATTTATACATTTTTATGCTTAAAAATATAATATATTCGGTATAAAATATATACGTAGGTATACATACATACATATATAATTATACCCTTGTCGATTGTATCATATCGCAGAACGTCCGTTTCCAACATTATACAACATGTAACATTTTGCAAGACAATGCTGAATTATGTAAGGTTTTTTTTTTTTGACTGTCATAGAGATGGAGTTGTTTGTCAGAATATATCATGTATATATTCCAACATTAATTATTACTTTTTTTTTTAAATTTAAATAGAAAAGTTTAAAATAAAACTATAAACAAAACTAAAATATAAAATTTTAAACTTAAAAGTTGGTGAATATTTTTTTTGGTATTTATTTTACAGAAGTGGTTTTTGTAAAATTCTGAGATAAACACAGTATTGGGAAAAAAAATCTTTTAAACGGAAGTCAACATAGCTCTCATAGCGTGTATTGAACGTGATCACATTTGTAAAAGAAAATTGTAGAACAAACATCGAATGGGAATTAAGCGTGTGCCTTAGCTTAAGAAAGAATTAGATCTAAAAACATTTTGACTCATACTCATAATGGGCAGCGTCTGGAAACGTTTACAGCGAGTTAACAAACGTGCGGCGAAATTTCAGTTCACTGCTTCGTATCACGACCTTCGATTGGAGACCACCGCCAAGTGGTAAGTTTGATAATTTTGCAGTTATAGATTTATTTTTATTTTTGTATGAGCCTAAATTAATTTAATATTGATATTTACTTTCATTGGTTTGTCCGAGAAATGTTTGTACTTGTGTTGCTAATTTACTGTTTTTATACCCTGAACCCATTGAAAATGGGAAATCAGCGTATAATGGTTTCGTGAAAATGTGTGTAACAGGCAGAAGGAGGCGTGGTAGACCCCATAAAGTATACATATTCTTGATCAGCTCGATGAGTTGAGTCGATATAGCCATGTCCGCCTGTCCGTCCGTCCCTCCCTGTGAAAGCAACGGTCTTGTAAACCACAAAAGCTTGAGATGAAATTTGTAATGTATACTCGTGTATACCCTACGCAGTACGAGTTTATCATTTTTTTTTTTTTGGATAACTCAACCCATTTCCCTGTTATCGATTAAAATCGATCATTTGACTTCGTTTTTTTAGCGTAATTTGAATACCATTATAGGTATAGATTATAGATTTACTGTGTATATCCGTGTAATGAATACAAACATTTTGTAATTTTTGGATTTTGAACACCACACAACCTTCCCGCCAAGTTTGCAAAAAACATATTTAAAATACTAGAGACTTCTACTTTGGCAAATATATACATCTGAATGTTATTATTGCGCTCTAAAAGTGAGAAGTAATTACGAAAGTTAATCTAGAAGAAAACTTATTCAACAAATAGGTTTCCAAAATATATCGCCCATACGCAGCCCAAGTACAGTCGCTGCGTAAATGCGCAGTTAGCAGAGCGCGTGCGTATGCATGTGCATATATATAAAAGAAGCGTAAAGTGATTGGAATATCGGATCCTCACAGGGTTCAGGGTATTTCCTAGTCGAGAAGTCTCGACTAGATCACTCTAGTTATACCCTGAACCCATTAAAAATGGGAAATCAGGATATAATTTTGAGACCCATTCACGAAAGTGATTTGAGTATGTATGCAATGTCCGTCTTGCTGTCCGCCCGTATGAACGCAAACCATTTCGCCGCTATTGAAGCTAGATACTTGAAAAATGGAGCATATACTCGTGTATACCCTCGAGTTATAGAGTGTCAAGATTTTACCGATACGCCCACTAGTGACGTGGAAATTCGGAAATGCATTTCCCAGTATGTTAGAAACCCTGTTAGTTGAATTGCTAGAGAGTTGAAATTTGGAGCATTGACAACCCAATATCAAAAAGATATGGCAAATGGGATAAAACTGTATCTTATACAGTTTTTGAGCTAGAATGCCCAAATTTTGCATATGAGCTACTGTTAAGATCCTATAAAGATCGATATACTATATATATCTTGAGCATTATTGATGCTAGAGACTTGAAATTTGGAATATATCTCAGGTTGACAACCGAAGATCAAAAATATATGGCGGATATATCTACGAGTGGCAAACCGCAAAAGCTTTTATGTCCTAAAGTGTTATAGCTAGAAGCATTAAAAGTAGATAATTGAGTTACTGGTCACTTCACCTATTGATGACCCAGAAATATTTGATACGCCGATTTGGGGCGTGGCATACAAAAAAATAGCCTGTAATTTCCACATTTTTTAAGCATAAGATTCCACATTTTGCAGCTATGTTAAAATTACATGTTTACGCCTACTGGGGTGTGGCAAATCTGATCTCAATATATAGCGTTTTGCACAATATCGGTTGTATTTTGAGCACTATTGATGCTATAGACTTGAAGTTTGAAATATTGACTCGGGTAAACAGCCCAAGAATAATAAGGTATGACCGATATATTGACGCCCATAGAAGGCGTAGCAAATCGGGTATTTTCTACAGTTTTAGAGCTAGAAACTCAAAATTTATCGATTATATTACTATTGACCTCTGTTGATATGCCAGCAATTATATATATATATATATATATATATATATATATATATATATATATATATATATATATATATATATATATAATGCAGCTGGTAGCGTCTGTCGGTATGTGTGAACGCGACGATCTCAGAAAAAATCCATTACTATTTCTGTATTAATGTTATCGGTAAAAAAAATCAGTTTAAAAATCTCGTACGTCTTTGAAGCTAGTGTCAAATTTTACAATTAGTAACGTTTATTTTATACAATTTTGAATTTTGATATATTTTGGATACCGGGTCCAATTTGACCAAATTTATTAAAATGAAGGTCGGCTGCAAATATAGTCAATTTGTGAAAATGGTGGCAGTTTTTATCGATTGATAAATATTTAAGAGAATGTGTAGTTCATATGCTGAAAATTTTATTAAAATCCACTTAGTAGCACAGAAGTTATTAACAACATGTAAGACAACTCTAGTCGGGGGTGCCCGACTAGGAGATTCCCTGAACCCCGTCCGATCTGCGTTTCTAAATATATTCCGTATCTTGTATATCACAAACCTATACAAAATTTAATTAAATTGTCAATCAAAATCAAATAGCATGTTTGTCAAAAAATTAGTTTTTCTTTTATATTACTTATATTATTACTATACTTACTTACGAGCTGAGTCGATATAGAATGTCCGTCTGTCCATACATATGAACGCGTCGATCTCAGAACATATAAGAGCTGGAGACTTGCAATTGGTTTGTAGGTCCCTGTATAGCACTCGCATATCAAGTTTGTTTTAAAAAATCTATAACTTGTCCCGTTTATTGTTATCAATTAAAAACATTATCGAAATCAAGTTATTAAATTTGATCTAGTACATCTTTTTGAGCTAAATTTTATATTTAGATTAATTTATATTTTATACAATTTCGATTTTTGTGATATTTTGGATACCGGATTTTTTTTCATTGTTGATAAATACATAACTGCGTTGATACATACATAATAAACATAACTGAGTATATTTAAAAACGCAGATCGGACGGGGTTCAGGGTATCTCCTAGTCGAGCACCACCGACTAGAGTTTTCTTACTTGTTTTTTTTTTTTAAATATGATATTCGGGTTTGAAGGTGCGAGCTCGAATGACGCGGGAACATAACGGCGTATATTTAAAAACGCACATCACTCGGGATTCGGAGATCTTTTTTGTTATACCCTGAACCCATTGAACATGGGAAATCAGGATATAATGGTATTAATATGTATGTAACAGGCAGTATACATATTCTTGATCTGGACAAAGAGTTAAGTTGATCTAGACATGTCTAACTATTCCGTTTAATTATAATCGATTAAACACGTCATTGATTTTCAGCTATTAAATTATGTCTCGTAAATTTTTGGAACTAGGGTCCATACATTTTGCATTTAGTTTTATATACATATCTTATAATTTTGATTATCTTTATATTTTTGGATAGCGGCAACATTCCATAAGATATGTAGATCGCCTTGAAATTCATTGAGTAACGCAGATGTTGTTAATAGGTTCAATTGAACCAGTTCTTCGAAGAACTGCAGTTGTGATTGAATTGTGTTTGAATTATCAGTTGCTACTTTAGTTTAATGAAGTGGCGGTGTTGGTAGAGGTGATGTGATGTAGGTTTAGTCCCCAACGATTTTTTTTTATTTAATTTTTTTTTGCACATTAGAATGATTTGGTGAGTAAAACATTGTATAAATTTTTACTAGATACAAGCTTTGGAGTATATTTAAAAACGCAGATCGGTAAGAGTTCAGGGTATCTCCCAGTCGGACAACCCCGACTAGAGCTTTTTACTTGTTATACTTGTTGATTAGTCAATTTTTGGTACATTTATTACAAGCGAGTAGAATATGCAAGCTTATATAAAAGATTAACTGAACTCTTAGCTTGCTGCCCGCAATATCGCAAAATACCAGCAACCCCCATTTTAGTTTTTAATCCGTTATCAACATGTATATACATATATATATATATATATATATATATATATATATATATATATATATATATATATATATATATATATATATATATATATATATATATATATATATATATATATATATGTAAATATGTTATGTAAGTTTAAGCGTGAGGCGCATATTTTTTTCAAACATATACATATGTATACCTTATTATAAAAAATGATGTGTATTTACATACATATATACGCCATGCACAAAACAAATTAACTTTTTCATACGTCTTATAGTTAATTTGTTTCAAAAAAAGATTTGTTGATAGGCGGCCATAAGGATAGTTGTTTTTAATATTCTTAACCCCCTATGAACTTGCAACAGTAAATTATTAAAAACTGTATTTTTTTAATATGCTTTCATAGGCGTCCTTCAAATCTTTCGGTAGTTTGGACAAGACGTTCGAGGCGTGTTGCTAGCTCACCATTACCATGGGAGCCAGATATGATGAACCCCCTGGTAGGAAACATTTCGTGGCCAGTCCCCGACAATCACGCTATATCAGTAACATTATTTAAAGATCCTCGCACTCATGAACTTGAGGACAAAGACTGGACATTTGTAATTGAAGATGTAAGTAGAACATATTTTTCCTTGCGTTTTATCTTAAAAATAATTTTAAATATACTTCCTCAGTTTATTGCACATTTAAATGTTATTTGAAAATAATGGTTTTAGTCAATAATATTTATAGATTTCACTCCTGGGTAAAAAGCGAGTATTGGCAAATGCAAGCATAAATATGCGTAAATATGCCAGCATCGAGTCCACACAGCAGAGTTTTACATTAAATCTCAAGCCAGTTTCTCGCAAAATAACATCCGCTGACTTGGAACTAACAATTAGCTGTGTGTTCTTGCGAGAAGGAAAAGCAACGTGAGTTCTTCTAACGTTGATACCAATTCAAACACAAAATTATTGTTATAAATTTCCTTACAGGGATGAGGATATGCAAAGCGTTGTTTCATTTATGTCAGTCAATAACAACTGTGATGTAGCGCCACTTGACGACCTGGAGGATATACCAGACTTGGAAAACTCTGGTGATATCTCTGATAACTTATATGATTTCACGCAACAATTGGAGCAAATGACAACAAGTTTAAACGGTTGTACCGATGTACCAACACCGTTAAGTGGTAAGTTATATTCTGTATGCAAATTCTGTTACGTTAGTTTGGGCAAATATAAAATAGGTAGCCTTAAGTTCCAGTGCTGCTTAAATATGATTTAATTTAACAATTATCATATAATGATATTTTAATATACATTTACTTACAATTTCGATTCTTTAGCAACCATGAATTATTTTCATGGTGTAGTGAAGCAATTAACTTGTATGACTAATATTATTACCTAATTGTTGACTAATTATATTAACTGGAAACCATGTTTAAAATCGTCGGTTTAAATCTTCGCGTTCAAAATGTTTACTTGCTTAAACGAAATTGATATGACGATATGACCCTATTACAGAAATTAATTATTTGTTTTTATTATTTTGGGTAGTTCCTTCACTATCTGAAGACCCAACTCCTTTGGCCGAATCACTTAACCATCTACATTTTGAAGTAGAAACGGATCATGAAAATATGCAGTTAGGTGTCGGATTACAACCTCCATTAATAGTTGACGCGGATGAACCATTAAGTACTCCAGCTGCAGTTGATGCACAGCTAATTACGCCTACTAAAGAAAAAGACAGTGAAATGGATAAAAAGGAAAATCAAATGGCTTATAAGTCGTTGGCATGTAATCAAAACGAAAGTTTCCATGAAGTGTTAACATCAACGCCTATTAAAGAAAACCCAAATATTACAGTCAAAGTAAAAAATAACGACTTGAATAAAGCTCTAATTTTTCATAAGCAAGATTGTAGTGCTGTTGATGTACTAAAATCGCAGGATATTAATTCTTATAGTGATCAATCAACTGCTGACTTGAATGTAACGCCTATCAGTACGAAGTCAACTGGGTCAGTGCAATCTATCGAAAAGTCAACAAAGTCAATAGAGGACGTAGCTGTAACATCAAGTTTAAAGCGCCCGGAGCTTCAGCCCTTGAATTTAAAGAAAAGTTATGACTCTACACTCGCCGTAAATAATTGTGCAAACATAAATAATTCATCTTTAAAGCCATTAGAGAAGATCGTGCTAAAGGATAACACCCCTGGACAAGATTTGTTAGAGTGGTGCAAAGAAGTAACCAAAGATTATCCAAATGTAAAAGTTACAAATTTAACTACTAGCTGGCGTAATGGAATGGCCTTTTGCGCAATAATTCACCATTTTATGCCGCATTTGATGTGAGTCCTTGAGTAATTGATGTAACTAAAAAGTAAATTAATATTATAATTTTTTCAATTGCTGTTAATATCAGAGATATGTCAAAGCTAAGTGCACATGACGTTGTTGGCAACTGTCGTACAGCTTTTGATGCAGCAGAAACGTTGGGAATACCACGTGTTATTGAACCGCGCGATATGGATTTACTCACAGTCCCAGATAAACTAGCTGTTATGACGTACTTGCACCAATTGAGGGCACACTTCACTGGAAAGCAATTGCAAATTGAGCAAATTGGTAAGCAATTATTCAACTAAAATGCTATCATTAACTTATGTGTGAACTCTCTGTATCCAGGTCCGACATCGGATGAGTCTTGTTACGTCATAGGCAACTATAAATCTGACAATTTATCGCAAAATCTTATAAATTTTTCGCATCTGAAGACACAGCTTTTACACCAGAACTCGTTCGACGAAGAAAACCTTTGTCAACAACAACAAGCCAGTAAAAAAGACGTAAAAAATCTTATACTGACTAGTTCAAAGAGTATATTGGGTAAAGTTCTGTCACCAACAAAAGAGAAAAATGCAGCCAACGCAATACAGACAACCAGTCAAAATACTAAATCATTATTGATTCGCCACTCACCCACTCCGCCCTCTATTGAAGGCGATACATATGAGGAAATGACAAAGCTTAGTAAAGAACCAATATTGCCTATGTCGCTAGATGCCAATGCAACTAATGTAAGTAAATCGTATCCCAACAGCCAAGTTGCCAGCTATAGTTATGCACTATAGCGCAAAAAAATATTTTGTTTTGCTACTGTGTAAATTGTTTAAATTAATGGCACCCGCGAGTATTAATAATATGATTTTAATTTAGTTTTAAGTTTGTTCGTTTCCGTTACTTAATTTGCATATTTTAATTTATATACAATTCTGCGGCTGCTTTGGCTTTGGCTTTGGCTTTGGCTTCGGCTTCTGCTGCTGTTTTTTGTTTTGTTTGTATTTATTTTCATAGCGCATTTTAACACGTCACAAAGAAATGAGCGAAAAAGCTAAATTAATGATGGAAAAATTAAAAATATCTAATTATGATGAGCGCCTCGATGTAAATGATGTAAGTAAACATAGGAATTTTATACCACTGCTTTGCCTGTATACGTCGAAAATAATTAATTAGGAAACATGTAATATGTTTAATAATAATATAAAATTTGAATGTAATTTATTATATTCACGACAGGAGGAGCGTCAGCAGCGATTACGGGAGCAGGCACGACGACTTATTATAGAAACGCGAAATAGGATAGCCGGACCTGTAAATGCTATAGGCAGTCCCACATCCCCGACTAAACTGAAAAGATTTAACTATACTACTGAACTCACAATTTCGCCTACTCACAATGGCAGTAACAGCGGAGAGTCTCACATCGACGTTACTTCTAATAAAGTAGCTTCCACTCGTGATAAAACCGTAGAGCATGTTATCCACACGAGTCCTAGTCATAGATTAAGCGATGGAAACCTCACTTCTTTACAATCCTTTAACGCAGTCGTCGAAAGGATTTCACCAAAGCATGAAAAAAGAGTAAGTTCCATCTTAAATATAATCTTACTCTTGCGGAATATTACTATAAAAGTGAAATTGCCTATAATTTGTTTTAATTTCTTACGTTATTACTTATTTTTTTTCCAAAATTAAATGGGTATTTAAAGATTCAAATATTGTTTGTCTGTTGTCGCCTATGCTGATTAAGAGCAATGGCATTCATTTGTATCTTATTTTTTAAACATTCACATATAACATGTATAAATTTAACAATTTCGCTTAAGTCAATCTGCAACGGTACATAAAACTTTCGGCATACCGAAAATTCTTGTGGTCTATGTATTTTATTTAAGTTTGTTTTGTAGAATGATAGACTTACCTACATTGAGTCTGAGCTGGAAGCATTGGAACGCGAGCAAGAGGCAATTGACCAAAAGGCTAGCAATCTAGAGGCCAAACTCCGTGCAGTCATGGGCGGTAATCCAAGTAATAATCGAACTGGTACAAATCCCTTCCTTAGATTAATACGCAATAGCATTGGTGGTGGTGATGTGATACGCATTAAGCTCCTTGACTCGGATGATGAAAGTTTATTTGGTAGTGGTATAAGCTGTGCTGGCAGTAGTACTGATGAGGACTATAATGACGATGAAGCGGTGTATAGCGACACTTCCAGTACTTCTGGCAACAAAGAAAAACAACACCGTGTAGATCAAGCTATCGCAATGCAACCGATGCAGAAGATGCAAACACGGCCACGGCCACGCGCTCAGTCTTGTTTTGTGAATGTAAATCTTAACTATTCCCTAATACAGCCCACATATCAACACGAAATCGACAAACATGACCATCATTGTTCGCATCATCAGCATGGCACGAGCCAAACTCCACACCACGTTCATCACGTGGAACCATATAGTCATTTAATGTGTAATTCTGCCTCAGTTGCATCCTCCCGACAATTCTCCTGTGATAACGTACAAGCCTTTAATGGAGAAGATGACAATTCTCTGGTTGTAGCTGCCACTGGTCACGCTGCTTGTTGTCGACGAAGACGTAATGGCCAGAAAAGAGGCCAGCAAAAACATCGACGGTCACGTTCTCGCGGTTTTTGTGGTAATGTGGTATCTCTAAGGCCGATTAAGTAAACTGCTTTTGCCATGCCCGCAACAGCACGCAACGCCTGCCGCTCTCATATCTGTGTTATGTGTTTTTGCTTTTAACTGTTCTGTCAAAGCGCTGCATTTGTTAAAAAATTTCTATCTTAAGCCTTGACATGCCTTAAACAAGATTCCTTTCAAATTTTTACCATAACCATAGAGAGTATCACTAATCACAAGTTAGCGCTCTACGACAGCGAGAATATACTGACACCAATATAATGTTTCTTAAAATACCGACTTCGTTAGAATTAAAAATATTTAATATTATCTAATGGAATAAGAGCCTGGTGTCATTTTTAATTGTCTTTTACTTTTTCACAGAAACCGAAGAGACGGAGGAGCAATTACTTTCGCAGTGGTTTACACTTGTGAACAAGAAAAATGCACTCCTTAGGAGGCAGATGCAGCTAAATATTCTGTAAGAAATTATAGAAGGCACATATAATTTATAAATAATCATTTTGAATTTTTCGAAGTGAACAAGAAAAGGATCTTGAACGCAAATTTACAATGCTTAATCAGGAGCTCCGCGCTGCTCAGTCCGTGGAGGATTGGCGCAAAACTGAGGTGCAACGTGAAAAAGAGCGCCTTTTGCTAGAAGAACTAGTGACGATAGTTGACAAAAGAGATCAGCTAGTGCAGCATTTGCACAATCAAGAAATAGCGTATGTATTTCCACTAGAAATGTAATTTACACTGTATGTCTTAATTAATTTTCAGCATTGAGGACGACCAGGAAATAGCACGCGAGCTTGAACAAGTGGACATTAGCGGTGGAAAAGAAAAATGTATTATACAATAAAAAAAAATGTTTTTTTTACGTAATTCAACTTGACTGGAGATTAAACTTAAACATAAATATTTATCTGCATAATTTAATTGATACTTATGAAATAAAGCAAAGATTCAATAGACGTTTTTAAATAAATCTTGCAGACTGGAAACACATGAAAAAATTAATACAAATTTTAACAGCAGAACGTCCAAAAGTAAATGTAAGGAGATTTTAAACTTCATACTACTGAAAATCAATCAATATTGTGTATATTTAAAAAGCCTTTTTTAAATGATTAATTATTTAGTGCCATTTAATTTATCCTTTTCAAAAACAGTTTTCAATATAAAAATTAAATAAAATCCCAACTGTGCTCTAAATATTTTGCACAATAATTTTATTTTAGCTTATTTAAGTATTTAGTCTTTTATTATATATTTAGAAAAAGCTTCAGCCTAAGAATAAGTATAACCTATTTTGTACAGAAATGTATTTTATTTAGTTGTAACTTTTATCTTGCTTTATTATATAATGGTGGCTTATTTGTATATTCTAGAATTGTCCAATTCGAGAAAGCCGATACTTCAGCCGAATATTTTATATGATTACAATAAATATGTATTGTTTCGAAATATCCGTTGAAAATGGGAATTCAGGGTATAATGGATTTGTAAAAGTATAGGTTGATTTTTATGTACGGAGCGCTACAAAAGTGTAGCATTTTATTTTTCGACAACTCATACTGTTCAAGCATGAACATGAACATTATTGACGTCTCTCACCTTCGTCAAGTCCTGAAGTCTTCAAGTGGACTGCGGGAGAACGTTGAGAAATTTTCGATCAGTCCCAACATCAAAATTATCGAGTATAAGGACATAAGTAAAACACTTGTAACATATGCTCAAATCAAACGCCGTGGGAATCCATGGGAAGTAAGAATTCTAAATAAAAGACATCGCTCTTCCGAGCGGCAATCAGTACAACACAATATATTGTAACACACACGCATACCATTTTCTTATTATTGATTAAAACCGATCATTTGATTTGGTTTTTAAAGTGTAACTTGACATCTTAAAAGCTGAAGATTTCAGATTTGCTGTGTAGGTCCTTGTATTAAATACTGAGATTTTTTATATTTTGGTTACCTTCCCCCACCCACAACTGGGTGTCATTAGGAAGTTCAGAAAATTTAAATTTAGAGCAAAAGTTATTCAAAAATTACTTTTTCCATAGTCAAATCGAATATCGCGATCAGGGCATCTCCTAGTTGCATACTTCCGACTTGAGCAGCCTTACTTGTTTATTTTATTTCATTACAATCAGTTCATAGGATAAGAATAGTTGGTAAGGAAGTGTATCCATTCTAATTCAGATTTAAACAAGCATTGAATTGTAAACTTAAGCACATATATAAGCCAAAGCTGGCATTTCCAAAGTTCATTGTTTTAAACTAAACATATCTCAAATAATAGGATATCTGACAACAAAGTCAAACAAAGACCACCTGCAAATATATATGCAACCATATTTATTATTAAAGAGTAAAATAAGTTTATATTACATAATTATGGCTCAAAGTGACTTATCAGCTGGGTTAAAATATAACTGTTAATAACAAAGAAAATTGAGCTCTGTATGCCAATCCAATAAAAAGTTGGCCATGATTGAAACTCTAATAAATATCCTGGTAGTAGCCATAAAGCTTGTCCGCAGAGCCAAAGAAAAAGTAGCGATACACACCTTGCCAACGACAGACATTTAAAATTTTTTATGCATACAGGAAGCACAGCTAAATACCATATAAAGTACTGCGAAGTAACCACAGAATTATAAGTGACAATAACGAAAGCCAAAGTGAACACACAAAAAGATAATGTTCGGCGGGACCGTCCAAAACTAAAGCTTAAGTAAACTATAAGTAACAACTGGGGCGCTACTACAAGAAATTTTACAATTGGTGGTGAATCTCCAACTCCATCCTCATTACTTAGGTATTGCAGCAAAAACTGAAGCGAAAAGTTGTGGCGTACATCCTTCCGAATCAGGTGATAAAAATATGCTTCGTACACATATTTCCACCCATAAAGTGCATAAAAAACCGAAGTGAAGGTTGCCAATCCTATAAGTGTTCCGATTGTTAAGTAAATCTGCTGCCTATTAGGTAGGATTACTTGCAACAGTCGTCGAGGTTTTGTTGATACACCACTCGACGATAATGCCAAATAGTACGTTAAACTGAATACTATCGGATACAGCCGTAAGTGTATAACAAATCCATGAAGCAGACCTGCACAAAACGAAATCAATAACTTATATCTCGGATGTTGCGCTCTAATTAGAAGGTATACGCTTAGTATGACAAAGAAGCCGGTCAAACTATCACCATTTCCACGGGTTGATATTACTGCCGTAAGCGGATTGTATAGCCAAAAGCAGGCCGACATGCATGCAATTTTTGTAGTTTCATCATCTATGTCTTCTGGCCTACATTTCATTTGTGAATGTTTGAGCGCTTCCATTTGTAATTCATATCGCACTAAGGCATAAATAAGTATTCCGAGGAGTATATCAAACAGTCCGTAAATCACTTTACCAATTGCTGGATGTAAACTAACGCTTAGAATTTGAATATAAGCCAAAATGGGACTATAACGGTAGGTGTGCCGGGCAAACGGTGTATCTCCATTTAGCACCAGCCTAGCTCCGTCTGTTATCACTTTATAGTCAATATCTGTATATGGAACAGTTGATCTGTTATCGTGTATTTGGCCATAGAAAATAAGCACAAGTCGGAGCACAGCAGAAATTATTAAGTGTGATTGAATGCTGATATTCATTATGTTCCGTCCTTTATCCTGCAGCCAAAAGGATTGCTTATTTTTTTCCGCCATATTTAATATAAAGATTAAAGTAGTATATTTACAGCTTTGTTTTGAGGTCCTTGGCACTTTTACGAATACAGTCTAAAAATTCCTTAAACTCGGTTTCGCAAACTTTTTGCTGCACATTAATATCTCGAGATACACACTTCGCATATAGTGACGCTTTATCAGAACACTTTGTGAGTAGTAATGGATAGTTACGTAGTCGGATATTGGCCTTACGTACAGATTCCATGCCTTAACGTTTATGTGCTGGTATAATACCCTTCGAAGGTAACGGATCTGCTATGAATGCGTCGTAAAGGGGCTTAGAGAAAAATATAAGCAGCGATGTGGTCAAAAATGTAATTTGAAATAGTCGCGGGTTACGCTTTATCCAAGAACGTTTCGGTAAAACAGCAGTTCGCTTGCGTAAATATGTTTGTTCTCTCTTGTTCAAAAAATCCTGAATATCTTTCGGCGGCTTGTATGAAGGTACTGGTGTTGGTGTTGGCATTATTTGTTACTACTAGGAAAGAAATCGAAAGTAATACGATTGTCTATAATAGGGAAGAGTTTGTGTACCATACCTGCGTGAAACCTTTGGGTTGATTTCAACTTTGGGATTTTGTAAGTAAGATTTTTCCAAATTGATACCACTACAACAAAGTGACTCCTTATGCCACTTAAGGCAGCACAAACGCATTCGCTCAAGTACCTCACTGCATTTATGTTCTTGAAAGTTATTTTCTGCAAAAATATTTTTATTTATACATATATACATGTGTATGTATGTATGTATGTATGTATGTATGTACATACGTCTGCATTTATATATGTACATGCATATTTACATACATATATTATGTTCCCATTACATAATATTGGGGGCCACTACTCCTACGTACCTGTTAAACAAGCTTGTATGGCACAGGCGTAAGGTTTACATGGATCCTTATTAGTCTTAAACATCAATTAAAACCACTATGATTTGGGCCACCAAACTGGATGAAACTGTAAATTTACTGTGCCAATGCAACCAACCTTTGTATGATGTAAAGTTTGGCATTCACATCGGGTTGTTAAGAGGTTGCCACACTGTCCAAAATTTTTATTTTTTTATTAAGTTCACAGTCAACAACTAGCAACAAGCAACGTTGACGAAATATATTTCTTATAAAGGGAATACATATTATTTAAAAAACAGAAGTGTTTTTAAAGTTTTTTTATTATCTTATAATCCAAGTAGTTGTTTGTTTGTAAACAAAATATAATCTATATTTCTGGGTGAATGTTTACTAAACTATATTTTATGTGAATTGTTGCCATTCTCAAATACAACTATTAGGAACTATTCTTGTGTAAAAACAAGCAAGTAAAAATTTAAGTCTTATAATAATCTAAGTTAAAGTTACATTTGTTGATATAGGACTAAATAAAGTAGAAATGCCATCAAAAAAGAAAAAGTACAATGCACGCTTTCCAGCGGTAAGTAAAAAATATATGCAGAATTTTTAGTAGCTCTGCATTTTATGCGCAAAACTTCTGCGTGCATCATTATCACAACGATGGGTTTATCAGTTTGTTTTTGGTGCAAACGCAATCTGTGCATTGAAATATTTATGTGACCATTTTTTAAATTGACAGGGTCGCATTAAGAAAATTATGCAGAGTGATGAGGAAATTGGTAAGGTTGCACAGGCGGTTCCTGTTATCATATCACGGACTTTGGAGCTGTTTGTGGAGTCACTTTTAACTAAAACGCTGCGTATAACAAATTCACGCAACGCAAAGACATTATCGCCATCCCATATGAAACAGTGCATTATGTCCGAGCAACGATTCGATTTCTTAAAAGAACTCGTAAGAAATATACCAGACATAAGTGTCGCCGAAGAAGCTGCGTTTAATTATAATGACGATGATGTACAGAGCTGCGAAGAACAATACCCAGACTCAGATACACCATATGACCTAAGTCTGCCGTCAACTTCACTGCGAGCGTTGCCCAATGGAAACAGTTCTTACGTGCGCTCTATTAGTTTAAACGGAGGCAGACAGAAACGAAACTACAACCCATCCACACCCTCAGTTATAGTGCAAACAGCAGCAGCCTTGGCACAGATTCATCATCAGGCTGGTCATTTGCCCACAAAGTTAGCACGGTCTGAATCAACGCCTATATACACTCCGCGTGGTAGGTTCAACGACACCAATGACCATTACACTAGTAGACTACCACAAGACACTGCCATAGCTCCACCGATATGCAGCTACGAGTTGCTCAACAAACCTATAGTTAAAATCGACTATAGCAACGTCCAAATGACAACGACTACAATAAGCCCAACAGGCGGTGATAACGGCAGCACATCAAATGCCATGTTAAACGTTAATATTGCACCCCCAGTTATAAACATTGATCTTACAAATATTGTAGCAACTGGTGCGGTGCCCACTTCAACGAAGATTAGCTGTGGAATATTGTCGGCGGATAAAACCAATATGAATGGAAACAATAACAATTTAATCACTAAATTTGGATCGTCGGTCAATTATATCGCTGAAAAGAGCAAAACTCCAAGCATTCCAAAGGCCACTTCGGCATCAGCGCCAATAAGCGAATCGCTTTTCGAATTAGATGAAGACTATGACAACATTTAAGTATAATTTTTATAAATGCGCTTTTAAATTATTATTACAATACTATGTACTTTAGGTTTAAGTAAGCAAGATAATAATTTTGGAGAATAAAGACCATGTTGGATTTTAAGCTTTGAATTCTTTTATACTAATTATAATGCCCCACTAAATGATTTAGCGATATAAAAAAAGTCGTGTACCGTCCAGCATGCACCAAATTACACTAGATAATTTGTTTCCCTACCAACGAATAGTTGGGCTAAAGAACTAAGTCGCAACAGCTTACGAACAGTATTACGCAACATGGTTTGGTTTTTATTCGTTTTCTGGAAGTTCCTTCTATCGGAAATACATTATTGAATAACTAAGATGTTAGAACTCCGATCTTCATTTTTGTTTCCTTTTTGGGGATGTGGAGCAATCAAAATATTAATAATAGAATCTGTATATTTCTCTGATTTGCATGAGATTATGTATAAAAATAATAAGCAGCATAGAACTCAATAAATAAACATTGAAATATATAGATTCAAAAATACTGCACATGTAATATTTTAAAAGGTGTTGTTGGCGTGTATTTTAATTACAAATACTTTCACTAAGTTATGTTTTTTTTACAAATTAGAAATCGTGTATAAAAATAGGGCAATAAACACACATTACCGAGGCACTTGCGATACTTATAACAATATAGAAATTAAATTAAAATAAATATTTAGTAATTATTGCTATTAAAACTAGCTATTTACAAAGACAAAGAAAAGTATAACAAACCAAACCAATATTTGGGTTAGAAATCATATTCTTAGTAGTTCGTAGGTACAAATGATGTATGGATTTTATCAATTTTGGCACGCAGAATAGGTAATGTGTGTGTTTTTTTAAAATTATGTTTTTGTATTATTAATTATAAATATTTAATAAATCTATTTAGATAATTTGCAGTTTTATTAAAAATTTACAGACCATTGTTGACATACATTATGTTATATGTTATTAATAAATGTCGTTCGGAAAATAAAACTTAGCGAGATCGATATATAATATATTATAGCTAAACTTTTTACACACGTCGATAATTATGAATCAAGGTTAACAACACTAATATATTAAATATAAATTATCAAAAGCCTTTCTTAATCAAAAATAAATTTAAATATATACAATTTTTGTAGAAACACATATAATGTAAACATAATGTCGACGCGTTGTTCGTTTATACTAGTAAAAAATAAAATATTGTAATCTTTATATATAAAACTCGAAATGTTACGTAAATCCACGACTTGGCGATTGCACTGGCGATGGGGGAGGCGGTAATGGTGAAAAATACGTAGAACTGCGCGATGATGGCGATGGTGGGCATGAAGACTCCGGCACAATGCGAACATCGCTATGATAATGCGAACGTGGAGTCGGCGGCGGCGGATATGGTTCGCTGTCATAGCCATACTGAAGACAGGCGGCAGCCGAAGTAGATGGCAATTTAGTGGTGCCCCCATTACTGTTGTTACTATTTGATTTACAAGTATAGTTTGAGTCCGATTCATCACATATATCCGTTGAGCACGGTGTGGGCGGAGGAGGCTGATTAATGATCTTGTAGTGCCTGTAAGGACGACGCGAACGCGTTGCGGGCGAAGGTGGTGGATTAATTGGATAAGCTACCATACTGCTGCCATTAGTCGTTGAGCTGGAGGCACCTGTTATGTGATTGCGATCATACGAGTTCATACTGTTTCGAGAATTCAATGTCGACATGCGAACCGCATCTGCTACCGAGGCAATTTTCGAAACTCTTTGTGATTTAGTCAGTGTCGACGGCGAGAGAGGATCTGAGGCTTGATCATCCTTAGGTTCTGTGCGGCTTTTGCCTAAGCGCGTTCGACAAAATTGTAGCAGATAAACAATTGAAAATATTATTATCATTGTGGCCCCAATTAATATCATAAAAATGCGTTTATCGGATGCTGGGGCCATACGACGCTGTAGACAAATGTCTACAGATTCATCAGCTCCATCAGCACAGTTTTCCCAACCATCACAAAGCAGGGCAGCTGAGATGCAAAGCTACAAAAGATTACAACAAAATCGTCAACATTAGATTTTTACAATAATTTTTGTTACTAATTTTGGTCCAATAAAAAGTTTCTTATTTACTTACCTTATTTATAGGGCATTGAAATTCACCTGGTCGCTTGCAGCAGTCGGCTTCATCATGGCCATTAGCACAGTTGGTAGTTCCATCGCAAACAAGCGACTTGTCAATACACTCTCCGGACTGACAGCTGAACTGATCCGCTCGGCAAGAAGGACAGCCAATTTCATCTGATTTATCAGGACAATCCTTTTGGCCGTCACAACGCCATGACGCTGGTATGCAGTCCTTGTTCATATCACTATTTCCTGCCACGGGTGCTGCACAGGTAAAGTGACCAGGCCCACAGGCCGGCAAAGCACCACAGTTTTCCCTGTCCTCGAGCAGCATTAAATGTTTGGGGCAGGAACAAATATCGCGTGG
Source organism: Drosophila leonis (assembly GCA_035045365.1). Taxonomy (NCBI): domain Eukaryota; kingdom Metazoa; phylum Arthropoda; class Insecta; order Diptera; family Drosophilidae; genus Drosophila; species Drosophila leonis. The sequence continues at coordinate 636,663 of JAWNPC010000835.1, forward strand.
GTGCTCCATCTCTTCGCCGGTTGCTATGCAAATATGTGAGCACTTGGTATGACTATGTAAGCAGGTATGATTGCGGAACAGTTTTACATCCGGCGTCCACACAGCACGGATATCCGTAATCTGTGGTAATCGTTGAAGCTCCGCTGAGCGATGTTCCCCCGTCACTGTGATTCGTTCCACTCCAGTTTTGTCATCCAACCAGTAGACAAATTCACCTATTGCCGCAATGTTGATAACCTGTGAGATGTGCATTGACACAAGTGTTTTTCTAGGAGTAATAGATCATGTTAGTAAACGGTAAATCTGGCTAATATAATACTAAGGATACTAATACTAAGGAAAATTACGTATGAAATATAGTGTTAGTTGTTAGTTTTAATATAAACTCAGACTTACAGGTTCTTCCCATTGATATCCATTGCATCAATTCGCTTTCCGTGTGCATAATAAATCATATCAGACTGCTGATCTAACGCAATCGTCGTAACACCCTCAAGCTTATAAGCTAGTTCCATGCGCTCATTACCATCGACACGAGCCCTTATAATAGCTTGATGGCTCCCCACATCCGACCAAAAGATCAAACGCTTGATAGAATGCACAGCAATGTTGCGTGGCTTTTCTGAATCCCCGGTGTCAATTACACCAATTGATTCGCCAAGAAAGCTAAATGTTCAAAGTCACATTTTAGAATAATATTCAATAAAGATTGTTTTTTTCGATTTTATGTACCTGGTTACATTGATGCTGTTGGAGTAGGAGCACGTCCAGAAAATTAAACGACCAATAATGTCTATGGCAATGTCGAATGGTTGCCCAGTATTGACCAGTACAGTTGTTTTGGTACCATTTGCTAATGACCTTTTAATGCTATGACTGCGTCCTTCGATCTAACAAGATAAAAGCAACCAAAATAATTGATTTTCCTTATTATTAAGTAGATCAAGTATCCAAAACTAATATGATTACTTTGAATGTCTAGACAAACAAACTTGATCGCCCTAAGACATCCTATTGAATGAATATTTAAATACATACCCAGTATATGTGATGCGTTATTGGATCATAATCAACAGCCCTTATATTCTTGCCCGACACTGGCAATGGCACATTGGGACAATCCGTTGTATTTGGAAGCAATCGGCCAAAGCTGTTGCGCTGACTAAAGATGATGTAGTTCCGTGGCGGTATGCACGACACGCCATCCTTGGCAAGCTGGTAGTGGGTGGGGCAAGCGCAGGTCATGCCACGTTTACTGGGCTGAGCAAGGCATAAATGTTGGCAGTCGCCATTATTTAATTTACAGGGATTACCGCCCGTCTGTCTCTGTTCGTTGAAAACTAGCAATGAAGTTATGTATGTCATTCCAGAGTGCACAAGACTCCGATTTTGTCCTGTTACTTTGTGCACGCGTTCAATATCTCCAGTGTTCCAGTCACTCCAATAAATATAGTCTTGATATAAAGACACAGCATAAGGTTCATCGATGTCACTATTTACTAGTAACTGTCGGCGTTTGCCATCCCAGTCGGCGCACTCAATCTTTGCTGGTCGCGATTGCGTTGCCCAGTAAATACGTCTAGTGTTCTGATCAAAAGTCAAACCTGCGGCGTGATTAGCACCTGCTATAATTGTTTGTAGTTCATTCCCATCCATTGTGGCACGACGAATAGAATCGGATGGAGACTCCGTCCAGTACATATAGCCACGTCGTGGCTCTAGTACAAGAGATCGCGGCTCTTCCACACCTTTCCAAAGGAGTACCCGGCGACTGCTTCCATCGAGACGAGCCACTTCAATGCGCCGTGCCTCTGCATCCGACCAGTATATATTGTGTCCTAGCCAATCAACGGCAATGCCATCAGGTCCAATCAGACCAGAATCTACAATGCGCTGGACAAAGGAACCATTGAGGAAAGCACGATATATGCATTTTCCCTTTTGATCCGTCCAATAAATACGGCGCTCAGCTACAGATACGTCCAGGGAATGGGCATCGCGTACATCCTTAAAGGGAATACGCTCATCATTGTGATTGCCCTCATTGTATTCAATAGATATCCGACCAATATGCTCCTGACGAGAGAATAATAGAAAGGCGGCTGGCACTACACATGTACGTTTGTCATTTGATAGTTCATAATCGATGGCACAGCGGCAGACATAGTCCCGTGGACGATTTAGGCACAGATGGGAGCATCCACCGTTACGGTCAGCACAGGCATTTAGCCCACGCACCTCGCGAAGTCGCGTTACTTTCAACCCCATTAAATCAGGATATTGATCAACTACAACAATACGATTGTTGCCTGTGATTTTATGCGCCCGATCAATAGAGCGACGTTGCCAATCTGTCCAGTAGAGATAATCATCCAAGATGCTTAATCCAAATAGATGCTTGAGATTTTCACTAATAACCACACGTCTGTCCGATCCGTCCATATTGGCTACCTCTATTTTATCGGTTTTTCCATCGCACCAGTAAATTGTTTTATGCTCAATATCGAGAGCAATGCCATTGGGCCAACCAAGATTCTCTGATACAAGTACAACACGTTCAGAGCCATCGAGAGACGCACGCTCAACTTTGGGCTTGCGCTCGTTCCAATCACTCCAAAACATCCAGCCAAGAGACGGAGCCACAGCAATGGCGCGCGGCTCTTCTAGGTGCTCGTAGATAAGTACCTTACGAGCTGATCCATCCAAGCGACATACCTCAATGCGATCAGTCACAGTATCAGTCCAGTAAAGATTACGTGCTAACCAATCCAATGCCAAGCCATCTGGGTGTCGTACCTCAGAGGTAACAAAGTCAGTAATCCCGCTACCGTCTACATGGGATCGCCTAATAGTATAAGCCTCTACATCAGACCAGTAGATATGTTCATCTAAGGGATCATAATCAATAGCAATAGCATACTTGACTTTGCCCAAGGGCAGAGGAAAAATCGTGTAATCAGGCGAATCAAGTGAAATTTTGCTAATCTGAGTGCGTTGCACTATAAATAACATTTCTTGTGAATCATTAGCGCAGCTATTGGATGTCAACAGCTTTACACCTGTGGGACAGGCGCATCTATAGCCTTGCGTATTGGTGGAAAGTAAGCACAAATGAGAGCAGTTGCCATTATTCTGAGCGCATGGATTATTTTCAAACGGTTGCAGCGACGGCGACCAAGCACGCACGGAGTTGGGAGCCTTTGTCGTATCAATAAGCTCCTTTAGCTCCTTAGTTTGTAAATCTAATGTATTTAGAGAGTCGCGTAACCAGTCTGTCCAATATAAGCGATTTTCAAAGTATGTTAAACTAAATGGATACTTCAGATTGTTAACTATAGTGCGTCGATTACTTCCATCAAGCTTCATGACATCTATGAAACGATACTTGCCGTCCGTCCAGTAAATCAGTTCACTTTGTAAATCAACAGCTAAGCCGTTTGGCCAAAACACATTTTCTTTTACTAGAGTCATACGTGTCAAAGGGTCTCCATCCATTCCTGCACGCTCAATCTTGGGATACTCCCCCCAGTCTGTCCATATTAGTAACCGCTTGGCGGGTACTACGGCTATAGCACGTGGCTGATCCAGATCCGTCCAGAAAAGAACCTTTTGGTAACAACCATCCATTGTTGCAACTTCAATGCGATTTTTTTCGCCATCCGTCCAGTAGATTTTATCCGTATACCAGTCGATGGCTAGACCCTCCGGTTTATCAAGTCCCGTTGATATCACAGTTTGTTTGGCAGCCTTGGCCAAGGGCTGGGTGGAATTTGTGGAAGCACATTCTATAATTTCACGGCCGCAGTCCGTCCAACATACCAAATTTTTGGCATAGTAAAAATCTATGGCCATCGCATCAGCCAAATCTTTAACAATCACATCGACTTGCGGACCACCTGTTGGCTTCGTTATGTTAGCCACTTGAATGTCGTGCCGAGTAGTGAATAAAAGCGTTGCTGGTGTGTTGATGAACTGTTGAGCAATGGAAGATGTTGACACCATCGAGGAAGAAACTGATGGCCCGTGCACTAAAAATAAAAATAGTTTAAGATCGTTTGATATCCTCTTTCACGGTGAGTTTGTAAAAACATAAATAAGCGGCACTAGCTAATACCACTTACCATATAACACATAGATGAGACGTGTAAAATACACTTTTTCAACAAATAAAAATTGTGCATTAAACCCCACTCAACTTCATAGTTGCTCGTGTGTCTTACTCTTAGACTCGATCAACAAAAATTTGGGACCTCAACATTCACTCTCCGCTCTTTTTGTTCATCAAGAGGTCCCATTTCTTCCCTTAAAAAATAAAAGTATACCAAAACAAGTAAGAAAACTCTAGTCGGTGGTGACCGACTAGGAGATCCCCTGAACCCCGTCCGATCTGCGTTTTTAAATTATTTTATTTTTTTAAATTTATTTATAAGCGTTGAATCCTTACAATGCAAATATAGTAACTTAACAACACATTTAGAAAATAATAAGGAACCTAACCTACTGATATACACAGGAGGACATATATACGTTTTTAAGTATACTCAGTTATGTATTTATTAACGCTAAAAAATTGAAGCTTGTAAAATTAAGTATTGAAAAAAAAATTTAACAAAAATTGTATAAAATATAATTTGATCTAAATACAAAGTTTGGAGACTCTAGCTCAAAAGACGTACGAGATATAATTTTATAGCTTGATTTCGATAAGGGTTTTAATCGATATCAATAAAATGGGAAAAGTTATCGAATTTTTAAGACAAACTCGATATGCGCAAGCTATACAGGGACCTACAAAAAAATTTCAAAATTTCTCTAGTTCTGAGATCGACGTGTTCATACATAGGGACATACGGACAGACGGATAGGGCTAAATCGACTCAGCTCGTCTCCCTGATCAAGAATATATATACTTTATGAGGTCTTCCTCGCCCCCTTCTGCCTGTTACATACATTTAACAAAACCTGATTTCCCATTTTCAATGGGTTCAGGGTATAACATGTAAGAACGTTGCACTCGGACGTTACCGACTGCAGAATACTCATTCACGGCCCATTTTCCGATTTGCCCCGCCCCCAATTGGAATATATATATATAATTTTTGGCAAATCAAAAGAGGAGGTCAACAGTAATTTAGTCGTTAAATGATTAGTTCTAGCTCTAAAATTGTAGATATATTCGCCATATTTTATTGTTCTCGAGTTGTCAACGCGAGCTTACGTTTCAAATTTCAAACTAACAGGGTTTCTGACATACCGGAAAATGCATTTTCCGATTTGCCACGCCACTTGACACTTTTTAATTCAAGGGATTACATGAGTATAAGACAGACGGACATTTTCAAAACCAATATACTAATTCACTTCGTGAATGAGTATAATCATAAAGCGTTTACCATGCTCATGCTAAATTTTAACATTTTCATTATTACAATATTTATGGGAAGGGTAAAAACGCACTCATGCGTATCAAAAATACTTTTTTCAGGACGAGCATGCGCATACATTTACATGCGCCTGTATGCGAAACTCTTACATCTGCCTAATGCACAAATTAAATGTTGAAACAGTTTCTTTTAGATATCCTACTCATGTGGAGTATGGATAGTGATAATACTTAAAATAATAAAACAAGTAATAAAGCTCTAGTCAGGAATGCCCGCCTAGGAGATACCCTGAACCTTAACCGATCTTCGTTCATACCCCATATATATACATAGATACACAAAACACATGCACTTACACTTATACACGCACATAGATAAGAATGTATTCATGCACATTTATAGAAAAATGCGCACGCTTGACGTGCCACGTCCATTGAAAATGAGAAATCAGGGTATAATGTTTTTGTGAAAATGTATGTAACACGCAGAACGAGGCGTGGCAAACCCCGTAAATTATATATATTCTTAATCAGTTTGACACCCTAAGTCAATATAGACACGTCTGTCTGTCTGTCCGTCCGTCCGTCCATCCGTCCATCCGTGTGAACGCAGCGAACTCGTAAGCCACAAAAACTAGAGATATATAATTGGAAATGTATACTCGTGTATACCCTACGCAGTACGAGTTTATCATTTTTTTCGAAAATTCATTCCATTTCCTTAATTTCGATGAAAATCGATAATTTTGCTTCGTTTTTTAAGCGTAACTTGAATACCGTTATAGCTATAGATTTCAGATTTATTGTGTATATCCGTGTAACAAACATTTTGTAAGTTTTGGATTTTGGATACCACGCCCCCTTCCAACCAAATTTAAACAAACAGGTATCCAAAAATAAAAATTAGATCAAATATACATGAATCAAAGTGCAAAATTTAGAGGCTCCAGCTCCAATGAAGTAAGATATAATTTAATAAATTAACTGCTTTAAGTTTTTTAATAGATTAAATTGGAACGCGAATAGTTATTAATTATTTAAAACTTGATCTGTGTGTGCTGTATGGGGACCAACAAACTTACAAGTCTCTAGCTCTTATAGGCTCTGAGATCGAAGCTTTTTTTCATACGGACAGGGATAGATCGACTAAGCTCGTCGCCCTGATGAAAAATATACATATATACTTTATACATATTATACATTTTCCCTGCTTTCCTTTTTTCAATGGGTTCAATGTATATATGTATAAATAATATTACTGCAAAATATATCAATCAATAATGAAAATATGAATGAACACTGTATGTTCCATTTTACATTCAATTAAGAATTCAATTATTAAAACACATTTTTTTTTGCACATAAATATCTACAAGGAATTAAATAATCAAGTAAGAAAACTCTAGTCTGGGGTGCCCGACTAGGAAATCTCCTGAAGCCCGTTTGATCTGCGTTTTTAAATATATTCCGTATCTATCACAAACTTATACAAAATTTAATTAAATTGAAAATCTTGCACAATCAAATAGTGATTGATAATTTAATAAAAGGAAAAAATAAAAAATAAAGAAAATCCGACATCACCGCACCTGGAATTGAACCAACATCTACTGATCAAAGCGCATCACCTCTACCGATACCGCCATTATGTGCGTGGGTATACACGGCCCTGCTTCTAATATCAACACCACCACTTCACTTCTTGGGCAATTAGTAGCAAATACGAAACTAAAGGCAGCTTAGAATTATAACAAAATTCAAGCAGTGTCAGTTGCAAGTGTTGTGATTCTTAGAACAGATAAGAATGGTCGCGTTTGAATGTATCAATGTATATGTGCACATGCACACGGACAAACGGACAGACAGACATGGATATATCGACTCAGTTCGTCGTCCTGATTAAGAATATATATACTTTATGGGGTCGGCCACGCCTCCTTCTGCCTGTTACATACATTCCACATTTTAACAAAACTATTATACCCTGATAAAAATGTCTGCAACAAATTCTATTTTACTTTAAATATTAAATCACCGGCTTCCATAATTATACTAATTGTATATTTGTTTTGTGCAATGTCCGCCTGTCCGTATGAACGCAAACCATTTAGCAGCTGTTGAAGGTAGAGAATTGAAATTTGGAACATATACTCGTGTATACCCTCGAATTACAAAGTGTTAAGATTTTCCGGTACACCCGGAAAATCATTTTCCGGTATGTCAGAAACTCTGTTAGTTGAAGTGCTAGAGAGTTGAAATTTGGAACGTATACTCGCATTGACCACCCAAGATTAAAAAGATATGGCGATATATCTACGCTCATTGGCGGCGTGGCAAATCGAATAAAATCGTATCTTATACAGTTTTACAGCTAGAATGTCCAAATTTGGCACGTAAGTTACTTTTGAAATTCTAAAAAGATCGAAGAAATTTGATATCCACGCCCACTGGGAGCGTGGCAAATCGGATTTAACTATATAGTGATTTATACATATTTTTATATATCTTGAGCACTATTTTTGCTAGAGACTTGAAATTTAGAATACTTATATAGTCGGGTTGACAACCCAAGACCAAAAATATATGGCAGACATACCTACGCCCATAGGGGCTACAGACTTGAAATATGTAATACAGTCGAGTCTCCATAATTCGAAATGGCAAGGGGATCAGGTTTTTTACGAATTAGACGGAAATTCAAATTATCGAGACTCGACTGTAACGAATTTTTTTCAAGGGGATAGATTTTGTTTCGATTTATCGCGATTATCGATTTAGCGGGGTACAAATTATCGAGACTCGACTGTATATACACTCGGGTAGGCGAATATATCTACGCCCATAGAGGCCGTGGCAAACTGAGTATTTTCTACAATTTTAGAGCTAACCCCCAAATTTAACGACTAAATTACAACTGACCTCCTTTATTGATTTGCAAAAAATTATATATATGTACCAATTGGGACCAAAATGGAGCTGGTAGCGTTTGAACTGTGAATAAGTATTCTACAGTCGGTAATGCCCGACTGCAATGTTCTTACTTGTTTTGTATAATGATCATACTCTCAGCGCACTGAAAATTATAATTAGGGGAAAATGTTAATTAGGAATTAAAATGTATGTAACAGACATAAAGTGCCTAGTGGAATATATAAAGTGTATGTAGGTTCTGGATCAAGATCAAAAGCTGAGTCAACCTAAGCCTGTCCGGCTGTCTTGTTTTTTTATGATGACTATAAATTTTATTTGATTCATTTGTTGATTTGGTAGTATGAGTGGAGTTATATTAAAAAAAAATGTTTCGACTGAGTTGGTTAAAAGTTTTAACTTCATAATAAACCACATAAGTAGTAGCTGCCGGAGCTGCAATAACTACATGCACTTAAATGCAAAATGTAAAATGCTAAATGAGTGCAAGTACTCTTTTCTAGAACGCAAAAAGTCGAGGCAGAACTGTATAACTTTAAGTGAGCATTTTGGCATGCTGGTTCATAAATTCAACCCAAGCCCATTCCAATTTCTACGACCACTCCTTGCAACTATAGTCGCGCAGAGTGGGAGGATTATGCTATGAGCAACGTTAGTTGAGAGCACCTGTACAGGTGGTTGTCTCTGGCAGTTGCAGCTATTTAAATGTGTTAAGGGTTTGGTTAGCTAAATACACAACCAAACGGCAGTAGGAAGGATAGTGTGTGCAAAGAAGATAGCCATGACTGCCGGCAAACCAAACGGTAGACAGCCATTGCACACTGGTCCGAATGCCAAACATTTTGGCTGAAATTAGAAAAATGTGGATACAGACCTGAAACTTGGTACAGTTTATAGTCATAAAATATATACATATATAAAGACTGAGAAAAGTATTAGGTCGATCGAACCACGCCGTCTTCACCGCCCTATATAAGTCAATGTTCTTGAAAACAAAATTTATTCATCAGTTTATATACGTTTTAATTTTTTAATAAAGGCAATAGCTTTTATATATTTTAATTATTAATCAATTAATAATTTTCCACACCTAAATGGAAAGAATAGTCGACGACACATTCAAATGTGCCCAAATTTACATTTGGGTATTAAAAGGTCAATAAACTCTACTTCATTTTACAGATATGATGAATTTAATGGTCTACAAAAATGTTAGATAGACGACTATTTTGTCTTGTACGCGAACGTTTTATAAAATTTCACCCGAGCCTCCGACTATTTGATTTAAAAAGTTATGTTATGTTGTAACAAACATATAAGACTTGATGATAGATAACACATCCTTAACATTTCACTTTTGCAGCAATCAATTTATTGTAGCTCAGGTGAATATTGCAATTTCGGCTTTTACTATGTTGTCGAATATATTAGATTTTTTGTCAAGTTGTTTTCCATTAAAAAATCTAAGGCATTTTCTGGAGTAAAAGGTTCAGATACAGCGTTCTGTTTTCCTTCTTCCACATTTTTTAAATTCGCTTTCTTTGCAGACATTGCTACTGCATGGAAAAGACGGTTTGTATTATTACTTTGATCTGTGCACTTTCTTCATCATTGCATTATCGAGGACGTCATTTATTTACAAGTGACTCTTCAGCAAAATCACATTGCTGAAATTGTATTTGCCATCGAGATGTAAGTCAAATATGATGATGATTTTGAAACCTTGAAGCCATTCGATTGCATTTATTTAAACAAACATTAACATAGCCAACAAAGGTTTCAATTTTTATACTCATTCACGAAAGTGAAATTTTTGGTTTTGTCTAATGGTCTAAAGGTCTTGTTGTCCGTCCGCCTGTCCGTAACGCAACGCAAACCACTTCGCCACTATTGAAGCTAGAAACTTCAAATTTTGAACATATACTCGTGTATACATACCCTTAAATTATAAAGTGTTAAGATTTTTCCGATACGCCCACCAGGGGCGTGGCAAATTAGAAAATGTATTTTCCGGTATGTCAGAAACCCTGTTAGTTGAAGTGCTAGAGAGTTGAAATTTTTAACGTATACTCGCGTTGACAACAAGATCAAAAGCATATGGTGGATATATCTACGCTCATTGGGGGCGTAACAAATCGGGTAAAACTGTATCTTTTACAATTTTAGAGCTAGAATTTGGCACGTGAGTTACTGTTAAGATCCTATAAAGATTAATGGAAAAAAATTATATATCCACGCCCAAAGGAGGCGTGGCAAATCAGATATTTTCTACAGTTTTAAAGCTAGAAACTCAAAATTTAACGACAAAATTACTGTTAACCTCCTCTATTGATCTGCCATATATATATATATATATATATATACATATATATATATATTTGGCGATCATTAGCAAGCTAAAACTGCATGGACATGTATAAACCAAGTCGATTTTTAGAAAAATTAGCAAAAATTATTAATACCATGTATTATATATGTATGTATTTATATATTGCCGATATATTAACACTGAGCTTATAGTTAGGTCATTCCAACATACTTTTAATCCACAGAGCACAACAAGTTTGATGTTACAAATACTAACAAGTAAGAGTGCTTTAGTCGAGACTGCTCGACTAAGAGATACCCTGAACCCTGCGAAGATGCGATATTGAAATCACTTTACGCTTCTTTTATACATACATATATACAAACAACACATACACTCACACACACACATGCACACGCACGCACAAGCACTTTCTCTGCTACTGCGCAGTTTACGCAGCGACTGCGCGCGGGCAGCGCTTGGGCTGCAGTATGGGCAATATTATGAAAATTATTTGTTGAATTAGTTTTCTTCTAGATGGACTTTCGTAACCAAAATTTTACAGCGTAATAATGCCATTTATACGTGTGTATTTGCCAAAGCACAAGTCTCTAGTATTTGAAATACGTTTTTTTCAAGGGGGGAAGGGGGCGTGGTATCCAAAATCCAAAAATTGCAAAATGTTTGTACCCATTACACGGATATACACAGTAAATTTGAAATCTATAGCTCTAACGATATTCAAAAACGAAGAAAAATTATCTATTTTTATCGATAATAAGGAAATGGGATGAGTTATCGAAAAAAAAATGATAAAGTCGTACTGCGTAGGATATACACGAGTATACATTTAAAATTTCAGATCTCTAGCTTTTGTGGTTTGCGAGATCGCTGCGTTCACACGGACGGACGGACGGACGGACGGACAGACGGACATGGCTATATCGACTCAGTTTGTCGAGCTGATCAAGAATATATATACTTTATGTGGTCAGCCACGTCTCCTTCTGCCTGTTACATACATTTTCAAAAAAACATTATACCCTGATTTCCCATTTTCAATTGGTTCAGGGTATAAAAACATAACCTTATCAAACTTTTAGATCGTATTATGACATTCATATTTACATATGTATGTATTTGCCAAAGAATAAGTCTCTAGTATTTGAAATACATGGCTATATCGAGTTAGCTCGTCGCCCTGATCAATAATACATATATATATGTATATTGAGTCGTTCACTAAGTAATTTTGTTTCATGACAACAACTGATCTTATTGAATTTTTTCGAACAGGTGATATAGTAAGGCTTGTTTGTACAAATTTTTGTTAATTCTTTTGGCATGGTGCCCTATCGAAGATGGAAGATAGAAAACAGGATTTTTGGCATATTTTATTGTTTTACTATCGAAAGGGTTAAAATGTAGTTCAAGTAAGGCGAAAATTATTTGATGTGTACGGAGAAAATGTGTTGACCGAATGCCAATGCCACAATTGGTTTGCAAAATTTCATTCCGGCAATTTCGATCTTGAGGATGCACCACGTTGTGGAAGGCCTTTTGCAAATCGTCGAATAACAACTCGAGAGATTGCTGAACCCATTTTCAATGCGTTCAGGGTATAAAAATGAATTCCTGCCAAAAATTTTTGACACTTGGACCACTGTGCATTTTTGACTATGCGCTGTTGTTTTCATAATGTGATGAACAAATTGAAAGCCGAAATGCTGGTACCTTATATTTTGAAACTCGACTGGCAATAAACACATTTAAAAACATTTAAATATCAAGTCGATAAAAAAAAGTACTTTACGAGTTCAGCAAACAAGAATTGTACTTCAACTACTTGTAGGGGTTACCCTGAACCTTGCACAGACCGACCTGCTGTCAATCATTTACACGATGGAATAGCAGGTAGTCTAGGAGCACCTGCAAGTTTGCTCAAAGTTTTGTTGTCATTTGTTTTATTGTAGGCTGTAATTCGGATCACTGTAGACTGGAATCACACTTAACAAAATAATATACATAGAAAGTACATACGTTCGAAATGTTTGTTATAAGGAATTTATATTGTGAATATTCTATCATCATAGCCATGATTGATATATACATATGTACATAATCAAATTATTCCATTTAAAAAAAATTTTGAAATTCACAGGCCTAAAAGTTTTATCGAAAAAAAAAAGAAAAGGTTTATTTTGTATATATGTACATACATATATACATATGAAAAATACATATGCATATGAGATATGTGTTATGCTCTAAAGGGACCAACTTCAAACAGTTTGTATAAAATGCAGACTGGACTAAAACAGTCATTTTTAACGATGTGCTTGTTCATACCTTGACGATGTCGTCGCCGCTACAGCAGAGCCTAGCGGCAACCAAAACACAAACATTTAAGGTAGTCGCTATAAAGACAACGTGAACCAGTGTACGAGGAACAAGCCCAGTAAGTATCTCAGCGGAGCATTCGCGCACGAATACAGATTTACATACATATATGCATACATATGTACATATATTGCAACTTGTTAGCAATGAAGACATGGGTAAAGCAGAACCTTTCTGAAGGCTTGTTCTTCTTTTCGTGTATGTTGCGCTACATTCATTGGTTGACCTGCGGCAATGGCTGTATGTAGAGACCATCAGCATAAAAATACGTGGTTATGTGAGGCGTTTAAGGTTAGCTCCGTTTCTACAGGCGGTCACTAAGCACTTGTTTCCTTTGAAATACTTGTATAAAAACTAATAAATTATTATAAATTAAATTAATACATCATAGGAATAACATGAACAAACATTTAAATATTAAATGTTTCGAATATGTATATGAATATTTTACTTTTGTGTCCATATACTTTAAATAAAGGCGTCATATCTGATAGTCAGAAATTTGTTATTGCTCTAGTATAGAATGCATTGTATAAAAATATATGTCAGGTTTGCATGATTTTAGTTAAACTAAATGATGTGCGGGGAATAAAGTTCACAAACAGATCTGGCTCGAATCGTAAGTCGAGCCACCGGCCATTTTTAGGTGGCACTATTCGCAGAGACTACACAAGCATCCATTGATCTCACGATCATCAATATTGGAAATATTGCAAGCAATATTATAGTTATAATATATACATTTAATCGTATTTGAACTTAAATTAATTACAATATAAATGAAGGATTGAAAGATGATAATCTGATAATGCATTTACTAAAAATCTATATCTACGCATGATATCATGTGATATGCCCTATACTTTTATATATTACCATTTTTGTACTGAAAACTTTTAGAGATGCAGCAGCAAATGATGAACATGTTAATCACGTAATTAAACTGGGAAATTCTGCTGAAATTTTTCACGCATTTTTTTTGTGTTATTTTGCACAGTTGTTTAAACTTAATATTAGTATCATCACTTCTGTATGGACGACGAGTCATTTTACACGTACCGACCCTAGAACTCGAAAAATCATTTGAAATCAAAATCGGAGGACAACCGCTAGTCGACCGAACGTCACTGAAAATTGAAATTTTCCTAAGCCCAAGTATATTGCATTTTTATCACACAGATAACTACAACTCCAATTGTTAATGCAGATATTGGTTTGTTGTTTGGGCAGAGAGCGCTTCGTCACGGCCTTGTCTCATTTCCGTTCTTGTTTTTGTTTTTGCAGGCAATGCGCCATTGCTATGGTAGAATGTTGTGGGTCAGGTTTTATTTGTTTTTAGTTTTAATTTTTTGACAGTTTTAAGCTTGCAACAAGCCGGTAACTGTATGACACAAATAATTTAAGCAATGACACTAGCTTGATAGGCAAAATGTTTCACGAGTCTCTATAGCAGGTCATAATGTGCTTCGTGGGGCCATACGTTAGATATATGGTATGTAGGCTTAAATTACACCTGGTTGGAACTTATTTTTGTACACTCGGAGCAACACACACAACTAAAAAGGCGACGTCCACATTATTTTAAAAAAACTGCGAGAGCTAACAGCAACATTTATTTGTAACTAAAAAGACACAGAACTCGGAGCGGAAGCCATTTTGTTGTAAATTATTTGAATAGCTCGAATTTGTTAAACCTTGTGATGCTTCTATGCCACGCTCGATACTACTCGATACTACATGTAAGCAGCCCTATAACAGTTCAGCAATTCAGCTATCGTAACAGCAAAAATAACTTTAGCATTGTATAATCTGTTATTAACAGAATATGATGAATTTCGGACAAACATTTGTTTTAAATTTTCTTTTGAAATTTAATGTAATTATTTAGTTTATTCAGGTTTTTTTATGGAATAATCCCAGTTTTATTTCCTCTATTTAAATATTTTTGAAGATAAAATTGAATTACAGCTCCCATTGAGTTTTTTTTTTAGAAAAATTGCAAATATAAGAATTGAGTAAATCATCATTCTGACTATCGATAATGTATATAGCAATCGTGCTTGTGAATTTTTATTTAATATTATTATTTACATATGCAATTTTTATAGTAGAATAAATTTCATCTATTTGAATAAATAATTATATACCCGTATGTACATATAAATATTTTGAATTTTCGCATTTATTTTTAAGAAATTAGAAACTAAATCTTATCGTGGCGGAAATAAAATTCCAAAACAACCCACATGGATTCAGCTAATTATATTATATTAATTTTTTTTAAAATTAAAAATGAAAAAATACAAGTAGTTTTTCTACCTTGCAATAATATAACTGAATTTATAAGTATTTTTTGCTGCTTTTTGATGTGCTGTATGGCAACGAACAATATTAAAATACCAATACTTTTTGGCAACCCAAACAATTAGCAGTAAATAAA
Source organism: Drosophila leonis (assembly GCA_035045365.1). NCBI lineage: Eukaryota > Metazoa > Arthropoda > Insecta > Diptera > Drosophilidae > Drosophila > Drosophila leonis. Next base: position 652,122 of record JAWNPC010000835.1, read on the forward strand.
ATAAATCAATTTATAATTTTATTCACAAACTATGTTTAATGCAGGCGTTAGGCATGATTGTCCATAAACTGTAATTCAGACCACAATAACAACGCATTCGATGGCAAAGGACGTGGCTGTGGGGAGAGCAGCATTACAGATTGTCGCTCCATGTCCACCTCCGTTCTTTAACAAAAGAGACAACATTTACATGTATCGAAAACTTTGAAAAAAATAAATAATATAAATTAACTTACACGCAACAGAATCCTGCAATATTAGTGCCAATGACATTTTCATCCGTAGACTCTGCAAAACTAAGCGTCAGAATGTGATGTAGTAGAGATGGCGTTGGTGTGACTGCTACAACTTTTTTTTTGTTATCTTCCGCCTTCATACCAATCGGCATACAGGAATCTGGCAATGGTGGAGCACCAATTTTGTATAACCGTAGATCTTGAAATTTGACTTCAAACGAAAATGGATAAAAAGGTGTACGCATATTGCCATAAAAATATTCCTTTATACGCTGCTCGCGTGATTCATGACGTAATTCTTTAGTACGCTCTACCACTCCGCCACTTTTTGGCAAGAGGACAACATGAACGTTGGACGGTACATCGCGCAACAGATCATTGTACAAACGCTCCTGGTCCAATACAAAAATAGCACGAGCGCGATAAGCTCGGGCTGCATGCAGCAAATGCTTATATCCGTAGCCCTTAACCCAACCACAGGTATTGACAATGATGCCTGAGCTTTTGGCTAGAAAAGAAAATGATTTTAGGCTTAAAGTTATTGAAGTAATATTTGAATAACATACTTCGTTTATTGGCGTCTAATGATTGCAGTGTTACCTCCGCCATTTTTGATACTACAGCATTATAAAGCACACTGTTACCACTAGGCGATTTGTGACCAAAATGGTAAACTAAAGGCGCTGTTTTTGCAAAACCTTCTTCAACACTGGCTGGTCGTTCAATGAGGATAGTGGCTATATTGCCTGGTATGGAAATAGCACCTTGGCCCACATCCAGATCGGCATAAAGCGGTCGTCTGCCTACGCGTACCGCATAGTTCAACAGAATGCGACACAGTGTGCTCTTTCCCACGTCCATGGGCCCTACAATTAGAATAACTGGGCCTCGTTTATCATGTTCTTCGGCATCGATTCGAAACTGCTCCAATGCTGCGTGACAGTTTATATATTGCACCATTGGTGTCTCTTTAGATATATAACAGACATCCATTTTGCCTGATACTTGCAGCACGCAGCCTTGGTAGGTAAATACAGCCACTTTGGCTCCAATCCCGAACTCATATTTCTTTTTCTTTACCAGTTCGGTGCCAAAAAGTTCTGCAAACCCAGAGATGAGCTGAAACATGATTAACAAATTTATTATACTCCCAGATACAATAATTTAATCTCATACAGTCACGAAAACTTTTGCATCTTTTTGCTCGATTTCGAATCGAAGCTCAGAGTCCGCGTCCAATATATATTCCCTGCCATGAGTATTATCTTCTGACATCTCTATTTTTAAGTTTGATAATAAATTAAAATCGCGAGTGAGACCGTCTGGTAAAATACTGAAAAATTAAAAGCAGAGAAAAATCCTAAAAATACCACTAAATACCACTACTACATTTAAATGTAACAGTATTATTTCAAATTAATGACGTGCAGTGCTGTATAATTAATGAGTTTTTGTATTGCATCCCTTACACAACGATACTTAGCAAAAAGGCGGGAAGTTAGTTTGGTTTCTTACAGCATTCCAGATTTAAAGTTAAACTAATTGGTAATGTGATATAATCATGGGACGCCGAGCTGCAAAAAAACCAACTAAAACCAAAGAAAAAACGAGCCATTCAGATAATGCTATTGCTTCAGATGAGGAAAATGCATTTCAAACGCCGGAGCATGAGAACGAAACCGACTATGGATTAGAATTTACTACTAGTCACTTAGCAAAATTCAACGCATCTCCTCGTCGATGCTCAACGCTGCGCAAGAACACTTCAGGGAACCGTGTTCGAAACACGACAATAGATGACAGCACCGATGAAGAAAACTCGCCACCGGGAGCAGCCACTCCAACTCGATCCAACCCTGGTAACCGGACCCAACAAGCATTAGCATCCAACAAACATAAACAAAAGCAGCAGTCAGCAACCTCAAAAGCGTCGAAACGCAAAAAAAATATTCCAGAGCATCGTTTAAAAAAACTACATCGTGAAATTGAATATTTACAAAAGCATCAGGGCTTCATGATACCACGGTTATCATTTTCACGTCTGTTACGCGAAATTATGATGCAGCATTCAAAAACGCCATTTCAGATAACAGCGGGCGCCCTGGAGGCTGTACAGACCGCAACAGAGATGTATATAACGCAACGCTTCCAAGATGCTTACCTGCTGACCCAATATCGCAGTCGTGTTACATTAGAGGTGCGCGACATGGCATTGGTCGCATATTTCTGCAAAACATATGGTAATCTCTGAAAAAACTTCTAAAACTCTATGTACATACATACGTAAACAGAGTTACTTGTTTTATTCCCAAATGTCTATCGATAAGTCAATTGTATGCATTTTTAAACTCAATCAGCAGTAAACAAATAAAAAATAGATATAGAGCACAATCATTTCAATGACTATAATACGGGTACATATACTTGTATGTGTGATTTTAGATTAAAGCTTTGTATGAAAGAATGTGTGTACATACTGTTTTAACAGCTCGCTACTAGAATATATAGAATTCCACCTAACCCAATTACATACATACAAATGTACATATGTATTAAAAGTAATATAATTGATTTTTAAAGTTTTTATTTTGACAATTTTCGCTTGGATTATATATTTAAACAAAAAATAACAGTGTGAATTCAAGATTTATTTCTATATTTTAATACAAAATGAATTTTCAAAAATCAAAACCGAATGCTTTTTATGTTGAGTGACCACTTAGAATGTTTATAGCCAATGTACAGCTTACTACGCAAGTTATAATATACTTCAGTACTAACATCTTAACATATATAGTACATACATCATATGATTGTATATTCCCTCAGTGAGTATGAAATAAAGCATAAATATGCCTACATCAATTTAAATAATAATATTCAAATATTATAACATATAAAAATGATTCAGAATCAGATGCTCGCTCAATTAAAACAAAGAAAATCATTATTATTAAATAAAGGAACCCGAAGGAAAATTGAATTTTTCTGTCTCTCTTTGACTTAACCGTTAATTGAGCTTTAAGCACGCCAAAAATGTGAGTTTTGGCATTTGATTTATATTTATTTATTTACTTTTTTGCACTAAATAATATCTAGCACACTATAAAAAACTGCAGGCTACAGTATTGTAGTTTTTACAATTTACACAACTATATAAAATATATTTATACAAACGTAATGTTATATATATATATATATATATATATATATATATATATATATATATATATATATATATATATATATATATATATATATATATATATATAATTGTATATATATACATATTTATATATATATATCTAATCCGTTAAATTTGCCTCCAGTTCTTTTTTATCTTTTTGGTTACAACATTTATAAATTAATTATACTATTATTTGTTGTTTTAACATTCCGACGGTAAATTTGGTTTGGTTAAGTTTACAAATTTTAAAACTTCCGCTAACACCGAAAATATTTGAAAAATATGTATGAATTTGAATGAAACCCATGCAACACATAGCTAATGCACTTTACTTTTAGACTTTCGGTGCGATGTGCTACCATTTTTGTCAACTCCAAAATTTATCTGGCTGCCCACCGAGGTGGTGTTTAAGACCTTGGCGCTATGCGGTATTCTAAAAAGGTCGATCCGCAGATGCTGGCAAATCTCTAAACAAACCTGGGCACAGTAGCGTAGTAAGTCTTGAGTGCCCCAGGCTAGCGTAAACCAAAGCAACCAAATCTCTGGTACAATACAATTAAAGTATTGATTAAGGAACAACAGTGCTGGGCCCAGTAATGACCAGTCCAAATACTCCATCTCCGATTTCGTCATGTGGGCAATCTGCATAGCAAAAAAAAGTAACATGAGTAGATTTTAAATATAATGGTTTAAAAGGCTAATTCGTATCCTTTTTCAGTTTTGCAAACACTTACTACTAGTTTATTTGTAACCTTTGCCGCTACCATGCCAAAGGCCAGAATAAATACAGAAGCGTGCTCCGTAAATATATTATCCGGGGACTTTTGCGCAATCATGAGCGCCGGCAGGATCACTAGAGTCAATGGTATACTAGGCGACAGTACACTGGTACCCTTTATATAGTTGGGATAGGTAAATTAGTAAAAATTAGTTGTATTGAACAAAATATGTGCTGTCATTTTTGTTGAGTGGACTTGCAAATTGTTGCACATTTTGCAAATCCACAGCAAACACGTTGACTAAAAACAAAATTTTTTTTTGTCGGCTTTTATGTAACATATATGTTTCAAGTAATAGCAAAACTGTTTAGTTATGTTCTCTAGCGCTAATTAGTGGGTGTGAATAGGTGAGTAACAAGTGTGTGGGCGGGACATTTGCTGTGTAAGCCAAACCAGATACACAATAAAGCATTATTAAAGCCATCTGACTTAATCATTAATGATAACAAACAAACATATATGGGACGTGCATAAATAGAAAACACAATTACAAAAAAGTAACATAAATAAAAAGTAGATAGCTTCGGATTACCGAAGGTGATGTACCCTTACAATCAGATATAAGAAAATTAACTAAGCATAACAAATCCCTAGGTGATATGGATTTACTTTAAAAATACTTCATGATGAAGCAAAAACTGGATTTTGTATTTTGGACAGACACAGACGTACAGACAAAATATACAGATCTTTATAATTGGTTGATAGTTCTGTCTATAAGGGTATAAATGACCAAATCAAATTCTAATGGAAACTAATGACGAATACTTCTTCCTAAAGTAAGTTCATCTACTTGTCTAGCAATCAAGCCATTTAGAATGCCTTCGTGTTTTGTGCTATACGAATACATTAAATCTTACTGCAACAGATGATCCATTCTTTCCGCAGCCTTCGTTCAAAATAGATTTCGCGTAACGCAATGCTAAACTCAAGTCAATTCCACTAGCCATATAAAACGGCAGGCAGCGTGTTTCACACTCGAGATATGGCATCTGATTAAATTAATAAATTTTTAAATTCATTGTCATTATTTTTCAAAGTTTAATGAAAAAACAATAATTAGGATGGAAAATCAACAAGTTGCTTAATATCGAAATAAATATTTAGGAAAGAAAATGTAATTTTTTATGGCCTTAAATTTTAATACAATAATATTTATCTGAATAGCCAGAAAATTTTAAAATTTTAAGCGATCTATCAGGCTGATTGCAATGAAAACTAGCAATTTATCCTAGGAGTATTCTAAAACGTTTAATATTTGAAAATGGTTAATATATTATAAATAATCTTAATTTTCATATGCTATGTCTAAGCATGAAGAAATATTTAATGTGAGATGTTAAAGGTGATACATAGTATTATAGATGATTATTATTGTTGCACACAATTACTATTAATTTGATTGTTTATTTTATTATCAGCACCAGCTGCATCAAAATTCTGCACTGCTCATTAGATTTTTCAGATTTAGTAACTGCACTTCTTCACAAAGAAAAATGAGTCAGTGCCTTTTAACATTAGGTAATAACAACATTGCGAAGGTATAAAATACGGACTCGCAGACATAATATATACATATATATATATATATATATTGTTATTGTTGTTATTACCTAATGCTAAAAGGCACTGACTCATTTTTCTTTGTATATTACGTATTTTACGTCTACTATTACATCTGGTATTATTTATATTTAGCTATACCAAAAAAAAAAAAAAACACCACTTAAATAGAGCAGAGCCCATAAACTAAGGTTAGTTTTTACACAAAGGAAAATAATATAAGTAAATTGGTTTTCGGCGTTGAATAAGTACATTAAGACGGACAGACGGGCGAACAAATGAATATGGCCAAATCGACTCTGCTCATAATACTGATTGGAGGTCCAAGATAATTCCTATTCCCAGTTAGACATAAACAATTCCACAAAACGAATAACCTTTTTCAATGGGTTCAACGTATGCAAGTAAACCATTAAAAATATTTGCAATTGGATTAAGTGTTAGAGCCAAGTGTCGTGTGTTAATGTTAGAGAACTATGGATTCAATCCAATAGATGTTTTAAGTTTAAATGATTTAGTATGATTAGTAAATACAATTTTGGGTTTGAAACGTTTTTCGTTTCGTTATATGAATAGCAATGCTTACAGCAACTGATGAGCCGTTTTTGCCACTGCCGCCTTCAATAAACATTTTTTGAAAATTGATTATATTCAAGGTATAACCGAAAGTGATAAATACTAATATGGTATAATTCCACGAAACTCCCACGATAGGCATCTATTGTAGATGAAAATAAAAGTCACAGAACAATACAAATAAACAATAATAACAACATTAAACAAAACAATCCTATTAGACAATTCTCATAATTAGTTTGTAAATTAAAACCCTAACCCATCTAGCTAAGTGCATCTGGGAAGAGCTAAAAAATATCTTCGGTTGTATTTGGAAGTTAACATACATGGCTATAGATTCTGCATCAAAGTCCAAATTTTACGTTGAATATTACAATAATTGACATAGAAAATATCTAATGGCAACTCGATTTTTTAGCTCCGTAATTATGACACATCAAACTTCAGTACAAATTTGTCAATCGAACTTTAAACTAGTCATAAAATAAAATACGTAATTTTGAATTATAATATATTAACAGAAACTAAAACCAGTAGCCAATGGAGACATACATTCACATACATATAGATAAAAATATAAATAATACTTAAAGAATGCCTACGAAACAAAATACAATATAGCCCATTTTATAATAGCATCCTATATAATATTTAGGCAGTCAACAGAATTCAAGCATGCCAATAGTAACACATAATAAGTATTTCATTATGCGTTAAGTACAAGGCGAATCAGCAGAAGTAGAAGCGGCTATATATTGCAATATAGCCAGAGAACAACAGCAACCGCACAATTTTCAAATATATATACGAGTGTGTGTGTAGTAACAGTTGAATAAGTTAAGGCAAGCATTTGAAGTTATCAGGGAGAATGAAAACAAGAACCCACTCTACGCTTCCACGAATCGCCAGGAATGCAAAATTGATTTCGATTTCGATTTCGATTTTTTCAAATTATTAGCCAAAATAATTTTGTTTTGTGTTTGTGTTTGTGTTTGTGTTTGTTTTTGCGACAAGCACAGGATAACTTACAAAAATTTCTGGGGCTTTACAAAGTTATCAAGTATTACAACATATTTCAATATTTATATAATATTTTTAAATACAACAATGTGTTCAATATACCTCATTCCATTACAGCTCACAAGCCCCAGAAAATTTGTTATCAGTCACTTTTTTAAGAGTGCTTCTTTTAACATTTTTTTCTGTTATCCTTTTAAGTGTATATTCGATTGTTTATGAGTGTTTTAAACTTACAGCAACTGTGGAGCCGTTTTTGCCAACACCACCGGCGACAACGATGGAAAATACATATGCTAAGGAGATTACACCACACACAATGGTCGTTATAGCGGGACCACACCAAAGTTCAATCTTGCCAAAGCCAATCTATATATATATATATATATATATATATAGTTTTTTTTTTTTTTGGTTTCGATTGATCGTTTGTGTATGTAAAATATTTGTTGTTTTTAGAAGATTAGACAGTTTGTGTTGTTTTGTGGGAGTGGCACGCATTTGTTTATAACATAAAAGTAAAAGGTATTAAGACCATTACAATGTATTTAAAAAATGTTTTTATACTGTATGTATCTATGATTAAAAGTTAATCAAGATTTAATTTAAGGTAAATTAAAGTTGCATTTAGCTTCGTCAAATTTAGTGTACATCATTTTCAATAAAATGAATAATATTATTAAACAAAGTCTAGGAATGTTACTACTTTACGAACTCAAATAGTAAATTGTCAAGCCAGAAATAAGCTCAATTAATCAAAGCAAAGCGCATACAACTTTAAAAGAAATTTGGCAATACATCTTAAAGTATCTAATATATAAAAATAATGATATAATAATGAAAGAAAAAGAAAAAAACTCAAGGCCACCCAGTATGATAAATAACTCCCAAACTTAATTCTAACTTCACAGTTGCAATATATTTAAGACTTGCTTCGCTCTCTAATTTAATCTAATATAGATGCTATAACTCTATCAAAAAACTGCTGAAAATGTTGATTCTTAACGAAATATACATTATTTTTAAATTATTAGGTTGGCAATATTTCCAAAAATGTAATCCACCCAAAATAGCTTACCTTTGTCAGCCAAATCTCGGGCCCCAATACGGCTGAAACTAAATGTATGGCAATAATTGAAAATTGTGCCTCAGTTACATCAATGCGTCCAAATCGCATCGTCCCAGATACATAAGTTTGCCAGTGGGCACAATAGAACAATGCTATGGCACAGAAGCACTGAAAGCAACAAACATCAAATATATAGTTGTAGATATGGGTGGTTTGAGTACACTTAGAGTAAAATTCAGAGATTACCTGAAAAAAAAGCCAGTTTGGGTAGTGACCCAGTTGACAGGATATGCACGCCGAAAGTGCCACAAATATAGTTGATATGGAGTCACAGCCATGATCGAAAAGTTCACCTAACGGTGATGAGGTGTTGGTACGCCGCGCCTGCTTGCCATCTATAGAGTCTAAACTCTGATAGACAAAGAGACCAAGTGCACAGAGGAAGCATGTCCAACGTGGCGGCGGCTCGACTCCGTTTGGACTGTAGCTGAAATTTAAAGGAAAATGTTTTTATAGCCTCAATTAATAAATAAAATATCAGAAATTTTGCAACATCCGAACATTGAACCCTGAAAGCAGAATAGAATCGAGTGCTGCGCAAAATGAAGCTCGTTTGTTTTCGTGTCATTAAGTTTAAAAGTAATTCACTGCCATCATCACTTTGCTGATAAAGAAACTAGACAGTCTTTACTTTTTTTTTAGCCAAATATCATTCAACTAAAATAATAGCACGGCTGAACAACGAACAAAGAATTCGTATCGTGACAAAATTTATTTTTTGTTGGGTTTATAGCGATCTAAGCTTGTATTTTTTTTAAGTGCAAAAACTTCAACTTATTTTCGTTTAGTATTTATTTATGCCAATGGCCGAATTAAAGCCTTCAAAATTGTGTAAGACAATGATGAGTTTCAATTTCATCGAGATACCATCGATCATACAACTCAAATAATACATTTTAAGTGGCAAAACAAAGCTTTGGTATCGTATCTAACGTAGATGTGGACGAATTTATAATATATTGATAGCAAAGGGCAAATTTTAATTAGTTAAAATTTCGACATTTTTTGACAATTAATTGCACAGGATATAATTAGAATACAAAATTTCTTGTAAATCAATTGCAATTTTTAATGTTTTTCAAACATAAAGCATTGCTTTAATTTAATTATTGTTATTTAATTATTAATCTCACAAAATTTGCCATTTATATTAAATAGGTAGATAGATTTTTATTTATTTTTTTTCACAAAGTGGGAATCAATTTAAAATGCAAATCTTAATTTAATTCAATCAAAGCAGTCATCGATTGAACAACAAAGAATCGCAAATGTTGTACTTGAAAATAATTTACTCATAGGGTTAATTAAATTGATCTTCCAGAAAGTCTGACAGTATTTAAAGCAACCAGCCGAATAATAATCAGCGTAACTATGTATATCTGACCATTGATTAGTGCACCACAATTATTTTTTTTCTTTCTTATCATCTAGGCAATTTACCTAATTTAACAAACAAAATGACCGATAATTTTAATATAAATTTAAACTGTAAGATGGTAACGTTTACGATATTTGCTATCTAATCATAGTCGCCATTTTCTGGGGACCCACCTACGCAGGTTATGGCATGATCACGTCGAATTCCCATGTATTATCAAATGAGTTGTTTATAAGACAAAACAAAAACTTAAAAACACACTGAAGAATATCATATCATATTATAATTATATTTAAACTCAAGTGTTCGATTGGCGCAAGATGAACATAATACTAATAAAGAATATACATATGTACATATTTATTTATTTGTCAAGGTCGCGGAGAAATGAACCTTTTAGGAAAACAATAGGAACAAATCTAAAATTTCACCCACTCATCGAGCATGGGAAAACACGCCACCCAAAAACCACGCAATGATTTTAAAATTGAAATAAATGTAGGAACATATATATACATATATATATATATATATCTGTGTGTGTGTGTGTGTGTGTGTGTGTGTATTTCTAATCAATAAAAAGAATTTTAAAAAAACTCACCAAATTAATATCAGCGTTGTCACAATGTTGAGTATTAAACCCACGATTGTTATCAGGTTGGGTGCCAGCCAAAGTGGGGTTTGGGCGACTAACCAATTCCACCACGGCTGGAGCAAAGGATCCAAAAGACTTGCGCTGAAGCAGGAGTATTTATGTTCGCTAAGCTTGCGCAGTTGCTGGGGACTGAGAATGCGTTGTTCCTTATAGGCAAGTAGCGGCATTTTTGGATAAGCAGGTAACAAAGGTTAATCCAACTAAAACACCAACAAAAAAAAGAACTTGACTCTGTGACAAGGCGCGTAAATTATCGAATTTGTACTTTCATCTACACACACACACGCACCTTACGCCTTTCACTGGCCTTTGCAATTTTCACTCGCCTGCATACACTACATACATATACTACGTATATAAAGTGATTGTGTGTGAGTGCCGTGTAAAAAATTTTTCTTGATAAGTCACATATAACAACTCTCAAAAGCTTGGCAATGGTCTTATTTTACAAAAACACACCAGATTTATTCAGCTTTTTATATTAAGTTAAAAATTGTTTTTAAATTAATGCGTGTTCGTTTTGCCAACATATATTTCTTAATTATAATTATGTTTTACTCTCATACGCGTAACCAATCGCCTGACACGCTTTTCGTCGTCGCTACGATGCAATGTGACCGTACGTTCACACAGCAAATGTACTAAACTTTCTAAGAAAAAAGCAACAAAAGCAAAAATATCGATTTTTTTACTATAACAGAATGAAATAATTTTATGACAAGAAACAGAAAAATGTGATGACAAAGCAGATGCCTTAGAAAAATGTAAATGCAAATTATATCGATTACTATTTATCGATGTTTTAGTGATGGTGATGTCTAACCCGTGACATTTTCACCAAATTTACAGTTATTTTAAAACCATGATACACTAATATGAATACGATAGTTAGATTTTTTCTTATCATTTATGCTTTTATTGGATAAGTCAGTGTGTATTCAATTAAATTTTTTTGTTTTCAAACTCATATTATTTTTTTATTTTGATTGGTTTAAATCTAACTACTAAATAATTAATTTGTTTCCAATTTGATTTTACTCCCACAACTTACGGTTATCTACGTTCTGATTAGCAAATGCTAACGGATCTGGACTTTATATTTATCATATACGAATACCTGCATATTAATACAAAAATGTTGTGTCCTGTTAGTAGTCCCATAAATTTTGCATACATAATTATAATGATCAAATAAGTTTTGAGAAAATTTTATGAGGCAACATCGTTTTTCGTTTAATTTTCGTTTATGTTAGGAAATACATATAAAAATATTGTTTTATTTCTTTCGGTGTAATTACTGATATTGGCAACTTCATATTTATTCTTGTTATGCATATATTATTGATAAAAATGTGCGGATAATTGGTAAAATGTTATGACAACAAAAGAAGCTTACGCAAAATAAAAGTAATAATATTAAATAGTATATTTGTCAGTAGCAAAAATGTATGTAGTATTTCTTTTCAGAAGTTGCGAATGTATATCAAATGCCAGCAACTAAATTTAAAGCACAATAAAATCGTACATGATTAAATGAGAAAACAAATTTTACACAATTTTTGTAAAGGCGATTCGAAAAGCACGTACAAGGTGCAAATGAGGCAAAATTTATACTTAATATCGATTGTTTAATATATGTAAATATATTATATATTAAGGTTAATTATGATAATCATTTTAAATGTCTTCGCATTGAGACATTTAGGCAAAATTGTTGTCATAGTTTTATTTCTTAATTTTTTTTTTTTAATATGTGGTAGTTTTGTTGATTTTTTATTGGTAATTTTTTATATATTTAATTATCATAAATTTTTCACACACACGTACACAAAATAAATAGCACATTTAGAGTGGTGTTCGTGGAAAGCTACATATCATTGAACTTAAATACATATACATATATATATATATATATATATATATATATATATATATATATATATATATATATATATATATATATATATATATATATATATATATATATATATATATATATATATATATATATATATATATATATGCGTGTGTATATATATATCAAAAATTGTTACATTAATAATATATATGCGAATTTCTATTTTCGCCATACAAAAGGACTCATTTCTCAGTTTAGTGTTAGTTATTTTAATTTTGCATCAATTTAGAATACAACAGCTACAAACTGCTTGTCAATAATGTAAAAAATGCATTCGGTTTATATGCTTACGGTTTATACAATATTCATCTGCATTGCTCATGTTCATGTTTATGTTCATGTCATATAATTGAACACTACATATATTCATATGTATTACGAATTGGTATTTTTTGCTTTCGTAGTTCATAGAGTGATTTTTGTTTTATGCTTTTATATGTATGTGTGTGCGTTTGGGTGTAAATTATTATGAATGATATGGCGTTACATAAGTTGCTGGAAAAATGCCTTTTCTATTGCCAATCTCGCCATTCCACCAATTCTCATCGGAACGATCTGTAACAGTGATCACATCGCCGCGTCTGAAGTCCAATTCTCCAGATTCCTGAGGCACAAAATCGTAAAGGGCCTGCACAAGCATCTGCAAAAGTTAAGAATATTTCCGTTGAAAAAAAAAAAAAATTAACTTCAAACTAAATAACGTTTTAAATAAGGACTTTGTGTAATCAGATAAAGTCAATGGCATCTACTCTAAAAAAAAAAACAGCATACCTCTTCAGGTACCATATCGCGCAATTTTACTTCCTGTGATCGCGATACGCTCGCTGTTCGATGATATTCGACCAATTCGTTGAGGGAATTAAATTTCACAACCCAAAGGAAAAATTTACTCTGGGCGTCCCGCAGTACTTTAAAATGTTGCACTCCATCAGGACATCTGTTAAATCATTTGATATTATATTTACTATTGGGAAACTTTTTAACGTTGCATACTTGACGGATAGTGAGAAATCGCCGGGGCTTGACTCGCTGATGCGTATCAAAAACGCGCCTTCAAGTTTATTTGACAGCAACTTCTCCGCATCGGCGCGTGTTATGCGTCCATAGTACCAGCTAGAAATAAGAAATACATAAATCTCTTATAAAATTTGCAATTGATTGGATGGATTATATATTGCTTACTCGTGATTCTTCATTTCTATATAATTACTGGGAATAAGCCCTTCTTTTCCATCCAATTCGGCGCGATACCAATTCGAATCGTCCTCCATATTTAATATCTGTAAATAAATATGCTTAATTATCATTTGCGATATAGCTTCAATATCAATATAATCGAAAAAAACGAAATGTATTTAGCATTAAAATAATGGATTCTCCAATGGATGAATTTTATATAAAACTTTGGCTAAAATGATAATCATATTCAGTTTATTTATAGTCAATATATATATTTTATTTTTATTATTATTATTTATTGCGCTTTACTTCCCTTAAACATTTGTACATTCATAAGTATAAATCGTATGGAATAAAGTTGTTATTTACAGGGGTTAGCTAATTATCGCTTATTCCTATTTTTATAGTTATGGGTTTGCTTATGTGTTTTTACAATATTTTTGACATACATACATATATTCCTTTAGAGTAATTTGCTAATATTATAGTTAAATAGTTACAATAACCATTTTGCCATTTCTGACGTTTTATTTATTAAAACTTCAGAACACAAGTTATTTTTTTCGAAAGTTGTTCATTTTCGTTGTAATTTGAGTGCAATGCGCATCTTGCTGCCGAACAATTCTCTTCTAGAAAGTGTTCAGTGTGACTGGTTTTAAAATATATTTAGGGATGCACAATTTTAATTTTTTAGTTGATTTTTTCAGGTATTTAGAAAACCAGGTACATCAGCTGAGTTTTATAATGTCCCCGCCTTTTTCAATTTCCTCAGCATCAACTGACGCTTAGACAAATAAGCTAATCGCTTATTCGTTTTATCTGCAGTAGATGCAACTGATAAACAAGCAGCAGTTGTTTAATGCCTAATGTAATAATGCGTAGATGAAGTCACTGGGATTATTAATCAACGTGAACAGTTAAAAACGACTTTGCAGGCCAATAAATATAAAGTATATAAAAATCAAATTGAATACTGAGAGACTAACCTACGACAAAAACGGATAGGCCGCAAAAAAATAAAAAGAACAGCTTGGCAGCAGTCAGTAGTCAGTAGTCAGTAGCTCACATCGTCCGACAACTAAAAAACCTGATATTTCGCCTGCCAAAACAAAGAGCACCACAATTGGTTAAAGGGACCACAGATATAGCAAGCGCACATCTGAGACAAAGTTCAAGACTGAGACAATAGTGCAGTAAGGAACAAAAACCAGATTCACAGACAGAATTTGGGCCTTGAGGCCCTGTCTCCAGCTGGGCTAAATAGAAAAGTACATACGTAAATACACGCGTATATATGTATGTATATATAAATATATATTAAAATGTATATACATTTGCAGAATATCCATTTATCTGTACATTTGTTATGCTCGTTTCGGTTGGCAGTTTTATACATATCATATATACAAAAATCTTGCTATAATTATAATCGTTCACGAAGTGAAAAGAGTATATTGGTTTTGTGCAATGTCTGTCCTCCTATCCGCTCGTCAGTCCGTACGAACGCGACAATTTTGCCGCTATTGATGTTAGAGATTTGAAATCTGGAATATATACTCCCTGTATATAAACATAAATAAAATATACATATATATAAGCCTACACATAGGGGAGGTGTGGGAAATCGGAAAAAATTGAAATTTAGAGCTAGAAACTTAAAGTTCGATCTTTTATGACCTCTTCTATTGATGCACCCTAAAAAATTATTTAGGGTATTCAAAATACGCACGAGGCACATCGAAACCTTGTTTTTCCGAGAGTTTTGGAGCCTTTCCCCAAATTTGAACAATTATGTTATTGGAGACTCATAAGAATTAATACTGGGGGTGTGGCAAACACCTCTTGAGATTTACCAAGAATGAGTTAACTGTTTACGGACGAGTATTATGCAGTCGATAGCGCCCGACTGCGACATTCTTACTTTCTCTCTCTCTCTCTCTCTCTCTCTCAATATATACAAATATACAAACATATTTCAACAATAGTAGTAATGATTTTGTGAATTGTAAAACTAGAAATTGGTATAAATGACTTATAATGTGAGTCATGATATATGAATGTATAGTATTTCCCATATTTTTGTGTGTAATGTTTTAATAAATTCCTAAAGATTCTAATGCGAAGTATGATTCCGAGTAAGCTGTACGGATGGTTCAAATAATGTATATTTGATAATTGATGGTGAGCTACATACATACTGAAGAATCTTTGAAAGAAGTTTTCTTGTGTAGGATGCACTTTAGATATGCTTAGTGTTGTAAAAGAAAATCTTACCAATACACAACACTAAAAAAAAGTATTTGTGATAACTTCGAGAACGAAAACAACTCAGTCAACAAATGAGCCATGCTTACATATGCATATTCCCATGACAATGTATATCTATGTGCACATACATATGTACATACATGCGAAAGTGTATGTATAAAATACATGTACTATGTGCAAATGGAAAATGGAAAAGGACTCGACTGCTTTAATTACAGGGACCAACTGACTGGAATCTAATAAATTGTATCATACGCTGTCTGGAAATTTATGCAAATTTTATCTTATTCAGTTCAATTTATTTTTATATTTGTGTCATATCATTTCCTTACCTTTAGAATTTGAGTTTTACGGAAACTGAGTTCATCATCGGCAGTAGCAGAGAAATCGTGTTTGGCAATTGCTTCCATTTTGTATAGGTTGATTTGTATTTAAATTTTTGCTTTTCTAAGTACTATTGGTTTGGCTTTTAGTTAATTTACTTTTTTATCAGCCTTGTTGCTCGCGCACATACACATATACGCCCATACATATATGAGAATGTTGTTAGGTGCCTACTCTCTTAGCTCTGCTCTTTGCTTTGTGGAAAATTGCTGTGATTTACACGTATATTTTCACATTTACATTTGAAATCAACACAACGAAACTTATTATATAAACAATAACTCATATATTTGATTGCACGTCTCCAAATTAGTACAATATTTTAAAAGCCACAGGCAGCGAGAAAAGTGATTAAAAATACACCGACAACGATGACGGGGCCGCAGCCAGGCCAGCAACAGAGCGACAAACACAAAGTGATAGCGGCACTCACGACGAATCAACTGAGAATGACGGACATATAGGAATGCGTGTGTGAGAAAGATAGAAAGAGAGAAATTGAGCTTGCATAGCGTTGCCAGCAGCGTGTACTTTATAGATTAAATACCTTCTTAAATACAAATATTTGTCTAGATTATGTACGATAAATCACACCAATTATTAGTATCCTTAGCACTTTAGTGCGGTATTTTTCTTTCCGCAGTAAAACCAATTTCTATTCAAAGCAGAGCGTGTAATTTCTGCTGGCAATGCTGTTATTCTCAGTGCGGTTGTTGTTTATTTTTTAACCCCTCTAGACATATGTATATATGTATGTACATACATATATATATGTACACACACACTCGCACTGAAACGAGACACACTTTTGCAGTATTTGGCGAATTTTTCCTTTATTAATTTATTTTTCTTTTTTTATGTATTGTTGCCCATGATTATGTTAAGTATTTGTACTGTGGGTCAGAGCCGATGTACTTAAAACGAAATTCTTATTAAATGTATGTTTACTAAAATTAGCTTATATGAACCTCTTCGAATAAATATTTTTAGTATTTAATTAAATGGTAATACATTTTCATGCAGAAAGTACGGTCACACGCAGTCGCGTAAAATGCCTTTATAAATGGCGGTATCCATTTGTAATTGACAGAGGGTATGGAATTACTTGCTTCGGTTTGAAAATAAACGTAACAATTTTGACAAAATATATATACATAAATCCGATTAAATTGCAGTAATACTGTCAAAAAATGGAAAATCGTAAGAAATTATTTAAGGTGTGTTCTGGGGAACTAAGCCCGCACAGTCATATTGGAATCAACCGAGAACGTCAGCGCGTTGTTCGAAGCAAAAAACGCGAAGAACTTTTTAATAAAAACCGCATCATAAGTATCAGTCCAACCGTGCCGAAAATATTCCCAGAAAAGCAAACGAAATTAAATAGTCTGTCGCCGAAAGCTGCAAATAACGAGCAAAATGTAACTTCTACCAATAATAAAATGTCTAAACGTCAAGCGGATTACTTGCAACGCTTTCTCAAGTGGAAAGAGATTGGTAAGCACCAAGCTGCCCTAAAAACTGGCAATAGATACAAGGACGGACAAGCTTTGTCGCAGCCAATTGCATCAATTGAACCAGAAAAGCAGAACAATCGTCGATCGATATATGTTGTTACTAATAATATACCAGGAAGATCATGCAGTACAGCGGAAAATGAAAAATATCCAGATAAATCTAAGTTATTAACAGCTCCATTATCGTTTGAACTGCACTCTAAAAAGAAACCCTTATCCATTGCATCTGCCACTTCTAACGCTCCAAAGACAAAAACATTCGCAAATATGACAACGAAGTCTTCAATTGCACCTGCAGCTGCTGTTAAGTCAAACCACCTAGTTAATGGAGTAAAGCCTTTTGTCTTTGGAGAAAATCGTCCAAAGTTTAAAATAAAGCCTCCATCCGTGCAAATGAATCGATTGACAGGACAACATCTCTCTCGACCAATTCTCGCTGAAAACCATGCAGTCAAGACGCTGCAAGCAGCAGCTGAACCTATAAAGGAAAAGCCGCAAATACAAATTAGCCTTAAACAAAATCCACCACCGACAAAATCAACAGTACGATCCGTTAAAAGTTCAGTACATCGAAATGTTGTGGCCAAGCCCTTCGGATCACCCGTATCTCGAGGAAATTGTCGAGGTGGTCGTGCAGTCAAAACAGCCAAAACAACATTGGCACAAAGAAAAGACATTAACCCTCTATCTTCAGAGCTGTCGACACATATGAAAGCTAAAAATCCACGCAAACAAAACCAGATTAGACAAATTCTTTCTACAAAATTAGAGCAATTGCAAGAAATGTGGAATTTGCAGACACCTTCTACGCCTAATTTTAAAGTACAGGCAACATCAACTCAGAATAAGTCAAACAACAGTGGGGCTAATTTATTGGAGCCGTACGAGGACACATCCAATAAACCCACGGTGGTAGGTAGTAAAGAGCCAAATGGAACAGTTTCTGCTGCTAAGAGACAGTTGTTGCCTCCGTCGCCGAAAGTATCGGAGTCAGAGAACACTTTAGACGCCGCGAAGGGTAAGATTTTTGATAAATCCGTATCTAATGGATCAGTAATTGATAAATTGAAACTTTATACAATTTTAGATGAAATTCCACTGTTGGGACAACAAAATTTAGAAATTCGTCGCATAATGGACTCTGTGACATACTTTCGGGTCCAGCTGGATAACGAAATTAAACGCCTTCATTGCCTCTGTGATGAATGGCATTTATATAACAACCAAAATGAAAAGCGGCTTTTAGAAACTGGGGCCAAGGATATTATAGATGCTGCTATTGGGCAAACTAAGTTGCTTACTAGTAAAAAATTTATACAGTTCAAAGGTCTAATTGATCGCTGTGAAGCAGGTGCTACAGGTATTGACCAGCTTCCAAATGATGGCAGTGAGGCTTCTAAGCCCGTTTTTGTTGACGATTTGGAGGGTTGGTGGGATATGTTGCGCTTGCAAAGTCGAAATGTAGATAATCGATTCGATAATCTGCAGCGCTTGAAAGCAAATAATTGGATTGATACAGATACGGAGACATTATCGAAAACTAAATCTAAAGTAGGCCCGAAAGCTAAGCGAAAGCCCGCTGCTAAGCCGAGCAGTGACTTAAAATCTTTTATGCGTAAGGCTTTTGCAGACAAACGAAAAAAACAGGCAACTCAAGCAATTACCGAGGAAAGCAATGAGCTAAATCAAACTCCGAAACGTTGCTCACAGCATCGTCTTATTCTTGTCCGCGATCGCAAATCCTTCTCACCAGTACCTACCGTACTTCGCGTGTCTAATGGCAGTGCAAAGCGACCATCAACAGGAGTAAATTGTTTATTGAAGTCTGCTATTATGGGTGCAACGGAGCAGTTAGTTCGTGAGCACTTGACGCCAACTAGAGAACAGCCCATATCAATTTTAAAAACGCCAGGAACTCAAAAGCGTCAAAGTGCGGCCAATCGCAAGGTCGTATTCAGCGCGAAAAAAAATGTTCGTCGTTTCCAGTTCACATTTGACGAAGGAAATGTCAGTGGAAATGTCGTTGAATCTGATAAATTGGATGATTGTGAAGAGGACGTGAGTCTGGAGAGGGTCTCATTGAAAGACGGCCCGTCAGTATCTTCAGTGAATTCAAAAACTGGGGAGAATTTTGGAAATACGTCGAGAACTTATTCACTTCGTAATCGTGTAATAAAACTTAGGGCATCATCGGAATTTATGTAAAAATGAAATGACCTCATATTAGAATATGTTTTTTAGGTTTTAATGTTAATATGTAAATACTGTTAACAACAATTTCATTACTCCAATTGGGATGTGTTTTTTTTTTACTATATTAGTGATTTTGTGTCATAGTATTAT
This sequence comes from Drosophila leonis, assembly GCA_035045365.1. Classification (NCBI taxonomy): domain Eukaryota; kingdom Metazoa; phylum Arthropoda; class Insecta; order Diptera; family Drosophilidae; genus Drosophila; species Drosophila leonis. The sequence goes on from JAWNPC010000835.1 coordinate 672,248, forward strand.
CCCAGTCAAATCACAAAATAATATAACTAATTTGTTTCGGAAATCTTGCAAAATAAAATTAAATATGATGGAAAATTGTGTTTTAATAAATTTGTATTTATTTTTGTACACAATAGCGGGGGTTTGGGGTTATTTTTGACATAAATTTAGCCATCCGACAAACTTGTTCTTACATTTGATAATGCTAATGGAAATGCTTTGTCAATACAAAAGCATATTAATTTATTTGCACTTTACACTTTAAGGTCAACTTTTTGAAAGCCTTATTAAGAGACATTGAAATAGAAACAGGGCAGATCGCTTTAAACTTATAAAATAATATCGTATGTGCAATAAAGTTACATACAGAAGAGAAAAAGTTTTAAGTTTTAAGAATATAAATAGAATTCATTTCATTTTTTAGGCCACCGTCGTCTTGGGGTCGTCCGTATGAAATGTGTCGTTTTTCTCTTTCGCGAAAGTTATTATTTGATTTAAACTTTCTCCCAACTCTTCCATCACCTCACGCTCCGTATCTTCTATGGGCAAATTTTGCTTCTCATGCATAACAATACGCGAAATCATGCACATTATAGTCGCCTCTATCACATCGTCCGTTAGATAAACATTCGAGCGATTGTCCTGCAGATATGTTCCGTTTAGGTCTTTTACTTTATTCGTTTGCAATTTCACATCGGCCAAGCTATCCATAGAGTCCATGTCAACATCGGGACGATCCTCCATATTACGACATCCTAATGATTGCAAAAAAAACATATGACAATTAGGAAATATTTAATGAAATAAATTTGTATTATAAATCGGTTCTGTTTATTGAATTATACATGATAATGTGTCTTTTACATACCTACGCATTTACACATAGTGGAACAGGGTATTTTGGCTTCATAGCACTCGCAGTAATTTTTTAGACATCCAGATCGTTTGCAATTACATCCCTTATTGTGTAGACGCATGTCACCGGAATTGGGCACCGTAATTTTAGGTCTATATACAGGAAAGTAGAATTTAAAAAAGTGTTAGCATTTATATATCTATGAAACTTACTTAAATGCGCTAGGATTACGTTCCAAGCAACTGCGAATGGCTTGTTCACGCTTGACCTCATAGTCCAGATTGTTGAAGCAATCCTTGCAGGTGCAATCCTGACAAAACTCTCCATTGGCAAAACAGTCACAATATAGCTTTAAGCATTGAGATTTGCTGCAGTTACAGTGCTTTCGTCGAGAACCACCTAAGGCATCAAGTGCAGCAGCTGCTCCAGCTGCAGGTACTGGAATTGGCGGCGGCTTCAGTATGTCAAATAGAGGCTTGCCAGGTACAGCTATTTTAGTTTCTTGCGTTGCTTTCGACTTTATTATTTGTTGTTGTTGTTGTTGTGGCTTGGTTATGGTCGACTGAAGTTTCTGTAGGTGTTGCTGTCGCTGCTTGGCCTGTGCTATCTGCCTCTGCTGGTGCTGTTTCATTTGCTTAAAGCGTACTTGTTGAGTAGTAAGCCCCAGTGGGCGACGCAGCTTAGTATCGGCTAGCGTATAACCGCGTCGCATTGTCGTGTTAAAAACTGTGCGTGGCTTTCCTTCGCCTTCCTTGTTACATATCATATACTTGACGCCATTGGCATCACTTTTTGTGACTAAATTATAAACCTTTGGGGTGGTGGGGCTATAACTGTTGCCCGTCATATTGGCGCCCTGCACCGTGACGCGCTGCACTTGCGGTGCGCGTGCTCCCATTAGTTTTTGTATATGTTTCTGCGACGCTGGAGCTGTCGCCGGTGCTGGCCCTGGGGCTGATGATATGGAGGTATGTGGCATTGCTATAACATAACGTGCCTTCTTCGCCTCTGGGCTTCCAACATCGCTGACGATATCGCTCGTCCGCTGTTTTATTTGCACATTAATATCGGATAGGCGATGCTTGTGTACAGCATCCATGCTACTGCTGTTGCTGAGTGGCTTAGCGTATGCTGCATTGGATGTAGCGCCAGGCGCTCGCTGTAATACAATATTTAATAGTTGGTAATCATTTAAAGTGTTACGTTTTACAGCTTCCAATTTTCAACTACTTACCCTAGGAACCAAAGTCTGCATTGATGGTAGCGGCACTATGCTTCCGCCCGTTGTCTTCATTACAATTTTGGTAGTGTTACTAACTGAAACAGTTGAGCTGTTATTGTTGCTGGTCGTTCGTGGACGCCCGAGTGACACCTTTTGTGGACTAGTTATTGTTTCATTGCTGATAACGCTGTTGTTATTGCTAGGTAAAACGCGCACATACTGCAACCCACTTTTTCCCGGTAATTGAATCGCATGCAGGCCACTGGCTGCAGTATTCGCATTTGTTGTTGTGCTAGTGCTTGGCTTTGGCGATAATTTGATTATATTTCTGCTGGCCACGACAATTTGCTTTCCTGTAGAGCTTTGAACAAGCATTTTACCGGTTGGTATAGATGACCCAGCGGAAGTTAGAGTTCCCGATGCTATACTGCTGCTGCTGCTGCTAGTTGTTGCATTGTTGCTGCTGGGTGAATTATTGATAACAGGTCTAAGTGAGGATCCAGCCGGCAGCTGCTTTAATGGTCCCTTTATGATAACTTGTGCAGTCGACTTGTTCATTAGCTTATTGCTATTATTGCTCAAAATGGCTGTTGGTATTGCTGGCTGTGCTGAACTAACTGAGGTCCTCACGCCCAAAGTTGCTGGCTTGGCATTTAGGAGTACAGATGGAGACCCCTGATTTAATTTAATCAGCTTACCATCGGCGGTACGCACCACTTGTATCTTAGTAGCCACTGGTATAGATGCTGCATCTGCAGATGACGGACTTTTAAGCAAACCAGATGCAGATGAAGAAATTGTTGCAACAGCATTTGTTGTCGTTTGAACTGTTGGCTTAGACGTTTCCACTGTAGTCAAACCTCGGACTGCTAAAGATGAGGAGTTTGAGGCATTGCTTTTGATTGTAGACGTACCACTTAGAGTGACACCCTTCGAAAGAATGGCGTGGCGTATGTTCGAGCCGCTTGCTGCCGAGCGATCAGATGTGGTTACTACTGGTACCTTTGACGTCGTTCCCCCTGTCACAGGCACTGACTTCTGCAGATAAAGCACCTGACCATCAGCAGTTTTAATTGGTGTCACTTTTACGCCGCCAATATTTTTTGGTGACGTGGTTGGTGCGGCTATCGTTGTGCTACCGATTTTAACAGGCGCATTACCGAAAGCATTCAACGGTTTAGCCTGTAACTTGTTTAGGATCTTAATCTCCGTTGTTGATGTCGTTTTTGTTGGAGTTGTTACAACTCGAACAGGTCCTCCTAGCATATTTTTTAAAGCTGTTCCCATGGGCGCTGTTAATCGTTTGTTTTCCAATATTCGAATAATTGGCGCCTTTTTTTGTCCCGATGCATTGAGCAATTCGTTCGTTGTAGTTGATGGTTCTTTTTTTCCCACATACCCTCGCTTGTTATCTGGGTCAGTATTACAACCACCACCATTATCATCACTTTCCATGTTTTGCTCTTTGGACGCCGTTGATGGTTCTAGCAAATCGTATAGGGTAAGTCCTGGTAATGGCGTGGTATCACCCAGTTCGTCTGTGAATAATAAACATATGAAATTAACATGATAAATATTTAAATATCAATAATCAATAAAATAGTATACCCGGATGCTCTGACAAACGGAAAGCAAACATATTTACAGACAAGTGGATACTTCTTTTTCAAAATTTTTTAGAAATAACATCAGCTGCGTAGTCGTTCGATCAACACGTTGCTCAACACTAGTTGCCCTGAATTAGTGCTGTTATTTCCAATTATCGATAGTTGGCTCGTGATTACAAATTTGATTTACCTACTCAATTTTTAAACTATGGGTAACTTCATGATTCCTGTGGGTATGTTACAAACTTTTGAAGTAGCTTTTGCAATGCACATCACCATTGCAATTAATTTTTCAGTATCGATATCGATAATTATAAAGTCATATAAAAGGCTTCGAGCCAATGGCTACAATTACTTATAGCACTGTTTTATTTAAGGACTTGACATGCACGCCACCAGTTCACATGAATCTTGAGAAAAGTGACTCAAAATATATAAAATTGTAACTAAATTAAAAATAGATTTATTTGTATACGACTTTTAGAATAAGCTTTTGATGAATACAAGTTTTATTTTTTGGCAGCGACCTTTTTTTCACGAGCCTTTTTACCCTCTGTTAGCTCAGAACGCTGACTTTCTGTAAGGGCCTGCATCACATTAGTAACAACGCCCGTGCCCAAGGTTAAATTTCCATCACGAAGCGTAAAACGTTGACCCTGTTCTAAGACCATTGGACGTATCAAACGCAATATAAGTTTTGTGTCCTCGCCAGGCATAACCATCTCCTTGTCCGGTATCTGCACTTGGACGGCACAGTCCCAAGTACGAGAAAACATCTGAAGCTGAATGAACGACATAAATGGTTTGGTCCGACCACCTTCCTCCTTGGACAGTATATACACCTGCGCCTCCAACTGATCTAGAGCTTTGACGCTACCGGGTTTGCACATGACCATTCCGCGTTTAATATCATCACGTTTTACGCCTCGCACTAAGGCACCCAGTTGATCGCCAGCTTGTGCCTCTTCAAGAATCTGATGGAACATCTCTACTCCTGTGACCGTGGACTTTAGAACCTTGTTGTAGCCCACAAACTCACATTCCATTCCCTTCTTAACGACTCCACGCTCTAGACGGCCCGTAACGACTGTACCACGCCCAGGAATAGAATATACATTTTCCACAGGCAATAGAAATGGTTTATCCAACTCTCGCACTGGTGTGGGAATGAAATTATCTACCTCTTCAAGCAATTTTAGTATAGCCTCAGAGCCAATTTCGGGATTCTTGTCCTCAAGAGCGCACAATGCTGACCCTTTCACTACTGGAATTTTATCGCCATCGTAGCCCATTTCGGTAAGAAGTTCACGTATTTCCATTTCGACCAGATCCACCATTTCTTGGTCTGCTGCATCGACTTTGTTGATAAACACCACAATATGGTCGATGCCGATTTGCTTTGCCAGCAACATATGCTCACGTGTTTGCGGCATAGCGCCATCTGTGGCGGCTACTACTAATATAGCGCCATCCATTTGTGCGGTGCCTGTTATCATGTTCTTGATGTAATCAGCATGTCCGGGACAATCAGTATGACCGTAGTGACGCGACTCCGTCTGATACTCAACGTGAGCCACATTAATGGTAATGCCACGAGCTTTCTCCTCAGGTGCGTTGTCAATCTCATTGTATTTTTTGCTCTCCGCTAACTGCTTATCAGCTAATACTTTAGTTATAGCCGCCGTCAGGGTAGTCTTGCCGTGATCGACATGACCAATGGTGCCAACATTACAATGAGGTTTAGTACGTTCAAACACTTTTTTTTCATTAGCGTACTGCCGCACATATTGCTGCAGGTTACCTATAGTGGCAGGGATATAATTTTCACTGTGGCAACTCTTAATAAATGCTGTAGTCGTTGCCAGGCGTGGACGTGTGACACTGCGCAGAAATCTCGCAGTGCTCAAGCTACGCCGGTTCCATCGTAATACAACTCCGGTCCGGCTAACGGCAGATGCAAATGCCTGGGACATCATTTTAGTTAGAGTTTACAATTGCCTACTACAACTTAAATGGTTATTGGAAACAACTAAGATTATAAATTATAAATTACTTACAACGAGTTTGAAAAGCGATCTATTTTTTCAATTTTATTGGTATTGAGGAAAATTGCGTAAACCTCAAAATGTGCTGCTTGTCTGGGGTTGCCAGATTGGGTCATTCAATGTTGCCACTTAAATATATATATAATAACAAGGTGGCAAGTTGGTGTACGTTATGCAGGGAACTTATAAATGGGCCATGTATCATAAAATTCGTTAAAGATTTTTTTTTTGTAGTTTGAAGAAATGTTTGTTTTCATTTTAAATAATAAGATTTTAAATTCCACAGCCCATATATTTATTTTTGCTACATAGAAAACAAACCCCACAGACTGACTGTACCTGTGTGACCAGCAAGAAATATACTTAGTGTGGTGTAGCGTTGCCAGATGGCCTTTGTGATATTTCGGGATTTTCATTGTAAAAATAAAATAATGAATACTGTATTTTACCAAATTATTGCAATTCTAATTTGATATAAAATTGTAATTATGAAAGGGCAATGGTAAAAATGTTTTAATTATTGATATGTATATGTGGTGCATCTCTGAAGTGCTCCTATAGCTTATCAATAATTTGCGCGCCAGCATATGTATGTACGCACATATATCGGCCGCCTGGGCAACTGACGTACACGCGCTGTAGTGTACCGACCGTGGAGGTTGAAAATTCAATTCAAACTATAAAAAATACTTTTACGGCGATTCAACAACTTACCCAACTCAGAGCTTACACTGGCATCCATTATTTTCTAATTCTAATTAAAGTAGCAGTTGTTAATTGTTTTTGTTTTGATTGATGTGCGCGCACAACTCAAAACAAAAAAGAAAAAACTTATGGCTGCTTTTCCTGCGCGCACGAACAGCAGTTACGCCAGCAAAGTTTAATATCGTTTAGATGCAACCACTGCACATTAGCGGAGAATAATTGCATTCACTTTGCCTATGTTTTCACTTTGATCTGCAAGTCCCGTTTGCACTTTTAATATTCTTTAAGAAAAGTATTCAAAACTCAATTTAAAAGACTAAATTCACAACTGCATGTTGACGATGAGGTTACAGTTGTTTATCTGTAGCCCATACACACGGTTGTACGGCGACAGAAATTAACATTTTGATCTACTGTTAGTTAACAGCAAGCACGAAGTCTTTTTCATAAAATATCGTAAATTGATTTTGGTTTATACGAAAACTTCATGATTGTTTAGTGACATCATAATTTAAAATTGCGACATTAACTTAATAATTAATTAAAGCTTGCTTCAAATACAAACGTTGTTCAGTTTGAAAAAAAAAAAACAAATAGTAACATAACATCACCATTGGAGGACGTAGTTTTTATGAACTTATAGTTCGATTTATGAGCGAATTGAACAAACCGATGTTCACTTTGCTCATTTCAAAAGAACGAGAAAAAATGGCGCGCAAATTATAGCCAGAAAATTGTATGATATCTGATAGCTCTCTATATCGAATCGATAAGTTGAACTTGCGGTATAATCACTAACGATGCAACATATAGAACGCACATCTATAACCAACTTTTTCACATATACAATTTGTGCACTAGGCCCCTCTAAACTTATATTATTATAATAATATACATATAACTCCAGAGATTTTAAGTCCAAGGACTAACGAGATATACAGTTAGAGCGTATCTAAGCAGTGCTGATTTTGAAAAAAATTCCTGTGACGGGATCGAAAATATTAATTAAAATATTTTTTATTACATTAAAAGCATGCAGTTCAAAATCTGGTTCAATAAATTATCCGTAGTTAAGGGCAGGACATTGGTTTGAACAATTTTAAATATGAATTTCCAGCTCATTTTCTGAAAAAAAATTGAATTGATGAAATGTGTTTTTAAATTTTTGTTTAGTTTTGAATTTAACTTGTTTATTCACCAACAACTTCAATTACATATTACATGTTTCGTGTATTTCATTTTTCTGTAAGAATGGAATGTAACTTAACGCAGTTTTGATTGTTTATAATACCTTAGCAGATTTCAATTAAATAGTTCACTTTGGTTAAATTACCAATGTAGATTGCATAATATATAGGTTGTATTTTTCTTTATGTTATGATACAGCTAACAATATTATTTTAGACATAGGTACATATATAAGTTTCTCTATTTCAATACTTTTTGGAAACTGTTTTTCAAAAAACCTACATGACATGCTTTAGAAGACTACATACCGATATTAATAGATAAGTTGTTTATGTAATATAGTACATATTTTAAATATTAATATTTATATAATATGATAATATAATAAGTATATTTGAATGTCTAAGTTTCGACTAATATGCTCGAATTAAGCTATCAAAATGTTATATATTGCTAGCAGTAAATACTTTAAAGAGAGTATATGTGTGTGCGGGCATATTAAATATTTCTTTACTTGTATAATAGTATACTTCACTACTGTGCACAAAACGTGAGATATTGTTGCCAATATTATATTATGCTATGTATTATAGTTTGTTTGACCCCATACCAGCTTTTTTTGTATTTTGTGTGATGCAGTATATGTATGTATGTATATAATATCAATAGAACAACGTTTTCATATATGTATATATTTTTATGTTTGATACTATATTGTCTAATTCACAAGTATTCAAGCAGGCTTTAACACGCACAACAACCAAATCGAAACTGAACGAATACATTTCATAATTTTTTTGTTTATTACCCTGCACAACGCTTTTGTACTACATCATTTAATAAGTACGTACTACGTATGTATGTATATTGGAGAATTAATATTGTAAGTGATAATGTATGTTGAGTGCATGATTGCATTTTGCAATTCTTCAGAAACACATTTTTTATAGTCAGTTTATTCATATGAAATAGATAGATAATTGATATTAAATATGTTATTTGATTATTATTATTTATATAATATTTAATAGTTAAGAACAGTAAAACAACAACTATAATCAGCAAGTATTTCAGCTTTGCATATGTACAATTGTTTGAATTGTATAGCTTCTATGCTCTTTGCCTCTGTTGTCAGCTATTAAAGAAAATTATTTTTGTTAGTTTAGTTTGCTTTTCAGTTTACATGTTATATGCGCGTAAAAATGTTGATATATGCCCATTGGATGGCAATTTCGATGTTTTAAATATTTGGATTTTACGTAGCCTTTAAATATAGCTTACAACGCGTAGAGAAACTTGCAGCCATTCAAGTGACTCGCGTTAGTATCCGATGTGATTCATTCGATCTTTTTAAATATAACAAACCAATAAAATAATAGTGTTTTTTTTTCTATGTAGATTTTTCGATAGTGTTATCGATATTTCTCTAGCCCTACTTAGAGAGAGGTCAGAATTGCACCATTTGTACGCGCATACATGTACTAAAAATAGTATTGATCAATGCATTACATTTAAACTTCTATATAGTTCCCTTTTTGCGTCAGATATATATATGTATTTGGTGTAAAGCTATCATATATGTATATTTATAATTTATTTGTTATTTTTATAGAGTATATATAGTATGTAGCTAGCGATAATGATATAAACGATTCGAAACATAATTATATTCTCTTGACATATTAATTAATGTATTTTAAATTGATTTGCTTAAAGAAGGCTGGTTTCTTACAACCCAAGTGCTACACAGATGTTTCGTCCTGTTGCTTATATATATATATAGTTATAAAGTGCGCTACAAAAACTCAAAAAACCAGATCAAAATCATTTGGATTACAGTTAATCGAAGTTTTCATTGACAAAATTTTCATTTTGGACATAAAGAACATTTTCAAAAATCTAGATGCATGCAGCGCAATACTTTGTACCACTTTGGCCAAAGTCCTTGAAGATTACTAAATTTCTTGCATATAATGAGTCGCGGTCAGTGTAAGTACACATACATATAATATTTTTCAAATTGTATACATACATACATACATATATATATATATATATATATATATAGATAAATATGTTTTTTTGTTGAATGAACAAATTTCCATAGCCTTCTTGACAGGTGGTGCCAGTACCGTTTACACACGCCGACAGTCTGCGGAGATTTTTTACAATGACCCATTTAAAATTCAATCGTATAACTTTCGTTACGCTGATCGACCCTCATATTCAGTTCAGAACTACCAAAGACCACAATCGGCCCAATCGAAGGCATTTACTTTCGAGACATATTACCAAAATCCAAAGTTTAATGCCAAGAATCGTGAAGCAAAGGCAACTGCAGCGTCCCATTCGAATGCTTTTCCTGAGTACCGACGTCGTAATTTTCTGCACGATTTTAGATGCGTTCCATTGCAGCCGAACAAAGTTCGTGATATACTGGTACCCACTGTACCTGCTGTGCGTAAGCCTCGTACTCAGCCACTACTGCGTTCCTGCTGCAATCGAGACGAATATCAGGCAGTACTTCGTGGACAAAGTGTCACCAGCTTAAAACAAACCTCCATTAATACAAATAGTGCTGTCCATAAAGGAGGCGGAGCAATGGGCAGAAGTGCTTCCGTTTGCAGTGTCAAAGACCCCGAAAAAAATTGGTCCACATCCACTTTTAAGCTGTCACCGAGGCGTAGCGCAAGCAGTTGCAGCGGCTGTGCGATCAACATAAATATAAATGGGCTTGAATCTGAGGCAGAGCTGGACAAGAATTTGAGAATCAAGATTCAAACAGATGCATGTCTGAATAACAATACGGACAGGTGTAAGATTACCCCTAATTTTCAAACGGCGCCTCGCAGCTCGGATAGTTTTATCATTGACAAGCGTCTGTCCAAGTTTAGTCTGCCTGAAGCCTGGACGCAAGGTAGTTGCCAGTACGATCTGCTTAAGGACAAGCGGCAGCAGATGCAATCAGGCAGAAAACGTGTGGAGCTGGTGCGTCAGCAGGATATGCTGAAGGGGCAACAACACTTGAGACGTGAGCGTTTAACAGAGTTGGAAAACCAACGCGATCGTGAAAGATTACAGCATCTAGAATCGGATCGTGAAAGGTGCAGTGTGCGAGGGCCACAGCAGAGAAAAAGAGAATATCAGTATGAGGAGCATTGTTACTCTAATAGTAGACAACAGCGTCTGCCAATGCGTGCCATTTCCATGCCAACATCAATCGCTTCGCCTGTAGGTAATGCGTCATATTTGCTGAGCCGTGCTTCGACGGAACGTTTGCCAGACATGGTGCCATGCCATTTGAACCAGTCTAAGATGCAGGCAGCTCGAGCTGAGCGACTGCAAAACTGCACACGGAATCTGACAACATTGCAAGGCCTGAAAACAACATTTACTTCACAGACAGAGAAAAGAAATCCGTCGAGAACATTGGAACGTCGCAGCTCGGGCAGCTCTAATAATTACAATGCCAGTGTTGTTGGAAGTGGCACAAACTGCAGCGTGGGAGGTCTGTCGGCCACTCATCTGAACGAGCGCAAGTTACTTAATTTACATGTAAACGGCATGCCCGTTAGCACCAATAAGCCCATATACACGCGGATAAACAATATGCCCATACGGATTACGACATCGCAGCAGGCTGATGAGAGCTTGGAGTTCTCAATAAATAAGGTGCGTGTACGCAATCCCCCACCAGCAACAAGAAACCCAGTTCAGCAGCGTAGTCGCAGCTGTAGCAGCAATATTTGCCGATCGGAAGAGCTATTGCCGCCAAAGCCCTACAATTTCAACATCAGTGTTTATGCGGATAATCGATAAACGAATAATCGATTAAGTGAATATTTGCGACTGTTGCAACGTCAGCATAACTGTGATCTCTGTTTCTTTTTTTCAGTGCAGTGCAGTTATATTGACCTTATAACAGCCTTAAATATTCATATAAGCTTTTAATTCGTCCGTGATTCAATATTGCTTATGTTGTCTAACGTCAATTGCTAACTTCGTATCCAATTCCCTAGTATTCTTCTTTAATATAATAAATATTTTTGATATACGAATTCGCTCTAGTTTTTTTAAAGTGAGTTTTTGGAGTTCACAGTCAACAAATGCAATTGCGGGCGTTGACTCGTTTGTCACATTGTGCAAGCAAATACCTTCCATTCTGGGAGTAAAATGTACTTATGAATATTAAGAGTAAATTGCAAAACGTTTGTTTTAACTATTTTTAACACTACCAAAACAATTATATTTTTTTTGTATAATTATAAAGTTCACTCAAATCGTTGACTATCCCAATATATCTATTCTGCTCATTTTTCAAATGGCCTAAAAAATAAATTGTTGCATCAATCTGTTATTAATCTTTAACGATAGATTTCTTCTTTTTCTAAATGTTTTCATTATTGTATCTTAGGGTATTTTAATGCAAGTTGGTCCATATTGGGGTTCATATAGATATTGTAAGCATAGCGTTTAATTATAAGCGTAGATTTGCAACTTTTAAATTTTAACAATTATAACAATTTTTTTGAGTTCATATGATATTATTGATATTTTTGGTTGAATTTTCTTTTGTCTTTGAATTCTTTTTTTTTTTGCTTTTTATTTTGCTATTATTTTTGTGTGGATTTATTTGTTCTCTGTTTTAGTATCTTGAATTTTATTTTTTCAAGTTTTGTCAAATTTTTTTTTTTTTTTTTTAATTTTTGGTCATATTTAAATGACATTGCCAAGTTAGATTTGTTGATTGTATTAGTCGATTATTCGTCGTCGTCGTAGTTTTGATAGGTTACATAACGTACCTGGGAGCGATCGCGTCCATATATTAACGACTGTAACAGTTAAGGGATGAGTTGTTATTATTATTAGATTTTGAATGTGAAACTGGACGGCAGCAGAATGTTTAAATTAAAGTTTATTTGCATGAACTTAGCAACGAAAAGAAGAACTAACAAAATAGATACATATATACAATAAAATCATAAATACTGATAAGTAAGAAAAATTATATTGTATACAGAAAATGTGAAAAAGTTTACAAAATAATCATGTCAGTTAATATAAAGAGTCTTAGCCAAAGTAAATAATAGTGTTCGAATTAAAATAATCATAATCTTTCACTTTCAAACGCTTCATTTGTCTTGCTTTCCACATCGATCGAAGGGTCAGTAGATGGACAAGACGAAATTTTCTTAGCTTTTGAATTATCGACAACATCTTCTGCTGCAGCCGCAGCCGCAGCCGCAGACGCAGCAGCTTCTCTAGCCATACGCACCTTCTTTTCATCGCTAGTTGGTGGGTTCTTGAGGAGCGTCAATAGCGGTGCATACAAGAAACAAAGTATGGCGATGCCAAACAACATCCACTCAAAGCCAATACTCTTTACAAGGGAGCCCGATAGAGCCGGACCTACCGCAAAGCCAACACAAAAGGCAACATCACCCAAGGCATAGACGCTGCCGTATACAGCCGAGTGCCGTATATCCACCAGATAGCCCAGCTCGGGCATCATCGATGAGTCAACCATACCGATAGCAAATCCGAGGCCGGCATTGGGAATAATCAGATGTGTAATAGAGGTAGCCATGGGTATCTGCAGAAGAAGAACACTAAAAAAGGGTATCCAGGAATCTAGACGAGGTACATACAAATATTAAACAGGCGCCAATGATAACCAGTCCCAGACAGGCGGCAAACCATCTTCCGATCTTATGACCAAGTGGTCCAAAGAGATTTGTACCAATCAAATAGCTAATAGAAGCAGGCAAAAAAGCCACGCCTTGCTCCCAGCGTGTTGCCCCCATGTTGTCAACCATCCACAATGGTAAAGACGGTTCGAGCATTGCAATGCCCATGTTAGCAAAAGTTATTGCCCCAGCAGCTATCAAAATGTATGGATCGCTAATAAGACTTTTCAGTGATGGTGGTTCCTCTGACTCCGCTTTCTGTATGGACGGCTGCAACATGAATAGTTGCAGTAATCCATCACCAAGGGCCAACGCAGCCAGCACCAGAAATGGCGCCGACTTGCCCACAAACTCATACATAACACCACCAAAGGGCGGTCCAATGAGGACACCAAGTGCGAGTCCTCCTAGAGCAATGCCCATGGCATTTCCACGTTCTTTGTCGTCGGTGAAGCGATCTGCGAGCATTCCCATGCCAGAAACGGAGGAGCACGATGAACCAATGCCTTGAAGGGCTCGAGCGATAAATAGAACCAGATATGAACGTCCAAAGGCAAAAACTAGAAAGGAAAAACTTACAGATACACAACTTAAGATTCTGAATTTAAGACTTACTTAACGTGGAGAGGAACATTATTACGAAGCCGGCAAACATTGGTATGCTGTAGCCGATCCTGTAAATAGAAGATAGGACATTTTTTATTAATTAATTTATTATAAGTTTATAGTGATTAATTTATAATTATTGAATAAACAAAAAACTCACCGATGGGTCAGTGGTCCAACAATCGGATTAACCAGCAATTGAACAATAGCCTTCGATGCAAAAAGAAGACCTACTTCAACAGTTTCGCCGACCAATTCATTGTGCCGTTCCTCCAGCTCACGATAATATGTTTCATTGTCTTTGGAAGATATAAAATAATTAGCATCTGAATGAATCTACCAAGTATATTGTATTTACCTTCAGCGCTTGGCGTGACGGTCTCCATGGGGGTTGCCTCATCATTTGGACCGTCCTTACATGGACAGGACGTGGGTGGAGGAGGAGTGTTCAGGGTGAGAGGGGTGCGCGGGTAGCTGTCAAGAGGTGCGTCCGGATGTCGTATGTCGTATAAGAACTCAGGTATGATGGGCACTATGAAATGGAGAGAGTCGGGTAATGGTTTTGTAATTGAGTTGCAACAAAGAATTTGCGTACAATTAGCCTAACGGCCAGCCGTTAGATGACGCAACGAAAGCAATTTTCTCCAGCCGCTCTTCTAATTGCATTTAGAGGCCGTGCAAAATTGTTCCTGCTAAAAGTTATAATGGCTTCTAGACATTTTCGCAGGGAACAGATTGCTTCCTCTAATTGAGTTATTCGGCCATGCCAACAAAGGTTGCACAAATTGCGCATACGCCGTATTCGCTGCAGTGCCGTTGAGGCATGCAAAGCATTTAACCGGAAGCATGTGAGTGTAGACTTGTGTTTGCTTGCTCTTCCTTCCATTCCTCTAGAGCGCCCTTACTTATATGACTATCCCTGTTTGTGCATGCCCTACTAGTCCATTGCATGTTTGGACTGTGTTTATATTTATTATCAACACCCGGAGTGGATCCCACTCTACCTACATTCAAGCCCTATTTCAATGCTCGTTTCGCTACTGTAATTGCATTTGGTAGCATTATGCGAGGCAGCTGCTCGTCACTTCATATAAGTCCAGGTGCAAGGGTATGTTTCAATTGGATTTTCAAGTTGCTAAGTACTAGGCGAATGCTGATGCCACATTTCGTTATTGTTTGTTTTGAAGTGTTGTTGATGCCAGAGTTTGTGGATAGCACACAGACAGCACTGCGGTTTGTTTGATGAGAGCTGGTTAGTAGTCTAACCACTCAAATTGATATGCTTTCCAACTTCTCTACGTGTAGAAGCCAATAAAAAAACAAGTAAGAAAAATCTAGTCGGAGGTGCCCGACTAGAAGATCCCCTGAACCCCGTCCGATCTGCGTTTTTAAATATATTCCGTAATTTGTATACATTACAAACTTATACAAAATTTGATTAAAGTGCCAATCTTGCACTTTCGCAATTAAATAGGATGTTTGTCAAAGAAGTAATTTTCTTTTAAGAATAATAGTAATAATAATTTAATAAAAGAAAAAAATTAAAAATTAAGAAAATCCGAAAAATCCACACCTGGAGTCGAACCAACATCTACTGATCAAAGCGCATCACCTCTACCAACACCGCCATTGTGTGTGTGAAAAAAAAACAATAAAAAATTTTTGACATCGGGGGCTCGAACCGAGATCTCCACGGCATGACAGATAGAACCCAAATGAAAATGGGAAATCAGGGTATAATGGCGTCCGTGTAATAAATACAGACATTTAGTAATTGAAGTATTTGTTATACCACGCATCTTTTCCCAATTTGCAAAAAAAAGTATTGCAAATAATAGAGACTTGTGCATATGAATGTCATTATTACGCTCTAAAAGTTTGATTACGAAAGTCCATCTGGAAGAAAACTTATTCAACAATGAAGGTCCCATAATATAGGCATACTGCAGCCCAAGCGCAGTCGCTGAGTAAACTGAGCAGTTGGCAGAGCACCTGCTTAAGCGTGCGTTTGCATGTGTGCATGTGTGCATGTGTTGCAAGTGTTGTGCAATGTCCGGTTTGCGTCTTTCTATGTGGATCTGGATATCAAAGGATTGAGCTCAAATCTATTGAAGCAAGACTTCAAACTTAAGACATATGCCCATTGGTCGCCTCAGTTTATGTAATAAAAACTCATTTTTAAACTATGCATGGAGATGGGGACACAGCCTCCGACTAAAAATATAGTAATTATACGCCCATTGGTGGATACTTTTCAGATTTCTCATTATTGTGATGAGGCTCATATCAAGTGAAAATCAAGCGTCTACTCGTAAGAGAGCCTTGCTAAACACCTACATATGTATGTACAATTTCATATTCACGTACCTCTGTTGAGGTACTTTGTTTCGAAGTTCCTTTCCCTCTTAGACTATTAATGCGTTGTGGGTGGTAATTAATATTTTGGCTTGGAGCGAATGTGGCGTGCAGAATTAATGTCACATTTGACATGCATAAGCTTAAGTTTAGGGTAACGGTAAATTTAGATCTAGCTCTCATACGTGTGTCTCGTTGACTAAGGACAGCCCGCCTTCGCATATTTCGGCAATATAATTTGTCATGCCATTTGGTAGCAATCCTAAAATATTCTAACTCTAAGCCTCATACCCAAAAATAAAGTGAATTTCGTTTCAAAATCTGTTCCGGTTTTAATGGAGCCTACTACTTAAAATTCACCATAAATGATTAGGCAAGTGATTTTATTGCAAAGAAAAGAAAACTTTCCATGTAATTTTGGTGGAACCCGGTTGTCAGCTACCATGCAAGTATTAAACTGTCTCCGAGCCTTTGACATACAAATGTCTAATGGCACGTGCAACTGACAAACGGTTAATGGAGGTGAGCATTGAAAGCTAGGGGACGGAGATTGGGCATCGGCTGTTCGGGTTGCATTTCGCGTGTCGAATACACTTAAGCAGCAAAACAAAGTAGAAACTGAATGCCGGGTAATGGGCTCCAAGACAAACAAACAAATAGGACCAGGGCCTGGCCACAAACAGTGACTGAGTCAAAAGTAACGGTCTAGCTGATTATACTCGTTCACGAAGTGAAAAGAGAATGAAAGTTTCGTCCAATGTCTGCCCATCCAATGCTGTCCATCCGCCTGTCCATGCGGACGCAAACCATCTAACCTTGTCTTATAAAACTCGTGTTGACAACCCAAAATCAAAAATATGTACTAAATATATCTTCGCTCACTTTATACTTGATTACTGTTGAGATTCTCTACAGATAGAGAAATTTGATGACCATTTATAGTGTGCTGTACAAATCCTTAATGTTTTAAACGCTATTTGGAATATAAGCTCCAAATAAAACAAGTAAGAAAACTCTAGTCGGTGACTGATTTCCCATTTTCAATGGGTTCAGGGTATATAAAAATATATAGTACCTGTATATATCTACGGCCATAGGGGACGATGCAAATTGGAAAAAGCTTTATGTATTATACAGATTATCCATTCAGTGACTATCGACCATCCCTAGTGACAGGAAAGTTTTTGCGGCAGCGTCGCCAAGTAAACAGCGACAGCAACCGCGACAGCAACATCAACAGCAACAGCAACAGCAGTGAGACAGCAACTGGCAGTGTAGGCAGGCACAGGACAGCGACAGCGACAGCGACAGCGACAATAAGGACAACAGCGGCGATATTTTCGGTTTTTCGTTTTTAATTACTAAGTAGGTAAGGATTTTAGTTAATGCAAAAGAAAACGAAAGGGGTATGATATGAGAGAGCCAGCTCGTTCCATTTGGGAGTCGGCCAGTCGGCCATTGTTTGTGCGTTCCGTTTGGTTGGAGAGGATCGGAGACAAGGGGCGCAGTCACCGACGCCACTTTATACTCGACTATGAGCCGCGCGAGCGACAACGTCAAAGTGTAAAACAAAGTGGTAAGTGAAACCAATAAGCAAGCAGCTTAAAATTAATGACGCAAATCCACTACGTCAGGCGTCAGTTATGAAAGTGACTTCAGCGATTTTCACGGAAATCCAACGGCATTAGATGATAGTGCTGATTATACTCTGGATGAGTATCTCCTGCTAGACGCCACTAAGCTTACATTGCAGCACCAGCACCAGCACCAGCACCAAGCAGGTCAGACGCCAGGAGCAATGACTAACAAAGTTCAGTCTGCATTCAGTGCGCTGCACAGCAGACGTCATGCCAAGCGACGTGCCTGGGTGCTAAGCAGTGGCAAGGGCTATCAGCTTAACCATCTAACAGATCGTAATTCGAATTCGCATTCCCGTCGTAGTTCCCTTCAGGACGCGCTTCATGGAGTTACTAACCCTGCCAACCCAGAGGAGCGTCTGGCAGAACGTGTGATCAATTGGCTGGATTTGGCAGGTAGAGCGGATATTGTAAAGAGCTCGACTCCGTTGCCCAGCAGTAGCATCAGTAACAGTGCAGTTCATCCAAGCAGTCAACGGATTAGTCGGCAAAGCCATCGAACTATGGGCCTGAAACGCAGTGTTACACAGCGGGAAATTCCTAGGAAGCCTCCCGCAACAAGGCACGCAGTGATAAATTACTGCCCAAACCCTTCCAATGCTAAGCCCATAACCATCGTCTTTAACAAAGAGGGCGTGCCCGTACGCTTTAATCGTCCACCGCGCAACATTGATCTCTGTGCGCTTAGCAAAAGCCCCAGCACAGCTCGACGCATGGCCGGTCAGTTGTCCGCGGCGAGATTATACAACGCCACTGCTGCAGCACCTGTCATGGAGGTCGCGCGTACACCCCCCCACAGCAGCCGGGACTTGAACGCCAGCCAACACGACAGTCGTAAGCAGCTGCACATCTTCATGCCAAGTTTGCCGAAGAAGGGCTTGCTCCTGGCCGCAACGGCAACTAATGAGGATACACTTAGCGCAAGCCTAAGTGAATTATATTTCTAAGCACTGATTGGATTAAAAAATGCGATTTGATTCTGCATTCTTAATAAAGTCAATTTTTATTTATTTACTTATTTACTCATCAAAGATGTCACTTGTTCTTACCTCCCAATATATCTACATATGTCCATATATACAACTTATATTTGATGTATTACGTAATTAGTAGCATTCAATGCCACCATCGTATTTCAAGGCTTTGTGAATAACAAGAAAACAAACCCTTTGCTTTGCTGACTCATTTCTTCTTTGTCTGCTGTCATAGAGCGCTATTTTTAAATTACACCAACAAGCCTGGGGTATTTTCGTCTTGCAAGTTGTGAGTTACTAGTTGATTTTATTTGAAATGACGTGGAACACGGAAATCAGTTCAGTTATCTTATTGTTAAAATTTAATTCAAATTGTTCGTATTTCAAAAATAAAAAAACAAGTAAGAAAGCTCTAGTCGGGGGTGCCCTTGACCCTATCTATCCCTATCGACATTTTTAAATTTACTCCGTAATTTGTGTCTGTCATAAATCATAAACATATCAATCCCAATAACTTTAATAACTTTTCAGTATATGATCTAGATATTCTATTGAATATTTGTCAATTTAGAAAAAATGCAAACTCATTCACATATTATATATATTTGTATATTTGAGCCGATATCCCAAATATAAAAAAATCTATATTGTAAATATACATAAATCTAAATGAAATTTGGGGACTCTAGCTCTAAAGATGTACGAGATAGAAAATTTTAACTGCATTTCGATATGGTTAAATCGATAACACTAAAACGGGAATAGTTAAAAATTGTTTGAAACAAACTCAATATGCACGTGCTATGCAAGGACCTAAACAAAATTTTAAGTTTATAACTCTTATACGGACGGACGGACACTGCTATATCCGTCCTCCTTCTCTTTGTTACATACATTTTACATTTTAACAAAACCATTTCCTGATTTCCCATTTTCAATGGGTTCAAGGTCTTACATCTTACTTCATAAATTCAAAAACTCGTCCACGAGGTGAAAACGTATATTGGTTTTGTGCAATATCCGCCTGTCCGTATAATCGTATGAACCATTTAGTCGTTAGTAAAACTAGCGACTTAAAATTTGGATTTGTACGACATAGTAGAAACTATCTAAAGAGCTAGAGACTTCAAATTACAAAACATATTCCCGAGTGTGATAGTGAATATATCTACGCCCATTGGGGGTGTTTCAAACCGGGCAATACATTATCTTCAACAGTTTAAGATCCCTCAAATTTTAAAAATGTACGTCTACGCCCACCAGAGGCGCTTACAATCGGATCTGACTATAAATTGATTTGTACAAACTCTGTTATATTATTAGTGCTAGAAATTTGGAGGTTTGGAGTACAACGCGAATTTAAAAATATATAGAATATATATATCAGCCCATGTGCAGCGTGGAGTTTTCTGGAGATCCAACATTTGGCCGTTTAGTTACTGCAAAAGGACTGTCAACTTATTTACAAGTATTTTGCAGGCGGTAGCGCCCGACTTTAACATTCTTAGTTGCTTTTTTTTTTTTGTAAATGCATCAGTGCAACTAGGTAGTTCTTATAAGATTCTTATGGGACAATGAACAACTTTCATTATTTAAGAATGCATCTAATTGTGTGGGAAGAATAGAACAGATTCATTATCTAGCCATACAGCATACATGTATGTGCGGAACTGACGCATATAGTATACGACTCCGAACTTGGTCAGCTCAGAGCGCAAAGGAGCGAGATAGCTGCTGTTCTTAGCCGGTCCTACATATCCCTTTTCTCATTGCTTCATTGTTGATGTATATATACAGACATATGTAAGCACAACAATTAAATTATATTTTCCCATTTAACATATTTCTCCCCCATAACTAATTTCAATTGGGTCATAATAATATTTGGCCAGTTTACCAAATCGTTGAGGCCGTCAAAAAGAATTCTTCGTGCACGCCTGAATAACAACACACCTGGACAGGTATTAATATTTTAGTAGTAGTAGTTGTAGATAGTGAGCGTGCCTATGTATATTTCTATTTTTATAATAAACCAGAATAGCAGCTGTTCAGTATAGGTACGCATGGATGTGTGTATGCCGGTGTGTAATCCTGTAACGGGCCAACTGTTAATTCTTATGCCTGACCTTTTTATATTACACTATGTAATCTATTATATTAAAGAGCGATGCGCAAATAGTCATAAATCAATTATTGATATAATATAAATATGATACACTTTTATAATGGGGCCGCATTTGACAAAGGAATCCGAAATATAAAAGCTAGGAGCAAGATAGTGTTGGCTCGACGAACGTCATGCAAGGCCACATGCGACACCTAGCACACCTGCGCTTCACCTTTTGCCACAATGCGGAAAATCGGGAAATAAGTTTACCACAGTAGAATTGTGAGCTTTGACTGGTGACATCCTGTCACCATAATAGGCATGGTCGACGGAAGAGGACGTATCATAGTATACCCAAAGACCTCGCAAAACTTTTTCCACAAGGCAAAGCTCTAAAAGACAAAAGGCACGCTCGCAGTTACAACGCAGCTAAAAAAAACTTTGTGCCGACATTTCAGTTTTTACCAGTTTGGCAAGGAAAATGCGCAACAAAACAAGCAGCCTGGCGAGAATGTCAACTTATTTGTATGCCGTGACTTATTCGCGTTTCTGAAGCGGACAAGGCAGGTTGCAAGGATTTTCTCGGCTCGGAAAGGGTAGCAAATCCTGTACCTATTCCGGTTAGAAAATATTGTTTTTTGTGTTTAATTTTCCGGTAATTAGTACGACTGACTAATGTCAACTGATGAGGATTCTTCGGGCAGGACGGGCGCACCAAGCCACCGGAACGGATTGCAGCAGAGCACAGAATCGCAACAATTGGAACAAAACAAGAGTTCGCGTAATTCATCAAATCTGTTGCGCCATCAGCACAGTTTCGAGGCGCGCTACAGCAGCATAATACAAAAGCAAATATGGGAGACTACCATTAATAAGGATGTTATGGAGCGCCAGCTTAATGACTATTTTCCGTTTGCGCGCAGTGCTTCTCTCACAAGAAACGAATCCGATTGCTCTTATGATTTGCTCAATCCAATGCCAGGGAGTAGTGAAAGTGCTTTAAGGGTACGTTCATTGGGTACCACGCCTACCAAACATCGATCGGAAGATTCCTTGGAGAACTTCGATGCCGTCAAAAAACAAGTCAAGATTAACGATGATTCGCATTGAAAATTAACGAAGACAATAACTTTCGATAATAAAAATGTGAATAGCGGATCACGTCTCGACTTAAACTCAGATTGTGAATTTTTATAAATAATACTATACATACAATATATATCTTCAGCTAGCTTCCTTATGCATTTTGTAATTATGATTAAAAAACACTAAGAATAAATAATAATTATTTTCTGTTCATGATGACAAATATACACATATAAGCAATAAAATATTTTGTACATTCAGAAAATATAAAAAGTTGTTCGGTGACTATGAACTGCGCGTTCGCGAGGTATCTTATGGTCTAGCACAGTCAGCTATAAGATTCTCAGTTGTACTTACTTATGCAGTAAGGCACTTACAGATAACACTCTGACCCGAGCATAAATCAAGGAGCTTGCCCAATCGCATACTCGTAAGAAGTCATGTCTTTCGGGAAGTCCTTTTCGCAGCTTAATCAAATTTATGAGAATTTTATGCTCATTTTCGAAGATCAAATGTAATAACCGTGCATATCTCGCCATTTTCATTCCAACACCTTTAGCGGCAGAGTGAAAGCACTTAAGTGGAAATGCCTCAAGTCAAACGCTAAAAGCATATTTACCGTAACCTTCTCCATTCTGCCATTCCCCTAATCCAGCACTCAACTCCACTGTTCACCCCTTACCATTCAACATTCAGAGCTAACTTTGATTTGCTATAACTGTAAGGACAGGCAGACGGAAACTAAAACAGAATAGAATGGTATAGGAGAGGAGAGAGCTGAAGAGCAGCAGCTATGGGTTCTCTGCTGAGGGGTTGAGTCAATTTACTTTTGTGACTTTTGTGCACTCTCTGAACATTTTTCTACTTTTGCTTTGACATTTACTTCCGTATCTATCAACAAGTTGCTTAAGTGCCGCATTCGTCTAGCTATTTGTCTTCGGCCGGGTGCCAACCCCTACTTGTTGATATAAATTCATGAACATTTAACACAAAGAAAAATACGGGACTTCAATAGCTTTTTGTGTTGTCAGCCGCAGCAAACACTGCCCACACTGGCGTAGAGCTGCGGTGCAGCCATCGTCCATCGTCCATCGTCCATCGTCCACTTGATGTCCACGTGTTTGTCCAGACACTTGACATAAGCACTTGGGTTGTTCACTGTTCGTTCTCCGCTATTCGCTCTCCGTTGCCCACCACCGGCCGTCTCCCTTGGTAGGTTTAGTGTCACACGCAGAAGTAGCTGTGGTCGCGTGTCTATTTAATTGACTGTCCGCACTTTAAGTGTCCCTTCCCCTGTCTTGTTTCTCATTCCTTTCCCACAGCAGTCCCCACACCAATCCCAATCCCAATCCCAATCCCAATCCCAATCCTTCTCTGTCTGTGTCGGCTCTTAATTGTGACGAGCGACGCACATTGCTGTTGAGCAATGGTACTCGAACAATTGATTAGTTGCCGTTGTTGTTTGTGGCAGTGGTTTGGAGAGTTGATTTTGTAGAATTAGTTTGGGGCTGCATGAAATCGAAATCGATAGATATATCGATAGGTAAAACAAGTCCGTTTGGAGTTTGTAAATAACCGTTGTGAATTATAGTGACTCCATTCATAAATATGAATATAATAAAATACTATATAAATACTATATTATAAATAAATACTAAAATATGTGTTTGTAAGAATTTAAGAAAACTACAGTATGTATATCTATCAAATCTCTACCAAATCCCAAATGCTAATCGAAATCCCCTGGCATCACTCAACAAGATTCAATGACAGCTGAATTGATTAACTGAAGACGGACTGTTTGTTGAATGACTGACGCCATGGAAAGATTCATTAGCTTAAGTGCCACATTGTGGTAATTTAATGGCTAAAGCGGAGCTAAAAACCTATCACGGAATGGAAATGAATAATTTCCAGGTGATTGCGTTGCATTGTCAAGTGGCTGCCAAGATAAGTGGCCATGAAATGCTAATGGCTGCAGAAGTCTGCCAGCTGTACACTTTATACTTTATACATATTTAAGAAATCTAGCATTCACATGTATTATTCTACTTACCTACTGTTGTGAGTAGCATATTGTCAAGTAGCAGAGCTATAGCAACGATGACCAGGACGAGGCGGTTGGAGCCCCGCCAGCTGACCATCCATGACTTGGCGGCAGACCAAGTCCCAGCTGCACGTGGATCCTCCTGTCGATATTGATCCGGCGGTGGCGGAGATTGACCACTTGCTAGTTTGCGTGCTCCAAAAGGCTGCTCTTGGCTCTCTTTGCCCAGTGCTCCACCAGTGCCCATAATGCCGCACTCTGTGTCCATGTTGCCATTTTGTTGATAGCTGTCAAGTTGTTGCTTAAATGGATTTTTGCTCGCTAGACTGGCTGGCTGACTGTTGTCATTTATGGTAAAGGACGTCGTTTGATTGCTGGTTGTACCCGTTGGTGCATCTCCTTCTGCTGCTGCTGCTGCTCCTGCTTCTGCTCCACCTCGTGCTCCCGCCACTGCTCCTGCTGTTGATTGCGTCTGGTTATGCTGCTGCTGTGCTGGGTATTTACGTATGCCATCATTGCCCGCATCAGTCGATGATTGCATTGCGTCGCTAGCCGCTTATTGCTAGGGTAAGCGAACAGAAACATTACGTCTTATCAGATTCGAATATAAGAGGATTGTCTTTAAAATGTAATCAGAAATGTAAGCTGCTTGGGATACGTATTAGTTGCCTCATTCATTGCCTTGTGTCGTATTCCACCCCAATGATTTACACTAATTAAAAATAAATTATATGTCTCGGCTTTTCTTTTTTTTTTAGTATATGTAATTCAATTACTGCGCAGCAGTCGGGAATGAATTAAAAATGATTTCCCCAGTGCTGGCAATTTCACACAGTAATTCAAATATAATTATAACATAGCTATGCATGCACTTATTAGGCAATGTGCCCAAATTTAAATATTTCTTTAATTTGCTCTTCGAGCATCGCAAATTTCAAACTTCGAGTTCGTCTTTCAAATATACCAACTTCTCGTAATGTAGGGCGCGCGTCGAAAACTCAAATTCTAATTCAAATTGAATTCAGCATCTAATTCGTTTAGAAGACAGCATACTCAGTCTCAGCAGCCAGGCTCTACACACTCACCCACACAGTCACTCACACACACGCCCACGATTGTAAAGAGCCTTTGTTGGTGAAGGGAAGCAGCTTCCTCTTTTTAAGGTCTTCTTTGCCAAATTCAAAATTTGACATTTAACAGAGTTAAGTGCTGCCGGGTGCGACTTTCCAAATTGAATTAGCCTGCAGTCAATTAAATCAAAACGCTGCCATAATTGAGAGCAAGATGGAAGATGATTTGGCCTGCTCAAGACTGCACTGCAATTGTTTGAAGTTAAATGCTATCTTTTTTATTTACTGAAAGAAGTTGCTAAGTCTATAAATAAATATAGTCAAATAAAATAAAATACTGCTACCAAACAAATTCAAACCATATTTTAGGATCACAGTTGAGTCTCATTAATCCCTACTCAGTAAATTTGCATTAAATATTTATAAAAATAATTTTTGTTTAAAATCCAAAAGCCAAAATCAACATATGGTCAAATGTAATGATTGGAAAATATAAGAATGATCCTATATGTATATTCTATATGGTATACATCTATGGCAAGGATACATATATGTGTTACATCTTCAACATATGTATATATTTTTCAAATTCTATAATGGCAAGCATAAGCATCTTATACTTATTGCTTATGCCGCCATGCCTTAGATACATTAGCTTCCCTACATACTTAATTTAATTACAAATTCTATACCTATTCCAAAATTGATGGGAACGTGTAACTGCACTGCTATGTTAAGTGTTCTTACCGTAATGATTTTGATTACTGTCCGGACGGTCTTATATTTGTAGATATATTCTACGGATGTTTAGGTTCTATTCCACTTCACGTATATTCTTATACTACTTTTTGCTTATCAAACATCTTATATCTAAAACTTTTTATTGTTATTACGCGTTGATCGATTTCTCTTTTAATCGGGACTGCAATGTGATCTCTACTGATTGTGGTTCTGCCGACAAGTCGGGGCTCTGAACTCAAACTAAATTCATTGGCGTGTTACTTGGCGCTATTTTAATGTTTTTTTTGTTTTGTTTTTGTTACTTTTATTTAGTTTTTGTTTTATTTATTTTTATTGTTTTAGATTTTCGCGCGTGCTGGTCGTTGATTTTTCAGACAGCCCGCGGCTTTTTAAAGTGTCTTATATTAATTTTCTAAATATTTATTAGCAATGGGCATGCGATTCTTTTCTAAGCGTGGGAAAAATATTATAACCGGTATTGCAATAAAAAAATGTATGCAGATTTGTGAAGCTTTAGAACGCATTTTCAGAAATCAGTGATACAAGGATGAGAGGCATGCATACATATAACACCGACAACCTTATTTTGATTCATCAATTTCAATTGTAAATAATATTTAATTTATACAACGCTCACATTGCGCATACGTCGCGTGTGCCCTTAGCTCACAAGTCAGAGCTTGATGAGAAAAGAAGTTAAGTGCTCTGCTTGGGAGTGGCGGACTAAGCAATACCCTGTTTTCGAACTGCTGTAAAGTTTATGCTCAGTGGGGAAGGAATGCAAAAAGTGATTGACTTAATATTTTACTCTCCTTTTTTGAACGAATCGATTTTAATCAAATTCATGAAAATGAATGAGGACAACTCTTAGAGAACAAAACATAGATGAAGTATTCATATAAATACTTTATCTAGCTGAAAATACAGCCGTCTCCCCGTTATACACATTTAATAAAAACATTTTACTTTGTTTACCCACTTTCAATGAATTCAGGACGACACAGCAAATAACCGAAAACGATGGCAAGTCGAATATGTTATACTGTATCTTAAGTACGGTTGTCCCACTTATGTATTGAAGCAATAGCAGCTTTCACTATGCATTTATATATATTTTTTTTTAAATAATTAATTTCAATTGAACAAACGGACTTGTCTTATCATAATACAAAATTGAGGAGTGAGTGTATAGTTTAGTGTTTCTATATGATCAAAGATTTGACGAACATAACTTTTAACTTGTCTTAATTGCATAAAACTTTGCTCATCAGCTCGTTTTCTGAGCTCTAACACGCAACTTTATTTAAATTGTGAACATTTTTCAGATTTTTCAAATAAATTTGAATTAAAAACCAACCTGTGCTTGAGTACGACATTGAAATACGTAGATTTTTATAATATATATATATATATATATATATATATATATATATATATATATATACTATATATATATATATATATATATATATATATATATATATATACTTATATATATATATATATATATATATATATATGTACATATATTGTAAATATATAATAAATATATCTTTGAGACACGGGGATCATTAGGCAACTTTTACATTTTTTATCAGCTGTAAAGCCACTAAAAAGTTTCTATCGGCGTATTAACAATAATTGCACCTGGAAATTTGCTAATTAAGCATGCACTTTAATGAATAACTAGAGCAGATTTTTTTCTATTTTCAAAACATTATATGTATGTATATATATATACACATATATATTTATATATATAAATTTAAAATACACATATATATATATGTATGTATGTATATATTAAATATAACAAGTAAGCAAACTCTTGTCGGGGTTGTCCGACTATAGATCCCCTAAGCCCCGTCCGTTCTGCGTTTTTAAACATACTCCGTATCTTGTATCTATCACAAACTTATATAAAATTTAATTAAATTGATAAACTTGCACTTTTACAATCAAAAAGCATGCTTGTCAAAAAAGTAGTTTTCCTTTTAAAAATAATAGTAATAATAATAACCAACATCAAAGCGCATCACATCTACTGATGTT
The DNA here is from genome assembly GCA_035045365.1 of Drosophila leonis. NCBI lineage: Eukaryota > Metazoa > Arthropoda > Insecta > Diptera > Drosophilidae > Drosophila > Drosophila leonis. The sequence goes on from JAWNPC010000835.1 coordinate 700,212, forward strand.
GTGATTCTTAGAACAGACAAGAATGCTCGCGTTTATGTATAGAAAAAATGCGTCACTGCTTAAAGCTGCTGATCACGTGTTGTTCCAATTGACTAAACGTTTTGTCTGGTTAGTATCACTTCTGTGATACCTAATGGATTTCAATGCAATTTTCAGCATATGATCTACATATGTACATATCATATTGAATATTTGTCAATTGACTAAAACCGCAAACTCATTCACATATTAGCTATATTTATAACTAACCTTCAATTTAAGGAATTAAGGCAAAGCTGGAGCCGGCATCCAAAATATAACAAAAATCAAAATTGTATAAAATATAAATGAAAATAAATTCAAAATTTTGCGACTTAGGAACCAAGGATGTACGAGATAGAATTTAAAAACTGAATTTCAATAAGGTTTTTAATCTTGTTTTGCGCGTGCTATACAGGGACTTACAACAAAAAGAGCTAGAACTCTTATAGATTCTGAGATCGACGCGTTCATACATACAGACAGCAGGACAGACGGACAGACTGATAGACAGACGGGCAGGACTAAATCGACTAGGGTCGTCACCCTGATCAGGAATACACATATGTATGTACATACTTTATGGGGTCTGCCACGCCTCCTTCTGCATGTTACATATGTACATTTTAACAAAACCATTATACCTTGATTTCCCATTTTCAATGGGTTCAGCGTATACAAATATATTAATAAATTACCTGGGAAGTTTTGGGTTAAGACTGATTGTTTCACAGCCTCTGTCAAATTCTGAAAAAGCGAAATGGAAATAAGGCAGAAGGAGAACAGTGGAAGTTACCTGTTGATTAATTTATTTATTTTGTTGATATTTGTTGAGTCATTGATACTGTACCAATATCTGGGTTATTGCTGCGTTTAAAAGTGATGAAGTATTTCTGCGGATAAATTATGACAATAAATATTAAATTATATTTAAATTGTTGTCAAATACTTAAGGCCTGTCGCACTTTAAGTAGGGTATTTCATAAATTCATGGGCACACAAAAAATCCATTTCATATTTGACTTTTTCAATGCAAAACAAATTGATATAAAAAAAAATTAGTTGAGAGCAAAGCCCCAGAGACACAGAGCAAACATTAAGGCTGGGGAAACAATTCCGTTCACATTTTTTGCAGTCTCTTCGATTGGGTGACTGATGGGCAGGACTCATATTGATTATATAATGGGTGTTACAAAATTATGAATACACTTTGAAAATATTGAAAGTATAATTTCATTTCATTTTCATAAAATTACTTTTATAAAATCCCACTCGTCCCCAACCGACAATATGTTATAGATATAAAGGTAGCACAAAAGACATTTATTAAAATTATAAATGATGCAATATCTATGTATGTATTTATATATGTATACATAACATATACATACATATATGAATAGAATGAGTAACTTACATCCGTCACATATTTTCTTGTCTTGTGTTTTAACTTCAATTTGTTGCATGCACTTGTTGTATTTGATGAACGAACCGTTATTAAAACTACATTTTCTAATAGGCAAAGAAAGCACCGCCTAATAAATACTACTAAAGTGCAATACAACAAGTGTCTGGCGATTGCTGCACTGCGTGGTCACGAAACGCACGTCCATCAGCCACGAGAATTCATCTCGCACTGAAACAGAGCTGAGAACGGCGCACGAGGCGCGCACAAAGCGCCTTTCGCTGCGTCAGGATGTGGAATGCGATGTAAAAGGGCAGCAGAAGCTTCTGCAGCAGCAGCAGCGGCAGCAGCAGCGGCAGCAGCAGCGGCAGCAGCAGCAGCAGCAGCAGCAGCAGCAGCAAAAACTGTGGTTGTGTTCGCTGCCACTTGTTGTGTGCGAAGCGTCGACGTCGATGTCGCCGCCGTCGTTTTCGTTTACTGCTCTTGTTGTCGTTTTTGTTATCGCCTGTTTAAGTGTGCCCGCCCTCCTCTTGAATCATTCTGAAGAAAACTGCCAACGGCAATGATTCTGCTCAATTGCCTTCATTGTATGAGTGCGAGTGTAAGTATGCGTGCAAGTGCGAGTGCGAGTGCGAAGGAGAGTGTGTACGTATACTACGTGAGTTTGTGTGTGTTATTTGATTTTATTTTCACTGTCAATTCCGTTATGCTCCTGTAAGTATGCAATTTGCACGTATGTATGTATATGTAAGCATGTACATACATACTATGTAAAGTGTAAAGCAATAGAGATCAGCATATTAAGAATAATTGAATCGTCTTTGATTCACCTTTTTGCCTGAAGTTAAATATACATATGTTCTATTAACATACATATGTACATAAATTATTCCTAACCTTTGAAATAATTTATGTATGTGTATTAGAAATTCAATATATTTTGAAATTTTCACTACAGCTGCTAAACAGAAACAAATTTATAAAATTAATATGTTAACCCTTAAATGACCCACTTTTTTATTTCGTTTTCATCAAAGTTTAACAGGTGTCAACGGTGCCTGTGCCGGCTTTCAAGGAAAAGAACGTGTTGTTCCTGTGATTGCGCTAATTTCTGCCCATATTCCTTAACAGTAAGGGTCAGAGCAATTTAGTTAAGCCATATAAAGACTAGCACTGTCAATGCTTTAAAGTAGGTCAGCGCACCAAATAAATGTATATATGGGAAATATAATTGATCAACCGCTAAACTGCAAATTTATGCAATTAGACAGACAGGAAATAAACAAGTGATGCGGCTTTTGTAAAAACGTTCGCAGATCAACGTCGTCATCTAATTAAGACTATTCTATGTTCAGTCATGCAAGATTTGGATGGTAAAATAGTACGTGGAACAACGGTTATAAATGGACTGGACAGTACAATAATAAATAGTAGAACGTTTGCACTTGGATGGAATTACTTATATTGTATGGTACGATTCCATTTCGATGGCACTATATCAAATGGTAAAATGATTACAATTGTAATAATGGATGGTACAACAATTACATTAGAATATGTGCAGAATTAATGGTGGAACACTTACATTGGAAGTGTGCAATACTCTATATATAATTTTGGATGGCAAATGTTATGTAGTCATTAGTGATTACCTTTTCTTGGTACAATATTTTAAATCCAAAAACTTATTGAATGGGGTTTTTTATTTTTAAAGTAATCAGCACTTTAGATGAGCTGAAATTGGACCAAATGAATAAAAAGGCAACAATACTTCGAAATCGAGCCACAATAGAATAAAAGTCAAAAGGCCCAAAAGCCGTTTAAGTGTTCAAGTAACGTCGCCAAAATAACTTCAAAGTTAATGGACTAGAAATCAGACATGAGTGATGGACATTAAAAAATACGTGTGTGGGTGGTAGGTATTTCGAATTGGGTTTCAACAAAAAAAAGCTTAAGCATAAATATGCATTCATAGAGTAGAGGTATAGCTTCTGCGAGTCACAATATATCAGCAATATGCTTTAAATTGCAATATTTTGATGTGCGCTAGAAATTTAAGTCAATCGTCTACTCTCCGACTGAGTTTAATAGGTTTCGAAATAGATGCAGCTGATTTTCGCTAAGAATTAAAGTTAGATTATGCGGGTCCCTCACATACGAGTGATAATATATTCATGGTGGTCAACTTTTGTCGGAGCGATGGAAAAGCAAACTGGAGTGAAAATATTTAATTTCCTTTTAATTCAGTAACGAGACGAGAAATGCAACTCCACCTCCATCCAACAAGGACTAGCAAAGCCCTCCAGCTAGTAAACCAGTCAGCTAGTCAGCCAGTCAGCCCTACAGGCCTTCATCAACACACAAAGAGCGCAAACTTCAACTGTCATCCGCATTTGAAATACTATCGGGGAATCGCTTGTTCGCTTTTGCTCTAAGCACGCCACAGCCAAAGTTTAAATGTCAAGTGGGGTACGCAGTGCAGGAAAATATTTTTCATTTAGCTCGGATGCCTTTTTAGCTTTACGGGGGTGTCTGCCACACATATTTTGTGGCATTCAATTGAAATATCAGCACGTGCCACTTGGCAGCTTCGAATATTATACCAACTCAAGCTAAGTTCGCTATTTCGTATTGTTCTTCATCATTTTTACTCGACCATTTGTCTTAAGCTTCCAGGAGAAATAAATTTCATTAAGAAATTCCAAGCATATTTTGTATTATTATCATTACTTCGTTATCAACTTGATAATATTTCGTACATCCGGCTAGACGACTTCCTAATACATACATATTTATGTCTAAATATTTAATTACATTCTTAGATATATGCTAGTTAGAAGTAGGTACATTTTTTCCCCGTATATGATTTTGCATTAATTATAATCATGCATAATAGTACGAATATTTAATATAATTATTTCCTATATTTTTGCTCATTTAGCCGATATGACTAATTCTAATGGGCTGCTCATTGATCACCGATTCGTTTATATTTATATATAGACATGCATATATGTATATATATAGATATTTATATATAGTATATATATATATATATATATATATATATATATATTTGTTTTTTACTTAAAACTACATATACAAAAAGCCTTGATAAGAATATACGCATGCTAGCATTTGTATGGCGTTCACGACGCACATTCAATTTGAAGCCTGCGCAATGAAAGTGCGTGGGCGTTACATTTGAGAAAGTTGCACCAATCGTTATTGGCGGATATTACGCAATATTTTTATCCACCAGTCAGATAAGAGATGCCGAAGCTGGAGGATGCTGCGACCCACTTGTTGCTGCAGCTCGGAATTGAAGCAGAAAAGAGGAGGAGGAGCAGCAGCATCTGGATGCCTATTATAACAGATGTGTAGTGTGTGTGTGAAAATACTTCATCGCTGCCAGCACGTAGCACTCATCACAAAAGCATAATCCATGAAATAATTCAGCTGGCATTTATGGTCTCTGTAGTCATTTTATTATTTTTTTCCCTTAGCCAACTTGTATTATTCTTTTGACTTACTGCTGAATTTAAACCTTTAATAACCATAAATAAAGATCATATGACAGGCTAATGTATGATCTTTGATAATTACTTTATATGGCTCCTTATCCTAAGAGTAAGTCATCAAAATAAAATCCAATCCTCCCACTTCTTTTATGTTGTAATTTAGTAGTTATGAAACGTTTAAATAGGTCGTTGGGTAAAAGGTGTACAATGTTTTTTCCTTTATTTAATTTAATTGTCTAATTACATTTAACAACTTAAGCTTAAAACAAATACATTTTTTGCTTGTTTTTTAGACGATCCCATAATCCTAATCGACAATAGATGAATTGCACTGAATTATTTAACACAACAAATTTATATAGAATTACCAGATATAATAGTTACAAATTGAACCAAGTTTTTTGGTGTTTAAGTAAATAAATCAATTTATTACTATTATAAAAAATACACTCACAAATTTAACATATTAGCGGCAAATTTTCTCATGAATTTTATCTTAAAATCTATACTTAAATTTATTTGTTCTGAAGCAATATTAAATTGTCTACATTTAAAAAAAGTTATATAACGTAAACTCAACCAAATATTTATATATCTGAATATTGTACAATAGACCGGAGTATTTTTTAGTTAGATAGTGTTATCTGTGGTTGATCACTACGCGTCGTGGATCTTCAGGTTCTCAAATTCATCAAGCGTGTCCTCCGAACCGGATGCCGTCAAATCCGACAGTTCATCAAGACACTTTTGGCGTTTGCGCACATTCCAATGCAGACCTTCGGCCAGTGAGTCGAACCAGTCGGATATTTGATCCTGTGCGCAAATGCTCGGGACAGGATAAATAGAGGTTGTAACTCGCAGGCTATCACCATGATTTAACTCTTGATCATTTCGGCCGTCGAAAGATACGCGCGACGTATTCCTACTATCCGGAGATATTGATATCTAAGAGGGTAAAAGAATTTGTTGAGATTTAAGGACCCCACTATGAACTTAATCGACTTACCTTCAGCTCAACACCGGCTGGTATTACAATTGGTCTAAAACTTAGTGAATGCGGACAGATGGGCGTCACCAGTATAGCTGGCACAGATGGATGGATCATAGAAGCACCAGCGGCTGCCGCATAGGCTGTACTACCCGTTGGCGTAGACACAATCAATCCATCTCCCTGCACAGATGTAATATACTTTCCGTCCAAAAAAATATCAATGTTGCTCAAATAGGGGGATGGGCCCCGATTAATGACCACCTCGTTTAACACCAGAATACTGTTGTAACCAGGCGCAGACTGTGCTGAGGATGGACTACAATTGTTATTGCTGGCCTTTGGGCTACCCAATTCTCCGTAATTAGATTGTCGTTGGAAAAAGGGCTTTAAGAGATTACTAGCTTGCTGCAAAGATTCCCTGCGACGCTCGCCTTTGCGATGGATTGAACAACGCAGACGACTTCGTAGCGTGAGTGCGGCATGACCTTCCAGTACATTGGTCACTTGCTCCTGAAAGTTGTCACATTGAAACGGTGTCAGGAACCCCAATGAGCCCAGATAGAAGGCCATTACAGGTGGAACCGATTGCTGGAATAATTGTGAGGCATACAGTAACGTGCCATCGCCTCCAAGGCACACAATAAAATCAATGCGATCGGTGAGATCATCGCGGCCATCTCTGTAGCAAAGATACCCAAAAATTGTTAGTATAATCATAAAAGTAATTATATTCTAATTGATATGCTATTTTGCATTCTTACTCACTTAAAGGTTACTAGCTTTTCTCGCAGCGCAAGGAAGCGGGAGCGCACTCCAGTGTAGTACTCATGAACCAGCCGAAATTTTGCACTCTCCTGCTCCAGTCGGACATCGTCGCGTAGCAACTTGTCCTCCAGTACCGCGGACTCTACCCAAACGACCATATTTTTCTCCTGGACCAGCCATTCAACTAACTGCACAAATGGTAGCAGCACCTGGGAGTCCTTCTTCTTGATTACGAGGACAGTTAATGGTGGTTTATACCAGGTCAAGCGCTGACTGGCGGGATCTTGGATTTGCATTACCATTGCAGAGTTCTTCATAATGCGCCCGCATGGTCCAAACTGCTGGAACGGCGAAGGTGCGTTTAGGCTACGCGTACGCCTGAAATAAATGTTTCAAAAAACAAATCTTGCATTTTTTAGCTTGGATAAACAATTTTTAAGAATTACAAATATTTAAGTTAAACCTCAAAATGCGCGACTTGGGGTCTTGACCATGATCTTGGCTTTTGTGCTTAGAAACAAGGCCTAAATGCAGCGACGCAAGACCCAATTTCTGATGCTGCATATTTAGTTAACCAACTTATTTTTACGTAGACTCTATAACTGGGTGAGGTACATAGAGCTAAGCAAAGATATATTATTGTTGTAAAATATCAGCTTTTAAGTACAAAACAAATTATTGGAATTTTTGCTGCTTTGCTCGCTCTGTTCAGTGCGAATCATTTGAAGGTTACAAAATCACTGAAAGGCCAAAACATATCTGAGAATATACGATTTTTGTTGTTACAGCAACAGCGTTAAGAAACTCGTTTAGCCTCGAAATCGCAGCAACGGAAACTGCACGCTCGTTTTTAAAAGAGAGTAAGAGAACGCCATAGACAGCCAGTAAGAGAGAGAGAGCGCAGTGCAGCATAAAGGCGAAAGGAATAGGGTTATCGAGTTGGTGGAAAGCTTGGATAAGTGCAGGGTTTAGTGCATTGTGGATAATACATCCGCTTATAAATAAAATGACTCAGCGCCCAAGGTTTTATGTATTGACAGTATGATTTTGATCAGTTACGCTGCTCCATTTGTACTCCTACTTTGATATGAGCAGAAGAGAGAAACAGAGAGAGAATTGGAATTGTGTGGACCTAATCAGTTAGGATTCGGCTATATACGGGTCTCCTCCAATACGTCCCAACTGCTGTACTCCCACTCCTCTGCGCAAGTGAAAGACAATATATATTCGAGATCAGTTTTATTATTATTCCTAAATTGCAACTGATACAAATGTTTGGAAATTTGTGCTTCACCCACACGGGAAATAAAGCTCACAGCTCAATAAACAATGGAAGACTAATTGAAGACAAGGTAAGCATGCCTGATACTGATAGCAACGTCGATCAGTGTGACGTGGCAACTTTTTATGTCAATCGATAAGATATTGCAAATATTGACACAAAACAAAACAGTTGGGCGCGACTGACTGTATTGAACTCGTTTACGATCAAAACTGTGGTTCGAAATGCAGTATTTCCGGCTTTACCGTAACCCCCCAACATGAGGACCATATAATTTATAGGTCTATCTCTGGAGCAGGTAAATAATGTTCCATTTGAAAGTTCAACCATTTTGTCTCTTTTTACCCATTTACCAGACCGCCGAGCGGATAGCACAAAATCAATATACTCTTTCCACTTCGTGATTGAGTATTAAGTACAACGCCAAAAACTTTAGCTAAATTGAATAAAACGTGTATCCCCCAATTGTTTTTTTCCACTTGCAGGTGCGGTTCGACTGTGCGACGGGGCAAAAGCCCCACCTCATTGACTTTGCAAAACATATCTAGCCATTTCGCTAGGGTATTAATTAAGGGCCGTCTGTCGCTTGTTTACCATACTGTGAACGTACATGCAAATTGAAGGTTAAGTCTTTTGACCCGTTGCACCTTAGGAACCCTCGTCTCTCAGATTGCTTTGATTTTGATTTTGATTTTGATTTTGATTTTGATTTTCAGCTGTCCGCTGGTCATGAGTTATATTGTGTTTTATTTATGAATGGCGCCTCGCACAAACTGGCACGGAATTAATTAATAGGCATTGACTGACATTCAATGTCTCGAGAGTTTTTCAAAACAAATCGTTAATAAAAAATAAAAAATAAAAAATAAAAGATAGTAGAACAACAAAAATTAAAAGTATTCGGAGAACGCATATATTGTAGATCGAATAGTGATTTGCTTAGTTAATACGTAATACTAATCGGCTTTGATTTTGGGCCCACATACGGTTCGTATAGTGGTTTGGGTGGTTAATACTTAATACTAAACGGCTTTGGTGCACAGACGGCGCCATCATAGCAAATGCATGAGTATTCAAGATGTTAGCAAACTCGTTTTGAATTGCTTAAAAACGTAGATAAGTATACACAAACAAATATTTCTAGATTTACCTACATCTGCGCAAAAGGGTCAAGGACTTTATAGCTTCGTGTAGGTCAAAATTGTTAGCTTGAATAGCTCAAAAGCGTAAAAATATTCTATTCCTAATGCACTATATTTGTTTATATATTTATATATTTGCAAACACATTTAGGCACAATATATATAAATATGGAATACAATTATATTAAACTTTGAACAGGAGGAAACAAACCCATTAAAGCATTTTAAGTATTCACCTGATAACAAAATCTGGTTCTCATGGTGACGTTAACAGTTAATGAAAGAGGAGCGCTTACGTGATAGTTAGGTAGGCACAAACTATTTATACCTATTGATAATTGATATGATAGGTGCATTGTAGTGAAGCACAAATAAGGTGTAATTGAGGTTCGAGATTCAAACATGTCAAGTAGATTGAGCTTATAAACTGAACCAGCGACGATTGATTTTCATTTTACACACAATTTACGCAATCTAAGAAATCTTATCCAGCCCATGTCCAATCTCTATTATACAATCGACGTTATCATTACGGCTTACGGCCAAATGCCGCAATTAAATTCACTCAATAATTAAGTGAAACAGCAAAAAGCAAATCAATTCGAAATATCTTATTACTGAATCTAATCTATGTGTTTTTCAAGGTCATTCGAATAGTCTGTGACGTGAACTGCGAACAATCTTGTCTGCCTTATGCCTATCTATAACCTATGGAGGGAAATTTTGATCATTGTTACTTACGGCCAAGTGCCGGAGCGACTGCGACGCGTCGTAGCTGTAAAATAGTCATTATTATAGTCATCCAATCCCTGAAGCGGTTTATTTTGATTATCTTTGGAAACGTTATCCTTAACCTTGCTGACAGTTCTATTTGAATTGCTAGACTCAGAGATTTTATAATAGCTTCCAGTTTTGGTCAAGCACTGGTGCTGATGGTGGTTGGCGCTCTGACGGATGAGCAGCTCATTGTAGTGGGTTAACTGTTGTTGCTGCTGGCTTCTTCCATGGGCGCTGCACCAGGTGAGCCCATAGTTCCAGCGCTCTTCGAGACGATGCTGATGTAGAGTTGCCAAATCGATGTCCGAACGGCAGGACATGGCTCAGATGAAACTGATGCCACTTTACAAGTAATTCCAAAATCACTAATCAAAGTTCACTTTCTCGGGTTTTGAACATATTGCGAAAACTTTAGCAAGCTGCAATATTTGATTTAGTTAACTTAACATTTATTTGGCGTTACACACTCCTAGCCAAACAACTTTAAAGACGGCCCTGAGCGATTGCTCAAAAATGTAAACAGACCTAACCTTGCTCCCTTTTTCGAAAAGTGTTAAAACAAACTTCACAAAAACCACAAATATTTTGCTGAGCCAGTCAGATGCTGTTCAATTCAACAGTGTAAACGCCCCAGAAACGAGGCAAAAAATTTAAATACAGTTTTAATGAAAATATCACAGTAATATGTCGCTATCTTAGAATAAAGTAGCAGAAATCGTAAACGTTAGCATTTTTGCTCTATAGCTTACGAATTTTGCTAAAGTATCTGCAACCTGCTCTTGGTTCCGGCTCTGACGTCAACTAATTGCCATAAGTATTTGCATAGAAATTCCAGTCAACACGAAAACGGACCAGGATAGAGAACAGGAGAAAGAGAGAGAAGAAAACAAAGAGCATTCGGTTTCTTAGGTTTGATACATCATTAGTCAGCAACTTTTGAATATCATTTTTGACAAAGGACAGAAGCCCTTGGATAAATTGCAGACGCTGCAATATACATACATACATATACATATATAAATAATTATAGAAAGTGATAATTTTCTACAATTTAAGAATCATATAAATTTTAAAAACTTTGCGTTTTAAGATTTCACTGAACAATTAGTATTCAGTGAAATCTTAAAACGCAAAGTAATATTAGCAAAAGAAGGAAGTAATTCAGTGACGTTTAAATGAAAATTATTAATCACAATAATTATGCACTTGTGTGAACTTGTAAACAAAGAAAACAAACATTGCATTGTGGCAACAAACGAGCAGCGTTGTAACGATTTATTGAACAAAGAAACGATATGAAAACAAAGCAAGTACATCATTTAGTATACTAGCTATACTAGACTCAAGAGTTAAGACTTAAGACTCAAGACTCAACACTCGAGTGTAATCATTGACTGGATCGCAGGGGCCACTCGAAGTCTTATTGATTCTTACAAAATAACGATAGCCGACGAGGGCGACACGTGTAAACGTATAACTTTATTTAAGTTAAATGTCCAATCATGTTGAGATAGAAAGAGCATTTAAAACACAAAAGTCAACTACATATTATATAAGATGGCGTATTTAGCACACGAAGCTTTAGGCCCTAGCTTCAAGCAAAGCCAACGACCGACACGAGAGAGCGCGAGCGAGCGAGCGAGCGAGAGAGAGAGAGAGAGAGAGAGAAAGAAAGATAAGCTATACAAAAGACACGAGATAGGCAGAGGCTACACGAGAGAGGCAAGGAGAGAAAGAGAGAGCGCGCCCCGCCGATCTCACTAAACACAACCGTGCTGTCTGGTGAACCAGCGATAACTGAACTGAAACGCGAAAAAGGTGATAAAATTGTAAAATTTTGTGCGATTTGAAAATAAAAGTTTAGTACCGTCTCCAATCGTCGCAATCGTCGCAAAGCGCTGCCAAGCGATCAGGTTGTAAACAGCTGAGCAATTTTTGGACACGCGTCGTATAATTAACAGAAAGCGAGCAAGAGAGCGAGAGAGAGAGAGAGAAAGAGAGCGAGCGACCGAGACGGAGAGCCTAAATAAACGAACAGGTGCTTGTGTGTCTGTTAGTATGTATATACGCATAAAAATAAATAAAAACAAACAGAAAAACAACAGTAAGCAAGTTATGTAAACAACGCAGTAATTGGCAACTAGACTTGCCTAATTATAACTTATATTCATGCACTAACCATACACCACATAGATGCGTCAACTAGAACAAAGTTATTCCACGCTAAACCGACCGAGCCGAGCAAATACGAAGTTGAGTGGTCCACCACACACAAATTTTTCAGTGTGGAATAACTTTGTTCTAGTTGACGCATCTATGTATTGTATGGTTAGTGATTCATGTCTAATAATCTTCCCCAATTACATTGAATGCCGCCTGTGCAAAGCATTACTGGTGCTCCATTAGAACGTGTATGTGTGTGCGTGTGCGTGTGTATGTACTTCTACTAATTAATTTGGTCTCAGTAAAGTGTCTTTGCACATTACTCATAAAAATTGCTTCTTTTACTTACCACCACCATCGCATTTCTATATCGCTAGCAGTGCCATTGGTCAGGAGGCCAGGCCCAGGAGCAGACGATGCTGATCCATTGTTGTGGCGGGCACTGATTAAATTTATCAACTTATTGTCATGCTCATCGTAGTTGCCACAATGCGAAGATACACCTGCACTTCCTTCTCCAGTTGCACCTGGTACGGATTGTGCAGGTGATGCCTTAGTCGTTGGATTTGGGCATTGGATTATGTTATAGGAGGACGAGGACATGGTTAACAATCACAATTTAAACTTTAAAGTACAATTACACAGCACAAAACAATATTAAGTGGGGCTTAAACGTATTTGCCAACGTTTAATTTGGGCACCATAGTTTTGAAATTATTTTTGCTGCTGTGGTTGACCTACAAACGCGTTCACTTGTCATCTTCGATGGAGCTTTTGTTATTAATATTAGGATCGACGGATTAGCAGACTAAATGGTGCATACTATACTTTGCCAACTCTACCAACATTTATTGAAACATTTTTATTTATTTATTTATTTGAGATTCATTACATTTGCTTGATTTAATCGATACGTCTGGAATCAGTTCGATTAACCGACTCTCGGAACTAAATGAACGCACAGACTCCGACTTAAATGAAAAATTATTTTTTAACAGGTACAACCGTGAAAAACTACTACCTTGCGTAGTATAGCAGAACTTGTAGAACTACACATCATTTGAACATGACAAAATAAGTGACATCTTAAAAAGCTTATAAAATAACACTGTTATTCCATAATTTCAACTATTAACATAACAGCGATATATCAGCTGTTGCTAAACGTATATCGATTTTCATGTTTTATTTTTATACAATGATTTATAAAAAGTGATTTTTGGATCATTTAATATCACATGTTTAACACATATTACTCATATTTACCCTAAAAATTATAGTGTTGGTATATGGTAAAAATGTTAGTCGTATATGCAATGCTTTATTAATTATCTTTTCTTACAACTATTCTTAAAAGGTAGAAATTGTAGTTATCGATAGTTAATATAAAAAACTGAATGCAGGGTGAGTGCTATCGCACTCATAGTTTCAGTTATTTTTTAAACTATTTTTTCTTTTCTTTTCAATAGTTAAAGGACGGATTAGTTGTCCATAAAAAGTAGCATGTTGTGCTTACCGAAACTGATTTCGCTTGTCGAATAAACTACCCACTAGCGTATTTTTTAGTATCTTTGTTGAGTTTTTTACGGGCACTGCAGCTTCATCTTGACACAATTGTCTAGCTCGTTCCATATCCCGTACATTCATTTTTATTTTAATGTAACTCAAATATAATAACAAAAAATAAATTCAATAAATTTACAGGTTTTACGCATAAACACAACCGCACGCTGGAACCGCTCAGAGTGTACTATAGCACACACCTTTAATTCGAGATTTTATGCACTTCATATGACTAGATAAGCACGCACACCTGTCACGACCCACACACACAAAGGCATACATATTTTGATATTGATTCGCACACCTTGAATTTGTTAACAAAAAAGGCAAAAACAATCTACCAAACAAAAAAAAACATGAAACAATGGCAAAAATCAGAAACGTGTAAGTCGTCGTGTATCTTATGTACGGCCTGTGGAAAGCATTATCCATTCTCTTTCAGTTTCAGTTTTGTTTTGTCTAGTCTATGCAAAAAGCCTTCTAATTGATGTTCGATAAGCCCAAATGCGTATCATCGGAACTGCTAATAGCTTTTCTATGGCAGTGCAAACAGATTAAGCCGAGGTGAGCAACAGGTTACTAACAATATACATGATATATGATAGTATATGATAGTATATATATATATATATATATATATATATAATGTATATATATTAACAAAATCTTAAAGTCCACTTGATCGATTGAGTGAAGTGTTAGTTACAGGCTGCGCCTGCGCAAACTCGCAAGAGACAGTATACATCACGTTTTAATTGATTTTGCAAAATATTGGAGTTACTAAAATAAAACTATGTCAAACAGCATTAAAAAAAGTAGAATTACATCATACAAACACACAAGCAGAAAGCGATTGCATATTTACACTACATCGAGAGCTTACAAACTTACTATTCCCCAAATGCAGATCTCTGAAACTTACGCACTACACATCACACAATTTTGTATTTTCAATCTCATCGAACGTATCCTCCGATCCAGATGCTGTTAAGTCTGACAGTTCATCGAGACATTTCTGACGCTTGCGCACATTCCAATGGAGTCCATCGGCCAGCGACGCGAACCAGTCAGATATTTGATCTTGGGCACAAATGCTGGGCACGGGATAAATTGAAGTGGTTACGCGTAGACTGTCGCCATGAAAGAGCTCCTGGCGATTGCGACCATCAAAACTCACCCACGAAGTATTCCGACTCTCAGGTGAAACTGAAATCTGAGAAAATAGGCAAATTAAATTTAGTTTTTCTAATAGTTTTTTAATACTTGCTTTTAATTCAACACCTGCGGGCACAACTATGGGTCGAAAACTCAATGAGTGCGGACAGATTGGTGTCACCATAATGGCCGGCACGGAAGAATGTATCATGGAGGCACCAGCGGCCACCGCATAGGCGGTGCTACCCGTGGGCGTGGACACAATCAAACCGTCGCCCTGAACCGACGTAATATACTTGCCATCTAAAAACAAATCAATATTGCTCAAATATGGTGATGGACCACGATCAATTACGACTTCGTTTAATATTAATATGCTGTTAGCCAAGGGGGACGCATGCACAGCATTTAAATCTACAGCACGTTCAAATCCGTGGGGCTTTTCGCTTCGTCGATGCATCACACAGCGCAGGCGACTGCGCAATGTAAGCGCTGCATGACCTTCCAAAACACTGGTCAATTGTTCTTGGAAATTGTCAAAACGAAATGGCGTCAAAAAGCCTAAAGATCCCAAGTGAAAGGCCATCACTGGTGGTACCGATTGCTGGAACAATAGAGATGCATACAACAGTGTTCCATCGCCACCAAGACAGATAATAAAATCGATACGATCTGTAAGATCATCCCGGCCATCTCTGATAGGAAAATATGTTGAAATTATATGCGTCGGAAAAAATAAGTTAAAAACTTACTTGAAGGTCACCAGCTTGTCACGTATGGAACGAAATTGTATGTCCTCGTTGAGTGTAACGTCGTCTAGCACTGCAGACTCTACCCAGACAACCATATTCTTCTCCTGCACCAGCCAAGTTACCAGCTGCACAAATGGCGTCAATACGGAGGCATCACAGACTTTTTTAATCACCAGCACTGTGAGTGGAGGCTTGTACCAAGTGAGACGCTGACTAGCTGGATCCTGGATTTGCATAACCATTGCTGAGTTTTTCATAATGCCCCCACAAGGCCCAAATTGCTGGAACGGCGAAGGTGCGTTTAAGCTGCGAGTGCGCCTGCAAAAAATAGGAGTTTTACTAAAACCGAATCATTCACCTAGAGAGTTATCCCAATTAACCATTGTAACTGAAAATTCTGACAAGATCTTTATTTTAGTGAAAGAGGTCTTATTCAGTTTGTGGATATGTGAAACATTTTCTCATTTATTTCTTTGAAGCGCAAGAAAATGCTTACCACCACCAGCTGCTGTTCATGATGTCGTCGTTGTCATCAACAGCCCTTTTGTTATCATTGTCGCTCGGCTGTAATTTCCGCGTACTGTGTTTCACATCATAGTGTTTTAGAGATTCTGGAGTTGTAGACATTTTAAAATTGCGCTGTACCAAGTTTTAAACCATTTTAGCCGTGCAACAGTGCCTAAATCAATTGACTTATTGAATACAAAAATGTGACTGTAGACCGCGTCTAGCAAAATACTGATAAAAAGCCGCATTCCCAAAAATACCTATTATGGGAGTTAACATTTATATAGCATACTTTTAATAGCTGGTATTAATTACCTTTCATAGACTTATGGAGTTATAATACTTTATTTTTTAATTTTAATGCAAATTAGTAGAGAGATGCTGATGTTAATACTGACGAATTGATGCCTCACAGACACAACCACATTTAAATAAATAGCTGCATACAAATAGATAAATACACAGAGTCCAACAATAAAATTGAATACATATTCTGTACTATTTTTAGTTTCTTTCAATTTGGTCTGTTTACATACCGAAATTGTTTACGTCTTTCATTTAAATCTAAGACGCGTGCACTCCTCAACGGCTTCGGAGAATTTAATGTTTCGTTGCCATCGGGATCATCCTCCACAGATATGGAGTGGACAACCATTTTGAGTGCCAATTGCATATCGTCGTCGCTCATTTTTACAGGATGCCCCAAATTTTTTTACGTTGGATGTGCTATCAACTTCACTGTCACAGTGTTATATTTCAACTAAATGGTTTTCTATGCCTTAACTTATATAATATATACAACGCCTGAATACAACATCTATTTACATATGTACGTGAATATATACAGACCTGGATATGTATATTGAATTATACTGTATTGAATAAGCACACATACTCGTACTTTGAATTTTAAAGATCTCACTCGAAACAATAATGCTACATACTATGGTATTCGAATGTAATATACCACGTACACATTCCTACGTTATTTTAAAATCTATGACCAATTCAAAGAACTGATGAGTCAGATGAACTAGCTTGCTCATGTTGATCAAGGATCAAGCAAGTGTAAGTTCAATTAACGTTACGATCCCGTTTTTGTCATGTTGCAACTACAGGGTATAACTGCAAATTTGCATTTTATCTTAACAGACAGGCTACATACATACATACATATTTACATGCATATGTAGTCATAGATATATTTTGTATATGAGTGGAAACATGTGCAGCGAGTCTTAATAATTTGCTACAATTTTGGGCGTAGCTGTATGCAAAATATACATGTTTTTTCATAATTAATTGCTTTCACCCTGCGGCAAACAGGCGGAAACAACTAGTAAACAATTATAGTAAATTCAAGGTAATCCATTGTAACAATTTTTATTTTGTTAATAAATAATATGTATCAGCCCGTTCAGTTTATTTGTTTAACCATTATTTTAATAATATCTACATGTAAGACAATTATCATTCATTTGAATAATCGCTGTGAACTATAAAGCAAAAAAAGCTCAATGCTGTACATAAAATACCAGTTCACTTTGGTATTTTGTATATCGATTGAATTCTCGATTAATCAGTAAGCGCTGAGGCAAAAATTATTTCTGTGAATTCTAACTCTAAGAGTAGTTGAAAGTTGCATAGATTTTAAGAAAACAAAAACTTCAATGGCAACTAAAGCGTCTTTAACTATGCAAATGCTAGCTAATTATGTGGGCAACTTTGTACCCTCGGCTAGCACAAAAAACGTAAGGTAAGCCGTACCACATGGGTTTATTTCTGTGACGTAATGGACGCTTAATTCTTGTAACAAAATCCTGATAGCTTACTGCGCTATGCCCAAACACAATTGCTTCGCGGATATACAACGGAAAAGAAGGAGCAGGCAGTAGCTGATGATGCCACGGCTGCAAATCAGAAAAAAACACCACGATCTCCAGAGATCGAGCGGCTGATGCAAGAGTTAGCGGCAGCAAATGAACAAAACAGCGAACTTTTAGACAAATACAAGCGTGCGTTGGCTGACAGTGAGAATATGCGCACACGGTTAAACAAACAAATAAGCGATGCAAAAATTTTTGGCATACAAAGTTTTTGCAAGGATCTACTAGAGGTGGCCGACACACTGGGCCATGCAACTCAAGCAGTTCCTAAAGAAAAAGTAAGTTTCATTTAATTCTCATTCATAACTCACATTTTCAATAAGAAACAATTTCTCTAATCTCATAGCTCAATGGCAATTCAGATTTAAAGAATCTATTTGAAGGTCTAAGCATGACACGCGCTTCACTGCTTCAGGTGTTTAAGCGCCATGGTTTAGAGCCGATTGATCCAATCAATGAAAAATTTGATCCAAATCTGCACGAAGCACTGTTCCAAAAAGAAGACACTACTGTTGAGGCAAATACAGTTGTGGAGGTTACCAAGCTCGGCTACAAACTGCATGAACGTTGCATACGCCCAGCTCTGGTTGGAGTGTCCAAATGCTAATACCTCGATGCTCATCGATATCCTATGTTATATACAAGCGCCATTTATATAGACTACCTTCCAATGTTCACACTTTGTCTTATGCTGCTAAATTCATGTACGATACTATGTAAATACATATAGGTTTCCTATATACAGGGAATTTCCCCGTTTCCTAGTTCTTAAGTGCACTATGGCGTTCAGGGTACTACATATTTTCCTCACAGACGTAGTTGCTGAATGTCTAATTTAAAGGATTTATAATTAATAAACTCGGGTTTGTTTTAAAATTGATGTTTTTTGTTTCTATTACGAATGCTAATGAATAATTTAAAGAACATAAAATAATTATACAATGTAAATACAAATGTATACAAGGTATAAACCTGAAATAAAAACCCCTAAATTCGAAAATTCTGAGAAGGCATACGTAATTTGATAATGCAGGTAGTCGATGGCAACGACATTTCAATGGAAATCGTAATTTTCTGTGGCCCAGCAGGTATACGACGTTTCGCCTATGATCTCGAACATTCGTGGAAACAAGCAAAGACAATTCCAAGAAGGTAGGCCCAAAGAGGATTACAGATTAGTTTTCCCAAGGCTTGATCGACAATGTTTTATCAGTTGTTCTTTTAACCTCGCGTTGAGCAGAATGTTTGCTGGGTTTCTGAAGTTCCTTCTGCATTTGGCTCTCTTGCAATGCATTAGGGGTCGAATACCACTGATGCCAAAATTTTACGGACAAGACAGTGCAATAATTGTCGACACAGACAAGCTCAGACTAAATCCAAAGTTACAAAACGGACTCTATTATAATATTCCCACTTTCAAGCTAATCAGTCCGAGCACAGCTAATCCAACACCGATTACGTCCATGAAAGCAACAACACCAAGAGTGGTTGACGAGTATCCCAGGGATTTGCTTGACATTGCTCGCACTAAGTTGGGCTTTAAGCGAATAGACCAGCTGCCTAGCATAAGTGAGCTTGGCAATCTGCTGGGCACTAGCAACGGCGAAGAAACAGTCAAATATGTACGCTCTCTGACTTCCACAGATCAAGGCATAGCACTGATGAAGGCATACTTGGAATCGATGGATTATGAGCCAACCGACTCAAACGCTAATAGCGAGGAGAATGATAATGATAACAACGCTGATCTTGATGTCGACTACGATGCGAAGCCAACCAAGCTCAATATGCCAACAACAACAAAGATACCAAAGTCGCAAATGGAAGCGGGCGGCTTCCTGAAGAGTGTAAACGATCAATACAGGTTGTGGCCGGGACTGGATGACAGTATAGCATCCAGGCGGTTGCCATATAAGCATGTGTTGGTGGCACCCGTGCAGCCCAACCAGCAGCAGAGTTTGACACCAGCCATGCGTCCTGTACTTGTTCGGCACCCATTGCCCTATCATTATCCTATCCCATTGCGCCCCTTATTGTTTCCAACACCCATGAAATCTACGCCGAAGCCAGCTTTAGTGACCAACACCACGAATACAGACAGATCCGCTCAGGATTTAAACCCACCACACCACCACCTCAACACACCTAAGAAGACGACGTCTGCTCACGTGGCGCCGCATATCCAGCAGCTAGCGCGGATTGCTAATATTTCCCCAGACATGCTTGACAGTTTTTTGCAGCAGCAACCAAAGCTGGCCGAATTGGCAAAACGGTTTAGTCGCTTGCCGCTACTTCAGCAGCACAGCAAAGCTATTGACTCGCAGTTGTTTATAGCTGTAAAAAGAGCCCTGGCACAGGATAACTTAAAGCGTTTGCTTGGAGCATCGCAGGCATAGATTAAGTGTGACTCTCTCAATAATAAAAAAATAAACTTTGTTTTTAACAAATATAAATTCGTACAAATTTTAAATTATCTTGGTTATATATGTATTTATACACACATACATGCACATGTATACATAAATACGCCACATATGTATGTACATAACCTATGTATGTACATATATACATACATACATACACATACATATGTACATATGTATAAACCACATGACATGTAGCGACACCTCAAAATGCAATGTCCATGGGATTAATTGGCCAATGTATTATTAAATGTCGTTAGTTTTTTCTACCGTTGCTTGCATCATTGTCGCCTATTTATCAATCAGCGACAATTTACTGCTAAACGCAAGAGAATTGTTTAAACTAAGGTTAGTGTGTTCAACAATTTAATGAAAATGATGCACCAGACATTAGCACATCACTTTGGTAAGATTGTTAAATTATTCTTTGTCTATCAAAAATAGCACTCGAAAGCTGAAGTTACTAAACTAACGAGCGTGCATTAGACAATAATGATCTCGGAATTTAGGTTATTTTAAAAAATAATATTGGCAGACAAACGCAAACACGTGCGTGCCCTGTCGAATGTGAATAAAATCGTTTGGTTATACCACGATTGAACATACGGAGTCTTTTAACAGTGGTGCTAAACATTATATTAACAGCAGGAATAACATAAATATTTGTCATTGTAACATAGTTATCGATAGCTATAAATTGATGGTGAATGGAAATGATGGAATTGACCAATTATAAACACTAGTTCTTCTAACACAAAAACATTTATAAACGCTCTGATGGAAATGTGTGGAGTTTTTATGGCCAAAGAAAATGCATTTTCTATGAAATTAATAAATATGTTTAACTGTAAGCACGGCTTTTCCATCATAGAAGACAAGGTAGGGACAGTCAGTACCAGACTCGGATGAGGTGAAACATTACAATAAATTCGCAAAGAAGATTTGCCTGCCTTGCGTTATAGAGTTTCAACATGCATTTAAATTAAAGCGTTTCAACTTTCATAGTTATCGTCTCTTAGTGAGTAAAAAATTTGCGGAGAATACTTAACACAGAATGATCGGCTATAATAAGAAAAGAAACGTCAAATAGAGATAGAAAAATCATCGAAAACCGAGTTGAAATGTAACAAGTTATAAATAAAGAAATTCTCTTGAATTTAGGAGGCCAAAATTGTATAGAGTTCAATTACGTGGACTTGGGAGCCGTAAAGATAGAGCAAGAATCAAAAAGTGAATCAATGAAAGTTCCTGATTGTTCCTATCAAAACATAGAAAAATGTTCAAGAAACTAAACGGTTGAATTGTAATTGAAAATGGGGTCTTATTATCGTAATGAAAATGTAAAAATACTAGATATATCGATATATCGATATTATCCCAACTAAATTGGCAGGGTTGCTTGTAAGTAAATTGAAACAGAACATACACGTCGTAAACGTCACCAAAAACTTACTCGCAAACAAATCATTGACAAATTTCGTATTAATAAAATGTTTAATTAAACGTATTCTTCCGTACACATTTGGCGAGTGTATGTGTGTATGAGAGTGTGTGCGCCTTGCTGTGTCCAAGTGGAGTAAAACATTTTATATACATGTAAGAAAAAGAGCTGCAGCAGCAGGTTATTAAATATTCTTTCGTTTCGTGCCAAATTCTTAAAGGTTGAAGCCGATTAGCTGCAATCATTGAATCTGGACACAATGTCACTGCCAGGCAATGGTATATATGTGGTGCGAGGTGAAATGGCCACCCTAATGACGGCCATGCGACGTGGTACGCGTTGGAACGCAACAGCCTACGTGGTAAGTTCCTGACATATAATATAAACATTTTTAACTTGATAATGTAAATGCAGGATGATGAAAAGGACAGCTTGCTGAAATTGTTCATCGATCTGAAGCAGGTGCTGAACCGCATTGAGGATCTACGTTTAATTGAACCGAACGTCTTTCTGGCGCCCTTTTTGGAGGTGATTCGAACAGCCGACACCACTGGACCATTAACTAGTCTCGCTTTAGCTTCGGTTAATAAATTTCTGTCATATGGACTGATTGGTATGTGTGGCATAATCTTGCATGTCTCTTTGGGTTTTTACCGTCTGCTAATTTCTTTAATATTTTTAATTTAGATCCTACTACCCCAAATCTGGCTGTAATTGTAGAAATGATTGCAGATGCTGTTACACATGCCCGTTTTATGGGCACCGATCAGTCCTCTGATAGTGTAACATTTATGCGTGTTATCGAGGTGTTACACACTCTAATCCGTAGTCCGGAGGGTGCCGCTGTTAGCAATGAATCAATGTGTGAAGTGATGCTCAGCTGTTTTAAAATCTGCTTTGAGCCGCGTCTTAGCGAGCTACTCCGCCGATCTGCAGAACAATCTCTGAAAGACATGGTGCTGCTCTTTTTTATGCGTCTGCCACAGTTCACAGAGGACAGCAGCGACACTGTGCTGCAGAAGCGCTTTACCATTTATGAAGCAGCTGGTGCAGCCACAGAGAAACATAAACGCAAACCACAGCCTGCTTTGACTGCGCAACAACGCAAGTCATCCACAGCCGAGGAGCCTCCTCAGACGCCACAGAGCACGCTAGCGGCGCCCACGCATTTGAAGACACCCATACTCGCAACTACGCCTGCTTCTCCAGCTGGCAATATTCTGGACATGCAGGGCAAGATAACACAAACACCCACTACAACAACAACAACTGCTAACAATACTGGGATAACTATAAATGCTGCACTAGATGTGCCATCAATTCAGGTGGATACTGCAAAACTTGATGCAACAGCTGATGGGGACGAAGAATCTACAACTGCCACGCCAGCCGCCGATGCCAATAGCAGCGAATATATTAACTCTGTGGGAGTGCGATTTACCCAGCAGTCGTCTAACCAGGATGCAGTAGCGTTGTCATCTACGCTGACGCCTTATGGTCTGCCGTTCATTCAAGAACTGTTCCGGTTTCTTATCATATTGTGCAATCCGTTGGATAAGCAGAATTCAGACAGCATGATGCACACTGGTCTAAGTTTGCTTACCGTTGCTTTTGAGGTGGCTGCGGACAACATTGGAAAATATGAAGTATTGCTGGATCTGGTCAAAGATGATTTGTGCAGGAATCTAATATCGGTAATAAAATATATATATATATATGCTTATAAATATTGTATTGTTAATTTAACAAGTTTCCCAATTTAACAGTTGCTAAGCTCTGAACGCCTCAGTATCTTTGCCGCTGATTTACAACTATGTTTTTTGCTCTTTGAATCGCTTCGCGGTCACCTTAAATTTCAATTGGAGTGCTACCTTAAAAAAGTGAGCGAAATCATAGCGAGTGATAATCCGAAGACACCATACGAGATGCGCGAACTGGCATTAGACAATCTGCTGCAACTGTGGCGAATTCCTGGATTTGTTACGGAATTGTACATTAACTACGACTGCGATCTGTACTGTACGGACATGTTTGAGAGTCTTACCAATTTGCTCAGCAAGTACACGCTTTCAGCCACTAATGCAGTCTACAGTACGCATATTATCTCAATGGATACGCTAATCAGTGTCATCGATTGCATCGAACATAATTGTGCGGCTGCCAAAAGCAACAACAGCCTAAGCAAGACGCTGGTTCAGGCTCCAGCGATTGGTGTTGGTGGTAGCCGACATTCGCGCCATAATAGTGGCCTTGAAGGCATAGTCATTGACAACGGCGAGGATCATGTTGAAAATATAGCGAACTTTATCAACAACAGTTCACAGCGATTGCGATTGCAGTCGGCGGGCGAGAGTGGGAGCATAACAAGTGAACAACTGGCCAGCGTTAAGGAGAAGAAGCGTTTGTTGTCCAAGGGTACTGAGTGGTTTAATCAACGACCTGACAAAGGCATTCAGTACTTGCAAGAACATGGCATTCTACATGCTCAACTTGATCCCATGCAAGTGGCACTTTTCCTGCGCGAGAACCCTGGCCTTGATAAAAAAATGATTGGAGAATATATCTCAAAAAAGAAAAACGTCGATTCTAAGATTCTCATCAACTTTGTGGATTCGTTCGACTTCACAGGGCTTCGCGTTGATCAAGCTCTGCGTCTTTACTTAGAGACTTTCCGCTTGCCCGGCGAGGCACCCTTAATATTTCTCGTATTGGAACATTTCTCGGATCATTGGCATGTAAGTAACTGTTTTGCAGAGAGATTTATTTCATGATTCCTTACTTATTTAATAACTCTTTGTTTTGCAGAATCAAAACAAGGAGCCGTTTGCCAATACAGATGCCGCTTTCCGTTTAGCCTACGCTATCATCATGCTAAACATGGATCAGCACAATTCGAATGCTAAGCGTCTTAATGTGCCCATGACGCTAGAAGACTTTACAAAGAACTTACGCGGTTTAAATGGTGGTCAAGATTTTGATCAAGAAATGTTAGCGCAGGTCTTCAATGCTATTAAGTGAGTGGAAGATGCAATAGTTGTTTAATAGATAATTCTATATGTATAATCTCCTGCAGAAATGAAGAGATTGTGATGCCCGCCGAGCAGACTGGGCTTGTGCGCGAAAATTATTTGTGGAAGATGTTGCTGCGTCGAGGTGCGACACATGATGGTCACTTCCACTATGTAAATGATGCTGCTTACGATGTGCAAATCTTTAATATTGTGTGGGGTGCTTCGTTAAGTGCACTGAGCTTTATGTTTGACAAGAGCACCGAGTCGGGTTATCAGCGCACTCTGGCAGGTAAGTTGATTCAGATTTAATACTAATTAAAGTGACTATTTAATATAATTGAAAAACATATCGATTGCAGGTTTTAGTAAATCGGCAGCTATATCAGCACATTATAATCTTCATGATGACTTTGATGCGCTTATCTTAACTTTATGCAAGTTCACGACGCTGTTGAGCAGCGTGGAACAACATGAGTCAGTACCAGCCAACAATGAAATCCAGCAGGCAGTTAATTTTGGTCTCAATGCTAAGGCACAAGCGGCAATGCGAACTGTATTTCTTCTAGTGCACGGTTATGGAGATAGTCTACGCGACAGCTGGAAGCACATTTTGGATCTGTTTCTGCAACTGTTCCGTTTGAAATTGCTACCCAAAGCTCTGATTGAGGTAGAGGATTTCTGTGAAGCCAATGGCAAGGCAATGCTGGTACTGGAGAAACCACGCGAAAAGCAAGAGTTAGGTCTTTTCTCTAGTCTCTACTCATTTATAAGTTCGGAGGGTCAGCGGGAGCCTACTTACGAAGAGCAAGAATTCATCAAACACGGTCGGAAGTGCATTAAGGAATGTCAGCTAGATCAAATGCTGCAGGAGTCAAAATTTGTGCAACTGGAATCATTACAAGAACTGCTTAAATGTGTATTATCTTTGTTAAAGGCACCAGAAACACCCAAATCCAATGGACAGGCATATGCAGAAGATATAGCTGTATTTTGGATGGAGTTTCTTGTAAAGATTGTGGTTCACAATCGTGATCGCATGGTCCCGTTGTGGCCAGCTGTGCGTGATCAAATGTTGCATCTACTACTTGCCAGTGCTCAGAATGGCTATGATTATCTGCTGAATCGTTGCATTGTGGCTGTACTAAAGCTGGCAATCTATTTAATGCGCAATGAAGAGCTATGCCCCGTTGTATTGCAATCACTTAAAAATCTGTTATCATTAAAGCCAACCCTTTTGCTCCGTATCTCTAATCAAATATCCATTGGCATCTACGAGTTGCTTAAGACCTCTGCTCAAAATATTCACTCGGAGCAAGATTGGCAAATTATATTCAATTTGTTGGAGTGCGTTGGCGCTGGTGCAGTTCCGCCTAATTTTGAGGCTGCACAGCAGCTAACAATTCCGCCCAATGGCCGTCTCACATCTGACGGCGAAGACGATGCAACTGCTATGTCACTCGATCGTGGCTACACATCTGATTCGGAGTTGAACAAGTCGGCGAGTGCAACTGCACCTACTTCGAGTCCCAGCGCCGAGAACTGGATACTGGTTGGCAAGGACAGTGAATTGACCACAGCATCAAGGTATGTATTATTTTTTCTTAAAACTAATAGACATCGGATATCATAATTGTTTTTATTTTAGACCCCAATCACCACCCAGCTCTGCCACACCTGTTGTCAGCTCGCTGGTGTTTAACTGCCAACTGCAAGATCATTCACCCTTTGCATTATTCAAGTGCTGGGACTCTCTGGCGTTTATCGTTCGGAGTGTCGCTCACATTACGCCGTACAACTTTGAGGCCTGTGTGCGTTGTATTCGCATCTTTGTGGAAGCGTGCCGCGATGGTGGAATACATCAGCGACGAAAATTTGAAGCTATTACCAAGAAACGCAATTTTAAAAAGCGCCAGGAAAGCGCACGTGAGCCAGGCGTTGTTAAGTCTACATCAACTGGCAATTTAATGTCGGCGGTAGGCGACATCGGCGAAAATAATACTCCGAATGCAGCGGAACAGGAAGAGTTGGCCCAACGCTACGAACAGTTGTCTATTCAATTACTGGACCTTATGTATACATTGTATACACGCACTGCACAGATTTTCCGTTGGTGGGCGGAAGAGGGCTGCACGGTGTCACAATCAGGAGCACTGTGGACGCCTGGTTGGTGTCCGTTACTGCAGGGCATTGCAAGGCTGGCCATGGATCGTCGGCGCGAGGTGCGCACGCATGCAATATCCTGTCTCCAGCAGCGAGCATTGCTGGTTCACGATTTACAAACGCTTTCAGGCGCGGAGTGGAGCTCCTGTTTCCAAAATGTCCTGTTTCCGTTGCTAAACGAGCTACTGCCGGAGAGCGCTGCAACCAGTCAGCTGGACAGCTCTCTGTTGGAGGAGTCGCGCATTCGCACAGCCACTATAATGTCGAAAATGTTTTTACAGCATTTGACCACGCTTATTGAGTTGGGAACGACTTTCAATGACCTGTGGCTTGACATATTGGACTACATTGAACGATTCATGAAAGTGGGCTCCGACACACTCTCAGAGCAGATGCAGGAGATCCTTAAGAACATGTTGCTTGTGATGCATTCTGTGCGTGTTTTTCATAATCAGGACGGTTCACTTCAGGAGGCCTTATGGGAGCTAACTTGGCGGCGTATTGGGGAGTTCCTGCCTAATCTCAAAGCAGAGCTGTTTCATGATGAAGGTGCGTCGGGTGTGGGTGTTTAGTCGAATGTCAAGCAAAGCGCTAGCATTTTAATTTCCGGTAACTGTCCGCCTGCAGATTTGGTCTCGCCAGCCATATCGCTGGATATAACAAAAATCACTTACGAACATTCAATGTCATTGCCCATGCCAGTGCGCAGTTACGAATTGGAAACGTTTGCGACTGTCCTAGCTAAGAATGTGGGCTTTACCAATACCTCTGTGCAGGTTAAGCGGCAAAAGAAACCTTGGACCCGTTTGCGGTTCAAGTTGCTCAAGGGTCTGACCAAGAAGATCAAATTAAATTAATTGAAATGTTTCTTAGTTTGTGCCGTTAAATTGATGTTATTGTTCTTATTGATTATTTAGTTATTAATTAATTCAATTATCTTACTGCTCGTTTTGCAGGAAAGCGAGCCCAAACATTGACAAACACTACAACCGCTCAACAGGTGCCCTCTGTGGCTATACTACCCAGCCATACATTGCAGCCCTCTGAGCAGACTGTCAATGTGGCTACTGATGTTGTTGCTGTTGCTGGTACAGCTGCCTTGGTCTCACCTGTAGGATCGCCACGACGCAGCATAATTCTTCAACCGCCTATGACGGACGCACTCCAGCAAGCTCCCAGCTTTACATTTGCTCAGGTAACCACTCTGTTTCTAATTTTGTAAGCCTATAAATTTATCTTCTGAATATTCTTAGCTTATAGTAGTGCCTCCACAGCATTCTACGGAGCAACAACAGCAGCCTTCCGTTAAGAATAGCACATTGCTTCCTGACTTAATCAATGAGGCAGCTGCTTCGGGTTCAGCAGCTGTCCACAGCAATACGTATACCACACCCGTTCCGAGTCTTATCCATTCGGAAGCGCTAACTTCGACACCAGATGTCAGCAGTAATAGCTACTCCATTGACCTGCCAGCTACACCGCCGAATTCAGTTGAACATCAGCAAGTTCTGTATCAGCAATTCCAACATGAACAGTACCAGACGCAACAGATACCAAGTGATGTGCCCCTTAGTCATCTTCTGGCCTGCAATGCGTATCCATCGCTTCCTAGGATGCCGCATGCATCTATTGTCCAAAGCTTCGTACCAATCTACGAGGCGCCAGCGCCGGTGCAAACAGGCAATGCAGCTGACATATATCAGGAATATGTGCAGAACCCCTATAATATAACTTTACAACAGGCGCCGCAGGATCAACCACAGCCACAGCCACAGCAGCCACAGTCGGCTGAGGTGCTCTTTCCGGTTGTAGCAACGCCCGCCAACTACTTTAATACCAATGTCGATCCTAGCTCCATACCACCCGGCTCTGAACTGCTTTATGGACAGCAGTAAGCAGCAATCAGTAAGCAGTTTATATAAAGTATGTTTAACATAAAGATGGAAAACCAACCCGTATGTTATTTGTAATTTTAGTCGTTTTTATTTTGTGTACTTTTAAAAGAAAACAAAAGAACATGTTTTAACACATTCCGCGGGTGTGTGTGCTTATGGTTTTCAAATATGACGAGTATGCTGTAGTAGTAAATCACACTTTCTCTAAATAATCGAAAGAAATTCGATGAAGTATCTGCGAAACGACAAAGCTTTATATCAATGTTTGATTTATTAAGAATAGTTTCAAATATATTATTATATGAATCGTATGTATGTTATGCAAAATGGCACTTGTAAATATTGAAATCTAAAATATAGAGAAATGGATATGAATTTGTTGTGTTTATTATTATTTATTTAAAAAATGCATGATTCACATGTCAAATAGGTTTCGTTAAAAGAGATTTAAAAAAGCCCAACTCCGTGACAATGCAAGTTCGCATTGCCGTGACCAGGATTCGAACCTGGGTTACCACGGCCACAACGTGGGGTCCTAACCACTAGACGATCACGGCTACGCCGGACTGTTGCAAATCTCGAACCAAACTACCAAACAGAACCGACCAAATTTTTGGATTTTAATTGGTCTGTTTATTAATATAAAATACATGTTTTAAACATTTTATAGAAAAAAAAACTGAATACTGCATTGCAAAAAAAGCAGATGAAAAAGTAAGGTTTCAAGCATTCAATATTTTTAAATAAATTTGCTGAAAAGAACAGATTGATAAAATTGAATCTAAATAATAGTGTTTGACTATTGTGTTATTTTAAATTTAAATTCCAAAAAATATGAGAATCCAATTCCGTGACAATGCATTGTTAATGGCATTGCCGTGACCAGGATTCGAACCTGGGTTACCACGGCCACAACGTGGGGTCCTAACCACTAGACGATCACGGCTACATCGGATATGTTCGTCGGTTGTCTAAATCCTGGTTTTGCTACCAATGACACACATTGGTAGGAGCCTACGAACGATAGATGGCGCTTTTAGCTACAATTTGATTTAAATAAAATTACTGGTTTAGAAACCAATGACACAAACTTTTTTGTAAAAACCGAATATTCAGATTGACATATAGATGGCGTTCATTTATACTGTTTAATAAAAACGTTTGCTAGTAGCCGTACAAAATAAATGGATTGATCGGGTTTGGCTCAGATTTTTAATCCAAACATCATTTTATTGTAAATTGAAAAAAATATTTATTTTAATTTTATTTTTCATAGTTTGTTCAAAGTTTGTAAAAAAGACAACCAAACTCCGTGACAATGCATTGTTAATTGCATTGCCGTGACCAGGATTCGAACCTGGGTTACCACGGCCACAACGTGGGGTCCTAACCACTAGACGATCACGGCTATGCTTGGTAGCTAGATGGCTCTGGCAATATTATAACTTTTTAAGAAATCTCAAATTATTACACGCGTTTTTGCAACGATTAAAAATAAAATTTGAAACTGCGAACTCCACTAAGTACAACAAGCATAAATACAGACATACCAAATATATCAATAGATATATCAGTTGGTGATTCCAATGATGATGCAGACAATCTAATCGAAACTATGTAACAATTTATTTTATCATCTCATCTCAAGGGCACCAAAGTACACATTGCACCCTGCAGCTAATACAGCATTTATTCTGCAAGTTAGTGCGAGTGAGACAACTATATATGTACATACCTTTCAAATAAGTATACTTCTCTCCCACACTGTTAAAAGACTCAACGCTCAATGGTGCTGCTCTCCCATATGCCAGATTTGTTCTTAACAGTTTTTCAATATCTACACAATAACCACTGATTTAAGAAATAGGCAGACCCATTTCATCTCTCTTGATTTTTCACCTCCCCTATATTCCCAATGCTGAATCGGTTGAGCAGCTTGGAGCCAAGCCCTCAACTTGTACCAGGCGCACATCAAACGCAACAGCAGTATATGTACATATGTATATGCACATATGTTGTGTGTATGCATGTGTGTATGTACATATGCCAATACGTATGCTGGTAGACAAAATATCAAAATAAGATAGCTGCTATGTGACCAGAGCCGTAGTTGCAATCATCTTCATTCTGTATTGCTCATGTGGAAACGAGTGTAACATGCGTCCAGGCGAACAGAATTTGAGTGAGATGAGCTGAATTTACCATGCATTATGTGGAAACGTCTTTGGCTATTGGGCATAGTTTGTACACACATAAATGTGATATAAATATGATAGATGATGGGGTCTGTATTGTGGGCAACTGCTGAATGGGAAGTTTCCTGTTTGTTTTTGTTTTCAAATTTCTAACAGGCCTGCATAATTTAAACACCAACACCACAGCGTGCAAGAAATCTAATTCAAAATGCGAGTCCTACGCAAAGTGATCAAATTTGTATGTTACACATTACTAGGTATGCGAGTGAAAAATATATGTATGTTTATACATACATACATATGCATATATTTGAGAGAGCAGAGCAGACAGAGAGACAGAGACAGAGAGAGAGAGAGAGAGAGAGAGAGAGAGAGAGAGTAAGGACAAAATAGCATATAGTGGTCACTCACTGTTAAAAGACTCCGTAGGTTACGCAAAGACGAGTTCCGTTACTTTTAATGTTAACTAACAGCTCTGTTGTGACGTCACATTATCACTTTGTGCTCTGTTATCCTAGGCGAATTTTGGCGGACACTTAAACGTGGTGGTCACTGTTAAAAGCCATAGTAGGCACGATTGAGTAAGACTAGGTTATGCAAAGCGGTCT
Source organism: Drosophila leonis (assembly GCA_035045365.1). Classification (NCBI taxonomy): domain Eukaryota; kingdom Metazoa; phylum Arthropoda; class Insecta; order Diptera; family Drosophilidae; genus Drosophila; species Drosophila leonis. The sequence goes on from JAWNPC010000835.1 coordinate 731,872, forward strand.
GTTAAGTTAACAGTGTGACGTCACTTTATCAGAAATTGGTGCTCGCGCACCAATCTTTGTACTCTGTATGAAAATGAAGCAACTTTGACACAGTTATCTATCTTAAAACCACTAGACAAAATAAAAACGTAAAGTGTGGCTAATTACCAGTTATATATAGATTCATAAATCGGACAATATAATGGTTTCAATATTTTTTGTTGTTCTAAAGCGTTTTCTATGCAGTTTTATGCTCACGTAATCCGTTGACCGCTCTTACTTTCGTATTGAATAGATTTTACTTTATTTTCAAAGGCTTTAATTTGCAAAACTGAATAGTATTAATTAGTATTATTCATCAACACACATCATTATATCTACCACTTTCTATCATAATATTGAGAATCTGATGGCCAAAGATGCGCAGCATTATTAGCTTCTGTCAAGATTTCTGAAACTGGTTCAGGTAGAATATCTCTTTCTTTAGGCTTTAAACAAACAATCATACGCAGCGCAGTATTCGGTTTTTTAATTGCCGTAATGTGACGTCACAACAGAACTGTTAGTTAACATTAAAAGTAACGGAACTGCTCTTTGCGTAACCTACTGTGTCTTTCAGCAGTGGTGGCTCGACCATTTCGGTTGGCTCGAACCCAAAAGTAAGCGACCCGAGCAAATACGAAGTTGTGTGGGTCTCAATGCACACAATTTTTTGCGCTGAAAAAGTTGTCCTATCTATGTATGTGTTGTATGGTTAGTGATATAGCTTAAAGGTACATCAAATAACCTGGTGCCTACACGATTATTAGCTTAAAGTTTAAAGAACAGCTCATCAGCTATACAAATCTTAGTAGAAGAAGTTGACGCTTTTGAACAAAATTTAACTTATCTTGGGTGGTTTTATAATTTTTCTAATAGGTAATTTTGGCCATTTATTTCTAGCACTTTTTTGCAAAATTGAAAACTAAACTAAAGATAATGAAGCTACATCGATGCAATACTTTGAGATTTTACCGGTAGTGATCGAGCCTGAAAGTGGACCCTTTACTTACGAGCAACTACGAAGTTGAGTAGGGGCTGCTGCTCAAATTGTACTTAGAGGGGTTGTTCAAGAATTCGCATCTATCTATATGTTGCGTGGTTAGTGATACCTTTCGTGGGCCACTGGCCTTGAGTTGAATTTAACGGTATTTAAATAGAGCGTAATAACAAGACTTACAATTAAACTTTAACTTATCTCCAACTAAATATAATAGAGGTTAAAATGTAGACTTGAAAAGCTTATTGTACACTAATACAATACAATAAGCCAACACTCACAGACAATCCCAAATATATAGAAACTCAGCAATTAGCCAGTGACATGCGAATTGCATTTGCATCTAATTACAACAACTAGACAGACGCAACACTCTCTCTCTTTCGCTTTCCTTCTCTTTCCTTCGTAAGTCACCTTCGCACCGCGCCTATGACGTATTCAAACAGTTTGTGGTCGAGGGCACTCGCTAGGAAATTCGATATCCGATTACACTTATGTATGTATATAAATTTCGGGGCGTGTAATAGCTCATAAATGCACAGATACGATGACGCGATAGAAATGTGTATTCGTACAATGATCGATAATGAGAAATGACTTGTGATCACCGATCAGACCTAAAGCAGCGCTGACTGCCCATTGACAAATCTGAACGCAGCCCACGCTCCTCTCTATCATGGGTGAGTAATCGATTAGGTTGCTAGAAAGAACAGCGTAAGTTATGGTAAAAATAACAACATGGCATGCTTATAACCCATAAGAAATAACAGGTGATCATGACATCACAGCACTAAACTGCACGTCTGTCGATCTCTAAGTTTGCAAATGTGAGGTAACCTGAAGAGGGAGAGCTAATGGCAAACTTCTGCTTGCGCTACCTGATCGCCCAGTTGCGAATGCCACCTACCTCAACCGTATAAAACGTGTGCTGGGCAGGGTGCGCATAATCAGTGTAACATTTGCAACCCAGTTGCAAACGCCGCCTGGCCCGCTCCGCTCCGCGACCCATTAGTAATTAAACTGATTTGTATGAGTTATTAAATTTTAAAGAGCAGCTTCAATAGTTGACATCGACATAAAGCTCAGCCCCATGAAATTAGTGTGCTAAATGAGCAGTTTATTGCGATGCAAATGGGGTATCCGGCTCCAATCTTTTATTGTGAAATGTGAAGTGTTTTTAGAATTTATTTCTTGGACGTCATGTGAGAGTTGTAATTAATATATTCCCATACTAACTCTTACCTTCAACATCTGAGGCTCGAAAGAAAAAACTGCACAGTTACTGCATTTCTCTGGTTCGAAACCTAATCAGCAATGATTTCGAATATGAATAACAACTTAAAGCTTCAGTTCAGCATGGAGTACACGGTATTTTGCAGTCGGGAACTTTGCTCTATTCTCAATTGGAAGTACCATGACATATTGACATATATTTGTACATATATATGTATGTATGTTTGCTTATAAATGTACTTCGCATACACATACATGGATGCATACATAAGTGTATGTGTATGCACTCAGTATAATATATGTATACACACTTATATAAATATGTATCTATGAAAAATATGTAGATCTGATGTTCATACATTTATGTTTTATTGTGTGGAGACTTGTTCGCAGGTAAGTACATATGTATGTAAAGTGAAAACCTCCATTCGGGAATATCGTTCTCCCCCTTTTTCACTTTCTCTTTTTTTACCATTTGCTATATTTTGAATAAAAGAATACTCATGTTAGGCTTTAGGCTTTAGTTTAATTCGACACATATCCAATCCTCTGCCACGCCGCATTTCCTCTACCCCCTAAGCCACACTTAGCCATTGAATAAACTTTGGCACGCAACAGTTTGTTGCAATTTAAGTTACAGCTGCCACCTGTCCAAATCAGGCGGGGTCGTGCGGCCCCCGCCTCGGGCAGAGTAAAACATAGCCCGCATACATTTGGGCAACGCACGAAGGAAAACAGTTCGGCTCGGCTGTTGTCCTGGCGTGTATAAAAGGAGGCGGCTCGTTCGCAGCGCCAGCAGTTGCCACAGCGAAGCGGCGCGCGCCTCCACAAATTTTGAATGAAGTTAAGTTCAGGAAGAAAAGTGAAATTTTATATTACCTATTGAAGAAACAAAAAACAAAAAACAAAAAACAAAATTAAGCTCTGGCCTTACCAAGTTTCATCATGCAGGACTTGCATTATTTCTGGATATTACGAATGGTTTTGTGAAAAGTAAAAAACCAAAAAAAAATATTACACTTTTTCAAAATAAGAAGTAAGTTTTTCTAAGTTAATTGAAAGTAAATTAATTATAAGAATCGATTGGGAAATTTGGAGACAGAATTTATTAAATTATTCTAAAAAAATTAATTAATTTCAAAATTAATTATTTTTGAAAAGTGTTAGATACGTGATTCAAATTGGAAATAAAGGTTTTTGTGTTACATATTTTTTATATTTTTTACTGAGCTGCGTAAAAAAGAAACATTTGTTCACCGTTTTAAATACCAATAAGTCATATATATATATATATATATATATATATATATATATATATATATATATATATATATATATATATATATATATATATATATATATATTTATATATATTTGTGTGTGTTTATTAATACATATACGATATATTTTATAATAAATAAATTAGCAGTAGGTATAAAAAATATAATACATTTTTAAAGTTCTCAGATATGCAGATTATCCATAAATATATGTTTCTAAATATTTCTATAAAATGTTTTCTGATTGACAAAATGTTCATCTTATATACAAGTCGAATCAACATCTGATCCCTGTTTATTAAATATAATTACTAACTGAAATGCGCTGTATGTAAAGATATATGTAAAGCTAACTTATATCAGTTAATCTGTGTGTTTAATTCTTAAAATGATTTTTATGATATCCGGTTTTGAGTTGAAGTTTCTTCAATAATCAATTTTAGCCTTCACGTATTTGTTTTTCATTTAAGTGAAATTATAGTACCAAATGTAGCTTTTACGTAACTCACTTATATATTTTTTTATCTCGAATTAACATAGGCAATTAATTTGCAATTCACACATGGCATTTGCTCTGTTCCAGTCTCTAACTGACTTTTAATTATTTGCGACGTTTGTGTTCTTTGTGTTTGTGTTATCAGAATCTGCTATTCTTACTCAGAGATATGTGCGCTGTGAGCACGTCAGGTGCAAACATATCAAATTGTAATTAAAAAGCAATGCAAATGACTTTCAGCAACTGCGACTTATCTCCAAATTTGGAGGATGCCCTTGGGCAGTACAAATCCTATGAAGACAAGCCAACCTGTTACAGCTGCGATTGAGACATTTCCAAATAAATATTAAAGGCTAACATGTCAGACCACAGTACTTCAAAAATCATGCCGTGGCGACGGCTATGCATTCATAGCAACTGTAACTGATAAGGACTCAATTGGGCCATATATATATATATATATATATATATATATACATATATATATATATGCATACTGCATTGAAGTCCACAAGTATTTACAGCATTGACATTGAACATTGTCAATTTGGTGCTGCAAATGCTCTGGGTCCAGCACAGTCGCTGAGCCATAGATTACGAGACAAAGGACACCTCGGGGACTCCGCTGTGACCGAGAGAGTTTGCTATTAACGATGTATAAATGCGCGTCTGGGCAGGGGTATCTAATTAAAACAAATATTCAAATATACAAAGAAAAAAATTAGCCCATTCATGCAATTCTATAAATCATATATCATTACTATTTAGAAAGATAATTCCTAAGAACAAATTGAATCTTTAAACTTTAACTAGGTTATAGGTTATATTTATTTATCGAAAGTTTTATTAAGTATAACAAACATCGCGATATGTTTAAAGTTCCCAGAATTGAACGTTAAAATTGATGGATGATTTTTCTTAGCTGGAATCAAAAACATTTCTCGCCTTACACTATCACGGTTGATAAACTGATTTTTAGTGTGAACTTTTAGTAGTATGTATTTACATTTTCTACTTATTTTGTATATCATGGACCACCCTACTATATGGTAATTTCTTTGAACATTTAAATATTCGAGAAAAAATTGTCTCGTCCATAGGTGTGTGTGTGTGTGTGTGTGTGTATGTGTGTACGTGCGATACAGCGTTTGGGAGTAACGAGTAATCCTTTAACCGCTTTCAGTTAATGGCAAACACAATTGCTGTCCCAAGGTCAGCCAGTGCCACGGCCCCCGGCAAAGGATGTGTCGACCAGCATGTAAACACTGAAGGGCAAGTGCAATAATCGGAGCACAGCAAACGACACATAGTGGGACCGAACAACCAAAAGTGAGACGGAGGGAAATAGAGCTTGTGTGTGACAGATATACAGACAGAAAGACTGAGAGAGAGAGGGAGAGAGAGAGAGAGAGAGAGAGAGAGAGAGAAGGAGCGAGGAAGAGAGAGGTATATTGAGAGCTTTGGCTCTGGCACAGCCGCAAACGCTACCTGTGGCAGGGCAGGGCAGTGTCCGGCTGGCCACGCTAGTACCGCGATCGCCGTACTCGGCCACAATGCCCGTACAGGCACAGCCAGATATTCGCAACAGCGGCAGCATGGAGCGCAGCATGGATCGCAACATAAAGGACAACAGCATAGAGTTCGGGCACAATGCAGCTGCGGCGAGTGCTTCAACTGCCACGCCGTGGGGTAACAAGGAGTCGCCCAACAACGAGGATGACTCCAACGAGGATGACGGCAACAATACGACACCCGCTAAGGTCACCGATCCCTTGGCCCCACGTCTAGCCAACAATGAGGTAAGTTCAACACCCTCAAGAAATCCGTAGCAACTGTAAGTGAGACTATAACATATCGATGCGTTCTCCCCTTATATTTGCAGCGCGTTTTGGTCGTTTCCGTGACGGAACGACATCGTGAGACTTGGGGCCAAAAGGCCGAATTTCTTTTGGCCGTGATCGGCTTTGCTGTTGACTTGGGAAACGTTTGGCGCTTTCCCTACATCTGCTATCAGAATGGCGGCGGCGCCTTCCTGGTGCCTTATTGCATTTTCCTCATCTTTGGCGGGCTGCCTTTGTTCTACATGGAGCTGGCCTTGGGTCAGTTCCATCGATGCGGTTGCATCAGTATCTGGAAGCGCATTTGTCCGGCACTAAAGGGTGAGTGATCATTTTATAGATAATTTCAAAGGAGTCCTCGGATCGTGTGAAACAAGTCATATCCTTGACTCTTAGACTTTAATTGGTTTTAAGATTGCTTTCAGATGATCGTTCAAGCTGTTGCTTATATTGTGTATTCAAATCAAACAGCATTTATTGATATTTTGCAACTTAAAGCGGCTTTTAATAATTTACTGAAGACTTCAAATTTACTTATTTTTCATAGATTTTGTATTTTGTGTTTCAGTTAAATAAAATTAAGTTAAGTAAAATATTTGTAACAAGTAAGAGTGCTCTAGTTGATACTGCTCGACTACGCACGCCCTTTTCTAACTGCGCTGTTAACGGAGCGACTGTGCTTGGGCTGCAATATGCCTATACATGTATTATGAAAACTTAATTGTCGAATAACCACTAGCTCTAATAGGTTCTGAGATCTAATAGGTTCTGAGATCGATGCGTTCACACATACGGACGGACTAACGGACGGACAGACGGACATGGTTATATCGACTCAGTTCGTCAGCCTGATCAAGAATATATATACTTTATGGGGTCTGCCACGCCTCCTTCTGTTACATACCAACATACCATACCAACAATGGGTTCAGGGTATAAAAAAATCATTTATTATAAATTATTCTTGAACAAGCAGTGGAGTGGCGGTGTTACACGCGCCTGACGTTGCAGACCCAGGTTCAAATCCTGCCGATGTCGGAACTTTTTCAGTGTTTTTTTTTCATACACTCAATGGTGGTGCCGGTAGAGCTGATGCGCTTTGATAAGTAGATGTTGGCTCGACTCCAGATGCGCTGATGTTGGATTTTCATAATTTTTTTGTTTTTTTTTTTGTATTATTAAATTATTATTACTATTATTCTTAAAAGAAAAACTATTTTTTTGACAAACATTCTATTTGATTGAGAAAGAGCAAGATTAACAATTTTATTAAATTTTTTATGAGTTTCTGATAGATACAACATACGGAATAAATTTTAAAACGCAGATCGGACGGTGTTCATGGGATCTATTGTATTACTCGGGCACCCCTGACTAGAATTTTCTTATTTGTTTTTATTTAATTTAATTGCAAATGGATATCATTATATCGCGAATTCCTATTATTAGATGAAAAAAGTTCGGGCCTAGACACACACCTTTTGCGTCTATTTAAGCCTTCTGAGGGTTGTCCATCATAAAGTGCGCCCAATAATGAAAACATAGTAAACTAAAAATGAAATGTTTGTTTTTCAATGTTTTTCAAAACATTTTCCTTTGAAGTCAATACTCTTCTGAATTGGGTCGAACCAATTTTGAAAACACTTTCGCCAGTCGGAACTGGAAACCATCAATACGAGCTGTTTAAGAATTCAACAGGTTCTTCAAGCTTTGATAAACGCTGTTCTCTCAAGCACAAAAAAGAAATCTTGCAGTGCCGAATCAGGGCAGCTAGGCGGATGACCCGTTAATTCGTTCTTTTGAGTGCTCACAAACTCTCTTGTGTGAGCCGATACATGAGAGCTCGCATTGTCTTGGTGAAGATTGATTCGTCATTGGCGGTTGGTTTTTGTTCGCAATTCCCCGTGAATTTTATTCCAACAGTTATTGTGTACCACATAGCATATACTATTTTTGGTTCTTTTAGTGGTACAGTTGCGACATGAATAGGTTTTCTGTAAACACAGACGACCCACTTACAGGTGCTTTTTCCACGAACAACTTCTGTTAGATGTGAACACACATGCTATCGATTGTTGTTTTGATTCCGGCTTATGAGCACAGATCCAAGATTTGCTACCTGTTACGATGGCATAGACGTGTTTTGAGTCACCGTGGCTGAATGTCTTCAACATTTTATTTAAGTTAATCGATACGAGTCATTTTTTGCCACTTGGCAAATTATGCGGTATTGAACGAGACCACATCATCTTGTGGACCAAATGTTTATGTTGGACGCTCAAATGCCCAAGGTTACTTCTATTTTGTGATAAGTCACATGACGATTTTGCTTTATCAATTGCAAGGATCGACGGCCACGTTGGCATTCGTTGCACCAGCGTTTCAATAGTGAGTCAGTGTGGTGCTTTTACGCCAAATGTCGAATAACCAAAAAGTTCACGAAGTAAGTAATTGATGAGTTTTTCCACTCATAAAAAAAATGTATGTCACCGGCAGAAGGAGACGTAGCAGACCTCTTCGTGATGTGGACTACAAGCTAAGTCGATCTAAACATGTCTGTCTGTCCGTCCATCCATATGTATAAGATAACGCAGAATCTATACAGAAGAGTTAGAGACCTGTAGGTCTTTCTATAGCATGCGCAGATTAAGTTTGCTGCAAATATTCAAGAACTATTTTCGTTTCGGTGTAATCGACCTAAGCGAAGTTATTAAATTATATCTCGTATTTCTTTATATAAAATTTCACAAAATTCTTTAGACTGAAATTCTGTTACAAATATAGCCAATATGTGAAAGAGTTTGCATTTGTACTAAATTGCCACACATTGAATATAATATTTAGATCATATGCACTGAAATCCGTTAGTAACACCGAAATAAAATGTTTGGTCAATTGGAAAAAGCACATCAAACATACGCATTTTCTCTTTACTTGTGCACACATTTTTTGTGCATTCTGGTTTATTCTGAGAATCGCAATCGCGATTGAATGGTTTAGTTCAGGTTTTCCAAATATCATAACATGAAGTCATGGGGATGGTAGAGGTGTAGAGGTGTAGAGGTGGCCGAGGAGTAGTCGTAGGTTCGATGTCTGGCTATGGTGGGTCCTATTTCTTTTGCTATTTGATTGTGTTCGAGTTCGAATCATGCGGTGAAGTCATCATCGCCATTATAAGCTCACACTTTGTTAGGGTGTAGGATTCAAAGTACTTCCTAGTCGGGTACCCCGACTTGTTGTTTATGTATATGACAAAACTTGCAAAATAACTCCTTAGTAAGCTATATTTATAATTTACTTTTTGATAATTTACTCTTACATAAATGTATGTATTGTATATTGTTTTCAATCGATATTTGAAGTCTCAAACAGCTTGTTAACACATCAGTCTACCACTTTCGCACTGCAAAGTCCCCAAAAATAACCTAAGGCTTATCTGTTTTATATTGCCTGTAATTTATTTTGATGCCTGCTCCACATAAATGAATTACAAATATTGAATAATCGCCACGCAGAAAAAAGCACATTATATACAAATTGCATGTTGAAATCTATTAAGACTTAAAATTACGTTCAGTATTTGTGTAGTTAAATACCCTGCAGCAATGAAAATGAAAACGTATTTTTATATATTTATACATATATTCAATATTAATTTGAAGAGCTTTAATATAAAATATTACATATACGCCCTCGTGCTGGGTGGCCCTAAAGAGCAACAAAAATTGTTTTATGTTTGAATTTGATGTTGCTGATGGTTGCGATGCGACAAGCCCGGACTGAAACGGAACAGAGTTGCTGTTAGGTGAGATTTTGGACATAGGCACCCGCAGGGAAATTGCTTTCATTGTTTTGCTCAGCTGCTGTTGTTACTGCTGCTGATGACATTATCGGAGAGGTCTGAGTGGGACCGGAGTCGGTTTTGAGTTGACTCAAGTGAGCTGCTGATAAGCCAGACTGGAATTCGTTGCAACAATTAATGTCGCATTCAAGTAAAATTCAGATTTGAATAGGGCACAAATCAGGCGCAATATGAGCTCTAATTAAATTGTGCAGCAAGGCGTCGCCACCACCTTCTCCTCTCCTCCTCTCCGCCTCCTCCTTTACAAATTGACTTATCTCGATACGAAGACACTTGAAAGTTTTGCGTATCAAGTTGATAATTTCATTAAATGGCAAACAAAATGTTGCCAAATGGATTTTGCTTCCATACAAGTGGATTTATCCTGTGGCTGACAGCGCTTTAAACTTGCACCAACTTTTTGCTGACTCACTAGAGCCCACTCCTCTATTTTGCATCCTCGCAGCTCCTCTGAGCCTCCGAGCCGCCGTGCCTCTGGCCCTGAGCTGAACGGCAAACATTACTTTGTGGCAGTCATCATTTGCTCAACAAGTGTTTGCTCTAGAGAAACCTTTGCGCCAACTTTCTGCCAGGCGATTAAAACTGAATAGAAATGAGGAAAAAGCATTCACACACACACAGACTCGCACACAAAGGTATAAAATAGAAAGATAGTAGAAAGTACTCGACTAAGGTATATCCTATTATCTACCACACTTCTGATATACTTTATATTAGATCAATTTTGAATATGGATAAGACATTTCATTTACTTTTCTATTCAGCAGGAAGATAGAGAGCTAGTGCATTGGCATCTACTATATACTTACTAGATATAGTACTTGGATGTCCAGGACTCTTAAATGATATTTAGTCTCGAAAAAGTATAAGAAAACAATTTTGAACTTCATATAACTTAATGATGCTTAAATAATTTGATAACCAAGCAAATATGTTTCGTTTATCATAGTCAGTTACCTTGAAGGAATTAAAATAGAATTGAATATGTCCCGCGCTTTTTGTCAATTGCTACAGGGTATCACAAGCGTAAAATAAAAATTGCTTGTGGCAAAGTCTGCGAAGTGATGGCTACAAACCAACTCAAAATCATGTGACGTGTCTTATTGGCATCATCAAATAAGTGCGGAAGGCATTGAGAGGAAAGGTGCATAGCAGGTGTATATAGATGCCGTGCCATGGTCCATGGAATCCGTGAAGACATTTTAGTAAAGCATTCCACCTTCATGTCGTGTCCAATAAGCAGGAATGTGTAAAATGTCACGTGGGAATATCTGAAGTTGATGAATTCTCTCATCGTTATCAATCAGAGATTGGCAATCCCACTTTGCACACAGACACACAAGCACCCCCCCCCCCCCCCCCCCCCCCACACACACACACACACATTCCGTTATATGAATAGATATTGATAACAAAAATTGATTTCTTAAACTATGCCACGAACTAGTTCAGTGGGTTGTACTTGAAGTGGGACTAAACGAATGACAATTATACACATATGATATACGGTCTATAACCAAAAATATATTTTTGATAATAAACAATATAAGAAATGACTGACAAAAATATATTTGATAGTTATTTCAACTAATAAATAGATTTTATTGCAATTAAATTACATAATTATTTATTATTTTAGACTTGTAATGATTTTATATGTTACTGATCAAAACTCAATCAAGTCACAAAACGGGCATATTCACCTGAAGAAATAAATTTTATTTTCAAATCAAATTGTAAACTCTATTAGAGATTTTGAGTGGACTTTCATTTAAACAGCCACGAAAATAAAGAACAGTTAATTTCTGATGAATTATTTGTATTCATGTAAAAAAGGGGATTGCAAGAATATGATGAATGAGCTAAAGCGGTCTACGCGGCAGTCAGATGAGAGACGCCTTTTATTTAAAATTCTTATCTAATAACTTGTGCCTATTGACATGGCATTCCATGGCGTGGACAAAGGGCACAAGTCTTTTTCTTGAACAATGAATTGGTTGAACAATTAGAATAAAGAAAATATGTTATATAAAATATAAGAAATATTTAAAAGTTAAATATGTTTTTATCGGAGTATTTTATACACTAAGTAAGTCTACTACGACGAGTGCATATATTGATATAAGCATTTGTTCATACAAAGTCTTCTTCTTCTTCTTCCCAGGTGTTGGCTATGCTATTTGCCTGATCGACATTTACATGGGAATGTACTACAATACGATTATTGGCTGGGCGGTATATTACTTATTTGCCTCGTTTACCTCCAAGTTGCCGTGGACGTCATGTGACAATCCATGGAACACACAGAACTGTATGCCCGTCACAAGTGAGAACTTCACGGAGTTAGCCACATCACCGGCCAAAGAATTTTTCGAGTAAGATAAAAATTTATATAAAAATTTATATATATATATATATATATATATATATATATATATATATATATATATATATATATATATATCTATATGTCTATAACTAAATATTGCAGGCGTCGAGTTTTGGAGAGCTACAAGAGCAACGGCTTGGACTTCATGGGGCCCGTAAAGCCCACCTTGGCGCTGTGTGTATTTGGAGTCTTCGTGCTCGTCTACTTCTCCCTTTGGAAAGGCGTCCGTAGTGCGGGAAAGGTCGTCTGGGTTACGGCACTGGCACCCTACGTTGTGCTTATAATTTTATTGGTGCGCGGCGTGTCTCTGCCTGGCGCTGATGAGGGTATCAAGTATTACCTGACACCCGAATGGCATAAGCTGAAGAACTCCAAAGTTTGGATCGATGCAGCCTCACAAATTTTTTTCTCACTGGGTCCTGGCTTTGGCACTCTGCTCGCCCTGTCCAGTTATAATAAGTTTAACAACAATTGCTATCGGGATGCGCTTATAACCAGCAGCATTAACTGCTTGACAAGTTTTTTGGCGGGATTCGTTATCTTTTCGGTGTTGGGGTGAGTATTTAATAAGATTATGTTTATTATTTATTTTTATTAAATTTAGAAGCGAATAACATAAGTTAACATATTATAAACTAATATCGGTCATGGGTGCGAATACGTATGCATCAAGACAATCTTTAGGCGCTCCCTTAAATAATGATGATAAGCTCATTATCATCAAACTATATTAACTGAATCACATCCTAAAACAAATAAGAAAACTCTAGTCGGTGGGTCCCGACTAGGAGATCCCCTGGACCCCGTCCGATCGGCGTTTTTAAATATAATTATTTTTTTTTTTATTTTTTCATAATTGAATTACATTTTTTCTGCGTTCATAAATACATACATATGTAACTAAGTATATTTTAAAACGCTGATCGATTTCTTACTTGTTTTTGTGTGTAATTATATTCATAAAGAATCTTTCTCAATTAATACTTTACTTTTTCATTAAAATATATATATTTTGATTGAAATGTATGAATTGGGAATACTTCGCTGTGGAGCTCGAATGTTGTATGTAAGAACTACCTTGAATCTCTTAGGAGCAAACCTAAGCCATCTTAAGGCTTATAATTGCCGCCTCGGAGCCGTATAATATTAACTGTTAAAGATTTGAATCTATTAACCCACAAAATCTCTTCATGCCCCCAGCTATATGGCGAATGTACAGAAGACTTCGATTGATAAGGTGGGCTTGGAGGGACCTGGCTTGGTTTTTATTGTATATCCGGAGGCTATAGCCACCATGAGCGGCTCGGTGTTTTGGAGCATTATATTCTTTTTAATGCTCATCACGTTGGGACTGGACAGCACGTTTGGCGGCTTGGAGGCGATGATAACAGCACTCTGCGATGAGTATCCACGTGTGATTGGACGACGGCGAGAGCTGTTCGTGCTGCTGCTGCTCGCCTTCATCTTTCTCTGCGCGCTGCCCACGATGACCTACGTAAGTATAAGTGTGTAAAGCTGCTGTCGCTTATCTATCAGTCCAAGTGATTCGTTTAATTAACTGTTAAGTGTGTGCGTCCTTCTCCATATACATGTCGGGAGGCTTCGAATGGCTCATTAAGCGCAGCCAGGGCCATGAGTGGCAATTGTCTTTCTGCCGGACAAGGGAATGGGCGGTCGAACTTGCTGACTGTTTAAATATGCCAGTTTCTCTGAAGTAAAAAACGATGGATTGCCATATTAAGTGCTTTCCATCGTTCCTTTAGATAATCTCACATACTTACTTGGCTCCAGCCAAGTTGCTAACCGTCTTGCCCAGTTCGTTTACTTCTGCTTGTGCTTCTGCATTTTTATTAGCTGTCAGCCAGGTGGTCGCGCGCTTGTTTGCTCTTCGCTTGGCCAAGCATACACCACCCAAATGGAGAAGGTGGTTGGCCAAACACTTGACTCTGTCTGTCCGCCCATCGCCACTTTGTCTGATTACATTTGAAATTGTAATTTACTATCTTTTATATATTTAACTTGACCACTCGACGTGAGTATCGGTCAATGGATCAAGCAATTCCATTTATATGCATATCTTAACCGGAACTCTGCCTGCATCCATTTATCAACCATAGCTTGGACAATTGCTGTTAAACAACAATCGGCAATGGTTATGATATTCGTTTGCCTGGATAAAGAAGAGTAATGATGTATAGTAAAGGTGTCTAAGCAAACGTTTTCTCTTACAGGCAATAGCGTATTCGAGTAAATTCGACTAACTAGATGTTTTGTTAAAGGGTATTTTTAAGGGTATATTATAAACAGATGTACTATTGACATCCACATATTAATAATCCACATAGATCTCCGACTTAGCGGCAGGTCCTACAAATGCTACAAAATTATTTGTAAAAAAAAACAAATAAGACATTTACTATTGAATATTGTGTTCTCACCAAATAATAAGGGCGAAAAGATGAATACAATTTACATTCGGAAAGACATGCATCCAAGCGGACGCTGCACCTTGCAAGAAACGTGGAACATTTGATTGATATTTTTGGCCTTTTGATTTTCAGGGTGGAGTTGTTTTGGTTAACTTTCTGAATGTCTATGGACCTGGTCTGGCCATACTCTTTGTGGTGTTTGTTGAAGCAGCTGGTGTCTTTTGGTTTTATGGAGTTGATCGCTTCAGTGCGGATGTGGAGCAGATGCTGGGTGCCAAGCCGGGCATTTTCTGGCGCATCTGTTGGACATACATAAGCCCAGTATTTTTGCTGGTAAGTGGAGCTAGTATGGATTGTGATATCAACGACAGTGTTTACTATTCCACAGACCATCTTCATATTCTCGATACTGGGCTATAAGGAAATGTTGGGCGAGGAGTTCTACTATCCGCCTTGGAGCATTCAGGTCGGCTGGGCCGTTACCTGTTCGTCGGTGCTGTGCATACCCATGTACATGATCTACAAGTTCTTTTTCGCATCGAAGGGCAAGTGCCAGGAGCGACTGCAGCAGTCGTTCAAGCCGGATGTCAGCTGTGGTTCGGTTGTGCCCGGTCAACAGGGCACTTCGGTGTGACATGATAATGCTGTGCATTTGAATATACACACCAGCAGCACCAGCATCAATATTTATAGTTTGAACTGTAAAGCCTATTCACCAACAACAACAACAACAACAACAACAACAACAACAAACAGCAAAGCAACAACAAATACGCAAGTGAGCAACAATAAGGTGCTGGACTTGAACAGTTACTACGCTTATCACACAAATCTTAGCTATGCAGAGGTAAACGGCAGTGCACTAGATGAAGAGAAAAAGGCTTCATTGCCAAACACAAATACACGGAATGGAAATGATATTAATACATGTTGTGCTAGTGCTAGTCTTAGCCATAGTCTCAATCTCGGCTCGGTCAACGAGAAATGCTATTCCAGCAATCCAACAACTGCTGCCGAGGACAATAACCGCGCGCTAAGGATCAGCAGCTGCAAGCCACTCAAATTTCCGCTTGCCAGCGAGTGGTTGGTTTGAAGATGAAATCACCCGAGGATGAAATCATCTGCAAAAACTTTGCAAACAGCCATTTGCAAAGTGTTTCAGGCCTCCTGCTAATATCTTGCTTTCTATGCCAAATATTTAACGTATATTAAACTGTTGTAATGATTGTATAACAATCTTTAGTGCACAACTCATTAATCTAGCTAAAATTGTGCTCGTCTACCGTAATTATATTGTAATAAACTAATATTAACTATATTTACATATATATGTCATACTAAATTTAAAATGCAACGCGCTTCTTAAAAATAATATAACTAATTATAACAGTTGCAATTGTGTAATACCAAAGTAAATCGGTAACAAATGCTTTTTACTAGCAAATCAATAATTGTAATTTACAATACAATATAATACTTGGTTATCTGCATGTTAAGCATACCCCCCTGTACAATGGCTATGTCACTATGTCACAGAAAACCCAGTCGAATGCCTCTATTTACTGTAAAAACAATTGTAGAACAGCCATCTATAATTGTTGTTGCGAAAATTATTACTATTTAAATAGAATATTAATACAACAAAATTATAATAATAATAATACTAAAGTAAATAAATAAATAAACTAGAAAAACAATACAAATATTGTTTGATTTTATTAGAAAATTAATTTGAATTTCAGCAAAGCAAAAACAGGGGAGCGAAATGCTTTCTAATATATGTTATCTGGATTTTTTTATACACCTAATTTATGAATAAAACATACACATATGCAAACATCAATACATATGTATGTAAAGTGTACTTTGTATATTTTCAATATATAAGTATAAAGTTATAATATTAATTTATATATCTAAAACAACCCTTTGTTATCAGGGTATGTTTTTGTGAAAATGTATGTAATAGGCAGAAGGAGGCGTGGCATACCCCATAAAGTATATGTATTCTTGATCAGCTCGAGAAACTGAGTCGATATAGCCATGTCCGTCTGTCCGTCCGTCCGTCCTTGTGAACGCAGCGATCTCGTAAACCACAAATGCTAGAGATCTGAAATTTGAAATGTATACTCGTGTATACCCTACGCAGTACGAGTTTATCAATTTTTTTTCGATAAGTCATCCCATTTCCTTATTATCGATGAAAATCGATCATTTTACTTTGTTTTTTCAAGCGTAACTTGAATACCGGTTTAGCTAAAGATTTCAGATTTTCCGTGTATATCCGTGTTTTGAATACAAACATTTTGTAAATTTTTGGATTTTCGATGCCAAGCCCCCTTCTCCCCAAATTTGAATAAACATATTTCAAATACTAGAGATTTTTGCTTTGGCAAGTACATACATATGAATGTCATTAGTACGCCTTAGAAGTTTGGTTACGAAAGTCCATCTAGAAGCAAACCTATTCAACAAAAAAGTTTCCATAATATTGCCCATACTGCAGCCCAAGCGCTGCCCACGCGCAGTCGCTGCGTAAACTGCGCAGTAGCAGAGCAAGTGCTTGTGCATGTGTGTGTGTGTATGTATGTGTTGTTTGTATATACATACATATGTACATATGTATACATATATAAAAGAAGCGTAAAATGATTTGAATATCGCATCTTCGCAGGGTTCAGGGTATCTCTTAGTCGAGCAGTCTCGACTAGAGCACTCTTACTTGTTTAAATTGATTTATTTTAAGAACTGTTTTATTACTATAGGGTATTTAAGTAAAGTCGGTATTCATAAATTAAAAAACATGTTTTGAAAGAATTTACCTTTGCTTCCCCAAAAATCTACTACTATATACATATATGTAAATTATTTTTGGCTTCCAAAAATTGGGTATATATAATATATATATTCAAATATATGGAGAAGCAAAAAATTGTATATATATATTTTAATATATGATATAATTGGTTCGTACAGGTCTGCAAATGCTGAGCAATATAAAATCAACCAGATTTGGTGTTTTAACGTTAACCTTGGGAGCAAACCATATGGAAAAAAAACTTTTAGGATTAATAAGAATTGTTTGTTTATTTTAAATTTTATAACTATATTTAAAACATTTATAGCTTACCAAGCTCATTTTTTTTTTTTTTTTAGCAAAGATAGAGCAAATCGACGTAGATTTATGATAGATCGCTTATTGATATTGGATGCAAATAGTACATAGAAATATTTATAGAGATGTAAGTTGTTCCAGTTGTTATCAATCTAACTGTATATCTGGAAAGCTCAATGCGGACTGATTGTTTTCTATAATATTGCGCATTGAATAAAGTATTCGCATTTAATTTTAAAATTAATAAATTTTAATTACATCAACATACTTGGGTTACTGTTTAGCGCACTTAGCTATACAAAATAGTTAGAGGAGCGTTTATTTATATATATATATATAACTAGGTACGATATATTAATGTAATGTGTTATGAAGAGGAATTATATATGCTACTAGTCATCTCGACTTTTGTTGACATATGCTAACACCTCCCAGTAAGCTGGCCAAAAATATTTTCCTGATCTTATAGTTGTTGTTGTCACTGCTGATTCTATTATTGATGTTACTAGTGCCGATTATGGCTCTGGCGGCTGCTTTTTGCGTTTGCGACGTGATTTGCGTTTTTTCTTTCGCTCCTATTTCTTGCTACTCTTACCGCCCTCGTCCTTGCTCTTGTCTGACTTCTCATCAGCTTTCTTGCTGGCATCCTTATCTTTAGTGTCCTTGTTCTCCTTATCCTTGCAATCCTTATTTTTATCCTTGCCATCACTCTCAATTACCTTCTTACCCTCCTCCGCATCGCGATTAGCCAGCTTGTTGTTAATTAAGTTGTGCAGAGCAATTATCGAACGTACCATAGACGCCAAATAGACGACCAGCATCTGATCGTTGGTCTTCACGTACATGGTGCCCGTGAACTGATCATTGGTTATGTCCGGTAGAAGGTTAAATATGTCCTGCAGCTGGTAAACAATCTGATGGTTGATAGGCATCTTGCCATCGCCAACGCGCTGCAGATACTGTTTTATATCACGCAATTGCGCATTCAAACCTTTGAGGCCCATCAGCTGGTTTGTGATTTTCTGGGATAGGCTGCCGACAGTGGTGTCTTTAATATCGCGCAGCAAATGCTCAACGCCCACTTCCTCGGCCTCCTCGGCGCCAATTTCGCTAGGCACATGCTCGAAAGTTTTGCTTGTGGGCGAGCCATCGTCGTGCACCTCTTCAACGGATATGTACGCTTCCGTCGGGAGACCCAGATCCTTTGGCTTGGCATCTATGATAACCAGCACAGAGTTTGGACAGTAGCGACGAATCAGCTCGTTTATTGCTATATCATTCTGGTGAAGCTTCGGTCCAGTATGATACCAGCCCACAACGCGCTCGCGTGCGTTCACTTTCTTGAACATGCCATACATGTTCTCCAGATAATCGTGATCCAAAAACCACACTGACTTGTCCTTGTCATCCTCATCAAATGGAACTGCAATGCATTTGGATAATTAATATAAATCTATAAATATATATGTATGAATATATCTATTTACCCGCAAAGCTGTTGGAGACATCTAGCACACCCTTGGAACGCCAGCAGCCAAGGAGCACGCCAACGACGCGCTTCTGGTTTCCAATTTTGCCCATGCGATTAAAGTGATCCACGACCGATAAGAGAACCAGCGGGTGAACAATCACTTTGTTTACGCTAACCTCCAGAGACGGCATTTTGAATTTGTGGCTTGATTTTTAGTGTTATGGATTTTCTACGCACAGCGTACTATGCTCGTGTTTGCCTTAAAATGTTTTTGCGACAATTGCAATTTTTGCTGCGGCTAACAATTGAGCGAAATACCGAAATGACAAGCAAATTCTTCCTCTTTGACGTGTGTCCAGAGATGAGTGTAATATCGAATAAAAGCGATTACTCTATCTAATATCGCTAGCGATATTTGCACCGGAAAATAAAATAATTTATATACGTGCTATCGATAAGTTCTGTAAAACAATATCCAGATGGTTATTGTGAATCGATTATTCTGAATTCCATTAAAACAAAATAATAAATACTTTCAAGCGTCTGCCGATTCGGTAAAACAAATTGTATGCTTAAGTCGTTGTATCGATATATATGTGCAAGCATTAAGATTTCCTAAATTACAAATTTGTCTTTACCAGCATTAAAGCAAGTGATTTGTAATAATTGTAATAACCAATTTCTAACAATTGATATGCCGTTATCGTCTTTACTTTTTCGTGCATGTGTGTAGTCGTGAAGTGCTGTTTCTGTTTGCCCTTGGCGGCACTGCACATTTACATTAGTTGTGCTCTTCTAACACATGCCTAAATGCCATAGGCAATGCGCGTTGCCATATCGTTGGGAAATTTGAGAACTGGTCACACTGGTTGTCGTTGCGCGAGAGAAATTGACAAAATATCCGAAGCAATTAGCAATTTGAGTGCAAAAACGTTTTATCTACGCGCATAGTTCAGTAATGCCAATAATTTTGCTGGGAGTGTTTGTCGTTTGTATAGCATAGCCAACTGATATGATAAAATGATTGTGATGCGACGATGAGGTAATTGTTTTTGCTGCCATCGCTTGCTGCGTTCGTCTACAGTTTCACACATACACACACACAGAAGCGCTTACATACGTCCAGTTTGATGGGCGGCCGCAGCGTAATCATCAATGAGCAACTATAAAACGAGGCTGAGGCTTTGAGTG
Organism: Drosophila leonis; assembly: GCA_035045365.1. NCBI lineage: Eukaryota > Metazoa > Arthropoda > Insecta > Diptera > Drosophilidae > Drosophila > Drosophila leonis. The sequence goes on from JAWNPC010000835.1 coordinate 752,194, forward strand.
CGCGTGTTGTTTACAAATTGTGAATTGCATTGTTTAAATTAGGGTGCTTATCACATATGCAAAAAACTGCTGTCTGCTCCAAAAAGCTGTTAAAAAAAAAAACAAAAAAAAAAGCCAGACAAGAGCCAAGTAAAAGATGAGCCAAGTCTCAGATTCAGCTCGTAGCCATACTCATACACATGCAAATGCACACGCACACAGTTAAACGCAGACATACTCACGCACAAATACATGCACACGGACAGACAGTCGTTGTACGCTCTTTTTGTCTACGTCTTTTACTTATCTCGTTTGTAATCATTTTGCAGCCATTCTTATGTGTTTCTTTCTATGTAGTGTACAAATATTAGAGCTTGAGAGCTGCTAATTAAATTATAAACATACAGAAGCGTTAAACAGTCGTCACCGAGCTAGAGCTACAGGCAGAGCCAAACCCACGACCCCAAACTTTGGCCCAGTTCTATTTGCACTAAGACGACGACGACGAACAAGAAGTAGCAGCTAAAGTGGAAAAGGCAGGTGAGCAACAAAAGAGTTTAAGTAAAAAAATAAATAAATAAAAATAAAAATTGAAAAAAACTACAGCTACCAAAGCTCAATCAATCAATGAAGCTCACGCTCAATGAATGATGCATGTGTTTGTTTTTGTTGTTACGCAGCTTTCACCAAATCGAAATCTAGTTTAATTTGGCGGTGGCCACTGCTCCTTGCAGCATGTAGAACAAAGAGGCCGAAATAAAAACAATATTTAAATTCGCATTGCGGGAAGTCCTAGACGAACAAGAAGAAAGTTACAGAAGCTCCTCAAAATGTCCTTCATAACGAATTTGAAGAAGGTCTTCCACCTCGGCGGCGGTGGCGAGGCGAAAAAGAAACGCCTCTACAACAACATAAAAATGGATACCGACCCAAAGGAATTGTGGGAAATGGTCGGGGAATTGGGCGATGGCGCGTTCGGCAAGGTCTACAAGGCCCAGCACAAGGAACACAGACGGTTTGCAGCCGCGAAAATGTGCACGCTCGAGGATGAGGAAAATCTAAGTGACCACATGGTCGAAATCGATATACTCTCGGAGATCAAACATCCAAATATTGTCGAACTCTACGAAGCATTTTCCATTGATGACAAACTCTGGGTGAGTCATAGCAAATTCGCATGTTAATGTGCTGGCATTTGTAAGAGGTTAGTTAGGGAATTGACTGTAACACATTAATGAGTAACAAAACAAATGAGAATAGCTCTAGTCGGGGGTGCCCGACTAGGAGATACCCTGAACCCCGACCGATCTGAGTTTATAAATATGCTCCAAAGCATAGGCTTATGAAAATGGTTGACAAAACAAAACATGTTTTTCCCATAATTCAAACTAGTAAAAATAAAACTAACATCGCCAGGAATTGAATCCACATCTCGGATTCCGCCACTTCACTGCTCGAATGCCAGGTAGCAAATCAGAACTAAAGTAGCAGCTGATAATTCAATCTCAATTGTGATTCTTCGAATAGAACAAAATGCTTACAAATTGACCAAACATTTTTTTAAAATAATTCATGTGATACTGAACGTGTTTCAATGTGTTGCACTGTTGCACACAATCTGTTGGCTATGTTTTTATTATGACCTTCAATTTAAAGAATTTTTTGAAATTTGAAGCTGGTATCCAAGCTATAAAAGAATCAAAATTGTATACAATATACATTAAATTAAATGCAAAGACGCACGAGACGTACTATTTAATAACTGAACGTCGATAACTTTTTCAATCGAATACATTTGAATGGGAATAATATTCGATTATTTGAAAAAAAACTTGATCAGCGCGTGCTATAGTGCTATAGTTGCCTACAAAATATTGCAAGTCTCTTAATCCTATAAGTTGTGGGATCGGCGCGTTCATGCATACGCATACGCATACATACGGACAGGACTAGATCAACTCAGCTAGTCATCTGAATCAAAACTGTATTTACTTGATGGGTTCTGCCACGCCTCTTTCTGCATGTTACATACTTTTTGCAAAAACCATTATAGCCAGGTTTCCCATTTTCAAGGGTATAAAAATATGAAATTAATAATGATTGAAAAACTATATTAAATATAAAAGCTTAAAATTAAAAACCTGTATTTAGCCTTGGAAAATAGGGACATATAAACTAATTATATGTTAATATAAAAATTAACCTCTTTTTATTTTACAGATGCTCATTGAATACTGTGACGGTGGGGCCTTGGACAGCATTATGGTTGAACTGGATAAGGCACTGACAGAGCCACAGATCGCCTATGTGTGCAAGCACATGACAGAGGGCCTCACATTTCTGCACAAGAACAAGGTCATACATCGGGATTTGAAGGCTGGCAATGTGCTGCTCACCATGGAGGGTGGCGTCAAGCTGGGTATGCAGCTCGCTTTAAATTAATAAAGCATGCTCTCAATGAATTGTCCTGTATTCAATTGCAGCTGATTTTGGCGTGTCGGCCAAGAATAAACACACAATGCAAAAGCATGACACGTTCATTGGTACGCCCTATTGGATGGCTCCGGAACTCGTACTGTGCGAAACGTTTCGCGATAATCCATACGATCACAAGGTCGACATTTGGTCGCTGGGCATCACACTTATTGAGCTGGCGCAAATGGAGCCGCCCAACAGCGAAATGTCGCCTATGCGTGTGCTGCTCAAAATACAAAAGAGTGAGCCACCCAAGCTGGATCACCCGAGCAGATGGAGCAAGGAATTTAATGATTTTCTTAAAAAGTCTTTAGTCAAGGTGCGTTATGATGATTGCGTTCAATGAGAACATGTAAAGCTTACCTGTTTTGTGTATATTTCACTTTTTCAGGATCCTCAGCAGCGTCCCTCAACAGATATGCTGCTGCAGCATGGTTTTATCAACTGCAATCTGGATGCTAAACCGATTAAGGATCTGCTACTGGAGTACAAGGCCGAAGTTGTCGAGGAGGTCGTCGATGATGAGGCTGAGGTTAGCTATAGCTTTAACTATTCACTGTATTTTTTGTTGTTGCCAGCACAATATGCACCTGTATTACATCCAGAGCTAGAGATGACACTAACTCTCTCTATGTTTTGTATATCTCTTTTTTACACGCTGCCTCCTTGCCCTGTCTACTATGCCCAATCAAAAAAAAAAAAAAAAAAAAAAAAAAAAAAATTGAAATAACTAACTTGGCGATAAATCTCTTCATTTATTTGTCGCCGACCATTTTTCGGCCATATTTTGTTGTCGTTTTTTGTATTATTATTATTTTTTTTGTGTGTGTTTATCTGCAATTGATTTAGAAGCTTAAACGCCAAGAGAAGCGGCGTTCGCTCTATCAGAGGGTTGGTAAGTCGTTCTACAGCAACACCCCGACAACCGTCCCTCCGTCCAACGCACGCTCCACTTATATTCAAGTTATTTTACTTATTTTTATCAGCATTGCCAAATGTTTATTTTGCTTTATATATTCGCACACAAGTGGCAATTTTTTAGTTCTATTGCTTTGCGGAAGTCACGAACACAATAATATATATATATATATATATATATATATATATATATATATATATATATATATATATATATATATATATATATATATATATATATATATATATATATATATATATATATATATATATATATATATATATATATATATATATATATATATATATATATATTATATTATATTATTATTTATATTATATTATTATATTATATTATACAGCGACTCATACGACTGTTGTTTTCTAAGCGCGGGTTACTAACATTTAAATAATAATCAAAATTTTTATTATATTATATTATATTTAAATAAGTATTTTGATTTGAAGTGATTTAAAGTTATTTAATGTGATAAGTGGGTCTTTCGTAGGAAAGCCTTTCAGCTAGGAACTTTTATAAAATTTTTTTCTGTATTTTACTGACGTTATGTTGTCTGTTTTTTGCGTAGGAACCCCGCAACTCGGCGCTCCAGCTCGACCTGGACGATGACTCTGTTTCGCTGCAGAGCCAAGACATTGATAAACGTAAGTGTCCATTAAACATTTCGTATTACACTTATTGAACTATTTTTATATACAGTTCCAGGTACACCTACATCCATTTCGCGGGATTCCAAAGAGCAATCCCAACCAAGTAGCAGTCTACCAACAACAGCATGTGCTTCAGCAACCGTCGCAGCAGCAGCAGCAGCAGCAGCAACAACAATAGTAACAACTAAAGCAACAACACCAGAAAAACCAAACCAGAACACGCCGGAGCATGCGACAGGAGTAGCCGAAACAGCCGCACCGCATACCAAAGTGCCCGCACCAGTGCCGCCAGTAACACCAGCGTCAGATAAACAACAGCAGCAACAACAACCACAAGTCCAGCCACCAGCTGCAGCTGTGCTAAAAAAATCAAGTGAGGACATTGCAGAAACAAATGAAAAGTCTGATGCTGAGAAAAAGGTGAGTAGTTCATTGAAAATTTGCTAATTAACTAATTAAAATGTTTAAAAACCGTTACAACAGCACTTTGTCAAAAAGGAGAAAGGCAAAGCGCCTCCACCGCCATCAGCAGTCGTTGCTGCTACAATAGCCAAGCCACAAAGTACACCTATATTGGAAGTGGAGAAAACAGCATCGCCTAAACAGCTGCCAGAGCCCACAGGTGACATTGAAGTGACCATTGGAGATGCCGGGGAGCCTAAGTCGCAGCCACCGTCACCGACCGCCTCTTCCATCATATCCGTGCATTCGGCAGCTTCCACGGGTAGCAGCTCGAGTAGCGTAACGGGCGCTGTTCTTAGTTCAAGTACCTCACTAATAACCATCAACAGCAGTGATGCATCATCTGCTCTGCGTCAACAGCAATCGGTGCCGCCGCCGCCACCACCGCCCGCGCAGCACTCGGTACTGCCGAACAGCTTGGAGTCGGTTAGTCAAATAACAGTCGTTACAAGCACCCATCCGCCGGTGATCATTGACAATACACAACCACAATCACCACTAATGGCGCAAAATGAGGTGATCATCGTGTCGAATGATTTGAACAAGAGCAGGCATCTGCATGAATCATCCACGGATGAAGACTTCCCTTCACTGGACGACAGTCTTGGGGATCAGGTGAAGCAGTCATCCATGATACTGTCTGTAAATGAGCGTCGAGATAGCGGCATAGCAGCAGCATCTGCAGGTGCTGTTCATGCACGCAAGCTGGATGAGAGTGAGGTTTTGATTGTAAGTCCATCGTACGCGGACGACGATTCGGCATATAACACCGCTTCGGGCAGTCACGATCACAGCGATCAGCTGCTGCTCATGGACACAAGTCATGTGTCTGTTGTCACCGTTGGTGATGAGGTCATCAAGGTCAAGGATAGCAGCCATCAAGAGCTTAATGATGTCGGTGATATCGGCAAGCGCCAGCAGGCGAATGGCATAGTGCCCGAGGATGTGAGCATCATTGTGAATCGGTTCAAGCCTGGTCAAGAGCAAGAGAAACGGCTTTCGCCCGACAGCAGCCTCGGCTCCGGTTCAAGCGAGAATGGCTCCGTGCGCGAAAAACGCGGCGTTGAAGTGCTGATAACGAGCGGAGGCGGCGATGCGGACAGCATTGGCACTAACACTAGTCAGGACAGTCGCAACGAAGTGGATACCAAGCAGCCGCATCCGTCTATGTTGCCACCGCCTCCTCCGTTGAGCAACAACAACCGCAACAACTTACATCATCAGCGGACGGCGCTGTCCATTGAAGAGGAGGAGGAGGCGGATGTTGTGGTTATACGTCAAAAGCCGCGCGTGCCGGCGGCCAAATCTGCAGGCGTTAGTGGACTTACCAAGGAGGAGATTGAGCTGCGCAATTTGCGCAAAAAGACACGCAAGCGCACGCGTAAATTTGAAATTGATGGCGTGCAAATGACCACAACGACTAGTCGAGTCATCTATGGTGATGAGGATAACGGACGTATCTACGATGATCACGATTTCCGCAAACAGGAGCTGCGCGAACTGAAAATGCTGCAGAAGCAGGAAAAGAAGCAGCAAACAGAGTTACATGTCAAGGAGCAGATGGCAAAGGAACAACAGGATCGTCGCTTCGAACAGGAGCGAATGTCGCTTGAGAAGACCTACGATACGGATATGGAAACGCTTGCGCGTCAACATAAGCAGCTAATCGAAAAGACCGAACAGACGCAGGAGAATGAGCTGCGCAGCTCTTCAAAACGCATTCGTTCCGAGCAGGAACAAGAACTTAAGATATTCCGCGAGAATCTTAAGCAAGAGATACGGCTGCTCAAACAGGAGGTTGATCTATTTCCCAAAGACAAACGGAAGGACGAGTTCAAGCAGCGCCGCACAGCCATGGAACTTGATCACGAGGAGAAGGAGCGCGCGTTCCTTGACTCGCTCAAGGAGCGTCATGAGCTGCTGCTGCGTCGTCTCAGCGAGAAGCATCGAGATCATTTGGCAACCATTAATCGAAATTTCCTGCAACAGAAACAAAATGCCATGCGTACGCGCGAGGCTCTGCTCTGGGAATTGGAGGAAAAGCAGCTGCATGAACGTCATCAACTGTCCAAACGTCATGTCAAGGAGCTATGCTTCATGCAGCGCCATCAAATGATCGTACGCCATGAAAAAGAGCTGGATCAAGTAAAACGTATGCTGCAGCGCAAGGAGGAGGATTTGCTCAAGAAGCAAACACTCGAGAAGCGCGCCCTGCCCAAGCGCATACGAGCCGAGCGCAAGGCGCGAGATCTCATGTTCCGCGAATCCTTACGCATCTCCACAAATCTCGATCCCGAGATTGAGCGTGATCGTTTAAAAAAGGTGAGTTGATAGCTGATCAGGGCTCAAAACAACTACATTGACGGGTACATTTTCTTAAAACAGTTCCAGGAGCAAGAGAAGAAACGCTACATGCAGGAGGAACGTCGATTTGAGGTCAAACATCAAAAGCAATTGGAGGAGTTGCGTGCCACGCGTGAAAGCGCCATTAGGTGAGCCAGATAGAAGCGGAAGCACCTTATTGGTAATACTTCAATGCTCTTTTCCTCACATTACAGAGAACTGGAACAGCTGCAGAATGAGAAGCGCAAGGCCCTTGTTGAACACGAGCATGCAAAACTATCAGAGATTGATGAGCGGCTAAAGGCCGAGTTGCGAGATTGGCGCGAACAGCTAGTGCCCCGCAAACAGGTGTGTATATCTAGTTTCCACTTTTACTTGTACTCTTTCGCCTGTTTTCTCTCGCTCTGTCTCTCTCTATCTGTTACGCCCCTACGCCCATACCTGACCGTTCCCGTCCCCGTCCTCTGCAAGCCAAAGCTAGTTTTATCAAAGGGGAAAAAACTATCTGCCTAATTTTGTTGGTGTTTTGTGTTTTGTACAGTTGTGTATAGTTCGACTTGGATTGATTTGAAGTTATTTCTTAATACTGTTGTAAATATTATCATTTCTTGGTTTCGGTGGTGATTTGTGGTGTCTTGTGCTACCCCATGACCTCTGACCTAGCCCTCGTCCCTCGTACCCGTTCTTTCAAACGTCACAACGTTATTACATTTGTGTCGAGCAATAATTGAATATTTTACTGCCTCTATCATTACTAATTAAACTTTATCTATGTCACAATGTTTTTTTTTAGCATTGCATATAAAAAAGAAAAGAAAAGCAGGCATTCATGCTAATACGATATAATGACAACTTGTGAGTCATGAAAAATTTGAGATAGCGTTTTAAATTGATAAGTTTATTATGAATAGTATACATTTTGAATTGTATAGCTTCTTGGAAAAAAACAATAGGTTAGCTGTGAATTAAATTGAATTCTAATTTCTACAAGCTCCTACTTTCTGTTAGACCAAAATATATCTGTTTCAGTAGAGTAAAACTCTTTTTACAATTATGATAACATAATTACATTTTCGCTTGCGATAAAGCCTTTCGTTTAAAGAAAATCTTGAAGTAAGCTAATACAACATAATTTTAATGCTCAGCTCGGTTAACCTGTGTTAGCTGCACACAGCCGGCTTGAGGACTCTTGCCTTTCCTACAATTATTTGTAGCTAAACACTCTGAGAAATCAATCTTAAGATTTTTTGAGGCCATGTCTTAAATGATTAAAATATATTATTATATTCAAAATCAAGTCTCTTTCGCATTATTCAATTGCTGCTCAACTGTAAAGCGTTTTGCGTTTGGTGAACCCAACAACAACAAGAACAACAACAGCAGCAATGCTGCGATCGAAAAATTGAAATTATATATATTTTGTACTACTTTTTCTCTCTCTTTACACCTCCACGAAATGCATACACTTTGGTGGCCTACTACTCTACCTACTCAATACTACCTACAAAACTAAAAAAAAATATATATATGATAACGATATATTAAAAATATTGTTAAAATACAATGCTTACCGCTGTGCTTTTCAACTACTAACCAAAACCAAACTACCAATTGACCAATTGGCTGGTCTCGGGCCTTGCATGTGCTAACCAATACAACTTCAACTTTAACTTCAACTGCGACAACAATCAGCGACTGAATGTCCTAGTAAGCACTGCTATCGATGAGCATGAGAAGCGCTATGGCCTCGTTACCAATCGAAGCGAGTTCGAGAACCTCGAGGTGGAGCTTCCGTTGCGGTTGCGCGGTATATTTACTGATCGATCCGCGCGATTGCTGCCGCGTAACACGTTCATTGATCCGCAGCAACTGCCCCGATCGCGTTCATCGCTCCTTATGCTCGGGTCAGGCAGTGGCCGTGGTAATTTTCGGGGCTCGGCGCCCGATCTGAGCCGTAGCGTACCCAGCACGCCGATCATGCACAAGCATCAGCGTGCCCAAATGGCTAGCGATCTGATGCTTCCGGAGGAGGAGGACGGCGAGGAGCAACTGAAGCGTGCGAGTGTGGTCACCTTGCCGGGAGCGCAACAGCTGCGTTTGATTACCAAAATACCAGAAAATGCGACGGCGAATGAGTTGGTCAAGGTGGTAACCACAACGCCACAGCTAAACAGCGCAGATGAAGCGAATGCCAAGCCAACGATGAGTACATTCAAGCAGACAACACCGCCGATACCAAAGACGCCAGAGGAGTTAGGCCTGGTTGCGAATCGATTCGGTCGACCCGATGTGCATGAGGCGCCCGTAGAATTGCGCATACATGAAGGGCCCAAGCTGACGGCCCGTACACAGCACCTACTACATTCCACCTCATTTGCAATCAAGCGTCCGTCGCTGGCTAGCCGCAGCAGCGGACGCTCCTCGTTAAGTAGCGCCCAGTCCATGTATAATATGCACGAGCTGAGCACTTCGACTCGCTACTGCAGCGATGCCGAACTGATATTCGATGCGGGACTTAAGGCAGCCGCCTTGCTGAATGAGGTTCAGCCGCAGCTGCGCTCAACGCTGAAGCCCACACACAATGGCAGCGTCACAGATGACTTCTATCATGACTTGTATGCGGCGAAGTACAGGCTGCCACGTATAACGCAGCGTCAGCTCAGCTTGGACGATGACACATCGGCCGCTTAAAAAACCCCCAAGAAATTGGAAATTATATAACGTCTACAATATCTACGAATTCGCCTCATTTAAGCAGCATCTCTTAATACACCTTACTAATTCCTAACTGCGCTTTATTTTCCCTTCCATTAACATTGTTTGCTTTTGGTGCTCACTACACCCACAGACACACACACACACACACACACAGACTCGCACAGACAACTATTCGAACTATCTACATCTTCAAATTACTATTCGTACTATCTAGATCTTCAAATTCTAATTTTTTGCCGATTGCCATTACAAATTGCCAAAGTTATATTGTTATATACATATATTTTTATTTTGTTAATTAAACAATTGTTTTGCCCATGATGCCAAATATTAAAAAATGTTTTCTGCGCGGGCTTTACCTGCAACCGTTGCATTCCATTTAGCAGTATTATAATGCAGACCGTACTTAGACCAAAAAAAGAAGAGAAAAATGTAATTAAAAAGCTGTAAGATTATACTTATTAAACATACCATATTAACACTTAGCTTTAATCATATACATATCTATACGTATATGTTTGCGTTGATATTCACTTTTATGATGCTTCACTATACACAAAAAAAAAACAAACATCACTACAAACATTACAACAACGCGCTGCTTTTCATACATATATAAAATCAATACAAAAATGTCAAAATTATGTTAAAAACAAAAACCTTTTCTTGCCGGCTCTTCTATTCATAAAGCAACTACAACAGCGGCTGCAACAAGAGGTTAGTCTATGGGCCAGAGTGCTCTTAACTCTATACTATCTAACTATAGCTACCTCTACTTACAACGTATTTATAGAACTCAATTAGCTATTAATATGCATGCCAAATATTAAATATCAAACTTAATTGTTGTATACAGAATCTTACGAGTATTTAGTTGAATGTTGTGTGTTTCAAAAACTATTGTTGCGTATGTTCCAACGTTGTAAAATTTAAAAAATAATATTAATGAAATGCTATTTGCCTTTGTGTTTTATATTGTACTCAGCGTCTGGAGGAGACATTCGCACAGCAGCTGGATGAGATGGAAACCTTGTACGGCGGCGCCTTGATTGTTTCTATGCCCACTGATACATTGCAGCGCGATCATTTTACGGGTTCCACGCGCAGCAGCCTAAGCTCTTATTCCGAAGGATGACTTACACCAGCCACAGTGGCAACAGCAGCAGCTATGCAACATTTGTCAGCCATCCCCCCAAAGGCTAATATGCTCAGTCCCAACCCTATATATATATAAATATATATATATGTATATGTATATGTATATATACATAGAAAATGCCAAGCAGCGCGTCGTTCGGGTCAAGCAAAAATTTGTGTCGTTAAATTTAAGCATAAGACGTAATTTTATTTTTTTGCATTGTATTTTAGCCTACTTATTCAATTACTCATACTTACTATATATACATACATATATACAATATATATATACAATATATAAATATATATATATAAATATATAAATATATATATATATATATATACCTATGTACATGTCATATCTCTAACTCTCAAACAAATAGCAATTTTATATATATATATATATATATATATATATATATGCATATAAATATATAAATAATTATATATTAATTGCTATCCAAACATAAAAATAGACAACAACAAAAAACACGAAATAAGAAAATCAATCCACACACAGATCTGTTGTAAATATACTTACATACCTATATATTATTCACACCTGAGTAGTAAACCATATATGCCTTCACCTATATTCGGCTACAGAATATCTAGGTATATGAGAGTTTATCAAGAGTTACTGTGAACCATCTTAAAAATATGATTCACGTTGGGGCTTCATCATACACACGAAGCGTGTGAGAGCCGAGAAATCAATGTGAATTGAGACAAGTCTGCACCTGATCGGTGGCTAACCTTCCGACTCTCATTCTCAATTATAAATACAATACTTATAAACAAAAGTATACTGGTCCCCCTTTGCAGATGTGGAATACAACGACGGAATATCATAAAAATTTAACCTAAATAAAATACGTACCACACAGGCCACCTTCCTCGGACGTGTCAGCGGTGCTGAGTGGTCGATGACAAACTCAGAACTAGCTAAAAAAAAACGGTTAAAGGCCACTTCCACACTTCATAAATATAACATGTCCAGTTTTATATCATCTTTACAATGCTCTAATATTAGTTACAAAGTTAGTAACTTTAAATTAGAAAAGCATACATAATGCAAAAGAGTAACAAAGAATAAATTTAATAAATAAAAGAGACAAGACAGAGACAAAAAGAGAGAGGAGCGAAAGCAGTCCTTGAATTGCCGCTGGAGTATGATAAAATATATTTATATTTGTAAACGTTTATGCTTATATATATAATTATAATATATATATACATATTTAAACTTAATATAAAAAATTCAGAAAAAAATATTAAAATATAAATAAAAAAGACCGAAACGTTAGATTTTTGACTCTTGATTTGTTTTGAACGGACTTGACGCAGAAACCTTACATCTGTTTCCAAGCAGAAGGCTCAACATTGAATTAATTTTGTCAATGCCACTTGATTTTGATTTGTTTAACATTAGTTTAGTTTCGCTAATATTTAACATTAGAAAAGGTTTCGATTATTGGAAAATCATATATATTTGAAAACAAGTAAGAAAACTATAGTCGGTGGTTCCTGACTTCGAGATCCCCAAAGCCCCTTCGAATCTGCGTTTTAAAATATACTCAATTATGCATTTATTAAAGTATTGTAGAAAAAAATTCAATGTGAACTTGTAAAATTAAATAATAAACAAATTTGTTTTTTTTTGGACCGGTAACTAAAAAATAAAATTTGAAGACTCAAGCTCCAAAGATGTTCGTGATATAATTTAAAAACTTGATTTTGATGTTTTTAATCGATAACAATAAAGCGGGAATAGCTATCGAGTATTTAACGCGTGCTATACAGGGACCTACAAAAAATTTCAAGTCTCTGGCTCTTATAGGTTCTGAGATCGACGCGTTCATAGATACGGACAGACGGACAGGGCTATATCGACTCAGATCGTCGAGCTGATCAAGAATATACAATATATACTTTATGGGCTCTGTCTCGCATCCTGCCCGTTACATACATTTTCACAAAACCATTATTCCTTGCTGTCCGTCCGTCCGTATCTGGCTGTCCGTATGAACGCAAAGCTTATAATGTTTTAAGATTGGGAAATAGTGTAGCTGGTGTGACAGAAGCGCTAATATTTAACGTGTTATAGGCTATAGTGGGTATATCTACACTTATTGGGGACGTTGCAAATCGGTTAAAACTGTATCTTCCATCGTATTGGAGCTAGAACCCCAAAATTTATTTGAAACGTGAGCTCCTCTACAGATCAAAATCTTATTTCCACATCTACGAGAGGTATCGATACGTAGTATTTTGTTCAAGTTGCGTTATATTTTGAACCACCAATAGGTGGTAGAGACGAGAAGTTTGTATAAATACTCATGTAGACTACCACCGTATAAAAATATATATAATTTATGTATCTTCACTCATAGGGGCGTGGCAAATCGTAAAAATCGATACCCTGTATTTTCAACACTTAGTTTTGCTTTTGTTTTTTTATCCACATTTTGGAGCTAGAGCAAGAAAATTGAAATCTTCCTCTTGAAATTTACTAAATATGATTTAAGAGTTTTTGGACAGTGAACGAGTATTATGCAGTCAGTAGCGCTCGACTGCAACATTATTTCTTGTTTTTAGTTATGATTTCGAAAATCACTTTATTTTTTAAATTTAAATATCTGTAAGACACATTTAACGTCAAGCTTCGACACCTTTTTTCTCCTCAAAAAAAAAATTTCTTAGTAAAAAATATATGTATATGTCGTAGTATTTCTGTATATACTTACATATATACAAGGTGCAATTCAAAAGTTCCAGGACTTTATAAAAAAAATAAAAAATAGATTTTCTTTGGCAAAAATTTTATTGGTCGCCTTCGAAATAGTCCCCTTCGGACTGAATACAACGATTTGCACGATCAAGAAGATTATCAAATGACTTTTTTAGGTCATCCTTCGGTATGGCGTTGAGTATGGCGGTCGAAGCCTTTTGAATAGCATCAATGTCAGCATACCGTTTTCCTTTCATTGCCAAATGAAGTTTTCCGAACAAGTAGAAGTCGCAGGGTGCCATATCAGGCGAATACGGTGAATGGTTGATGTTTAAAATGTGATTTTTGGTCAAATAATCCGTCGTGAGCGTCGAACGGTGAGATGGCGCATTATCATGCAACAATCGCCAGCTTCCTTCTTCACGGTATTCTGGCCGACGGACACAACAAAAGTACTGTCACTTTTAGCGCGATATCTCGGCTTCTATACGTCCGAATGTCATGAAAATTTGACACAACATGACAGAGAAATAGACAATCAAATAAAATTTTCAGATGGCGCCACTAGAAAGCGCGAAAAAATCCTGGAACTTTTGAATTGCACCTTGTATGGTAAATTGTCTGCCAAAGCCTATGCTGTTATGGAATATCCGACTCCTTTGCATAGGTTTTTGATTAATGGCTTATTTTAGAAACGTGCAAATTGATGAACACGTTGACCACTTTTAAAAACTGTATAAGCAAGATATAGTTAACATATGAATAGTCCCTCTGCATACTTGGTGATTGGGCCATTTAGCTAAAAGCTTATATAATATATATATATATATATATGTATAACAAACTGGGATAGCGCCCATGGGGCTTAGATGGCCTGCAGGCATGTCAGCTGTCGGTTCGCATTAGCTCTTCAGTTTCGTCTTCAGTCAGTTGGTTGGCCATTGTTGTCCGGCTTAAGCGCAACACGAGTTGCTATTAATAAAAGCAAAGGCAGCGAAAGGTGCGAAAAAAGTAAAAAATTCAAATACACCCTTGGCAAAAATAATATAATTGAAATGTGAGCAATGCGCTTTTTCAGGCGCCTACTTCATAGACCCAGTGAATGCCCTAACATGTCGAAACTCAAGTCCATCGTCATCATCATCATAACCATCACCATCCTGCTCCTCCTCATCATCATCATCATCATCGCCATCGTCCCCATCATTCCATCATGCTGTAAGCCCCATTCACAGACATCCACTGCTGCCGCTGTTCAGCCTGATGAAGAGCAAAAACAGCAACTGTGCTACAGTTACACAGAAGCATGCTTCAGCCAATGTCCCCTTGGGGCACAGGCTCATCCTTCTCCTCTTAGCCAGCTAGGTAGCCAGCTAGGCAGCCAGCAGTCCAGCAGTTGAGCATTTGTACTCTGCACTTGGCTGCTTGCGGATCTTTCATTCATATTCATCCATTTAGTTTGTGTTTTGTGTTCTTATTCTGTTGTTGCTGGTGCAACTTAACTCTACACTGCACGAAAAAAGAGCTATCGAAATTGAAATTAGTAGAATATAAATTAATATTATATTTTAAATATAAAATTTTATATATTAAAAGCTTTTGCTGACAAGCATGCTTTAGCCATGTTAGATGATTGATAAACATGCATCACTGTGTTATTTTGTTACTCATTCCCGATATGAAAGAGTATATTGGTTTTGTGCAATGTCCGTCCCTCCGTCGGTTCCTCTGTGTGTCCGTATTAATGCAAACTCTCGTGTGATAAAGTGTTAAGATTATCCCCAAACGCCCAATAGGGGCAACTCAAGATCAAAAAGATATGGCAGATATATCTACGCCCATTGGCGGCGTGACAAATCTGGCAATTCCATTGGTTTTCTGTATAATTTGATTACCTACATATACAGCTTTTTTTATATTTGTACTAACATCTTGCTTCGAATGTATTAAGGATATTACTCGAAGGGCGCTCAGTGTATAAACGCATGCGAAACGAACACACACAGACCTACCCACACACACTCACACGTATACAGATGTGCGCACATTGTAACAGTTTTTCCGCTTTTTCTCACCCACGCACACATTAGCCGAGCTCTGGCATTATTGAGGGTGTTGCTGAGGATGCTCGCCATGTTGCCCAACAAACAAATTCCAGCACAAAGCGAAAGATAACAGCTTTGACACACAGACACACATATACAAAGTCACACCCACATCCATAGTTACAAGTACCCACAGCTTCCTGACTGGCTACAGAGAGAGTGTGTGAGAGAGAGAGAGAGCGAGGAAAGTGAGAGCGTGCTGAGTGAGCGCGCGCATTCGGGTTGTGTGCAGCTCTCGCGGCAAAGGTACCGTTAAGGTATATGCTTGGAGCTTTTAGTTTCAGTCCCGGACGAGATTTAGCAACGTGCGCTTGGCTTTCATCAGCAGCTCAGCTCTCCAGCTGGCGCCGAACGCGTGCAACTCGCAACGTGAAAAAGCAACGATTATTTATGGGCTGACAGCGGATTAGATTTACGTTAACAAAAAACACGCTAAATAAATAGTTTGTTAATAAAGCCCCAGCGATTAAGTGCAACTGTCGCGTAAGCGCGTGAATTTTTCAGCAAATTGTTCAAATCCAACTTATAAACGAAAATCGCTGTATATTTGTATCTATAACACCAAAGCATAAATTTGATTACAATGTTAAGCGCAGGCCGAATATAAAAACTTGGGGGCAGTACACACACGCTAAGCGCGTCAGAGCGTTGACTGCAGCGTCGACGTCAACGTTGACGCAGCGGCCCGCATTGTGTATAATAAAATTTGCGAACCAACAAAAAAAGGCGGAATGAATAGAGCCAGGCAGCGACGCTGACGCCGAGGCGGATGCCAGTAAAGATGTGCGCGCACAAACGAAAAATTACAAAGCAGACTTTTGGGAGCGGCAAATGGCCAAAATCAACAACAGCAGCAGCAGCAGCAGCAGCAGCAGCAGCACCAGCACCAGCACCAGCTGGCAGCAGAATCCCGCAGCAGCAGAAGCAGCAGCAGCAGTAACAACAACAATGTCAACGCTACAACGGACGCTGAGCGTTCACAACTAAGCAACATAGTGGTGGGAGTTGAATTACACATACAAACCAAGAGAAAGTGAGCGAGAGAGAGAGAGTGAGAGACAGAGTACGAGAGTTTGGTAGAGAGTACGAAAGCACGAGAGCTTGCGCCGCAACGTAAGCCTCCAATGTAAGTAATGAGAGCAAGAGCGGGAGAGCGTCTGTATGGCGTGTGTGTGCGTAGGAACGCCGTTTCAGTGTTGGTGTTGGTGTTAGCAGTGCTCTCGTTTTGATTAAACTTGCGAGTAGGTCGGATCGGGTCGGTGGGGCGCGGCAAACAGTTCGCAATATGCTTAGCATTGGGTCTGGCGCGAGCATAAGGTGTAAGCAGTTAGCAGAAGCAATAGCAGCAACCAGCAGCATCCACCAGCAGAGCAATTCAATTTCCGCCAACAAGCAAAGGCTAGCGTCAGAGAGCCCAGCAATTAACTCGCGCAAAGAAATTAACATAAAAGCTAAGCTAAGCAGCATCAAACGCACAAAAGTCTGCAGCTAGTTTGCTATTTTTCCCGAATTTTACTTAAAAGCTTAAGATCCCAGTGGGCGGCTGGGCATGTGTTTGTCTGTGAGAGTGTGTGTTTGCATGTTCAGCTAGCTGACAGCGCCCGCATTAAGCGTTGAGAAAATTCTACATAAAATTCTACATAAAATCGTATATAAAATTAAGGCAGCTGCTGATGAGCTGATCAGGCTCGAAGGCATGTTTGTGAATTGGAGTGTGCGTCTGTAAGAGTGTGTGTGTGTGTGTGTAACTGTCATAAACATAGCCTAATAAATTGGCAAACGAAATGCCGTGGATAGCCGCAGGTTGCTCGCGTGTTCATATATATATATATATATATATATATATATATATATATATATGTGTGTGTGTGTGTGTGAGTGTGTGTGTGTGAGTGTGTTTGTCGCGTTTTCATAATAAATCCATAAATCCATTTTTTACGGGCTCGGCTGGCAATGCGATTATTCGCTATGATTTGAATGTTACGTTAAGCCGACAGTTGGCCAAGATTGTGCCGCGCTGCCTGCCCTGCCCAGCGTAAGTTGACGTGGCCATAAGGTTGGGCAGGTTAGCCAGGCTAACACACATGAGCACACACGAACAGAGGCAGCGATAGCACAGGCGATATTAGCAGCTGCTTTCTACTACTGCCGTTATTGCTACTGATGCTAATTATTGCTGTTGTTGTCACTGGCTGAGCTCCAATTTAGGAAGCTCTTTACTTGTTAGCTTATTTGTTGGCTAATTCCCCCACCTCTCGAAGGCCCGGCCACTTCGCTGCTTTGATTTATGCCCGTGTTTGTGCCAGACAACAATTGAGCTAAATATTTGGAATTGTGATTGATTTATTCTCTGGCGGGCGTTCAATTTCCCGACTATTTGATGTGAAGCAGAAAAGTACAGACAATAAGAGAGAAATGAAAATGCATTTTAAATTTCAGTTTAAGTTTGGAAAACTACAAGTTAGCCACATGTGACATGTCTCCTTTTGAGAGACGTTCTTCTCATTTCCTATGCTCGTTATTTAATTACAAATTTTAATTTCAGCACAACTTTTCCCTAGAGCTATGCATGCTATTAAAATTGCCTTTCCATTCAGCTTACTTTGCAAATACTTTTTCTGTCACGCATTTTCGAGCGACTCTCTTTCTGGCTGCCATTAGCTGCTAGGGGAAACGAGTTAACTCAATGTTGAACATACTTTTAACAGCAAATTTATGCATGCGTCATCCAATTAAATTATTGAAAAGGATATATTCAAATTATGCTTTAGCTGTAATATAAACCAACCACATGAACTAACTGTATGAATGTGAGAAACCCAAGTACTAAACGTTCTATTTGTCTAGAGAATCCTTTTCAATGTTATTGTGTTATTTTGGACTTGAATCATCCGAATGTTTCTAAATGAATATAGTCTATATATTAACGTAGCTAAAATACATAAAGTAAACAAAATCTTTATATAACTTTGTTATTTAATCATATATTTGAGAAGCTGTATGATTAGCATTTAAAAAAAATGTGATAGACTCTTTTAAAACTTCAATAATTTGTTAAACAAATATGTATATATTAATGGCGTTTCGATAGATGCTTTAAATGTTTGGAAACTATAGATATTGGTATTCCATAAAAGTATGTACACTCAATGGTTTATGTACTAAAAGCCTATTTTATGCAAATTTGATAATTTAGAAGATATGTTTAGGAAATGAAAGCTTTATTCACTTATACTGTTGAATAGAGTTAAGCTAAAGCTTAATTAAATGATGGCTTAACTCTAATTCTAATTCCAAATTTGCATTGTTGATGCTGACTGAAAGATTAATATTATTGAAAATGCTCACAGATTACGGTTTCCAACTGTATTCTATTCAGAGGGCTTTTAATAAAGTGTGAAAAGCAATTAGAGTTATATTTTCCAGCTGTATTTGCACGACTTTCCCATTTTCATTGGCTGACTAAAAGCTCTTCATTATTAGCTAATTCAATTGTAACCAAAGTCGATTTCTGTGACTGTGTGTGGACAATAGCAAACACTTGCACAAATCTATTGTATTTTGGGCTCGGCTTAAAATGCCATAATTCATTTATAAACTTTTATTTAATTTATTTCTTATCATTTTTTATGCTCGTCGCCTCGAAGGCCTCTGATATATTTTGGGCGTGATTTGTGATTTGAAGGAATAAGACGAATCAAAAATATATCGCGGACAAAGCTCGAGCATCGAGACGGTCAAACAATAGCGAATGTTGAGTGCTGTCAACTCGGCAGAGAATAATGGTCCACAACTTCCAATGGACTCAATACGAATCAATCAGGCTGCATATCATGTCAGAAGCATCAGTTAGCGAGGCAAGCATTGAGCATAGCCTCGCACCACGCGACGTAGACGTAACTTATTGAAAAACTTTCCAAATCAAAACACAATGTGTGCCTATGAGTACGTGTATGTGTGAATGTGCGAATGTGTGAATGTGTGTGTGTGGGTGGCTGGGAGTGTTTGTAGCCAATGACAACATCAATAGTTTTGCAAAGTGTCAGAGGAAGCCGCCTTGAACATTTCCGTGCCAGAGTGCTTGGTCAAAGAAGGGGCTGGGAAGAGGAAGAGGGACTGTGCCTGTGTTCGAGTCGATATCCAAGTTTTTGCCTACGCTGACTGTTGCATGTTCTCCTATTGTTGGCACAACACCAACAACACCAACAACAACAACAGAAACAGAAACAGAAACAGAAGCAGAAGCAGAATCAGAAGCAAATAAAGCTAAGCGTGGGCGTGGCATGTTTATCTGGCACTGTGCGACTGCCAAGGAAACGCATTCAAGCAGTTTTTCATTTACATTTTCATTAAAACAAATCACACTGAAAATGTCATTTGCAAAAAGCACAAAGCAATGCGACCGCAGGCAGCTTCGCCCCTCGCTCGCCCTCGCCCTCGCCCTCTCCCTCTGTGCATGTGTTTTCTTTGAGCCAGTGGGCGGTTTGAGTTGGGGCTTCTGCTTCTATCAAGGGCCTGCGACAGCTCATAATTCTCTGGTTTCTTATTTTATTTTTTGTTTGTTTGTGTGCTGCCTTTGCAGGACTAGTACAAAAATGCGCACAAGTCAGGCGCCAGCGCTAGCGCGTGGGTGCAACAAGGATAAGCAGCAGCGGCAGCATCAACAGCAACAACAGCAAGACAACCGCCTGGTCATTTAGAAATCACAAGTCACAAGTCAAATAAGTAAAAGCGAGCCCAAGCATATATTACAATATATACTATAGTCTCAGCAGAAGGAATAAATTCAGATCAAAGCAAATCAAATATCACGTATACGCCATGGAGCCAGTGATGAGCTTGGCACTGGCCGCCCATGGGCCGCCCAGCATACTGGAGCCGTTGTTTAAAACCGTAACTACGAGCACAACCACAACAACAAGTACAACAGCTGCCACAACAAGCAGCAGCAGCAGCAGCCCCACCATAAGCCCCACCACCAGCACCACCTTGTTGACGGCTCTGCTTGAGAATTTAACCTCAACGGCAGCGAGTGGCTTCTACGATCCGTATGGAAATCACACGAATACCACATTGGGCTTTGAGACGAAGGGGCCGAGGTACTCAGTGGCTTCGATGCTTGTTATGGGCTTCGTAGCGGCGATTCTGAGCGCGGTAACAGTTGCTGGCAATCTCATGGTCATGATATCGTTCAAGATCGATAAACAGCTGCAGACTATCAGCAACTATTTTCTCTTCTCGCTGGCCATTGCGGACTTTGCAATTGGCGCCATCTCGATGCCACTTTTCGCGGTCACGACCATACTGGGCTATTGGCCACTGGGGCCGCACGTGTGCGACACCTGGCTGGCCCTCGATTACTTGGCGTCGAATGCCTCCGTGCTGAATTTGCTTATCATCAGCTTCGATCGATACTTCAGTGTCACTCGGCCGCTCACTTATCGCGCAAAGCGCACGACCAATAAGGCGGCCGTCATGATTGGTGCAGCCTGGGGCATCAGTTTGCTGCTGTGGCCGCCCTGGATCTACAGCTGGCCCTATATTGAGGGCAAGCGTACGGTGCCCAAGGACGAGTGTTACATCCAGTTCATTGAGACGAATCAGTATATTACCTTTGGCACTGCGCTGGCTGCATTCTATTTTCCTGTTACGATCATGTGCTTTCTCTACTTCCGCATCTGGCGGGAGACGAAGAAGCGGCAAAAGGATTTGCCAAATTTGCAGGCCGGCAAAAAGGATTCCAGTAAGCGTTCCAATAGCAGGTGAGACTAATTTACTAATTTGAATATATTTATATAATGATATGCACAGTAATTATTATAGTTTTTGTGTGCGGTAGGAACAAGAGATAAGAAATCAATCAATTACATGTGTGGAATGTTTTTATAGTTTGATAGGTATGACGGTTCCTCGTTGGTTGAGGTTCCACTTAAAGACATCCCCCAATATAAAATGTCTTATATATGAAATATTACGTATATACATATATCTAATCCCCGCTTCTAATCAAATCTTCGATATTCAAATTATATTCTTAATAACTTCCATGAAAATCTGTTTCTAAAACTGTTTTCTTTAAGGAAACATACAAAAGAGCAGAAAACTAATACTGCAAATTATTCTCAATGAGTCTCAATTATGCCCCAAATAGGTATTTACCAGTTTTATTCATTTTATCAACCCTTGGGTTTTCATTTTTCGATGAAAAGAATTTAGAACTGACATCGAATTTATTTTATAATATTGATTCCGATCTTTTGTCGCATAGAAAATATTTGAAATTAGTCAAGACGACAAAATACATTTTGTTGCAATTGCTTTATTAAGAGCTTTCTATGCTTAAACTTTTCAAATCGCTTCTGTCTTCTAGTTGCTATCTATCTAGTCTTGCTCAGCTGTAGCCATTTGAGAATTAAGAATCTATGATCGCAGCTCTTTGTAGTAGAGCGTTGCCTCCACCAATAACTGGCAGCGGGCAAATATTTTTGTACACAGACAGCGTGTAAGCAAAGCAGGGATCTGCTTCTGTTTAACGCCTTTTGATATTCGTACTTATGCTGTAAATTGCAATTAGCTTTCTCAAAATAGTACTTGTGTATTAAATATATGATAAATATGTTTAGCACATTTCATTGCATACTTTCGAGCGCAAAGCTAAAATCTTTTATACCCTGAACCTATTGATAATGAAAACTCAGTGTGTAATGGTTTTGTGAAAATGTATGTAGAAGGCGGAGGACCTTAAAGTATAGATATTCTTGATCAGGACGACAAGCTGAGTCGATCTAGCCATGTCCGCCTGTCCGTCCGTTTGAAATTTTGAATGTATATTTCTGTAAACAGTAGGAGCTTATCTAAAAGAAAAATTATTCAAAAATAAAGTTGCCATAGTAAATTCAATACTGCAGCCTAAGCGAACTCGTTGTAAAAGCTGTGTAGGAAGCAGAGCGCGTGTGCAAGTACATATATGTGTATGTATAGAATAATGAATGGAATATCAGCTCTTTCGCGGGGTTCGGGGTATTTCATAGTACAGTACTCCCGACTAGAACACACTTAATAGCCTAATAATTACCTATTACGCTCTCTTATCCATTTTCTTTCTCGATTTCAGCGATGAAAATACCGTGGTGAATCACACATCCGGTGGCCTGCTGGCGTTTGCCCAGCTGGGCGGAAATGATCATGATACGTGGCGACGTCCGCGCTCTGAGAGTTCAGCGGATGCGGAAAGTGTTTACATGACAAATATGGTCATCGATTCCGGATATCATGGCATGCACTCGCGCAAGTCGAGCGTAAGTTGGATATGAATAAGCAGATATTTCCCGACTGTTTTTCATGTTCTTATTTCTCCGTTCTATACGCTTGCTTTAATATATTTATATATACAGATCAAGAGCACCAATACAATCAAAAAGCCATATTCATGTTTTGGTAGCATCAAGGAGTGGTGCATCGCGTGGTGGCACTCAGGCCGCGAGGATTCCGACGATTTTGCCTACGAGCAGGAGGAGCCATCTGATTTAGGGTATGCAACACCAGTAACAATTGAAACTCCTTTACAAAGCTCCGTCTCCAGGTAGTACAAAAAGCAGCTCTCTTTATAATCGTCTAATTTCGAGTAAGCAAACACCGCACCAAGGCACACACACACATACACACATACACACATACACACATACACGCATACACACATAGAGCATATTTACACAAGCTCGCATGCTCGAGTTGTTTGTGTGTGGTGTGTATGTGTGTGTGTTGGTGTTGCATGTGTATGTCTCGCATCGCAAATGCACTCAGAGCACTTCATTCCAAAAGAAAAACCCGATTCGCTTCCCGATGCTTGCTCTCAGAGAGAAAAGGGAAATCATTTCACTTGTCATCACACAACGGTTTCATTTGGTTTCATTTTGCACATGCACAGCCATAGAGAAACAGCACACAGTGCACCCGAAAAGTATTCGCATCACACTCCAGTAACACAGCTCTATGTACAGCTATGGGTGAACCTCAATAGATAATTGGAAACTTTTAAATTTCGTATACTTCATTTCTGTCAATTTTCAAGCGCTCATTTATTTATTTATTTACTTGGATTATTGTTTGTATTCAATTTAGCTATATGTTTTTGATATCGTGGCTATACAAATTTATAGTTTTAAGTTTTCGGGTGAACCCCTAATATTTTGACCCTCTTAAGTTATACATAATACAAGTTGCTATTCAATAATTTTTGTTATCATAAAATCCTAATCCTCAAAGATGAACAAGAGATACCAAATTTAAAGTAGCGAATATATGTTTCATATTATTTAGTTTCATTTATTGAAATAATTTAGTGTTATTCTTGACATTTTGTTGTTTTTTAAAGCAAAATTCAATTTAATTTTCTGTTTACTGATTTTAATATATATAAACTATATATAATTAAGAAGCTGTTTGAATATACATATACATACATATATGTATAATATAATATTAATAATGGAATGTTGGGTTGCCTACGCTTCCAAAATTTAAAAACTATTGTAAAATTGAGCTGCAATTTTGAAGGTATGTTAACCTTCATGCACCCAGGCGTAAGGATGCACGATTACGGACACGACAGTCTCGTTCAGCAGCAATAGATTTGAGTTTTTTCTCACCGAAATGAACGGCAGAGAATTAGGATAGTTGAAGCACGTACTTATTTCCGGTACTATCCGGATGATGATGACGATTCAGGTCGCCATGTTGTCATTGATCAGATGAGTCATGTATGAACCACCGTCGGGCTCTAAAGTTCATTACTGAAACGAAAGGGATGCGTTGCGCAGCTCAGATAGATCAATCAAATTACCTCAAGTTGACGCACTATTTACAGCTGAATCGAAGCATTTCCTAATGAACATCAGGTTACAAATGCTTTCCTGCTAACGATCGGAAATCGTGAGTGCCCAATTCATGTTAATTTTTCTATCTATCAGGAAGCTCGCGCCGTCCTCCCGTTCTCAAAATGTAGCCACAATATCTTTCAAAAATACTTTCTTTACTTTCTCAGAAGATAAATATTAAATAGAAACCAACTTATTATTTATTGTATATATATCCAGAAAAGCTTTGATTTGCTTCGTATATCTCATCCGTACAACAATAATTTGGCACAACGAAACGTGGCAGGTCGATATATGTGATATATGTATGTATGTTATATAGTAACATAACAATATTTATTTTTAAAATAAATAATAATAAATATTTGTATTTATTATTATCTATTTTTGTACAACATTAACATATATTAGTACCAGCAGTGCCTAATTTTTTGATTTTTGCTTTTTTAAACTGGTTTTATAGTTACGATATTAAATATATTTAGAATTTTAATTCTGCTTCAGCTCGTTTGAGCTTACATTTTTCTTTTAAAGATAGCATTTTTAAAGTTATTTGCCTCTTTACTATTTTTAAATGGAGCTTCAAAACCTTTTGCTTTATTGACTTCAGTTTTAGTACAATTAAGTTATTTTTGGATCGAAACAAGAAATTTGATCACATTTCTTTTTTAAAGGACTTTCGAGAAAACCAATTTCAGTTTTGAAGTCTCTTTCGGTGACATTTCCATTTCTGTGCGCTAATCACCTGTGTGATGAGGTGAGCGTGTGGAGTGCGTGTCTAGTTGTGGGTGTGTTGCCCGTTGGACGAAGCGGCTTGCATCCGCTGCTTCATTTTGGCTATTGTTGTTGTTGTTGTTGTTGTTGTAGCTTGTCAGCTGTAAGGCTTGTCAATGTCGAGCACCCGATGCCTTGTGGCATGTGGAAACTTACTAAAGAGCGACATGCCTTTGTGTCCTTTTTGTCGTTCGCAGATGCACCTCGATGAACGTTATGCGGGACAACTACTCGATAGGCGGCAGTGTAAGCGGGGTGCGGCCACCGAGCATAATGCTGGCGGATGTGTCGCCGACGCCGTTGCGCCCGCCACTCAATTCCATTTCACAGATGCAGATGCAGGAAATGAACGCGACCGGCAATGGCAACAACGGCAATGTCAACATCAACATCAGCATCAATAGCGGTAATAGTGCTGTCGGCGGCGGCGTTGGGTGTGGCAGTGGTGCTGTTAGCAACAATAATACTATGAACGGTGGTAGCGCTAATAGCAACACGAATGCCAATACGCTGCGTGACTCACGAACGCTCCCCGTGAGCAATCGCATTGG
The DNA here is from genome assembly GCA_035045365.1 of Drosophila leonis. Lineage (NCBI taxonomy): Eukaryota > Metazoa > Arthropoda > Insecta > Diptera > Drosophilidae > Drosophila > Drosophila leonis. The sequence goes on from JAWNPC010000835.1 coordinate 777,932, forward strand.
CTCCCGTTCGGTTAGCCAGGACTCGGTCTACACAATACTCATCCGCTTGCCGCCAGATGGCGCAAGCACAGCCCCCGGCAGTAGCGGCGCAGGCGGTGTCAACAATGCTATGGGCAATCAAAGCGTCCATGGCGAATGCGGGCCCTCCATAAAAATGATTCATGAGGACGTCTCGACGGCGGGTACGGGCAGCATGGGCGTGGTCACAACAGCGCCTCCGCCCACGCGGCGTCCGTTGCCATCGCGCGACTCGGAGTTTAGCCTGCCGCTAGGTAGACGTATGTCGCATGCCCCGCAGGATATGCGGCTGCTCAATGCTAAGGTCATACCAAAGCAGCTAGGTAAGACGGCCGGGCAGAATGCGATACTCAATGCGCGCAACGCGGCCAAAAAGAAGAAAAAGTCGCAGGAGAAGCGGCAGGAATCGAAGGCGGCTAAAACGTTGTCGGCTATCCTGCTTAGTTTCATCATCACGTGGACACCGTACAATATTCTAGTACTGATCAAGCCACTAACCACCTGCTCGGATTGCATACCCACCGAGCTGTGGGACTTTTTCTATGCGCTTTGCTACATCAATTCAACCATAAATCCCATGTGCTATGCGCTTTGCAATGCCTCCTTCCGGCGCACCTACATACGCATTCTCACCTGCAAATGGCACTCGCGTAATCGCGAGGGCATGGTCAGAGGCGTGTACAACTAGAGGCGTAGCAATGCCTAAAGTCGATCATACACAAACATTCACTTCTTACGACTTGCAATAAATGTACAAAATTATTGCAAAAGGAAAAAAAACCAAAAAAAAAATATATAAATGAGAAATTGTTAGCAAAAGCAAAAACCAAAACTAGGCTTAGGTAACACATTGACAAGCAGTACTGATTTTTGATGTCTAGCCAACAACATATAAATATATTAATGAAAGTATAAAAGAAAAAATTAATTATATATATATATATGTATGTAGATATATAGATTTATATATATATATATATCTATATAAAATACATATATGTGCATATATGTCAGTACAAGTTTTCTGGATTGCTCAATAAGTTTTCTATATCTCACATGTTAATGTTTGCTCACAATAAATCCAGTTTAAGTCTATACATATATATACATACATATATAGTATTTGAATGGAAAATCAAACACATAGAAAATATCTATGACAAATTCTGTTTCTTTTTTATACAATATTGCTTGAATAAACCTTTAATTCTACTATATTTTCCACAATATATTTTCGGCTTTGATGAAAAGTATAACATTTCCAATTACATGTTGTTGTAATTAATGGAAAGCACTTAAGACCCCTTGTGAAGCTGAAAACTTAAACAAAATCGTCTTCCTTTTGAGAGAATCTTCCCAACTTTTATTCAGTGTCAAAATAAATAACTGATAAAATATAGTAAATGAAAACATCAAGATTACATTTCGAGTTAAATTTGAAGTATAAATACATTTACCTACAAATAAACAAAAAAAATACCAACATTACACTAAATACGGCATATGGAATACTTATTGAGCAGTCCTCGAAGCTTTTACTGAAAGCAACCACATCATATAAAAACCATTTTGTTAGGCGTTTACTTTTAGGTAGGCAAATGCTCCATGCAACAAGAATTTAATACAAATATAAACGATTACGATTTGGAATACATTATATAAATTAACATATAACATATAACATATAAAAATATATAAATATTAATTTATATATATTATAATTAACATAAAGCAAATATACCTATAGTAAATCTTAAGTTGTTGACGTACGCGAAAAAAAAAACCGAATAAAAAAGCTTTAATACAGTTCAAATTACCGCGGGCAATGAATCGCAGTGGGCAATTTGTCCAGTTAGGAATTAGCTTGTGGGCAATGCGGAGTTCAAGATTTTGGTTGGTCTTGTTGTCGTAAGCGATGGGGCGAAATGTGATTGTACTGCTCGTTGTGTTTTTGATAAGTTTTGATATTTTGAATCATTTTTTGTAAACCAAGTAAATGTATAAGTACCAGACGAGCGAGAAGCGAATAAAGAAGCAAAGATACCAAACATCAACTATGCGTAAACCATGCAAGTTTATAGTATTAAATAAAAAGAAAAACCAAGAAAAGTAACACAAGTATGTATCTATTAAGAACGTAACCCACCATAGTTCAACTACTAAGAACGAACTTTTGTAACTGTTGATTAAAACTTTGTAAAAAAAAAAGAAAAAAACTCAAGTAAAAGGAAAAAATACCCAAAGAACTAAAGATACGATTGAAAGTTTATCGAAACAAATGGCAAAAGCAATAGCAAATCAGGCACGCGTTACATTCAAGAGGGGGTAGTTGATGGCCTAGTGAGTTATAGATGGAGAAGCTTTAGAGAAGCGAATCGAAAAACTGTCGTGTAATCTTGAAAATCTCTAAAAAATTTCGCTTGGCAAATAAAGAAAAACTTTAGAGACGTTTAATCAATGACTGTCTTGAAGTTCAGCACAAACATAAGTATTTGACTTGTGAAAAGTATTGCTTGAAACTAATAAAGATAACAATAGACAAACGTTATATAAATCCTGTTAAAGTCATAGCCGAATATTTAAAATATGTTTAAAAAAAAGCTTGTGAATGAATTGCGTAACAAGCCTGTCAAGCAGAAATAGAGCTAGGACTTACGGTTATGAGTTTCAGTTAGGTTTGGCTGGGCTTCACCACTAGCACCATCGACTGCCCCAAATTGAGTGTCATGTTAAGAGTCTGTTTCAATGCACCAACAAACTAAGAAATGACACATATAAAATTATATAGCATATTTAAAAAATATGGAAAATAAAAGAAATTCAATAGCTTAAGATAAAGACAAACACACAAATACATATATAGACGATACACAATGTGAGAAGCGAAATGAACAAAAGAAATAATCCTTTTTATCAGTTTGTAGTTAACTTAAATAAGACACAAACCAAATTGGATAACCCTGTCGAAGTGGTATCCTATACGCTGAAATCAAAGCAACATTTGTAGTCTCAATGGCACAGCATATATATATATATATATATATATATATATATATATATGTATATATATATATATAATACTATATAAGATATATAAAGTTAATATTAAAGTTTAAAGCAAACCGAAAAATGAAATTCCAAATACTACAACCCAAAAGACATGATTTACAACCACGCACACATCCAAATGAGGCATATAGAAATACATATACACCTCTACCTATCTCTGCAAACAATCCCAAATTTATTATATAGACTACATAGATCACATAGTTCGCAATTTGTCAGCGCAATAACAGTGGAAAGGTGGCTACCTAAGAAGAAGAAGCCGTCGAAGAGGAAGAAGATTAATTCATTCAGCATATTGATATGGAATGAGATTTAATTGCATACAATCTAATTGTTTGAAAATGTACTACGATATATAAAATAATAATATACTAATAAAATTTAAAATACATATATGACTTAATGCTAACAATAAAACAATGTGAACGAAACGATTTATTTAATTGTTTTCAATTAATTTTCTTTTATGGAACTGTGGAATACCAATAGAAAGGTAACAACGTATGCCTCGATTACTCATAATTTGTTGTTGATTTCGAATTCTCATGCCTGCTAAATTTACAAAAGTAAAGAAGTTCTTTAAAAACAATTCCAGTTGATGATGAATTCTTGTGAATATATTAATGAAAGGAGGATATACGAATGTATTGACATTAATGTTATTATTATTTTTTTAAGAGTAATATTTTTTTGTGTAATAATTAAAAATAATTAACAGTTTTGCGTGCTGAGCAAATGCAATTAAAGGCAAGTAAGCGAGCTCTATTCGGGGATGGCCGACTGGGAGATACCGTGTACCTAGACTGATCTGAGTTTTAAAATATACTCTATGCATAGACACACGCCAACTATCGAACTTACGTCTCCTCGGCAATTCGCATTACCCCTATTCACTGCTCTCCTGATAAGTGGCAAATTCCAACTGAAGTAGGAGCTGACAATTGCAACACAATAGAAACAAATAAGAAAACTCTAGTCTAGTCCACTGAAACCCGCCCGATCTGCGTTTTTTTTTAATATATTCCGTATGTTGTATCTATCAGAAACTTATACAAAATTTAATTAAATTGCCGATCTTGCACTTTCATAATCAAATAGAATCTTTAGTTTTTTGTTTTAAGAATAATAGTAATAATAATTTAATAAAAGAAAAAAAAATTAAGAAAGTCCGACATTTCCGCAGCTGGAGTCGAACCAACATCTACTGATCAAAGCGCATCACCTTTACCGACACTGCCATTGTGTGTGTGAAAAAAAAACAATAAAAAATATTTGATATCGGCGGGGCTTGAACCCAGATCTGCACGGCACGGCGTGCCCCGCATCTATCAACACCGCCACTGCACAGCTTAGATAAGCGGTAGCAAATTCGAAACTAAAGGCAGCTAAGAATTATAACAAATTCAAGCAGTGTCAACTGTAAGTGTTGTGATTCTTAGAACAGACAAGAATGCTCGCATTCGAGCATTGCGTTAGCCTGGAGCTGCTTGCCACATGCTTGCCAAACGTTTTATTTAACAACGTTTTTATACCTAACGGATTTCAATGAAATTTTCAGCATATGAATACAATACATATTCTGTTGAATAATTGCCAATTTAGTAAAAATGCAAGGCCTTTCGAATATTGGCTATATGTGCGTGCAACTGAACTTAAATTTCAAGAATTTTCCGAAATTTAACCCCGGTATCCAAAACAAAAGAAAACTCAAAATGCTATAAAATATACAAACTTAATATAAAATCTGGACTCTAGCTGCAAAGATGTGCGAGAAATAATTTAATAACTCAAGTTCGAAAGCATCTTTACCGATTACATTGAACCGGGAATAGGTTCCGATTATTTGAAGCAAACTGAATCCGTTCATTCTGATCAAGAATATATATTCTTAATGGTTGGCCACGTCTCTTTCTGCCTGTTATATTCATTTTTATACCCTGAACCCATTGAAAATGGGAAATCAGGGTATAATGGTTTTGTTAAGCTGTCAAATGTATGTAACAGGCAGAAGGGGGCGTGGCAGACCCCATAAAGTATATATATTCTTGATCAGGGAGACGAGCTGAGCCGATTTAGCCCTGTCCGTCCGTCCGTCCGTGTGAACGCAGCGATCTCGTGAACCACAAATGCTAGAGATCTGAAATTTAAAATGTATACTCGTGTATACCCTACGCAGTACGAGTTTATCATTTTTTTTCGATAACTCATCCCATTTCTCTATTATCGATGAAAATCGATACTTTTCCTTCGTTTTTTTAACGTATCTTGAATACCGTAATAGCTATATATTTCAGATATACTGTGTATATCCGTATAATGAATACAAACATTTTGTAATTTTTGGATTTTGGATACCACGCCTTCTTCCCCAATAATTTAAAAAAAAAAAAACGCATTTAAAAAACTAGAGATTTGTGCTTTGACAATAACATACATATTAATGTCATTATTACGCTGTAGAAGTTTGGTTACAAAAGTCTATCTATTGTAGAAGCGAACTTAATCAATAAATAAGTTTACATAATATAGCCTATACTGAAGCCCAAGCGCATTCGCTGCGTAAATTTCGCAGTTATCAGAGCAAGTGCTTGTGCGTGTTGCTTGTATGTACATATGTATATGTATAAGTGATTTGAATGTCTGTCTGTCCGTCTGTCCGTCTGTCCGTCTCTCCGTCTGTCCGCCTGTCCGTATGTATGTACGCGTCGATCTCAGAACATATATGAGCTAGAGACTTTTTTTGGAAATCCCTGTATAGCACGCGCATATCGAATTTGTTTTAGAAAATCGATAACTTTTCCCGTTCTTTTTTTATCGATTAAAAAACTTATCGAAATGAAGTTATTAAATTATATCTCTTACATCTTCGGAGCTAGAGTCTCAAAATTTTGCATTTAGTTTCATTTATATTTTATGCAATTTCGGTTTTTGTTATATTTTGGATATTGGTTCAAAATTTTTCAAAATATTTCAATTTGAAGGTTTGTTGCAAATATAGCCAATATGTGAATGAGTTTGCGATTTGATACAACTGCAAAATATTCAATATAATATGTAGATCATATGCTGAAAATTTCATTGAAATTCATTAAGTATCACAGAATTAATTAAACAAAACGTTTTGTCAATTGCAACATGTGACCAGAAACCCACCCCCGTTTTAATTTTTTCTATACATGTGCACACATACATTGAGACATTCGACTGCGAGCATTCTTGTCTGTTCTAAGAATCACAACAATCACAGCTGACTGCTTTAATTTTGTTATAATTCTTAGCTGACTTTAGTTTCGAATTTGCTACCGCTTATTTAAGCTGTGCAGTGGCGGTGTTGTTAGAAGCGGGGCACGCCGTACCAAGCAGATCTGGGTTCAAGCCCCGCCGGTGCCAAATATTTTGTATTGTTTTTTTTTTTCACACACAATGGCGATGTCTGTAGATGTGATGCGCTCTGATCAGTAGATGTTGGTTCGACTTCAGGTGCGGACTTTTCGGATTTTCTTAATTTTTTAATTTTTCCTTTTATTTAATTATTATTACTTTTATTCTTTAAAAAAAACAACAACTTTTTTGACAAACATCCTATTTGATTGTGAAAGTGCAAGATTGCAATTTAATTTAATTTTGTATAAGTTTGTAATGTATACAAGATACGGAATATATTTATATCGGACGGGGTTCAGGGGATCTCCTAGTCGGGCACCCCCGACCAGAGTTTTCTTACTTGTTTTCACATAGCCTTATACCCTGATTTCCTATTTTCGATGGGTTCAGGGTATAATATAATAATTACCAATATTAATATTAATTACCAAAATTATAAGAATCAATCAGATTGGAAATTAATTGATCTAAATAAAAATATTTACAGATTTCAAATAAAGAATCTCAGATTGAATTGCTAAAAAAAAATTTCAAAAGACTTGAGGGAATAGAGTTGAAAGTTCTTAATAATAATTTTAAATAAAACTAATTTAAAAAAATAAAAAATATATTTCGTACTCATTTTTAGTTTATTGTTCAATAAATAAATTTATATAATTTATAAGTATGATATTCGATAGTTCTATTATTATTAGCCACATTAAAAGAGGCTTTAATATATGTATTTAAAACGAAACTTGTGCTTTAAGATTAGATGAACTGCAAATTAGGATGTTTAATATAATGATATATTATATAAAAATATATATATTAAAGTAATGTGTGCATTAAGAAGAGTATTCAAAATCAAAGATCCCAAATGCAACAAGATTATATTTTGGGTAATCGTGTATTAATTGAAGCTGAATGAATGCACTTAAACATATTCAAAAGGAGGTATTTTTTCAATTGACCCTCTACTAGGTAAAACAAATAAGTGTGAATGGATTGGTTAATGCTAACAAGCATAGGTGAGTTAATTCTCTGTAGAGTCTTGTTGCTTCTGCTCTGGGTTTTTTGTTTTATCCTCTTCGATGGTTTGTCCACGCATTAGCATCTGAGTGTTCTTCTGAATGGTCTCCAGCTTCTGCTGCATTAGCTCCTGGCGACGAACTTCGGCTCGTTGCTGTTTATCCTCCAGCTCGTCCAGTGTGAGGGGCTCCGTATCAGCGGCATGCTTCATTAGCTGCTGCAGTCGCATGGGGGGCTGACGCAACGTGTCGTTCAATGGGATTGTTCCACTAACCACATCTTCGAGGGGTATTATGAATGCCTCAGAGGGCGCTGCTTAATGGGTTCTATTGATTATATGGGCACAGTTACTTGAAGGCCGCTAGGACTACTTACGGTATTCCTGCTTGGGCAAGGCCATTTCTTTAGACCTTGTTGTCGCTGCGGATGTGGCTGCGGCTGAAGCTGCTTTTGTTCTGGTCTCGTCTATAGCTGTCGTGGACTTGGAATTGGAGCAGCCCATGCTAGGCAGCTCATCAGGCACAAGGCATTACGCTAAAACTTCCGTTCCGGGCTGAGGGCTTTGCGTTCTGCTCTCTGGCCTTTGGCTTTTAAAAGGAATCTGTATCAGTTGATCCCGTTAATGCCGATGCTAATGCTAATGCGATTTCCTGCTCGGCACTAGAGCTGCATCCGTTGTGATTCGTTCTACGTTGTGACTATTCAATTTCCGCTTTAGCCAAGCCGACAGCTGAGTCATTAAAAGCAGCTTGAGACTGCGCTTAATGGCTCATTAATATTGATTTTGTATACTAGTGTGTGTATCTATGGGTGTGCTTGTTTGTGTAAGAGTGTGTGTTTGTGTGTGTGTGTGTCGCAGAACTTGCAGGAGACAACCTTCAAGCCTTCCGTTTGACAGCGCGGCGCAATGAGAACTGAAATTGGAATCGCAATGCAAATGTTTTGCGCTGGTCATTAATAATAATCGCTGGGGCTCAACCAGGACAACTGTCCTCTAGAAGGATCAATATTCATATATGAGTGGTGTGTGTATTTTTTTTATATCTGTCTCCCACGTTCTTTACACTGAGAGATAATTGTGGTTTTTATACCATGAAACCATTGAATAATGAATAATAATATAATGGGTTTGTTAAAATGTCAAATGTATGTAACAGGCAGAAGGCTGCGTGTCAGACCCCATAAAGTGTATATATTCTTGATCAGCTCAACGAGCTGAGTCGATGTAACCCTGTCCATCTGTCTGTCCGTGTGTATGTACGTGTCGATCTCAGAACCTATAAGAGCTATAGACTTGAAAATTGTTTTTCCTCTTTTGTTTTAAAAGATCGATAACTATTCCTGTATATACTGAGTATATTTTAAAACGCAGATAAAATATAGGCTGATAAAAATTATATACAGATTTTTTGCGATTGACAATTATATTTACATAAGATTTGCATGCTTAAAGTAAACTTTGGTCTCATAATTATAGCCAGGTTGGCGGACACAGAAAACATATTAATTGATTCGGATTATGTCCGAAACTATTTGATTTTCGATTCATGCAGATGCACCTGCATGAACATAAGTATTTTTCTCAAATCACAAATTATTTATACTTTGAAACTGAGCTCCTCTTCTCTGTCTTAAAACTTCCCATTTGGGCTGACTTAAAAAAAAAAAAACTCTTTTGAAATATGTTAAAAATATTCATTGGCAATTACAAAATTGAACTAACGAGATTTAAGAATATTTATTAAATATACATTTACAAAATGCTCATTTGAATAAAAACTTTTGAAATTTTAGCTGCCTATTTCTTAGCGTGTGGTTGCGTGGGCGTGGATAATAAAGGCTGACAAAACAAATACAGCTAGACAGTGGCCACGCCCACTCGTTCTGAAAGTGCCCTGAAAGTGGACACTAGCCACTGCAGACCAATGTCAATCAACTCTTGCTTGTGGTCATAGTCAACGCTAATTGCGGCTTCATTTGCGTGTGCATAAACACAACACCCACGCGCAAACACATACACGCACTCACACTCACACTCGCAGAGCTACATGCTACAGAGCCGTTAGCCGCAAAAGTTTAGTGACCCACTCAACTTTGACCAGAGCCGCAAAAGGTTTTATTTTGATTTTTACAGTTGGCCAGTGTCAATGCTGTCGTATAGTCATAAAAGCTGTGGCCCAAACCCTAACGGCTTCCGGCTCGAAAGCTGGCCAAGAGGTGCTGCGGAAGCAACGGCGCGTGCCAAGCACCGCCCAGGGCGTCCACACATTCATTTTGCATGTGGCTCACGTTGCGTCTTTTGTGGATAAGTGCTGCTCTTGGCATGCAAATGTTATGGAACGGAAGCAACGCCGTCGTTATAGCCACTTGCCAACTGCCCCGCCTATTCATCGAAACGGCTAAAGAGGAAGAACAACAGGTGCTACCGCCAAGTGTAGAGGCTTGCCCCGCCTCCCATTGAAGTTAGCTACTAAGTAATGAGCGACGTTTAATTAGGTTAAGTGTCAATAAGATCACGTCGTCAATCAATCAATTGCAAACACACACAGACACCTAGAGCCACACACATCAATCAAGCAGCTAAATACCAAAAGGCATTCTTAGCTGGTTGATGTAGTTGTCATCGAGGTCGCAAGCAATAAATATGTGTATATATGTATGTCTAAGTCTACAAATATATATAAATATACTACTGGGTGGGCAGCTACCTTAGCTACCCAGCTGAATGTGTTCGATGTGAGGGCCAAAGCTTAAATTTAAATTTTTGTTCAAGTTTTGCCTACTCCTTTATTAATGCTCCACTGGAAAGTCTTTCTTAGGGTCGGACGCAATAGAGTGAGCCTTATACTATTAAAGTATAAGTTTTATGTACTTATTACTTTACTATAAAAAGTCCTTTATAAGCAGTGCTTAAACCCTTTATAGTGCAAGAATCGAAAAGCAGTGTAGAGTCCCCGATAAAAATGATTGAAAACAGTAGTATTCGTCTTGTGAGCTACATATATTTGACAGATAACGACTAATCAGAATCATATTCAATGAATTTTTGTAAATAATGAAACTTATTAACGAACTAGAGATAACATTATTTATCAGTTTAATCAAACCAATAAAGTAATAAATACTATTCAATAAAACTTTTGTTATATTACGAAGATTTATTGTTAGTTTTAATACTTACTTGCCAATTGCCATAGTTAAATGAAGGCAGTTAGAGAAACAAGGTATTTTGATTGAATTATTTGTTATCGGTTTATTTAAAAAATACAATTTAGAAACACTTTCTTATTTTGTTGTTGTTGTGGCAAAAAACGGTGCATGTGTATCATATAATAAAACAATATAAACTATTAACAAAGCAACTTTTCATCTGCAGCTTAGGAACATCATCATCATTTATATGACCATCATCCTTCTCATTAACTCCATCTCTGGTATTTAATCTCAATAAACTTGTAAACTTTATAAACTTATGCAAGTATCTGCCTCTGACAGCTTGAGGCAGTTCCCAGGAGAGCTGCGGACGAGTCCAACCCAGCCCAGGATTTATATAGGTATAAAAATAATCTATATAAATATGATATATACGTGTATAGACATATATAACTTGGTTTGTGTGTGTGTGTGTGTGTGATCAGCACTTGACCAACATTATGATAAAAGACGCATGTATTCTATGGATTGACTTGTATGTGCTTATGTGTGTGTGATGGGATTTACAAATATATATATTATATATATATATATATATATATATATATATATATATATATATATATATATATATATATATATATATATATATATATATATATATATATATATATTTATATAAATATATATATGCAAGTGTTTTGTCTTGAACCGCATGATAAGATATGGATTTACAATACATTTAAATGTGCTCATAAAAGCAATCTCCGTTTATGCCGATCAATATGCTAATCATATTCCTGTTTTATGGATAAGATTTTCTCGGCACTTTTCTCAGACTTCGGTTTGGAGCTTGTAGCTCCTGTCGTTGACTTGCCTTTGATGTAACTGGCCACGGTGGAGCTTAGTGGTATGGTAACATATTGATTGCCATCTGGAATATATTATATAATATTTGGTTACATGTTCGAAGCTATTATAATCGACAAACGTGTTATATATATATACAATATATACTAGAAGTATATCACCTATTCACCTTCTTCAGCATGAATCTGCAGTTGGCCCGATTGTATTAGATGACGCAGCATGTCCGGCGGTATATTGGCAAACGATGTGGCAGGATAAACATATTTGCTATCCGGTGCAGTTGCGGCTGCTGCTAACGCTGCTGTCGCTGTTGAAGCTGCCGCTGCTGTGGACGTCGATGCTCCCGCCTCAGTCTGATAGATTAATGCGGCTGGCATAGATTTGGGGCCAGCTGCGGACGCCGCTGCTGATGTGCCTGCTGTCTCTGGCTTAAGCTCTTGTGTTGCTGACTTGGCAGCATCGACATCGGCTGGCAATGGCATTTCCACATCCGAAGAGTCATCCGATTCGTTGCCCGACGATGTTGGTGAACGGTCATCCTGAATGACAAGAATAGGGAGAGAGTGAAGAGATTAGATAGTTGCTGCAGCCAAACAGTCTGGTCTGATCTTAAGCCAAAGATGAGCTGCCTACCAGGCTGGCCCGGACGGGCTTGTTCTATATGCCAGCCAAGTAAGCGATGTGTGTCTACGTGTCTGGCAAAAAAAAAAAAAAAAAAAAAAAAAAAACAAAATGCTTGCACCAAATATGGCGCGAAATTGCGTATAAGTGCTGGCCGCGTTGTTCGCTGGCACGCATTTCAATGAGCCAAGAGCGCAGCTCGTTGCCTTAAATGTGCACACGCGTTAAAGAATTTAGAATATTGATTTCTGGCTCTGTAATCGAACGTGCAGGGACAACTCATCAACCATCCACAGCGGCACAACGACAGCTCTGCTGTATCGCATCATTTTAATTTTGATTAGTGTCTCGGTAAAAATAATTGCGAACTGTAACAATGCGTTCGCCATTTTGTGGCATTGCGCATACGCAGCGTGCACTGCTGCCACAGCTATAGCAACAGTATCAGCAACAGCGACTGTAACTGCGCCAGCCCATCAACTTCCAATGAAATTGTAGCAGCGACGCGTATGGCTAAATTGCATTGTTGCCACTGCAGCACGCTGACCAAAATGGGCGTCGTTGTTGTCTGACTCGTCTGCTACAGTTTTGTTGTTGTTGATGTTGTGGTTGTTGTCGTTGTTGTTGTTGCTGATGCTGACGTCTGGCGGCCGGCCAGTGGTCGAAGCGATTGCCTTTTGAGTGGCAGCATCAAGACATTTTAATTAGCAAACAGCACTGGCCACAACAACAACAATAACAACATCAGCGGAAACATTGACAAAGTGTACCTAACTCGAGCAACTCGACTTTTGGCAGTCGCACCAACAGTTGCAACTGTTACAGCTGTTGTTACGTTCACGGTTTTCAGTCGCAGCCAACAACAAAAGAAGATTCACATTTACAGTGAGTAGGTGCCACAAAGCCAAAGGCCTGCACGCATTGCTGATCGTTTTAAGAGTTAAAAACCGTATGAGCTTTGTGTGGATAGATTGTAATTAGATATGAACAAATAACCAAAGAATGCATAAAAGTAAGTATATCATAAATACTGTGGGCAATACCTATTTCATATTTTATAAAATATCTTTTTTATATGAAATATATTTTTCCATGTATTTTATATTTTTGTCCTTTTTCTAAACGGACAAAATATTTTGTTAAATCGCGTGTCAATCTCAAAATATTCAATTAAGTTTATTTTTTATCAAATAAATATTCTACATGTGCTTACATACATACATTTATTATCTATATACATACAATGAAAAAAACAATAATACAAATTCATATCAGACAAAAAAATCAAAGTAATAAATATTAAATAACAAATTAAATACAATAAATATTCTGTTTGTCACCTGCTACATGCAAAATGCTTTTTAAATATTTATTGCATTATAACAAAAATGAAAAAATGTATCGCCCCCGGGTGGACTCGAACCACCAACCTTTCGGTTAACAGCCGAACGCGCTAACCAATTGCGCCACGGAGGCAGCTGACAGCCACCCGGAAAAATACATTATTTGTGGGTAGAGGGCACTTCTATGATTTTACCGAAAGCTTTCTCATGCGAAAGATAAGCGAATGATTAGCTAATAAATAAAATGAACAAAAAAGCGAGAATGAGCTATAAATATTTGTGAGCTAAATATATTTTATTCTAATGTCATGTCAACTTGTTGCTGGTAGATCATAAATTGACAAGTGATTAACATGATTTCAAATTATAATAAGAATTATTGCAGAAAACTATTAAATGTTTACAAATTGTGTTTCGTATTAGGGAAACGCTAATTTTGGAATGTCGCGCAACATATTTAAATGTTGTATTTTATTTTGTATATAATATAGTACTAATAGTAATAAGGTAGTAACTACCATTGTATTTTAACCGTTGTTCAACACTACGATTCATAAATTATACTATTGCATAGGAAAAATTTATGCATTATACAATATATAAATTGCAAGGACTGTAAGTATTTTGTGGCTTCCACAAATTCGACAGCTGCTTGTGCTGAAATATTTATGTTGATTGGGACATTCCAACTATGTTTGTTAAACAAATCAATTTACAAAAGTCAGCCAAAATACAGATGGATGCCAGGAGTGGAAGGACACGTTTCTGTCCTCTGTCAAGAGCAAGACGCGCTCCAAATCGAATTGTTGTCGAATTGATAGTCGTGTGTCGTGCGCAAATGCCGAGCGTGTCTCATTAAATGACAATTAGAGTTAAGCTTGAGCTCCAACCTGGAGTCCAGACCAGACCAGACCAGACCAGACCAGCCCAGGCCAACCCAGCCCGGCCCGGCCCAAACTCCAACCAAGATTGGCCGCAGCTAAAGAAGCGAGTGGCAAGTAGTAGGCAGCAGCCAGGCTGGGGACAAAAGAGAAAAGGCAGGTAGGCAGCGTGGAATGCGCGGCCAGTGGCAGGCAATTTATATAAAAATAATGCAGCTTTGTATTGTGTTTAGTTTGCTTTTATTTGTGTTTTATTGCATTTAGTTTTTATTTTTGCGGCCGCTGGCCTCGACTGGAGCCTGCAACAAATGCAATTATATAGAAATTTGTCTTGCTGTGATATGTGCGGCATGTTGCAGTTGCAGTTGCGCTGTTGCTGTTGCTGTTGCAGTTGCAGTTGCAGTATTTGTGTGGCCATCGACTACGCCAAAAATAGTCAATTTGGGAAAGGCTAATAATAAATGCGATCCGTCGTCTGTCAGTCAAACACATACACAGGCGAGGCAGTTCGTCAACCAGTCGGCAAATGAATATATATATATATATATATATATATATATATATATATATATATATATATATATATATATATATATATATATATATACATGAGTATATTTGTATATGTACACAATATATATGAATGAATGAACGTTGGAAACCAAATTGGCCAACTGACATTCACAGCCAAGGTGGCATTTTGTTGTTTTTGGAGCCAAAGTGAATGCGATTGAATGCAATTCGCTGATGGTGTCGTGTGACCTACACCAGGCCAATGATTGACGGATGGCACATTTGCGGATTGATTAGTTGTTTTTACCAAAATGGCCTCTCGGCTGTGCCACACGACGATGGCGACGCTGATGGCGATGGCGACAACAGTAGTTGGCTGCCGCATGCTGCATGTCGTCTGTTGCCAGCCAGCTGCTGTTGCTGTTGCTGCCCCGTTGACAGTCAGCACCCGCTTAACATTGTCAACTTCAGGTTCAAAACTTCAATTTTCAGTTTGAGTTGCAGTTTTGTTTGTGTGTTTCTTTGCCCCCCCCTCTTCAGCATTTTGGGTAACAGTCATTTGCATTTGCATGTTGCTGTTGTTGTCGTTGTTGTTTCTCCTTCCGTTGATGCCGTGTGCATCTACCGACACTGATAGGAGCCGCCGCGAAACAAAGGAATAGCCAAATGTGTGTGCTCTCTGTTGCGGGCTCCATTGATGCTGGCGCTTTCAATGAAAACATAAAAATAAAAATGCAAATTAAGCCCCACAACGAAAGCACTTAAATCTAACGCACAATTCCACGAGTGCAAAACCACGGCATTCACCAGCACAGTGGTGCAAAAAAACAGTGAAGACTTACAGATTGATGTGAAGGATGTAAATTTGATGACGGTTTAACTTTTTCATATGCAACCATATTTAAGAGATCTATGAGTTTATTATAATTATATATTAGTTTTCTAAAGTTTTCGGTCGAAATGATTCTCCTGTAGCTCGTTTATTTCTACTTACAGATTATAGCTTTTCAATAAAGGATTTTACGCGTGGCATATTGAGTGCGTCCAAGAATTTATATCAATAAAAAAATGTTATATAATATTCCCTCTGAGTTCATCATGTGTTGAGAAAATAAAAAATGTTTCGCCCCCGGGTGGACTCGAACCACCAACCTTTCGGTTAACAGCCGAACGCGCTAACCAATTGCGCCACGGAGGCAATTGATAGCGAGGTCACAAAATCGCAATACCTACATCACGGAAGGTTGAGTGAATCTTTTTGTAAATTTGATTTTCATCCTATTGAGTTAAAGTTGCTTAAGATTACAAATAGTTTTTTAATAATTAAATGGAAATGTGTTCGACAATCTTTATGAAATGCTGCGAAATTAACTGTAGTATTATATTTAGTTTGTCGAATTCACGAAACTTAGCAGTCAAATCATGAAAAAAATGTTGCAGTTGTTAATTTGATTGATAAGTAAAAGGTATAAAGAATCATTAAGAACATCATAAATACATGACTGCCTCATCTGTATATATATATATATATATATATATATATATATATATTAAGTGGTAAAAATATCTTGTCAGCTTTATCTATAATTTTTCTAAAGTTTTTTAAATTGGTTATGTTTTAGTTTCAAGGACCACTGTGTGTAGGTAGGCGGAATCACCACCCAAACCAATTCAAACAGCAAACGAAACGAATTCAAGTGAAGCCCCGCGCAGGGTCTAGCAGGAAACGTTAAGCAAATGTTGTGGCCAGGCCAAGCCAGGCCGCGGGTAAGCTGCTGGGGCTGGTCAAAATGGGGCGGCTGGCGAACAAAGCCAAAGTCAGTTGACACGAAACAGCAGTAACAACAACAGCACCAACAACAATCAGCAGACAGAGACAACACTGCGTAGAGGGACATTGTCAGAGTTGGAGTTTGGTTGGTTCGACTGTGGGGTTTCGTTCGGTCGCATCCGGGCGAACAACATGCACTTTAAAGCGTTTATATCCGCAAGCCGCGGCGGCTTTCTGTTTTTGGTCAAATCACAGTTTGCGGTTACACGGATTCACGCGCAAAGAAAGCGGCCAGCAGGAAGTGCTCCAATAGCTCCAAAGATGCCAACAAGAAAGTGAGCACATCGTGAGCGTTTCCATTTATATTGGGCCAACTTTAAGAGTTGGCTATAGTCTTGAAGTTGTTGCAGTTATGATGAGAATTAGCATCTATTTTAATATCAGGCGCGCATTAAGATGCCACGATTGGACAAGAGCAACGAGCGCGCCTCTTGGCTTATTGTTCTCAGTCAGCAATTATTTGGCCAAACTGTAAGGGACCGATAGGCAACCTGCAGAGTTGAGCCAGGCCTAATTATGCGTGCGCCAAGACAACAGAACAACAGCCAGCGACAACGAAAACTACGACAACAACGACAACGTTTGGTTAGAAGAGGACTAGGAAAGGGCTGGCAGGGGCTAAGCGCAGTCAGATGAAACGCCACCGATTAGCCCTGGCGTTTGTCCAGGCGCCCGCTTTCCGCAAAATTTATGATGGGCACTAACAACGGGCTAAAAGCCAAAATGAAATCAACTTGGCCGCAAACAAACAGTTGAATGGACATTGCAATTATACGAAGCACTGAGTACCAAGCATCGCGCATCGAGTATCGGCTATCTGTTTTGCATTTAAACGAGCAGTTAACCACAAGCAGGCATCAGCTCATGTGGGTGCACATTTCATGGGTTAACCTCCAAAGCGGCGTAACTAACCATTACAATCTGTTCACTGCACACTGCATACTGAATACTGTGCACTGTGCTGACATTTCTTAAAGCCGTTAGTTATTCAACTCCAAATCAGTTGGATCTATAAGAGTTTCAGAAAGATCGCCTCTGAGTGCATGTATGCAGCTTTCAATCGCAAAGGATAAAGATAGAGAATTGACAACTGATCATCTGCCGCGAGACTTAATGTCAGTGTTAGGAGCCTGACGATTAAATTTTGTTATAATTACATTTTAGGCATACTCCTACTATATATTTTATCTACAATATTTACAACTAATTTGACAAAATTACTCCAAGAATTAAGCAACTTGCTGGAGATTGCTAAGATTTGTGGGCTTTTATATAAAAAACAAGTAAGAGTGCTCTAGTAGAGACTGCTCGACTAGGAGATCCCCTGAACCCTGCGAGGAGCCGATATTCCAAACATTCAATACTCCTTTTACATATATGTACATATATACTACAAGCAACAAATGCACACGCAAATACGCAGGCAAAGGCACGCGCTTTGCTAACTGCGCTGATTAGACAGCGACTGCGCTTGGGCTTCAATATGCATATGTGTACAAGTATTATGGGAACTTCATTGTTGAATAAGTTTTTTTTGTAGCTGGACTTTCTCAATCAAACTTTCAGAGCGTGATTATGTTATTCATATGTGTGTATTTGCTCGAAATTGTATAAAATATACATGAAACTAAATACAAAGTTTGGGGACTCTAGCTCCATAGATGTACGAGTTATAATTTAATACCTGCACCTCGATAAAGTGTTTATTGGATAACATTAAAATTAGAATAGTTATCGATTTTTTTTAAAAATAAATCTGATCTGTGCGTGCTAAACAGGGACCTACCTTTCAAGTCTCTAGCACATATACGGACGGACAGACGGACATGACTATATCGATTCAGTTCGTCACCCTGATCAAGAATATATGTACCTTATGGGGTCTGCCACGCCTCCTTCTGCCTGTTAC
Source organism: Drosophila leonis (assembly GCA_035045365.1). Taxonomy (NCBI): domain Eukaryota; kingdom Metazoa; phylum Arthropoda; class Insecta; order Diptera; family Drosophilidae; genus Drosophila; species Drosophila leonis. The sequence goes on from JAWNPC010000835.1 coordinate 796,535, forward strand.
ATACATTTAAACAAAGCCATTACACCCTGATTTCCCATTTTCAATGGGTTCAGGGTATAAAAATAAATAAATATATAATAAAAATTGTATACATCTAAGATAACTATCTAAAAGCGATTTTAGAGCTCTCTTATAAACTATGGCATTTGACATTTAACATTATTATTAGGGCATTTAACATTATTATTATATTGTGTCACATATACATATGTATAAAAGGCCCAGACAATGTATATATATTAATTAAAGTTTTTATAATATATATGTAATTCCGTTCAAATGATATGCATCAATACCTACAAAAAGATTATACAAAATAGTTTTTTTTGTTTACAGGTAGAATAAAATCATTCTACGCAAAGAGTTAGAGCATCTCTTAAATTACAAGGAAAGAACTGTAGGTGTTTTGCCCTCCTTATAAACGTATGTATGTGTGTAAATGAGTCTTTTGTGTAGCTTTTCTAACTCGAGTGTATATATCACCTTAAGCTTTAAGCGAAAACTGTTTTATAGGTAAAAGCTTATGCATATGATGCCAATCAATTTTAGTCTTAAGTCAATTTTGCGCACGCTTAAAAAAGAACGAAGCCAATATGAATACAAAGCTAAATTGATTTAATCTTTGATTCATTTGAAAAGAACGTGATTGTTCCATAGCTAGAAACAGCTTCATTAAAAACTTTAGAGGCCAACTAATGATTTGTAAACAAAAAACAATATCAGCATCTAATGCAGAGCCTGACTATTGCGATCGTTAGAAAAGATTTTAACAGATTTCATTAAATTATCATTCGACAAAACTGAAAAAAAAACATATATATATATATATTTATATATATATATATATAAATATATATATATATATATATATATATATATATGAAAGTTGTGTCTCGTGCTCACGCCCACAAAATCAAAACTGATTTCATATTTTGTGCACGCCAAATTTCACAAAAAAAAAGACAAAGACGAAAACTGGTTATACTCAGCGCAAATTAAAATATATACATACATAAATACTCAGCACATACATCCACAATATCAACTTAAAAGAAACTCATTTGTTTGCTCATTTGTCGCGCCAGCCCAAACGGCCAATGTACATAAGGCCCGGCCCAAAAATGGACATGTAGCAAGTCAAAAGCGAGTCTATAAAATCTAATACGCAGACACCAGCTGCTACAAGTCACGCCCACAGCTCTGACTATGTACAATATGAGCGTTGAGGTGCCTATAAAAAATCAACTTAAGAGAGTCAGCAAAGAGCGCGAGATAAGACAGCAGCAGACAGAGAGAGTGATAGAGCGAGAGAGAGATGGCTCGCTATGTACGCCATTGCACTCCCACACAGGCAACCACATGATGATCGTGCTCTTAAGACTGTGCAGCTACGGTGTGAAACGAGTTTTCTCAGAGATCACAAACAGCGTGGCTCAAGAGTCACAACGGCTCGGATTGCGTTTTCAGTCTGTGAGCAACTGCGTGAGTCGCACGACGATTGACGAATCAGCGAACGACGATCGTACTGCCTCGATCGTGCCTGGGAATCAGAGTGCATCCATAACGAAAAGACGTTAAAAAGTGACCCACCGAAATGTTCGATAAGTGTGTGACAGACAAAATCAAAAAGTTAATGTGTGAAAATAAGAAAATTGATATGATGATCAGCGATCAGCGTCGACAAAGGGTGAGTAATATTTTTTCCACTAAAACTAAAGATGTTTGTATACTAATATGAGCTAATAGCTCTTTGAATAGCAACTGTTCCAACGGGCAATTTATTTATGAGATGAGCTAATAATTCATAAGCAAAAAAACTAATATATTGTAGTATGTTATGGATGGATGTTTTCCTAGAGTTGCGATCAGTTTTATAAATATCGATAAAATGGTAAAAAGCTTCGTAAAGACATAAAATATAATCAATATTAGGCCATACTTAAGGAATTGATCGAGTCTTTGTGTTTTTTTGTTAAAGACTTTTATTTAGAAGAAGCGTTTCATTCCAATTTAAATTTTCCCATATTACAAAAAATCTCTTTGAGCAGTTTTTGGTAAACCTGGAAAAATTCTATATGAAAAATACTTAGAATTCTTCATCTTAGAATCCCAATTTGAATTTTGTTTAATTAGCACAGAATATAGCTGAATATTCCTAGTCTGTAGATATATTATTGAAACCATTGGCTTATAAAAACTCTTTATTAATGTTCAAACATTATAAAGATTGGATAAAAAAATCAGCTTGCATAGTACAGAATATTGAGTATTGTAGTTTTTATTGTAGTATTGCAGTTTTTAAGCACACTTAGGCAGCTTAACTAGCTCAGGGTCCATGTAAACAGTAGCCCAACACACAGACAACTCAATCAAAGAGCTGCAATCACACACAATCACCAAAGTAGCAGCAGCAGCAGCGGCAGTTGGCAGTTAGCAGTCAGCAGTTGGTCTCAGATCTGGCTAGCCTGAGTGCAGTGGGGGATTTGGCCTTTGGTTGGCCGCCAACTCGGCGGACACATTTCATAAATCAGCATGCGCGGAGCGCGAGAGAGCGAGAGCTGTGCGTTTGGCTGTATCGCAATGGAACCGCCTGCTGCGAATCCTGGCTATTTATTGTATTTTAACAACATTATAAACGAGCGTTTAAGTGGCGAGTGGTGACTGGCGAGTGGCGAGAGGTGAGGCATTTGATTTGTGTTAGAATGCAAAATCCACCGCGACCAAACCACCAAACGGGACAAAGACAATGGCAGTATCAGGCAGCAGAGGGTGAAGTAGAGGTAGAAGAAGAGGGTAATAGACAGACAGACCGACAAAGCAGCCACACAAACCAACACAGGTAAACAGAAAGCCGTTTCATAATCAGCCAAAAAGACGTGGCAACATGTGGCCACAACGTTGTCGTTTGGGCCGGGTCAAATGTCAAGCACATTATTTTTGTGTTTATGTATAATAAATATAAATACATGATGCATTTTTGATAGATTTTCATGCCAATAAACAATCTGGCTATAACCGCTAGAATGGTGTTTTAGCCAACACTTGGCCACATCGGACCTCGAGCAGGTCAGGCCAAGCGAGACCCGATCAGGCAAAGCCGGACCGGGCTTTCAGCCAGCTATTGTGTGGGTACATAAATCCAGAAAAGACATCGTACGGCAACGGGACACCAGGAAGCCTGCGTATTTCTTCATTTTATTGTGTGTTTTTATCGATCCGGCTCCTAAAGTCGTAGTTTTGTGTCTATGCAAATGCACGCGATGTGTTCGCTTTGCATTTTCGGGCTGATGTTAAAAAATCGACGTTCAACTCTGTCAGTCTTTCAGTCAGCCGACCGACCGTCTATCCTGTCAGCCTACTGAGCTGGCGGACCAACCACGTTGATGTGGCCAAACAATGCCTTGTTGACACTGATGGAAAATCTGCGTGTCACAAATATCAAAATTCAATCGTTAAACTATGAGAGCCTATGAGATCGATCCGTCTCATCGCGCAACTCCAGCTGCCCCAAGACTTTGACATTCAAATTGTCTCGCAACGAGTTCCTGGGACTGCACTAAGTTATAGATCCAAGCAGCGATATGCTAATGCCAAGCTGCAAATGCTGATGCTCAGCTCACATTTGATCTTAAATTGATCATGGAAGAAAGAACAAAGATGCGTTCGCTTTGACGAAAGACAACCAAATGGCTTTTCTAATATGATAAGCAACTTTAAATCACTCAGCGTCAGAAAAGTGCCAAATAAATATATGTAGCTCAAATATACACTCTGTAAATAATCCAGAGCGCATACTGCAATAAACCAATATGCCAATATGTAATGATTACAATATTTAATATTTAATGATTATGCTGGATGTAATGAGACCAATTTACAATAAATCCTGTTGCAGAGGAGGTTTGAACTTTGATTGAGATGATATTTAAGTTGAGTAATTAACATATGGACAACATTAAGGATCTGCGTTGATCACCCTTCGGAAATGGAATAATAATTGAATGAGTGAAACGGTACTGCGAACTGAACTGCGACTTACGATTCGTATCAACTTTCTGTCATCAGCTCTGTGAATTGGTTTTTCACATCGATATCGTCTCAAAAGAGCTCGGATTGAGCCTATTACTGCTTTGAAACAGGGTCTCTAACAACAATAGAGCATTATTAAATAAAACTCAATCCTTAAGGTATTCTGCACTGTCTAATTATTCGTTTTCTATTTATAATCGATTAAGAAACTTCGGTCGTTAATAAACTTAAGACAAATCAAACAAATTCGATGCCAACTTAAGTTTTACGAACTTGCTTAACATCATGTCTTAATATGGTATATAATATGATACTGAGATCGTTTGTTATGATGTTGAGATCTGCTCAGAAGTCAGTGATCGCAAAAGTAAAATGAAATTGAATAAATTAACAGCGCACTCATTTCATACAGAGCGCAAGCTGAAAATAGACTATAAAGTGATTGATTAATTGTAGAATGCCTTACAAGGCGAGTTTGCAACTAATTTTCTCAAAGCCCCAAAGCTAGATTTACAAACAGAATAAACTAGGTATAAAAGATCCTCAAGTCGAAACCTGTGATCAAATTAGAAAACACCTTTGCCTAATTGAAGACCAATTTAATGCATATAAATAATAACAAATGCAAGCCACACAAATATGCCAAAACAACATAAAAGAAATAAGTAAAGAAAAGGAAAAAATAATACATAATATCATATGGGAAAAAGCCAGATGGGTCCAACAAAAAGAAGCCAACTAAATTACTTAACAAGCCGTTGAGACTGGCTGCTGCGGTTGCCGCTGCCGCTGCCGCTGGACGAGGACGACGTCTGCGATGATTTACTTGTGCGTAATAATGCAACGCCCGCAACGCTGGAACGACGAAAGACAAGTCGAGAACTGGCCAGAGTCCACACCAGGCCAGATCAAGCCGGGCCGGGTAGTCCACTGAGCCCGGCCAGAAGGATGGGGCCTACGCAGCGCACGGTAAATGCATGTGAGAAGAAGTCTAACTGGGAATGCGCCTCAATTTAAAATGCGAATTACATTATCTGATCAAATGAATTCTTTGCTGCGCTCCAGGAGGACGACTCTGCTGTTGCTGCTGCTTCTGCTGCTGCTGCTTCTGTACACTCATTGAGTGTGTATTTCTGTGATATGCGTCTCTCTCTCTCTCTCTGTGTAGGGGCTGCACAAATAAATAAATTTTAAAATACAAACAAGTAGCGCGCGCAAAAAGCTCCGAGTGGAAAATTCGTGACAGCAATTGTTGATGAGCAGCGTGTGAACAGAGCAGACCAAACGGCCCCGGTACGTATCGATACTGCGAACCAGAAGGCCCCTACGCCAGCAAGAACTCAAGATCATACCCAGCAACAATATATTTATATATATATGTTAGCTTTATATAAATACATATATGTATATATGTATTTGAACAGCAGCAAAACGCGTTATATTGAGCGACTAATAGCTGAAACTTGACTTGAAAGCGAACGAAATGGCCCGCGAATCGACGGAGACACATTCGAAGACCCCAAGCTCTCAAAGTAACTGGGGCCGTACACCTCCGCAGTCTAATTAACTCCTACGAGCGAGCACACACACACACACACACACACGCAAGTTTTAATTAAGGCGCACATGCTTAAATATAAATACCTTTATAAATACATATATATATATATATATATATATATATATATATCAAATGCATATTAAAACACAATAACAGCGACAAAACAATCAACTTGACGAATTCAGAGTGGGCAGCATCCAGCGACATACGCACATGAAATAAAATACGGACTTTTATATAATATTTGAGCATGCTCTAATTGAATATTACAAGTTTTGAAGTAGTTAAATAAATAAATATGAATTAGTGTTTCCATCGACTGATCTAATCGAGACTTATATCAGTTTAATGGATTGATTATGTTACCGTTGGCTCTGATAGAACGCTATACGATATATAGTTCTTAACAAGTGTTTTATCGAAAGCCTGATAGTTTATATTGTCTGTGTATAATTCGGGTACGGATACGGATACGGATCTGATGTCTTATGTAATGAAACCATACAGATTCTTCAAAAAGCCATATGACGTTACTGCATATTACGAGGCGTTAGCAGAATCTCTTTTAGGGTTGGCCAAAAATATATATTTACGCCTGCTGAGGGCGTGTCTTTTATTTTATAAGGATGTTTTTTGAATAGACTGTTTTGGACTATTTTTGTTAAAACATGTTTCTTGACATGGCTCAGTAGCTAACAGCGTGGAAATTCTAAATTTTATTTCCACATATAATGTTTTTGCTTTAGTAATAAATAAAAATGATAAGGGGAGTGTCTTTACTTGATGCCAATATATTCAAGTTTCTTTTTTAATATTTGGCTACTAGTTAAAAGAGCAACAAGTTCGTTTAATGTTAAGTATATAAACTATTGTCAAATTTATAAAGTTTCAAATTTAATAATGAGCTTGGCAGGACAAAGTTTCCGAATACGTTTAAGCCCTATGGCAAATATTCTTTTCCTTGCAAAAAAATCAGAAAAAGGGATGCCAAAGTGCGCAAACTGTGCCAAGCAGCTCGAATCTCAGAATCTCTGATGCTGGCAGTTGACTGCTGACTGCGAGCTGCTGGCTTTGCAGACATCAATCTAGACCGTCAGGCAGAAACTGAAAGATAGTCAGAGACACAGACAGACAGACAGACAGGGACACTCGGACAGACGATTGGCAACTGGTTGAGAGTTGACAATAATGACGATGGGGACGATGTTGGACGATGCAATGGTTCGATAGAAAGTAAAAGAACAGCATGAGCTCCCAGTCAGCGATGCGGCCTGGGCCTGCTTGGCAAACTTTTAACTACAATTTAAATGAGACGTGGGAAAATACTCGACGTAGTTAAATGCTGCATGCTGCACGCGGCATGAAGTAGGTAATTTGTAAAGCTCGCACGTTGAATGCAGATTTTTATTGATCCACTGTGCAAGTGCTGAACATTTATGGCTATATTTTTAGCTGAAAAAAGGCGGTAGCAGCGGTCAGCATCCACACAAATTAGCGTTGACAGCGTTCGCTCGGTGACAAAGGACCACCAGCCAGCGGTCAGCGGTTGTTGGACCATTGTTCCCCCTCTTGGAGAAGTGGATGTAGTTGCCGCTGATCGGCTAGCCAATTGGACGCCTAGCGTCTAGCGTCAAGCTTTCTAGGTGGCATGCCGCATCTGTGCATGGCTTGCCAGCTAGGCTGGCTTTGCCTGGCGACTGCACCGACAACTGCTGGGCGGCTGAGCTTGTTAAATGTTTTGCCGCCAAAGCGACAAACGGGCAACTGGGCAATTGGACAACTGGACAATTCGACAACTTGAGAAGCATTGGGCCCGCTATCGTGAGCGTCATTTGAATGGTGTGATAATTTTTCGCCTTTTGGCCCGCTGTTTGGCAGCTTTGGCAGTGAATTAATTGCGCACAACATTATAAATTTACCGCTGGGCAGAGGCCCGATCAGCAACAGCAGCAGCAGCAGCTTATTAAAGGTTCAATGCTGTCTCTAAGCACGCGTTGCATACGCTGCATTTCAAAAGAAATTCTCACACGCCGCCCGTTAAAAAGAGGATGAAAAAACAGGAGCGAGACAGAGAGAGAGAGAGAGTGAGCAAAAATTGAAAAACAAACGTATAAAAAAGCGGCGCAACATAAATTCCAAAAAGTTTCATGGCATGTTGCAAAGTTGTTGCGGTGTTGTTGCTGTTGCTGTTGCTGCTGTTGCTGCTGTTGCTGCTGTTGCTGCTGTTGTTGTTGCTACGTGTGGGCATGTCAAGGCGTCGCGTAAGTGGCACTCTGTGATGCTGCCTTTACTGCCGCTGCTGGGCTCTCCGCCAGGCGAATGCTTGCAAATATTGCGAATACGCCATGTGCGGCAGTTGTTCGCAGTCAATCAGCTGCAAAATAGCCAAATGAAATGCGACAAATGAAGCGCCGAAAATGCTAAGAACGCGATCAAAGCGTACACTTTTTGCTGGGATCGCTTTATGTGGCATGGATAAGAAACTTTTTAAAAGTCCACAATGGCAGCTTGAACTGTGAATTGTGAGCGAAGGATAGTTCAGCGAATTCTACCTTAAACAATCTGCATTTTTTTATAAATTATATCTTACAGTGATATTTTAAGTAATTACATATTTCTTCTGTATTAGACTCGAAATTCTGAGTGTATTTTTAAACAATATTGCTTTTGTCTTACAAGCGTTTATTACCGGAGCGACTTAAGTGATACGTAATACGTAATTTGCAGTTGGATTTATTCAAAAATATTTTGTAAGTTTGCAAGATTAAGAGTTCTAATTCCCTGCGTTGACAAAATAATAAAGAAAGGAAAAAAGTTTGCTAGGCTTCAATGAAATCCAGCATTTGACATTGAATGCAACATAGCAAACGTGTCGAGAATCAAAGCATATTCCAGGCACGCCAATTGATATTGCTTCCAATTATACAGTACTCAATTATTTCCTGCCAACAAATACAAATTGACAGGACAATACAAAGAATTTGAGTATAACATTCACGTTCACAAAGTATTGTAGCTTTATGCGGTCAACTGTGGCGGACACCCACGCCCAGTGGCGCAATAAGCAGGATGCTTTCAGGACAATTCTTGGACTTTTGATGACCTCTTTTTGACAGTATGCAACAATATAAATGCAATTGCAAGCATTGTTACACGCTCACACACAAGAATCAACTATAATTTCCATGCGCTGATGCCATTGGGCGATTTAAGCCAAACGACTGCGAACGATATTCACATTTGCATGTATCTGTATCTATATAGCATTAACTGTAGTTGTGGTGTGCTGTCTCTGCCTCTGTATCTGTATCTGTGTCTGTATCTGTATCTGTATCTGTATCGGTAATGGTATCTGTATCTGAGGTGTGTGTGCGTTTGTGTTTGTGTTTGTGTCTGTGTCTGTGCTTTCTGAAGCAAATGGCAAACAGAAATTTGCATATCAAACGTAGTCAACAACAGACGCCGCACAGTCGCCTTCAATGCGAAACAACAGCAACAGTAACAGCAACAACAACAAGAGTAACACAAACAACAACTACGACATGTAGCTAATGCATAGACAATGTTGGCGAATTCGCGTACGTCGAACGATGCGAATTAACTAAATTACAATATGTGAAATTGTCGTTGAATCCGCTTGTGTGTCTGACAACGACACCCCCCAAACTCACCCGTTGGCACGCCCCCCGTATGTGCGTGAAATTATTATGGCAATCGATTGTGCGTCTTGAAGCATTAAGAAAATTAAATGCATCGACCACACAGGCCGACTAGAAAACGGGCGATAAAATTACTATTGATTACTCATACGCCGTGTATGAAATGGCTAAACGAAGTAAAAGAAATAAAGCAAAAACTAAAACCTACTTAAAATGAAAACATCCGAAATTGTGCAAGACTAAGAGATGCTCGATATTTGCTTAGTAACTGAAAATTCGTCTTCAGAAATAGCAATTGAAACATTTCGTTGCTATAGATAATTATGTATGGTGAATTGTTTTTGATATTTAGTTATCTTGATCTCATAACATTGCTTTAAGATTATTTTGAGCTTTTGCATAATACATATACCATAAAAGCTAGCTTCGACTGTCCGCCGTAGCCCATTTACAGGGTATGTGACAAACAGGGACAACGTCAACAGTTTCGATGAGCTTTCTACAACCAACTGTGCTGCTGCTGACTATGTCGATGACGATGACGCGATCGCCAGCCGCGATAGCCGCAATTATTTTCGTCATAAGTCAGCCAATGTGGCGACCACGTTGCACTCGGCTCGGTCTGTGCCCCCGCGTGGCTGCCCCCGCAGCTGCTGCTGCTGCTGATACGACTCGGCTTGTCTCTTGCTGTTGTTGTACTGGTTTTTGTATTATTTTATTTTGTTCAGTTGGTTGTTGTTGTAGTTGTAGTTGTTGTTGGTTTTTGCGCAGCACACAAGCTTCCAAATAAGGGACGGCACATGTGAACTGAGGAAGCTATAACTAGCGCTGTGGGCTACGCAAATCTGTGGGCTTTGCACTTTCGCATAGATTTCAATGTAAATCAACGCATGCTGACAAACTGCAGCTTCGCGCGTTGATCCAAGCGTCGCAAAATGAGTTCGATTCTGCCAGGTGGCAGCAATTGTCTTTTCGATTGGCGACCAGGAGTCGAAGTTGACTTCGAATCTCGACGCGATGCGTCGTGCAACATATGGCAGCGATGACAACGCATGTTAACAGCTTTTTAAAGGCAGTTGCACAACAGCAACAATACGGCAATAACAGCAACACACGTTTCTTGTTGCTCGATTTGCGCGTCTCGCTTGCCACAATTCCCAGGCCCAATAGCCAGATAAGCCATCGGAAGCGCCAAAATAAATTTAAGCCATACAATAGTTCTTTTTTCGGGCATTTTATATACATATTTTTTGTTTTTGGTGCATGCTTGCTGCAACTTGAAACCTGTGACAGGAAATCTCACGCGTGCCACAACTGAGCAGCGGACGCACTGTTGATTATCCAAAAATGCGGTCTGGCGTGCCTTTGAATTAAGGTATCGATTTAGCCAACATTCAACGGGCAGCCAAAGTGCAACGCAATGCGACGCGTCACTCATTTTCATTCATTGTGGCGCGCGCTCATTGTTGGTGTGAAATTTAGCACAGCAGCAGCAACTCCATCAACAACAACAACTGAAGTGTTAGTAGCTGCAGCATGTGGCAACAGTGAACAAGTGGCTGCGGTTGCAATGAATCCGCATAACAGACATACAGCCAAATGGACAAATGTCCAACTGGACAGAGCATTTGCTGGTGCTGCAAATATTTCTTGACTCGTTGCTGCTGCAGCAAGGCACGAAAAATACTTTTTAAATGCAACCAAGCGTCAAGCGCAACGCTTTCTACCTTTTATCAACAGCCAAGCAGCAACAACAAGGATCAAGTGTTATAAATGTTAATTCACAAATAATTGCAGGCATTGCCTCGCATCTACACACTGGCAACATTATGCAAATCATTTGCATGGATTGCTTAATCGGCGCAAATAACACAATGATGAGCTCGATGCCACAAAAGAAACTAAGGTAGGGTTCTCAGACTCAGACTCAGACTCAGGTCAGACTCAGCCTTTACCCCAGCCTTATTCTCAATCTCAATCTTAGACTTATTCGCAGTCATCAACATCGTCTAGACCAAGTGGCAGAATTGCCCAACGTCCCGCCAAGATGTTTATCAAAAACTGTGCAGAAGCATAAAGTTTAATTGAAAATTTGTGGCACTTTCATCAAATGGGCTTGCTCAACTTTTACAGAGTGTGATGGCTAGTTGACGACATAGAGACTAAACAATAAATGTTGTGGAGAAGAGCTAAAATCTATGTAAGATAGATTTATTAACTTTTGAATTTCAATTACTTTACGCTGTTTCTTGGGTTCCCAAAACTGTTTTAAGGCCTGAATGGGTATAAAAATAGGTCAGATAGTAAAATTGACTTCAAAGCGAATTGCGAATATAGAAAATATTTATTTTGTTTAAGATATTTTCCAGATTGATTGTGTCACATTATAAATTGATATAGATACTGTTCAACTGCTCACATATCATTTCCAATATGTTCAAATATATATTTCAAATATTATTTCTGAGTGAATGCACCATTCTGTAAACACTCTACATAACTGTGGAACTAGTACTGCCCAATGGTTATGACAATTATTTTGTTTTCATTCTACTTGCAATATGGTTGCTCAAGAGTTCACAAAATTTAAAATAACTACGAATTGGGCTAAGATCTAGGTTTTCGTTATACTCCAACAACAGTATCGCACATGTGTAGAACACGAATTGAGACAAGTTAGCGACTCTTTGGTCTATTGTACGGATATTAGCGACGGTGACAAAACATCTTCGGTAATAAATTCTAAGCGCACCAGCGTGTCGTTCACTTGTGCCATCAATTTCATTATATAATGAAGCACGCGGACAACCCACACAACGCCAAGCCGAGCTGCTGCTGCCCACAGTTTCCCAGTTCGCCAGTTCCCCCAGCTCCTCCAGTTGACAGTCGTCTGTGCCCAGCACCCAGCACCTAGCGCCCCGTACCGGACTGAGACAACAATACAAAATCTATTGCTAGAAAAAGAGCTCCATTCGATTTGTCTCAATTCCTGCCCACAATCAAAACAAATGTTGAAACGAACAACTTTTTATTCCTAAATATATACCATATATACCATATATTGAAGTTTAAGTGAAGCGAAAACAGAGTAGCTTTGCAACTCTTTGAAGAAGTCATGTAATTAACTTAAATGAACTGTATTACAATAGAAGAATGTATAAAAAGCTGTTTTTTTTTTAATTTCTATATATTTTCTATGCAATATAATAGGTATGGATTGTTCATTTAACATTAACAAGTTTAAATTTTCTATTCATTAAGGAAATATTTTCTATTCAGATTTCCAATGTATTTGGATGTAGAAAAAATTGATGCCTATATCGATTTCTGTATATCGGTCTTAGACCGAGCGCTTTTAAACAGAAATAAGTTAAATAAGTCAAATTTTACCCTAAATCTGAATAGAGCTAAATTATTTCGAAATACATATATTATTAAAGAATTCTGAATACAGTACACTTTTTCGTTTCGTTCTTGATCGAAAGATGAGCACAGTGGATCTAGCCATGTCTATCTGTCTGTTGAAACAAACATATATGAAATAGATAACGTACTGGCTTTGCAAATACTCTCATTTATTAAAATTTCACTTAGGAAGTGCATCTAGAATAAAATCTATTTAATAATTGATTTCCCATAACCAAGAGCAGCTTCTTTATAAAGTGAGCAGTAATCACCTAGTCGGGCACTCCCGACTAGAGAAAAGAGTTTGTAAATATTTTTGCTCATTCCATTTCCTCATTACTCTCAAAACGTGATATAATTTGTAAATAAATCAAAAATGATTTGATTCAAATGGAGTTGCCAGAAAAGTTGGATAAGTTGGTAGCATTAATGCTAAAACTGAAATCGGGATTGATGAATGTATGATGGCGTCTCAATAAGATAATTCAAAAACACTTGGTTGCCTTTTCAAAGATACTTAAATATAAATAAAACAAGTAAGAGTGCTCTAGTCGAGACTGCTCGACTAAGAGATACCCTGAACCCTGCGAAGATGCGATATTGAAATCATTTTACGCTTCTTTTATATATGCATATGTATACACAAACAACACATATACACACACACATGCACACGCACGCACAAGCACTTTCTCTGCTACTGCGCAGTTTACGCAGCGACTGCGCGCGGGCAGCGCTTGGGCTGCTGTATGGGCTATATTTTGGAAACTTATTTGTTGAATAGGTTTGCTTCTAGATGGACTTTCGTAATCAAACTTTTACAGCGTAATAATGATATTCATATATATGTATTTGCCAAAGCACATGTCTCTAGTATTTGAAATACGTTTTTTTCAAATTTGGGGGGAAGGGGGCGTGGTATCCAAAATCCAAAAATTGCAAAATGTTTGTATTCATTACACGGATACACACAGTAAATCTGAAATCTATAGCTATAACGGTATTCAAAAACGAAGAAAAGTTATCGATTTTTATCGATAATAAGGAAATGGGATGAGTTATCGAAAAAAAATGATAAACTCGTACTGCGTAGGTTATACACGAGTATACATTTCAAATTTCAGATCTCTAGCTTTTGTGGTTTGCGAGATCACTGCGTTCACACGGACGGACGGACGGACGGACGGACGGACGGACGGACGGACAGACGGACATGGCTATATCGACTCAGTTTGTCGAGCTGATCAAGAATATATATACTTTATGGGGTCTGCCATGTCTCCTTCTGCCTGTTACATACATTTTCACAAAAACATTATACCCTGATTTCCCATTTTCAATGGGTTCAGGGTATAACAAGTAAGAGTTCTGTAGTCGAGACTGATCGACTAAGCAAGCAACAACCAAGCAACACGCACAAGCACTTGCTCTGATAACTGCGAAATTTACGCAGCGGTTGCGCTTGGGCTTCAGTATAGGCTATATTATGTAAACTTATTTATTGAGTAAGTTCGCTTCTACAATAGATAGACTTTTGTAACCAAACTTCTACAGCGTAATAATGACATTAATATGTATGTTATTGTCAAAGCACAAGTCTCTAGTTTTTAAATGCGTTTTTTTTTTTTAAATTAGTGGGGAAGGAGGCGTGGTATCCAAAATCCAAAAATTACAAAATATTTGTATTCATTATACGGATATACACAGTATATCTGAAATATATAGCTATTACGGTATTCAAGTTACGTTAACAAAAACGAAGGAAAAGTATCGATTTTCATCGATAATAAGGAAATGAGATGTGTTATCGAAAAAAAAATGATAAACTCGTACTGCGTAGGGTATACACGAGTATACATTTCAAATTTCATTCATCTCTAGCATTTGTGGTTCACGAGATCGCTGCGTTCACACGGACGGACGGACGGACAGGGCTAAATCACCTCAGTTCGTCACCCTGATCAAGAATATGTATACTTTATGGGGTCTGCCACGCCTCCTTCTGCCTGTTACATACATTTTAACAAAACCATTATACCCTGATTTCACATTATCAATGGGTTCAGGGTATAAAAATATTATTTCAAGCTGTTGGCAGTCAAATAAATGCCAGGTTTTTCAAATGTTTTCCTTTATGCATATTTTAAAAGTTATCTTAAGAATCTCTGAAGCATGATATAATCGGTAGATATGATGAAAGATCGGCAGACTTTAAGTTCACAAGTTGAAAAGGAAAACATCTTAATAAATCTAATCTATCTAAGAAACCGTTCCAAAAAAGCTTATTCTCAGCCATAAAATGCGCAGTGAAGCGAGCTAAAAAAATAAAAATAAAATGAAAAAGAAAACCTTTGTAAGCTGTTGTCGACGTCGCCGCCTCTGCCACGCTCCAGTGGCAGTGTTTTTGGGCGTGGCAATCAGGCAGGCGCATGTTGCCACATGGCGCTAGCCTAAAAGCAGACGGGCACGCCTGGGGGTAAGGTCGTTGAGATTTCATAGTCGATAGCAAAGAATTTTGATTAACTTGGAAAATCATTGGAGTAAGTCAGTCGAGGGAGCGGCAAGACAGCGGGACAGTCCACTATCTCTGAGTATGAGCGTGTGTGTGTGGGTATTCCACAATCGCTGCTTAGACAGTTGCATACAATGTACGCATTATTTGTTTGCATTGCCAACAATAATTGCTTAACTAAATGCGCCGAAGGAGTTCTGAAAGGCAGAAGCGCCTCGTTAAGGCCGTCTGTTGGCCGGCATGTTGGCGCGTTTTGGCCTTTAAATAATCACAATGAAAGCAAGAGGCAAACAAAACGGACGGCAGACAAGTCAGCCAAACAAAAACAATACACAAATGCAACAATAACAACAACAGCAGCAGCAGAAAAAGAAGCTCACAAATTGTCATTTCTTAAACTTTGCTTTTTTACTTTTTCTTTTTTTGCAGATTGCGAAGGCGGCAGGCAGCCGGCAGCCGGTAGCCGGCAGCAGCAGGCGGCAACGGCCACAAGAAGTTACAAGCAGGCGACTCGCAGTTCAGGTACCTCCCTGCTGCCAGCCTCAAGATGTTGCCGACGCGCACAATGCGCGGCTTTAAGAAATGCCGAATTCCAGAAGCTGCAGTACAATCAGTTGAATTAAAAAACGAGCCCACAGGCAGACACAACGTAAGAGTGAGAGCCAGAGCGAGAGCAAGAGAGCAATAAAGAGGAGGCTGGAAAGGGATCGAGGATGCACTGGCGACGATATCATCGCGCAGCTGCGGCCTAGGAAATTAAGAGGACATTGTGGCGGCATGTGGTTAGAACTCAACGCGCGGCGACTTAAACACAAAATCCAGCTACAACTCTGCAGCTACCCAGCTCCGACTCCAGGTTGGGGCCACGCAAGATTCTTGGCGTTGTTGCGATGTTGGTGGCGACTCGCGATGGCAACGCCACCGGCCACTGACAGAGGTTGCCCTCGTACGTAATCGGCGAGCATTGCAAATGCTTTTGTGCCGTCTGTTTCGCCTGTCGCGCTGCCTTCTGCTGCGCACGTGGCCAACTTGGTGACGCTTGGCCCCAAAAACAACAACAGCAGCAGCAACAGGGTCAGAAATCATTGAAATGTCGTTAGAGGCTCGAGCGGCACGCGGCCAAGATAGTCAGCCGAACCGCAAAATGCTTTTAATTTCTCAAACTGATATGTATTTACTGTACAGAGCTTGCAGCCACGAGGGGCCAAGCGGCAACTAAAACGTGTGTGGACAACAGCTAAACAGTAGGAGCCAAAGGAGGACTAGGAGGAGAGCCTCAGCAGAGAAAACCTAGCGCAAAAATTTGACTTCGTGTGTGCTATAACGTCAAGCAGTTCAAGGAGTCCGCATTGTTCAAATAAGTTTCATTATTAACTAATTCCTTAACGAAAACAGATTCACTTTTTCCAAATTAGTTTCATTATGATTCACAGTCTATCATATTGTGTTGATCTTGCATCTTAGCTTTATTGATAACGAAGTTAACAGAATTTCGAAATCAGCCTAAACTTTATTTTTAGAGGTGAGCAAAATTTACAAGACATGAAGAAAAGCAAAACTCGTTTGAATAGTACTTATTAGATTATTATAAATTTTAGCAAATTTACCACAAAAATATTTGATGCCTTCCATGGGTCTTAGTAGATTAAAATAGAGAAAAATCTCAAGATCAGAAGGTCATTTGCTGGATATAATAAAGCTGAGAAAAGTACAAATTTTTAAATTTAGAGAGAAAAAAAATGAAAATTAAATTATATTCAATAAAAAAACGGATATATTGTATTTTGGCGTGTATGCCACGCCTCTTTTTGCCTGTTACATACATTTTCACAAGTCATTATTTGTGATTTCCCATTTTCAATGGGTTCAAGGTGTACAAACAAATGATAATAAAAGTTGAGCTGATGCCAATAAACTTATATTTTGCTTTTTTATTACTTTTATTCATAGATTTTTTTTCTTTATATATATATATATAATATATATGTACATATATATATATATATGTAAATCTCTGGGGCGTTGGCGTTTAAGATGAGCAGGTGAGCGACCAAAGAAGGTAAACACCCGCGCAGTCAAAATCTACGCATATTGGTCTGCTATATATAAGTATTGTATAAAGTGGCGTAAAGTTGCTTAACAACAACAACAACAACAGAAACAATCAACATTAGCAACAATAACAAACAGAAAGAGCAACCCACTGCACGCGGACAATTAACCTTGGCTGGACTCGGAGTTGGCGGCAGTGACAGAGAACGACCTACAGCAGCCGCGGGCAATAACAAGCTATGAAGTTTATCAGTCAGCTGGCTGCCAAAGCAGCTGCAGCAACAACAGCAATAGCAGCAAAAAAAACATAACAAATAGTGATGACATGCCTAATAAATACCCTATAAACAGGAATACAGAGACAGTCAAACTAATTTTAAAGCTGCAATCTAAAAATGTAGTAGGGTGATACTGATACATATGATGAAAGTTACGATCAACCCAACTGGAGCATATACTCGACATCATAATGACATTTCAAATAATTGTACAGGATGAAGTATTGAAGAGAATTAAAAAACTCGAAGTACAAAACTAAGAATACAAAGTGAAATTTTGGAAAATATGTTTCATTCATAATTGAATACTAAGGAAATCAAATTCAGGAAGACTCAATGCAGAAACAAATGTGGACCACTTTTTCGATACTTTTAGAAAAAGCGTTCAAAACTGAAATTTATAAACTGATAAGCTGGTTTTATAAGAAATTTGTATTCCCGTAAGCCAGCAATGAAAAGCGATTACTGAAACTTCAACGAAAATTGATTGAGGATTTATAATCAGTCGCCGAGAGTTAAAAGTAAAAGCAAGCGCCTTGAGTCAATTACAGGGTAGCTTATAGTCAATCATTAAGGTGAAACAGCACACCTACTTCTTTGTTTTGTGTTTTGTTGTGACCCGAAGCGGCGTTGGTGTCACACCCACAACATTTGCGTGGTAGCTGCTGCTTGCGTTGTGCTCGGCGTTCATTCATCGTCTCCAGTTGGAGCTGAATGAAGCGAATGAAACGAATGAAGCGACAGCTGTTGGTTGGCTGCTTGGAGCAGCCGAAAAGAGTGGCTCGACGGCACACGTCATCGGCCCAGCCAAGAGATGCGATGAAGCCTACGCGACTGCCAGCTGGCCTGGCATTGAAAAAGCGCGCGCGCGCGATTTGCATGCCAAGTTACGAGGGGTAATGAGAGGGCAGCTGCTGATGCATGACTTGGCTCTTGGACGAGCCAATTGCTGTTGATCGATTTATGAACTCGTTGCGAGACGCTCATGACGTCACAAGCGGCACGCACAACCTACATGCAGCTATCAGCGGGTCCATTGTTGAATCGACTCGACTTGAGTCGGGTAGAGTACAAACGGAAGCTTTAGCAATGCAATGATGAAGCTCGGCCGATACAGATACTGATACAGATATATGTAAAAGCCAAGCAGTAAGAGGTACAAATTCATTCAGCTGGGTCTGCCCACTCGCCGGCTGTATAATGTTTTTTCTCTTTTTTAAAAGTATTTTTTAAGTAATTTTGCGTGTAGGCTAACAAGAAGCTAGCTGGTTATGTAAAGATCTTAACCTTGATCTTGAAAAATCCAAATTGAAAATTGTTAACTGGCAAACTAGCTAAAAGCTCATTTTTCTCTTTTAGGATACGCTGCGGAAGGTATTTGCGGTGTTGTAAATTATTCTTTACGTTCGTTTTTTTTATTATTATTGTATAATATTGAGCTAAATGTGTATTAATATATATATATATATATATATATATATATGTGTGTGTGCATTCGTATAGTTACTATATTGGATTCTTAAATATAATATATCTTTTACTTAGCCTAGAAACGTTGTGTTATTTGTGTCTTTTTTAAAGTATTTTCATATTTTTTTAACTAATTGCTCAAGCATTTAAAATTAATTGATCTACGAATATTTATTATAGAATTGTGCTTTTGTATTTTTTTTTCTGTTTGACAGAAATGTAATTTACACTAAACTATCTGAAAATTTAATGTTTGAAACATCTTTTTATTAATAAATTATATCGAATTGTTTGCAAGTTACGTAATTTGTTTTTATGAACTATTATCTATTGTCATGCCACATAAAAAAATACTTTGAGCCGCTTAATAATTTGGTTTTTTTTTTTTTTTAATTTAAAAAATTTACAATAAATATTAGTAGACAGAGAAGCATGCGGCTCAAAGGGTAATGTGATTTTGATTTGAATTACGAGTTGGATTAGAATTTCTGTTTAAATTTTGAACGAGAGCTTAACGAGTTTATGCATAGCAAATTTTCTTGATACATTGTTTTCGTTTAAAGAAACAAATGATAATAAAAATATCTATGAGGCAAATTTAATTTGTTTTACGCTTAAGAAGTAAACCTACGATAAATCCTAAGGAAAAAGAGAAATAAGATTAGAATCCGATTTTAAACATGAATTTAAATAATTTGATAATTTTTTTAAAGAATGATTTGAAATTTATTTAAAAACATTGAAATGTATGTTTCAAATTATTATTAGTTTTGAATTAGCATTGTGATAAATGTCAAGTCTAAAAATAACTTTTGAAATAAAGAAATGAAAATTCACAATTTAAACTAATATTTTTATTAATTTTATTTTTAAACTTCAGAAAAGATGCTGACTATCTTTTGCAGTGACGCTCGAAACTTCATTCGCTTTAGTAATTTGATTATAATTTATTTAAAACATATATTGCCATGCATAAACTCAAGTTCAACTAACGTTTGTTTAAAATATCATTATGGAAATTAATAAATTCAGTAGCTTTATGATAGCCAGAGCGAAGCTGGCAAATCGAATTGAATAATATATATGAGCCAATAAACATAAAATAAAATAAACTATATAAATTATAAATAGCGCTAAGTTTATGCTAAGACGATGATGATTTTTCACTCAAAACAAAAAAAAAAATAATAGTTTGCAACTATTATACAATATTATATAGAAAAATTATTTTTTTTTTTACTTTTTTAGATTTGGTTAGAGCACGCTCATCGCACTGAAGGCCGCCCTGCACATTTTCTAAGCGACTTTAAAAAAAAAACACAGTTAAGATGATCACTAACAAAATGTAGTTAAGTTTACATTTAGACTCTGCGCAGCAAATGATTATACATAGAGTGATTTCTCTGTTCATTTCAGTTCATTTAGTTCGTGTAGTTCTTTTCTAGTTCATTTTATTGCACTTATGCTTAAGGACTAACTAAAGCAGTCTCGGCTATTGTTCTTCTTTTCGGTGTGTCTGTACGAGATTTGTCTGGTAGAAACGCTATAGAATGATGGCACTGGGTACGATTCGATATGTTTGCTGCAGCTGATGCTATATAGTTATGGCTATTGGTATTGCTATTGGCGTATATGTTATTCATATATCTGAGAGCTGTAGCTTTGTTATGGCACAGTCGCCTTTAAGTAAGAGTTTTGACTAGTATTAACAAAAGATATGCTTTAAATGAGCTGCCACGCCCACTACGATAGACAACAAAACGAACGGCGAGATCGTCAATTGGCCATCACCACAATCATATATTCCATTTGCCGTGACGTTCATGGCCTAATGCTGCACTTTGGATCTGCTACATACACACTCCACTATACCTATACGTATACCTATATATATGTGCATAGATATATGTTGAATGCCCAACTATGGCTATATATATGTATATATATATAAAAAAAGAGGGGGAGGTCCGAGTCCCTAGCGTTGCGCATGCGTATGCGACATGTGCGAGTGCGTGGAGTGCGGTGGTGGCACGTGCGGCACATGCGCATGGTGCGCATGTCCGCCGTAGGCCTGGGCGTGTGACAGGGGTGAAGCCTGGCCACCGGTGTAGCCGGACTGCATGAGGCTCTGCTCGAGGCTGTAATGCGAGGGCGGCGCCTGGGGGTGTGCTAGATGAGCGTGCCCGTGATGGCCGTAAATCAATTGTCTTACTTTGGTGTCCTCGTCGGCGATGTTGTAGCTTAGCTCCGTCTCCTCGAAGCCTGTCGCAGACATACGTTGATCGCCGCCACCAACGCTTGGCGGATCCGGCGAATTCAGGCACGTCTGTATCAGCTGCTTGCCCGCCTCCGACGTTATCATCGGCTGTAGCTTGCGCGTGGCAAATGTGTAGACGTGACCCGTCTCGCTGGCCACCAGCAGCATCACCTGGGTCCCAGTCAGCGTTGACAGCTCGTAGGCCTACAAAGAGAACAGCAAAGGAAGTGTGATTAGAGCTGTGTTTACTACACGTAGTCGCTGCTCGTTGCCCCCTAGCTGAAGGCGGTACATAAATTTTCAGTTAAACTATGCGATTATGTTATAGCGATAGCAGATCACGCCAATGCGGTTTCAGCTGTCAAATAGATAGCGATGGACGCGTGAATCCATACCTTCATTCTATGTTTTGGCAAATATTATGTTGGCTTTTAAATGGCAAAGGCGAACTTAAAAGAATCTAAACATAAATGTAAGAAAGCTCTAGACGGAGGTGCCTGACAAGAAGATACCCTGAGCCCCGAACGATCTGCGTTTTCAAATATACTCCACATCTTGAACATGTACATAGAAACGCCAAACACACGCAGCTACACTTGTACATGTACATATATCTTTATGTATGTAAATGTATAGAAATTTTCGAATTAAAAAACATATTCAACTCAATCAATCGCAATAAATAACATGTTAGTAAAAAACTGTTTTCGCCAGAACTTGAACTCACATTTTCTCTGTTACGCGCCTCACCTCTACCAGCACCGCTACTTCAATACTGCTCTTGGGCTAAGTGGCAAATCTTAACTAAAGTCACAGCGGACAATTCAAACAAAACTCAATTGCAATTGCGATTCTTAGCATAGAAGAGAATGTACGTGTTTGCATGAATGTGTGCATATGCAATTTTCAGCATGTGATCTACATATTATATTGAACATGTTGAAGTTTTTAATTTTTTAATTTTCGAGCCAGTATCCAAAATATAACAAAAATCAAAATTTTACATGTAAATGCAATATTTGTATTCTCTATCTCTAAAGACGTACGCGATATAATTTAATAACTGAAATCGATAACATTAAAACGGAAAAAGTTATCGATTATTTGAAGCAAATTTTATCTGCATTTCCTATAGTCGGATCTATAAAAAGACTTTAGTTCTTATATCTTATCTTATATCGTCATCTTCTGGGATGACTCGTTCATACATTCGGACAGACGGACAGGGCTAGGTCGACTCAGCTCGTCGTCCTGATCAAGAATATATATTCTTTATGGGGTCTGCCACGCCTCCTTCTGTCTGTTATAGAGATTTTAATAAAACCAGTATACCATGATTTCCCATTTTTAATGGGTTCAGGGTATACAAATAATATAGTCACAGTGAAACCTTTTCTTATTTTCAGCTCTCACGTTGCGTGAGCTAAATCACGCGCTCATCTCTAATGCAAATATTCAAAGCACATTGCTCCGGGCCGATAGACGGTAGCTTAAGCTGGCTATCAACAGCTCGTAATTACTTCAAGGCGATAAAGCTGCTGTCTGGTACTGCTGTTCGTGCAGAGTTCCCAGCAGAGCCAACGGATTAACGCATAAATAACTCGCTAGCGAGGAAATCGCGCGAGAATCGCGAACAAAAAGCGCGAGAGCGAGTGCGCGCGCGAGCGCGAGCATAGCATTTATTAATATTAATGAAATTGTTGTTCACATTGTTGTTGTTGACGTTGCTCTGTTTGCCACTCTCTGCCAGCGGCTGCCAATTTTATGTGTAACATGTGTAAATGCAAACAATTGACACGGCCCGGGCCGCTGAGTAGGCGTCTGCGATGGAGGTAGATGAGGATAGAGTAGGGCAGGGAAACAGGGACAGGGACAGGGACAGGGATAGCAACTGGGGTTAGGTTCGGCAGCAGTCAGCGGGCCAACAATTCATGTCAATTTGAATTTCGAACACAAAGACAAAAGGACATGATGTAGCTAGGGCAGGGAAGGTACAGAGGCGGTGCGTGCTGCTTGCTGACAGGACAAGCCCCAGAGACCGCAGCGAGAGGCAGAGTCATTTGTTAGAAGGCGATTGTTGGTGCTGCCGTTGCAGTTGCATGTGCCCAAAAGGCGAGCCGACGCAGCCAAACTGTCGGCCCTGTGCCTGCTTCGTTTATCTGTGCACAATCTGCCGCTGCTTTTGCTGCTGCTGCTGCTGCTGCGGCTGCAAGGGGTATCAATATGCTTCCGTGCAGCGAACAATTCCCAAGCCAAAGCTTGGCCTCATCTTGGCCTTAGGCTCGCAGCTTGCAGGCAGAGCGCGCCTCGTGATTTCAATTTAACACCTTTTGGCGGCATTTTGCGCTTGCCTCTGTCGGTGTCCCATTGTTGCAAACGTTTTACATGGCAAACGACAGGGAAGCCAGGCAGCCAGGCAAGCAGGCATACAGACAGAAAAACAGAGGAACGGACAGCCACACACGTGTGCTACATACACACAAACAGAGACACATATAATTGTATACATAGCCCCTGAATCGTCTGCAAACTCTCTTTGCAGTGCCAATGCCTCAGCCTCAGCCTCAGCCTCAGCCGCAACCTACGCAATTAGGCCAGGCCTACAAATGAGATCATGCGTTGGCATTAGCTCACTTTTCACTTTTGGCCTTTTTCGAACATGCGGCACGCCCACGCCCAGAGCTCAGCTTTTTTTTTCCTCTCGTCTTCTTTCTGTTAGTAGCTTTTGCTAAATGCCTAAAATTGGTATTGGACACAGGTTGCTTTCGCAACTGTGGCGTCAACCTCTACCAACCAGCTGAATTGATCAGGTTCAATAACCGCAATTTGTTGCCAGGAGGTGTGTGTGTGTGTGTGTGTGTGTATGTCTTTAAGCGTCTGTATGTGTGTGCATGTGTGTTTATGTAGCGCCAAGCTCCATTGTCTGCATGTCAACTGTCCGCGGCGTGGACATCGATGAGGGCTACATCAAAGTCACTAAAAATATATAACAAAAGTTTTGTCCCTGTCAAGAGGCGCGCGCCTGTCATAAGTCGGCCCCCAAAGTCAGCCAACAAAAACCACAGCAACAGCAGGAGTCACCATAAAAAATCAGCAAGAAACTTGTATCTCTGTGGTCAAATATTTCTGCAATGCGCTCAAAGAAAAACAATCAAAACAAATTTATTTTCAAAAAGGCGTAAATGAATTCCGTAACAACCTTAGAAACTGAGCTTTGCCAATTTTCAAATAATATATGCATAAAATTACTTAGAAATTTGTTATGATATTATAGAAATAATAATTCGCAGTTGATCAGACCGAATACTTTACTAACATTTCTTAAGGATTATATCTGATCTCAACTTTTAGAGGTATTTGGTAATGATGTTTTTCAAATCTTAAATGAGCAACAAATTAGCGCTTTACTCATATAGTTATGGAAAATTTCTTTTTAAGGATAACACAAAAATTAGAAATTTTTTTATATTTAATATAATGATTTTCATACATATTAATTATAATGTTTAGTATATAGCAAAAAAACTTTATAGTTTAACTAATTGCAAAAAATTAACTTCGTAAAATACTTGCATTGTAAACGTTTTTATGTTTTTGGTAACATTCCTATGCCCAATTCTAGTCATCACATTTTCCATTTCTTTCCACGCCCCCACACCAACTTGGGCAAGGGTATAAACCGAGCCGAAGACAACTATAAATTTTTTTCCTTTTTTTTTTTACATTTTGTCTCGTTTGAAATGAAAATATTTCATAAGATTTTGCTGGATGTTGTTGTAGTTAAGATCGTGCTGAGATCGTGATTTAACGCTGGCGATTTTCTCATTTTTTTAGTCTTTTTCAATGGTGTTGTTGTATTTTGATCGCAGCGACTTTGAGGCCAAGGAGTCTATTTAAAAATGTTAAGCATTTCATATGCGAGCTAAGCGGCGCATTATGTAAGTTTGCGTGTGAAAATTGGTCATTTGAAATAAAAAAATAAAAATAAAAAAAAGAAGAACCTGGCCAAGCAGCAGACAAGGAAGCAGGCTAGGTAGAAGGCGCAGCCAGTTGCAGTTGCTTCTTCGCATGACAATGAGGCCAAGCGGCACGCAACTGCACAGGACGGCAATTGAGATCGGTATATGTATTGCTATAGCTATTTATATGTACATACATATATATATATATATATATATATATATAATTTGCCGGACGCACTGGACGTACTGGTATTGGGTTCCTCTCTTTGAATGCAATTGCGGGTCCGGCAAATTAACATTTTATGAAACCGAAAACAAAGGGAAATTCGGAATCGGAATCGGAATCGTGGCTACCGCGCTTACACAGCGCCGTCGCCGCCAAAACAAACGGGCAACAGTTGGTCGTCAGCAGCGGGAAGGAAGAGGGATACTTTGGTGGGGGCTTCAGAGGCTCAGGTTGAGCACGATGGTAACAGAACGATAAAGCAGCATTGCAAACGGAGAACAATGCAAGAGGCGCAGGAACTTGACTCGACTGCCCACAGAATTGAGGATTCGGTAGCATTTATTAATTGCACATGCGCTCAAAACGTGCTACACATGGAAGAAGCATTTGCTCACTCAAAGAAAAAAAAGGAAAGAAATTAAAAAAGAATTGCCTAATAATTAAATGAGAAAAGCTCTTCATATCCCATTCAAAAGAATGCCTCACTTATAATGCCCAAATGGTGAAAACGTAAGTTTATAGATTTTTAGATAGTTTATCACGATAAAGCATCGAGAAAGAGTGTTTAAAGCTAAGGTTTTCACGAAATACCATTTTTCTTGCGTTAAATACCAGTTCGAATTTCATTCGGTGACTGGTATTTAGTTCCAAGGCTGCGGTGCATATTGTATGATGTTTTATACCCCGAACCCATTGAAAATGGGAAATCAGGGTATAATGGTTTTTTTTTTAAATGTCAAATGTATGTAACAGGCAGAATGAGGCGTGGCAGACCTCATAAATTATATATATTCTTGATCAAGACCACGAGCTGAGTCGATATAGTCATGCTCGTCTGTCCGTATGTATGAACGCACTGATCTCAGAACCAATGAGCTAGAGACTTGCAATTTTTTGTAATTTGATTTTAAAAATCGATAACTATTCCCGTTTGTTTGTTATCGATTCAAAACCTTAGCGAAATCAAGGTTTTAAATTATATTTCGTACATCTTCGGAGCTATGTAGATTCTACAAATTTTGTATTTAGATTCATTTATATTTTATAAAATTTGGATTTTTGTTATATTTTGGATGCCGGCCCAAAAAAACAAAAACATTTTTAGTTTATAATTTACAAACCTACATTTCTTTTACATTAATAAATATATAATTGAGTATATTTTAAATCGTAGATCGGACGAGGTTCAGGGGATCTTCTAGTCGCGCACCACCGACTACAGTTTTCTTACTTCTCTGATTTATGTTTTACTCATTTCTTTATTTAATTGATCGGTTCTACCGATTTACCTATCAGTAAAAAAATGTAGATATTTCAATCTAAATTAGAAATGTTAAATCAAAATTATTAAAAATAATTTAATTTTTAAGTTTGTTTCAGGTGTAAAACTTTGTAATATATAGGGGAATCATTTTAATATTGTGATTAAAAATTGAGTGAATAAACGAATTTAAGAACTTTTAAAAGGACGTTAAGTGCTTTCCATTTTTGATGTCTTCATCCTTTATCATTTCTTCAGAAACCTTTAATGCAAAAGGACGAGTAGTGTTAAGTTTCGCATGGTTAAGCAAGACAGTCTCCCACATGTGAAGAGCTCTTCATTAGTCATATTCAATCTATTTTTTAAGCTTCCGCAAATAACCAATCGGTATTAATTTTTATAAGATGCAATTGCTGCTTTGCTTTACCTTCTTCATTATGCCAGTTTTTCGCTTGGAGAAGGTCGTGTAGCGGCGCAGCTTGTTGTCGATGTACTCCATTTTGATTTTAACGCGCCCCTTTGTCTTCTTGCCATTGGCGGGCGGTGATTTCTTATTGGGCAGCGCGTTGTAGTTATCGACCCCGTCGACGTCGATGCCGCCACTGGCTATGCTTCCAGCAGCGCAGCTCTCTAGGCCCTGCAACGTCATGCCGCCGCCACTAGAGCGATGATCCTCGTAGCAGTCGCTGCCGCTGCGCTTTAAGCCACGTGATTGTTGTTGCTGTTGTTGCTGCTGCTGCTGCTGCTGCTGCTGCTGTTGTTGCTGCTGTTGTTGTTGTTGCTGCTGCTGGTGCTGTGGACTGTGCGTTTGGCTGTTGCCCAGCGTTTGACACTGTTGCTGCTGTTGCTGCTGCTGCTGCGCCGCCGCAGCAGGATTGGGACGCTGCTGCATAGCCAGGCCCGCACCACTGCTGCCGCCCATGCTCTGTAGCAAACCGCCGCTGGGGGGGCGAGCGCCAAGGGCAGCGACAGCTGGGTTGCCGTACATGTCTGCCTGATCGGCCAGACTGAGACCTATGCTACTCATCGAGTAGTTTAGGTTGTAGCGCGAGTCGCCGCGCGTGGGATCCATTCTTAGGTAAAAGTTCTCCACCGTGGAGCCGTACAGTAAATTCAAGGCACCACGCGCGTCTATTATTGCCGCTGCGGCACACTTTTTTGATTCGATTTTGGGGTTTAGCTTTAGCTTTAGTTTTGCCACACAAATATCGGCTGCTAGCTTTTTAATTCCAAAAATAAACACAAAAACACACAAGCACACACAACCGCACACAAGCACGCACGCACACACACACAGATGAGCGCGCCGCTGCTGCTTTTGTTGTTGTTGTGACGAGTACTGCCGCTGCTGCTGCTGCTGCCGCCGCGGTCGCTGTCAGCTGTTTGCACTGCTGGCCGTTGCTGACACTGCAGTGTTTAGCACGGACACAGTTTGCTGAAAGCGCTGCAGCTCGTTTCTATTGACAATAATTATCAATATTATATTTATTTTTATAAATTACAATTAATCCACAAAACTTTCGGTGGGCAGCGCACACACACACGCGGCGCAAGCACACAAGGAAAACTGACAACAGCTGCTGCTAACTAACAGCCAGGTTAACAGATATTTAACAGTCACAGTGTTGCACTCGACTTGGCTGTGTTTGGGCGCGCTTATTTGAATTTGTTTCAAAATGTTGTTGAGTTGCGTCTGCAAATGCAATTCATCAAATCCACATTTCAATTTCTAACTGTTTACCGTTGATGTTTCTGTTGTTGTTGTTGTTGTTGCTGTTGATACTTATATTTGGTTTTTTTGTGTGTAGACTTATTTGTCGACTGCGCTAGATGGAGAGATGTGCGGCACTTGTTTTGGTCTTTTTACTTTATTTGTTGTTTTAATGTGGTACTGCCAAATGCGAATTACGAACTGCGCGTGAGTGTTTTTGTCGTTGTTGTTGTTGCTGCTGCTGCTACTTTTGTATATCTGTTGTTTTATATATTTGGTCTCGAGCTAACTTTGCGATCGATTGTTGCCTTCGTTGTGCTTCAGATGGCGTGCAAATACCTAATAACAAAGCACGCGTATGGCAAGCGACGGCGCAGCGCCGTTCAATGTTTGCACCAAACTTGGAGCGTGCATGCCCACACAACCGGTTGCGCATGAAGAGCAAGACAGAGAGAGAGAGAGAGAGAGAGAAAGAAGGGGAGAGAGTGCTTGCATATAAGAGAGAGTTTATGCGAACGCTCTTTAATGCCTGCTAAAGAGCGAGCTTAGTATATAAGAGTTAGTGCTTTTTGTTGTTGCGCAGCTTTATGGCTTAATTAATTAAACGCAGTTTAAGCTTATGTACAACAGTCTGTCGCTATATATATGTATGTGTGCGTGTGTGTTTGTGTGTGTGTGTGAGTTGCTCTCATCACGCTTTGTATGAATAATTTACAACGCTCATTTGCGCAAACATCTGCCATTTGCGTGCATTTGATTGGCTGCGCCGACGCATAGATCGCTTGGGAATTACTAGCTCCGCCCACAGAGGCGCTTAGGCGATATCTTTAATGTTGTTCTTGCTGTTTGTTTTTCCTTTAATTTGTATTTTCTTATTTGCTTTTGTGATTGCGTGATTGAGTTTTTAATTATCGATTGTACATTCATTGCTACAAAATGGCTGCCATTTCAGTGCTTGTTGCTTATCAGCGCTGATTAAGTTAATTTGTTATTTTGAGCAAACATCGATGTCGCATCTCCCCCTAGGCGCACAAAAAGCGATACACTTAAACTATGCCAGGAATTTCAGCTGGCGAGGGCCAATATGGTCAGTAAATGCTCTAGAGGATTTGCGTGGCGGCGATGGTGGTGGCGATGGCGGTGGCGGCGGCGTCGTTGTTGCAGCCTCTGCTGCTGCCCATACAGTTCGTCCCAAGTCTTGGGTATTTGTGCAATGTCCTTAAATAGCTGTTCGAAAGAAAACGCTGCACCAGCGCGTTGGCCACGTGCAGTGACTAACAGATACAGTCGAGCTGCCAAACAATCCATCCATCGATACAGTGGCTACTGGCCAGTTATTGCTCCCAGTTGATAATCGAGACGCAGCCAGCAGCAACAGCAGCAACAGCAGCAACATCGACGCATTCCTGGCTCGTTCCCCGCTGCAAATGGCAAGCATTGCCTTTTCCAGACACCCAGCAGCCTTGCTCGTTGTCGCCAGCCTGTCTCTTCCGCGGAATAGGAATAGTCTACAAATGCTGCCGCTGCCGCACTGCATTCACCCGCCTGCATTTAATTAAAATCTAGACTCAGCTCTCGCAGCAGCAGCAACTACAGGAACTACAACTGGACACGACGCTCTACCTGCCTAGGCTGCCTAATGATTTAAATTAATCATAATGACTGTCAAAATAGAACGCTTGCTGCCTTCCAGCCAACCAGTCAACCAGCCAGCTAGCCAGCTAGCCAGCTACCCAGCTAGCCAGCTAACCAGGCTTCCATTCTCTATATGGCTCGACCCCGCAGCGCGTGCATCAGTTCCAATCCCAACTCTAGCTCGACCTACCAGCTCCAGGTCCAGCTCCGCAGCTACATCTTCTCTGCTACTCTGTTGCCCCATCTGACATTTCATCATACTCACACGCTGGCCGCAAGGTTCTCACAATTGTATAGATGTGCGCTGTGCAGCGCTTACTAATTGGTATTACCTGAAGATTTAAGCATGTGCGTAGTTTGGGGGTCAGTTCAAACTGTTGACAAGTGGTAACACAATTTGGCATTTTAATTAAAAGACAAGTCTATAATTGTTCATCAAAAAAGCTTTCATAGCAAACACAGCTGAACAGCTTCTCCAAGCCTGTTTCTCTTAGCAGGAGTGCAATAGTTTATCTTATGTTAGTTCATTCTTTGGGCTTTAAGAGCTAAAGATTCTTATGTAAAGATTATTCTAAGCATGTAATAACAAAGCAAAGAGTGAATAACTATTCTATTATTTTCAATGTTAAGCTTCTCCGATTATCCTTGACAGACAAAACCATTAACAATCAGATAAATAGCAGAAAATTTGCGATATAACAGAGACCGTTTAATCAAATCTATGTTACTTACTCTCTGTTATGTTAGATCATGGCTATGCTTCTATCTCCTTCAACTACACCCATGCTGTCACAGACTAACAGAAGCTTGCAGCTGGCTCCAGTGCGGCTGTATTTCTAACTGAACGTCATCTAGTCTGTCCTGAAAGCCTGCCTCCCGGCCTCCTACCCCCTGCCCCATGTCCCTTCAACTTCTCAGCTGGGAACGACTTTTTGCTATGTTCTGCTGCGTGTTGCATTTTCCTTGGAATTTCTCAGCATTTGCTATAGTTAATTATTTGTGCGCGTTTTGCCAGCGTTTTACGTGCATTTATGCCAGCTCGCAGAGCTGTAGCTATGCAGAGATCAATTCCTCTCGCTGCTCCACTTATGCAATCGCAGCCAAATGCACAGAGTTCACCTTCAAAAGAGCAGCCATTTATATATATATATATATATATATACTTATATAAATAGTATTTACTATATGTAACTATATATTGTAGTATTGTATTTTTAGTGGAGAGTGCTGATGCAGCTAATGTTTGCTCCATTTACGTATCGAAATTTTGTTTGATTTGCTGTTTGGTAGCCACTTTGATTGTATGGAAGACAGACAGACATAGAGATAACTGAGAAAGAGAGAGCGAGAAAGATTCAGTGTATTTATAGAGCTGCTGCTCTATCGTTTGCCCATAAGCTGATGCCTTAAAAATATATTGTCTAAATATGTGGATTTCTAGAGTATTTTGACATAGACGAAACGTGTTTCTTATTTCTATATTTATAAGATGTTATTATACTCGTTCTCTAAGTGAAAAGAACATGCTGGTTTTGTGCAACGTCCGTCCGTCCGGTGACACTTTCAGTTTATAAAGCCTTGAAGCAAGCCTCGACTAAAAATATATTGTACATATGTCTACGGACATCGCTGGTATCTTCTATATCTTCAAAAATTGTGGAGCTAGAATCCTAAGATAAGTAGAGCTCCCTCTAAGATTTACCATAAATTATACATATGTATATCCTTACCTATATCTTACATATCTTCGTCAGTTTTAAAGTTAAAATCGACAATCTTTCAATGGGGTCACTATTGACACTCTCCTCAGATACACCTATGAATTATAAGACCAATGGGCGGGACAAATACGATTGATTGGACCGCGAGCGAGTATTATGCAGTCGGTCTCTGTTGCAAGCTACTTTGAAGGTATTCAAAATATTCTGTTGAATTGCAATTTTGAATTTTGAATTTTGAATTGAAATCGATAAATTCATTTTACCTAACACAATAATTATCGACCAATAATAAAGCTATGCTAACTGGATAAATTATAATATATTTTTAGAATGAACCTAGGCTAATTTTGTTATTCAATCGCTCAAATTGAACACCAGAATTAGTACTAGCTGACAAAAAACGCAATATCAGTTATAATATACTCTACTATATAGCTCAAATACTAAAAAGTCGAATCGATTCTCAAGCTAATTTCTTCTTGTTTCCAATTAAATAATTTTGACAGCCACCAATCATGATTTGTCAAAAAATACAGGGCTAGACAATGCCTAAGACATCGTAACCATAGGTGGGCATCTGATAGTTCTGAACAATGAGAGACGAAGACCATAAGGCCTAACCCTTTTGACCGCAGAGGAATATTTCTATATTTGTGTTGTTGGAGGACATTTAACAATAAAACTCCATCCAAAACTAGATCGGAATGCGCTGAAGAGCTCAAGTAATATGCTGCCCAATATAAATATCTAAATAAATATTTATATGGGAGTACGTATTTGAAAAAGCTCTAACTAGTTGAAATTTGTGAATAATTACGAAATATAGTGAAGTTCTAGGACTACATTGTCATAGAATTATCACACAAAATGTGCCATTGATTAGTTTCGTTAGGCCCTTGCTAACATATCATTTGCATACGAGTATCATTCAATTTGGTGGAATTGATAGAATCGTGGAGCTTTTCCTTTTGAGTCAATATCCCACGAATATGTAAACAAATTTCGCTTATTCAAAGAGTCAAAAAAGAACTAAATATATGTATTAAGTAGCATTCTCCTGATTCTGTAAGCTAACAAGTCGAGAGTGCATAATTTGAATTGAAGTCTCATTTAAATGGAAAGACAGCAAGTAAATCATGATTTGTTGTTTGTGCAATATGCGGCATGCATTGGTTAATGTCATCGACTTACAAATGTGAGCAAGCGATAAGCAAAGACACAACTGCAGATATCTGCAGCTCGGCTCAACTCAGGTGTCTAATTGGGCGCTGGGGGTGACAATGAAGCACTTAACTGGAGGCCCGAAGAGCGGCTGACCGGTTGCCCAGTTGTCGATTCGCCCAGTTGCCCAGTTGCTCAGTTACCAAGTTGGCAAGTTGGCAGCCAGATTCAAAGTCAGAGCCAGAAAACGATTCACCAATTGCCAATTGGCGGAGGCGAACCTCGAAAATGTTTCGCAAGCAGCTCATGAATTAAACATAAGCTGCGCAGGATTGGGATTCGGATTCGGATACGGATTGGGTTTGGGTTTGGGTTTGGATATGTGGTTGAGCTTGGGACTTTGGATTGAGATTGGGTTTGGGATCGACAGCGACTGCGCGAGTTATAATTTAAATAAAAAATGAAGCAAACAAAAGGAAAAGGGTTTTTCTTCAACGGAGTGTTGCACGGATTTACCGTTGTCGTTGTTGTTACTGTAATATTGCTGGGCAAACAGGAAACAAAAGAACCGCTACAATCATAAAACGATTAACAGGTCGTGACCATTTCACCTGATTACCAAAGGGCTCATTTGCATTCAAAGACTGTTTTCGCCAACTGACCAACAACAAGAAGCATGAAGAAAGGGCAGAGAAAGAGTGGAGACAAGTGGACAAGGGGACAAGCAGCAAGTGGCAGTTGGTAAGTGGTAAGTGACAAGTGGCAAGTGGCAGCAACGGAAGTTCGACTTCAATGCCGCCCACCCGCTCTTCCGACTGACCAGTTAGAACTTCCTTCAGCATTTTAAGTGCTCAATTATGAGCGTGTGTTTGTGTATGTGCGTGCTTTGCATGCCACTTGCTTAATGATAAGCGATAAGCCTGTTCTCTACTACTGCCACCCCCTCTTTGGGCCAAGTTGCGCTCAGCCGTTTTGGGCCAACTGACGTCAGCCGCGCTTTCGGCTGCTTGGCTACAAATTAGAACAGAATTATCCCACGCATCTCGGATAATGTACGCGAAATGCTTGATCGTTTGCTCGTGATCGATTGTTGTTGTTGCTGTTGTTGTTGTTGCTCTTGCTGTTGCTGTTACTGCTACTGTTGCCGAGCAAAAACTGACAACAACTGCAGACGACAACGACAACGACGATCGTCAGGACAGCAGACAGCCAAAAGACAGGCCACAAGGCACATTCAATCAGGCAGTGCTGCCCATTTTACGCATTTTTTTAGCTTCTTTTTACGATTTGTATAATTTTCAAATTCATTTTTCATTTTCATTTTTCAAGCAGAGGCAATCAAATTTTTTGTATGCATCTTCATTCAGCATAAGTTATATTAAAATCTATATAGTATTTTAAGTATTTGGAATTATATTATTTAGAAGAAAAAAACAAAAAAACAAAAAACAAAAATGTAAAAGTTAACAAATTATTTTGTAAAGTTTTATTGTTATACTAAAATATGTGATATTTATTAAGTATCTTCATTTAAAACGTACCTAATTTTATCTTACACCTTACCTTTTTTTGAGGTTCACAGCTCTGCCAAAATAAATTAATATCTTAAGATGGAAACTCAAAACACATTTTTTTGTTAAGAAGGACATTTGATGAAATTTTTAATTTTTGATCCACAATTATATTCAGATTTCAAGAATTAAATGAATGTATTGTAAAAGCCAAGAAAATCAATTTTTATTATTTATTTAGAAGCAATCATTTGAAGAATGTAAGTTGAAAATATGAACATAGTTTAACTTTTACCATATATGTATACAAATATTTCTAGCTGTTTGTTGTTTAGCCTTTTCTGTTGTCTAACTTAGCGTGTATTTTAACTATTTAAAAAAAAATGGGCTGCACTGCAGTTCAGCAGGCGCAGACGGTGGATCGTCGATCGCAGCACAAATTTCAGCGCGTAGAACGGTAACTTATTTTTTTCCACTTATTGTCAAGCCAAGCCACAGAAGCTGAGTGAGACTCGAGCTGTAGCTGTATCTGTAGCTGAGCGATGTCTCCAGCCTGGCTGTGATAAAATGTGCGTAAGTGATCAGTGGAAGACGTTGCAGACGACTTCGCCAGTTGGGGTTAAAATTCTTGAAGTTTTTTTTTCATTTCATTTTACTTAGCGTTTGTTTGCTCAGTTTTTTTTTTTTTTGTATTGACTCGGCAGCATTTTAAAATTACAAGTATGTAATTTTGCTGAAATCAAGCGCTCATATGAAAATTCCACAGCGAAGCTGTCGATCGATCGATCGGCCGATCCGCAACAATTGCGGTCGATTTTTAATTTGTGCTGCACTTTTGCCTCGAAAATCAGAGCAAGGAGACCTGGGAATGGGGCTGAGAAGCTCGGTCGATTGCTCGCTCGACAGCCACTGTTCACTGTTATCGACCTTATCGCGCCCACTGTGCGCACACAAAATGTCATTCTGTGCACGTCGCTACACAAGGCATCCCAATCAGTCGTAGGCACTCTATGGCGTTTGCAGGTAAGGCACAGAGCAGCAGCCTCTCTGAATACAGGCTCGCTGGCTGGCAGCTCGTCATCATTATCTCTGCGCTGCCAACATCACAAATAATATGAAAAAAACAGAACAAATGCGACAACAAAAACAAAAACAAAAAGCAAAACAAATACAATTGCCTCGACCTGCACGCAGACAGGCAGCTTCACGTCCAGCATCAGCTTCTGGTTCAGCTCCAGATCGAAGCTGCAAATAAACTATTTCAATCAATGCGGTCGTCCAGGGATCAGTTCTTCGCTCTCCTTCCCTGACACATCCCAACGATCCCATCCCATCGATCGCAGCATGCCAAAGTTATTTCGTAGTTTAAATCTTCTCATTTTTTCTACTTTTTTGGCGCATGAATTGTGGTCTACACCTTATAAATATCCTTTGAATGCTTATATTTAAAGATCTTCAAAATTTGTTGGACAAGAGCTTTGAGATGAAAGATTTGAATCGTATGGAAAGTAGATTATAAACTCTCTCTGTTCCTTCCTCCCTTCCTCTCTCTCTCTCACTCGCTCTCTCTCTTTGTTTATTTCCGGTTCTTCCACATTAATAGTGACATGTTAAAATATTGTAATAAATATAAAATACTACAAAAATGATAATGATTAGAATCAAAATATTTCCATTTGATTTTGTTGTCTGTCAACGCGTATTCAGCGGACAGCTTAAGTCTATACGTACTACATCCATATTAAGTGATATAGAATAGTAAGTCGAGTAGACAGAGTAAGTCGTACATTGTTTTCATCAGTAAGATTTTCGCTTTTGACTAGCAATGCAAATTACTATACCTTACAAATTGCAAGAGCTATCAAAAACTACTATATGTAAAGTTTTCAACAGGTATTTTTCCGTTTACCTACAATTTCAAACTAATTAACTTCAAAATATTTGAGTTGCGCGCTAAGCAAGCAGTGGGCTTAACTAGTAAGCAGTTCATTGGTCGCTGATTTTCATGCTATGCTGTAGCAGTCAAACATCGAACAACAGAGGGCGCGATGCAAAAATGCACTGCTTGCAGCAAGCCACGGAGCAAGCAGTTCACTCGTACATTTCTAATTATAAAATTTATTAACTTTTATATTTTTATAAATGTATGTTTTTGTCTGCAAAAATAAAAAAAAATTCTATTAAACAAAATTTTGTTTTCTTTTTAAAAAAGTTGCCAATAAATTTTTATTTTTGTTGTAATTTATTCATCTGAAAATGTTCTAAAAATCAATATATGTAGCACTCTGTGACAACTTTGATCAAAATGAGTTTCCATTCAAATTGAGGAATTTCCACTTAATTGTAGAGTATTTAACACCATTTATTGTTAAAGTTCGTCGAACTCTGTATGGCATTTATGCTTTTTGCCTTTGCAGTGCTTCCATGGAAGGCATAGAACCCATTCCCGTGGCTCTCAACCTGATGACGGGGAATATTTAATGCTGATTCTACGCGAATTCGCGAATGAAAGTTGGCGCGCTGGTCGCTTGTTTCGGCGAAAAGTTCGCCGAAAATCAAATCGAAAAACGATTTTCAATTGAAAGTCATCTAGTTGCAGAGCCGTGAGAATTTTGACAGCTCCAGATATGCGATACACTCGTACAATCGCACCGGCAGCCCGCGTCGGGTTCAATGCGATGAGTTCGAATTTAAGGAAGTAACCACCGTCGCTTATCTCTGACTAACGGACGACCCCAAAGAACCAAACAAAAACAAAACACAGAACCTGAATCCAATACAAAAAAAGTTGCCTACAACAGCTTAAAAGCAACTAGAATGCAAGAGTATATTAGCTGAGCGAGTGATACCTTGTGGTGGCTATGTCATTAAAAAAAATTAAATTGTAGATTCGAGAAACACATAAATTAACAAAGTTATATGTTTAGACTATTAAAAGAAGTAGATATTAATTTAAAGTTTAAAAAGATTACTCTGATTTTCAGCTTTAGGTATTGAAAATGGGAATTCAGGGTATATGATTACAGCAGGCAAAAGGAGGCGTGGCAGAGTATAAGTATAAGTATAAGTATAAGTATAAGTATAAGTATAAGTATAAGTATAAGTATAAGTATAAGTATAAGTATAAGTATAAGTATAAGTATAAGTATAAGTATAAGTATAAGTATAAGTATAAGTATAAGTATAAGTATAAGTATAAGTATAAGTATAAGTATAAGTATAAGTATAAGTATAAGTATAAGTATAAGTATAAGTATAAGTATAAGTATAAGTATAAGTATAAGTATAAGTATAAGTATAAGTATAAGTATAAGTATAAGTATAAGTATAAGTATAAGTATAAGTATAAGTATAAGTATAAGTATAAGTATAAGTATAAGTATAAGTATAAGTATAAGTATAAGTATAAGTATAAGTATAAGTATAAGTATAAGTATAAGTATAAGTATAAGTATAAGTATAAGTATAAGTATAAGTATAAGTATAAGTATAAGTATAAGTATAAGTATAAGTATAAGTATAAGTATAAGTATAAGTATAAGTATAAGTATAAGTATAAGTATAAGTATAAGTATAAGTATAAGTATAAGTATAAGTATAAGTATAAGTATAAGTATAAGTATAAGTATAAGTATAAGTATAAGTATAAGTATAAGTATAAGTATAAGTATAAGTATAAGTATAAGTATAAGTATAAGTATAAGTATAAGTATAAGTATAAGTATAAGTATAAGTATAAGTATAAGTATAAGTATAAGTATAAGTATAAGTATAAGTATAAGTATAAGTATAAGTATAAGTATAAGTATAAGTATAAGTATAAGTATAAGTATAAGTATAAGTATAAGTATAAGTATAAGTATAAGTATAAGTATAAGTATAAGTATAAGTATAAGTATAAGTATAAGTATAAGTATAAGTATAAGTATAAGTATAAGTATAAGTATAAGTATAAGTATAAGTATAAGTATAAGTATAAGTATAAGTATAAGTATAAGTATAAGTATAAGTATAAGTATAAGTATAAGTATAAGTATAAGTATAAGTATAAGTATAAGTATAAGTATAAGTATAAGTATAAGTATAAGTATAAGTATAAGTATAAGTATAAGTATAAGTATAAGTATAAGTATAAGTATAAGTATAAGTATAAGTATAAGTATAAGTATAAGTATAAGTATAAGTATAAGTATAAGTATAAGTATAAGTATAAGTATAAGTATAAGTATAAGTATAAGTATAAGTATAAGTATAAGTATAAGTATAAGTATAAGTATAAGTATAAGTATAAGTATAAGTATAAGTATAAGTATAAGTATAAGTATAAGTATAAGTATAAGTATAAGTATAAGTATAAGTATAAGTATAAGTATAAGTATAAGTATAAGTATAAGTATAAGTATAAGTATAAGTATAAGTATAAGTATAAGTATAAGTATAAGTATAAGTATAAGTATAAGTATAAGTATAAGTATAAGTATAAGTATAAGTATAAGTATAACTATAAGTATCAGAATTACTTTAGAAATGGATATATGAAATATTATAATTATAATTGTAAGTTTAATTTAAAATAGTATAAGTGCTCACATATTAAATGTATAATAAATACCTTTTTCTCTCTTGCTAGCAATTTGGGTTTGGTTTTGGTTACGTATTTTATTTTTGCTTATATAATAATTTGGGATTATAGAATTACTTTAAATGAACTTTGTATCCAGCCATTGAATATATTTTGGCTCTGTTTATAAAGTTAAATCGGTTTTTGGTTTGTGCCAGCCAAGTCAACGTTTTGTTTTGGCCGAGTGCAATGAACGCTCGATTTAAGTCATATTTTTCTTTGGCATTTGCTCTTTTTGTTGCATTTTATTTTTATTGATATTTGTTTATGTTTTAGCGCGCACGCGTTGTGCTTTTTTTTTGGTGTTTTCTTATCAGTCATATGCCAAAAACAATCGCCAAATAATAATAATAATTGTTAATGCATTGCTGGAAGAATTTCTTGGTAGCAACTAGCTTGAGCAGTGTGTGTGTAGATTGCCTCAGTTCACCTTCGATTTGCATTGATAAAGCACGCTTATCAACAACTGACGATTGGTAAATTGGCATGTTGCAAGAATACACAAAGGAGCGGTTGCAACCAACTGTTGCAAAGTTTGCAATGCGAGGAACAAGGAAGCGAACACAACTTGCACAATTCGCACAGTGTAGTCATCGATATCGATAGCTCTCGCTTGATTATCAATGAGTGATAGCTGTGACTGATAAGCCCGACTGGCCCGTCCGCCAGGTTGGCTGCAACGAACGCTTATCGTGCATATGCACACGCTGCGTATGAGTAATTGTTTAAGTATAAGTATAAGCAAACGGTAGAGCTGCGCACACCTTAAAGACCCGCCACACAACTTGACCCAAATAAAGGCAGATTGAAAGGGAGATCGGGAGAGAGAGAGAGAGAGAGAGAGAGAGAGAGTTAAGGGTTGGTAGATCGACTATTAGAGTAAGTGAGAGCAATCAACGAGTTTTACAAATCGCTGCATTTAAATCACCAAATCTACGAAGCGTGCTAATTTTGATGTATTTCATAACAGCCTTTTAATTTAAATTTAAGACGCAAAAGACAAC
Source organism: Drosophila leonis (assembly GCA_035045365.1). Taxonomy (NCBI): domain Eukaryota; kingdom Metazoa; phylum Arthropoda; class Insecta; order Diptera; family Drosophilidae; genus Drosophila; species Drosophila leonis. The sequence continues at coordinate 836,571 of JAWNPC010000835.1, forward strand.
AATAACAATAACAACGTGGGCACCAACAACGCTATGTTACGTGAAAGCTCAGCCATAAGCTCTCTTTTGCGCTCAGTCACGCATGCGCAACAAAGAGCAGTGCAGCAAAATCGGTTAGCTTTAGTTTCTTCTAAGCAGCAGGCAGCCTAAATACAAATCGAAGTGCGCAAGGCAGACGTGCTTTTTATTGGGTGGGTGGGCGGTCTGGGGGGCATCGTCAGTGTGTGCGTGCGTAGTCGACTGCGATGCGGGCGTGGTGCTGCATGTTATTGTTGTTGCTGTTCTTTTTGCTCTTGTTGTTGCTGCAGCTGCTGCGGCTGCTTCCCCAATTCCTCTCCGCAAAGCAAACGAAAATGAAAGCGACCGTCGACAAATTCGAAGTGGTTTCGGCAGCAGCGACGAGACGTCGTGACGTCGCAACGACGAGTGGCGTCGGCAGCGCCATTGTTTGTGTGTGCGTCTCTTTGGCTGACTGCGTTGTGTTGACGTCACAAACATATCGCAAGTCAAACTGCTGTGTCTTTTGTGCTTACGCGTACACAATCGAATCAAATGATTGATTGAGCTCTAGTGAAAAACTAAGAAACATATAAATAGTTATATGATATTTATTATATGCCATTATATGACACCACAAATCAAGAGCTTCCCACAACTGACCTAAGTGCTGTTGTCGCAGACTCAGATTTATTTGTATTGCTATGATTAAAAATGTCACGTGTCACGTCAATAAGTCAGAGAAGCAAGAAGAAGAATCATTCGGAACAAGGTATATGAAACATACTTTTCTAGCTAAGCTAATAATATAATTTAATCATAATCATTTCATTCATTACAGTCACGCCAAGTTTGTTTGAACACAGCACTTTGACTTTATTCACCAAACGCACACTCGAAACCAAAGCTAAAAGCTACAACAAAAGCAACAAGTTGCACGCTAAGTAAACTGCCTTGCAGTGGCTCGGTCGTGTTATTGTTGTTGTGTTGTTGCTGCTACTGTTGATTTTGGCGTTTCGTTGAGAGTAAAAGTGATTGGGAAAAACTTTTGCTTTTGCCTGTCGATCGTTTGTTTGTTTGGCTCTTTTGCGCTCTCAATTCTGCTCTCTCTCTCTCTCTCTCTCTCTCTCTTTCTCTGCCTGTCTGTGTCTGTGTATGTGTATGTGTGTTGCGCTTTGGTCTGACCACCACCACCATCCACAGGTAGTTGCTGTAAAAGCAGCGCAGTCAACGTCGCAGACGACGAAGACATTTTGGGGCTTTGCTCTCTTTGGCAGTGTGTGCGTGCGTGTGTGTGCCTTAGTTGCTTCTTGCTGCCGTTGTTATTGTTGTTGTTGGCGCTGCTTATTTTCGGCCGCTGTTGGCGTCGCTGCTGTGTTTGCGTCTCATTTTCTTTGCGCTGCTGCTGCGCTAAAGACTTTTTGTCACAGTTACAATTTACCAATTGTAAGCAGCGGACGCGAACGCGCAACGGCCACACACTGAAGAAAAGCTCAAATAGCTATGAGCGCATAACGGTTCTTCAGCAGCAAACCTTCTAATACAAAGCCTCCGCGTCGTCTACAACGTCGACAACGGCAGCATTAGCGTCAGCGTCAGCGTCAGCGTCAGCGTCAGCGTCAGCGTCGACTTGTAGATAAAGAAATACTCGTATATAAAATCTGTTGCATCATTGCTGAAACACTTCAGTCGCCGAATCGCGTGCGTGGAGGCAACACTTTACGCGACAATAACAACAACAACAAAACAAAGTGCAACAGCAACAACAACACTAGAAGCAGTGCGCGCAGCTGCAGTGATAATTTAAAGCGGCTTCTAAAAAAACAAAACAAAAAAATAAAGCAACTTAAAAGTTTTTAATTTCAAATTAAAACTGTGCTATGTGCAAAGAAAAATGTATTAAAAAGTGACTTCAGAGGAAATAAAGTGCAGTTTTACCAAAAAATGTAAACAATTTCGAAATAAACTTATATATTTCTAAATCTACAAAATCTATAAAATTGCTGCAAACATTTCCAAAGAACAATTTACCCCAAGATAAAAAATAAAAAAAAAATGATTTAGCGGTTGTCAAAGGGATATTTAGCAAAGTTTTATTCTGCCCACCCCACCCCTCGGCCCCTTTGCAAATTGGATCCTTAAAAAAGGCATCAAAATTTTACCCTCATTTGCACAACTCAAAATGCTGAACATGGAATCGCCTCAGATGTACGCGGATGCGGTGCAAACGTTGGCGCAGCTCGACTTGAAGAAGCAGCCGCAGCCGCTGCCGCAGCAGGCGACAATTGGCCAAATCACGCTGACGGCGATGTCCAGTGCACAGCAGCAACAGCAGCAGCAACAACAACAGCAGCAGCAACAGCAGCAACAGGTGACAACTGATGCCAACAACAATGCAACAATTCAGGACGCGGCCTTGCTGGTCAAGCAGCATGCCATGCAGCAAATGCAACTAAGCAACAACAACAACAACAACAACAACAACAACAATTTGTTGCAGAAACAAATGCTGCAACAATACAGCACACAAACAGATCTAGACGAGCTGACTACACAGGAGATAACACTGGACTTGCAACATCTTATCGATGATCAGTTTCGGGATACGGAAACCCTGGGCATATTCAGCGATATGGTGACTAGTCCGGGTGGACTGTCTGCCACGCTGCCACCGAGTGGCATGGTGAGTGCGGCAGCTAAAGTCCTGCAGCAGCAGCAACAAACGCTGGCTAATGCAAGGCAGCAACAGCACTCGTATGGGAGGGCAGCGCTAGCGTATATGCCACAGGCGGTGCACTCGAATGCCACGTATAACAATCACTCGAGCGACGAGAACAGCTCCGTGGGCAGCGACTCGAGCAGCACGATCAAGGAGGAACCAATCGACCCGGAGTATCGTAGGCATTTGCAGGAATCGGTCAGCAGTCAGGCAGCTGCTGCGTTCATTAACAACAGCAATGGACTATATAATGCGTATCAGAGCAACACATTAAGCGGCAGCAATAACAACAACAGCAGCAGCAACAACAGCAGCAACAGCAGCAACAACAGCAATAACAACAGCTCAACGAACTCGGCGCAATTTACCAATCTGACAACGGCGAATGTCCTGGCACATCACAATCTGCCGCATCTGGCGGCCAATGCACAGCAATTGCTCAAGCATCACACAAAGCTGCAACAGTCGCAGCAGCACCACGCCCAGCAGCAGCAGCACGCACAGCAACAGCAGCATCGCAAGCACAGCAACAAGCATGTGGACAAGGGCACCGAGGAGTATCGAAGAAGACGCGAACGCAATAATATAGCCGTACGCAAGAGCCGCGAGAAGGCAAAGGTGCGCTCCAAGGAGGTGGAGGAGCGTGTGAAGTCGCTGCTTAAGGAGAAGGATGCGTTACTGCGTCAGCTGAGCGAGATGACCAATGAGCTTTCACTCCACAAACAGATTTACATGCAGCTGATGAATCACACGAACCCCGAAGTGAGTCGCGTCTGCCGCAGCTTTCTCAATACGAACGAACATGCGCTGTAGCTGTAGATGTAGATGTGATGAGCAAACTGAACGAAAAAGAGATAAAGAGGAGAGAGCGCGACCGATTGTGAACAGAGCCTGTAAATTAGTGTGAATGTGTGGGTGTGTGTGTGTGTGTGTGTGTGTGTGTGTATGTGTGTGTTCAAATAAAGCTGTGTAGGTAGCGTATATGTCTAAGGATATTAAGGCTACATGCAAGACCAGCATCAAATAGCCAAGCAAACAACTGTACCAAATCAAGAGTTGTTTCGGTTTTGCCCAGATCCTTAACATGACTCGTATATGTTTTAGTTTATTAACTATTCTACACGTCTATTACAACTGCGCCTACAGCTGCTTCTTCTTCTTCTTTTTCTTCTTCTACTTCTATTTCACCTTCTACTTCAGCTTCTACTCTCTTATACTTTTTGCGCTGCCTTTGGCATTCCTTCTATTGTACATTATTTTGGCTGGGAGTTTCTTATATTACTTTCTGTATGTTTGCTATCAATGCTTCTTCTATTTAGTACTTAATTTTAATAAATTGTAAAATACTTTTGCACATTTTGATACAAATTATATAACATAGTATGCATAAGTTAAGCCAAAGAAAAGAAAATGTTAAAATATTTATATAAATATAAATATATATATATATATATATATATATATATATATATATATATATATATATAAAACATATTCTGTATAATGTATATGTATATGTGTATAAATAAAGCAAGCAGGAAAGAAAACAAAAAATACAAAACAAAAAACAAAAACTAAAACAAAAGAAAATCCACACACAAAATACCTATTTATGTAAATCTATTTAAATATACTAAGGAAAAAAACAACACTTGGTGTGCAGCTTGCGCTATGCTTCTGATCGCCCCTGCCACGCCCCGCTTTAATTGTCTACCAAGAACAGCAACCACAACAAAACGAGAATGTTTTATTAGCAAATCTTTAGCTTTAAGCTTTCAGCAATTTCAACTGCTTTTTGTTGCACAGGATAAAGAGAAAAGCCCAAAACAATTTATTAGTTAATATAAATGTGTATAATTATTGTTACCTAGCAAATTTAATGAGAATTCTTACATATATACGATCTAATGAAAACAAACAAAACAACAAAAACATACAAGCTGAAAGGAAAACAGATAATTGCTTAGAAGCGTATTAGATAAAAATGCTATTAATTTGTAAGGCCAACGCAATGTTCTCATTTTTAATTTATAAATTAAACAACAAAGAAACAAACCACACTGTAAAGCAAATATAAATAAATTTTAATAAAATTTGTATAGAAAAAGCACTGAATTTTTATTGAATTGATAGTAACATTTTCATATCTTTTATTAAAATATTTTGTACCAAGAAGTCGGGGAAATACTGGGAAAACAGTTCCCAGCTCCGATACACATGTACTTCTTTATGAGGCTCAAGGTAACTGATCTTGATTTGTTGTACCCTGAACCCATTGAAAATGGAAGTTCAAGAATTTATGGCTTTGGGAAAATGCATGTAACAGGCAGAAGAATTCGTGGTAGTTGTGGTATATACATATATTGATCAGGACGACGCGCTGAATGGATCTAGCCAGGTCCATCTGTCTTTAAATTTACAGTAATTGCGGTAAGTGATTGTTATTATTTTTTCGATAGCTCGTCCCATTCCCTTATAATCAAAATCGATAATTTTGATTGAAATTTTAAGCTTAGCTTGAATACCGTAAAGTCTAGAAATTTCAGAGTGACCGTGTTGTAAAAAAAAGTATTTCAAATATTTTCAGACACACATCTAGATGCGCAGAAATTTTATGAAAAAGTACATTTGGAACAAAAGCTAATTAATTTCCTATAGCAAAACCCATATGCGTAACCGGCGCAGTAAGCAGAGCTCGTGCGAGCGTGTGTGTGTGTGTGCATATGTGAGTGCATGTGGTGTTTACTTTGTAAATATGTATGAAAGGAGCGTAGAAAGACTGGAATGTGAGCGAAGGGTTCAGGATATCCTAGTCAGTCCCGCCTAGAGCACTCTTACTTGTTTTATTTGATAGTAAATATCATTAAAATTCGTATTGATCTTTTTTTATTAAATATCATTATTTTTATTAACTATAAAATTATTTATTTAATTATAAAATATATAATATGTAAAACATATAAGTGAATTGTGATAAAAGAAACTTCAAATCTAATACAGCTTAAGATTCATTTGATATTTCAGATAATTTTTCTAGATGAAGATTTTGCAAAAAATCGTATACCATTTAAATCAATGCAGTATTTTTAATATCTTCTGTCTTTTTTTTTATTGTTTTAGCTAGTTTTGTTTCATTTGGTATTTAAAAAAAAAAAAAAAACAAACACTAAAAACAAAAGGTAGCAAGTTCTTATTTGAAAAACAACATCATTCGAGGTATTTCAAGTTTACGTGCAGATGCAACAATCAAATGGACTACTGCTTTGGCCAATTGCAAATGGCCAGAGTCAAAGAGGCGGCTGTTGCGACTAGATGTGGCCAAAAGCAGCTTGCCAAAAACACAAAACAAAAAAAGGCGGCGAATTAAATGTCTGCCATATTTAGGCGGCGAAGCACACACAAAATATGCAATAACGGGGCTGGGGTTGTCTGTCTGTAGATGGGACGGCGATAGCGACAGGGCAATGTATGGGCTGGCAGGCGCGACAGTTTTACCGCACAGGGCAACGTCAGAGGTTGGCACGGATGGTTGTTAGGGAATATGTCTCTCTCTCTATCTCTCTCCTTCTCTCTCTCTCTCTTTCTCTCTCTCTCTCTGCGTGTGTGTGTGATGCCCAGACAATTGTCAAGACGGCGGTTGCTTGGTCGCGCGTTGACACAATTTGACAGTTAGACAAACCCGAAACGAAGAGCAAATTTATAAACGACAAGCAGCAAAATTAATGCAACTAAAAAGACAAATTAATGCGCAGTGAAAGCCAAACAGCAGCAGCAACAAAGCGAGCCACTGCAGCGCATTGCGCGGCCTGGCCAGATAATCACTTAAAAACTTTTGGGCTAAGCCCTTTTTGGAGACCTCAGGCCCAAAAACAAAAAAGTTGTATAAAAAACTACTACAACTTTCATTTGAGCTGCGTGCGTTCAATTTGTCTAGGCTGCCCTTTACCCCACTTTTATGTGCCCCCCTTCCCCACGACACTGTACAGCTGCTTTGGATAGCTGCATTGTTGGCCACTTTGATTGATGACAGCTAATTGCAGCCTCCAAAAAAGAGTACAAAAATTAAAAAAGAGAAATTATCAGTGTGGGTGTCTGTCACCCCGTCCCCCACTTCCCCCTGTTCCATTGCAACTGTAGCTGCGTGCCACAATGTCAAATTGAAAAGGGTTCTAATCCGCTTAGATAGGTGAAAGCGACTGCCGTGCTGTAAGAAATGCACTCGCTTCGTGCTGCTTGTGGCAAGCCCATCTGTTATATCCTGCCACATGCCGTGCCAATAAATTGACGCACAATTACTGCTCAACTAGGCGCCAAGAGCACTCACTACACGGTGTGTGAGTTATGAGTGCCAAGTGATAAATTTGCAACAAGCGGCACATAAATTCATTTTTGCATATTTTCAGTTTGTTGTTTCGTTTTTCATTTTTATTTATGTTGCGCTGTGTTGTAGAATAAAGACAAAGCTGATTGAATAAATTATTTTAAACATGATTTCAGATTGAAGATCTGCAAGAAGAAGATAATACAGGCTATAGAGATTTTTTATTTGATGAAGCGTGGACAATGTAAGATCTTTCAAATGATGCTTAGACATAATCAAAATTGGATTTGATTAATCAGGAAATGTTCTATTTAATAATAAATATATATAAATTTAATAGATTTAATAGACAGCTGTGAAAGATTTGTACATTGCAGTTGGCGAGTACAAAATAAAGCTGATCTACAGACGTATAAGTACAAGAATTTAATTAAATACATTTCACGTTAGACATTTCAGAAACATATTGTAAGCTCTCTTTGTAGTAAACGCTCTATAGGGTGTACACGCCACGTTAAGTAAAAATTGGCGAAATCCAAGGTATTAACTGTAAGACCTTTTTATTTATTTTCGTATGCAAACATAATTTGTTGAACACATGTTTATGGAAGAATGTTTTTATACCCTGAACCCATTGAAAGTGGGAAACGGTTGTGTTAAAATATCAAATGTTTGTAACAGGCAGAAGGAAGCGCGGCAGACCTCATAAAGTATACACATTCTTGTCCGTCTGTCCGTATGTATGAACGCATAGATCACAGAAAATTTGAAATTTATTTGTAGGTCCCTGGATAGCACGGGAACATCAAGTTCGTTTTAAAAAATCGATAGCTATTCCTGTTTTATTGTTATCGACTAAAAACCGTATCGCAATCAAGTTTTTCAATTATCTCTCGTACATCTTTGTCTCCAAATTTTGTATTTAGATTAATTTATATTTTATACAATTTTGATTTTTGTTATATTTTGGAAACCAAATAAAAAAATTGTTTTTCTTTTTTGTATAATTTAATTTTACAAGTTTAAATTGTTTCTGCGTTAATAAATACATAAGTGAGTATATTTTAAAACGTAGGTTGGACGGGGATCACTACTATTCGTAGAAATTATTTAAATTGGTTATATAGCTATCATATGCAAATCTAATTGGATGAACACTTTCCAACGATTTTCAACAGATGATATTTTTCTTAAAAGCAGGTTTTCTTAAATTTTGAGTTGAGGTTTTTATTTTTCACTTGGAATATAAAGTTTTTGTGAGCTTATTTTTCAATCAGTGGTATTTTTGTTATGGTAATATGTATTGTACTTCATGGGTAAATATATTGTAATATATTATAAAACTCATTCAGAATGTTGGCCATCTTTCATTCTTGTTTATGATCTTTGGGAATGAAAAAATTTTTTTTTTTGCACTTTCAGATGTAGCAGCTACTTATAAATGCTTTAGCGTTGAGAAACAGCATTCAGTGCAGCATCCCTTTTTCACGCACTCATTTCATCCATTTTTCGCAGTTCAGTTTAAGTTACACATATTTTATGTTGTTATTTCTTTATCATTGTTGCCTTCTTCTTATGCCTCAGCAGAGGCAGCAACAATGAACAAACTATACCGGAAAAAAGTGGGTTACTTAATTTTTATTTTCTTGCATTTCAGGCCAGTAATCCCAATACCAATACCAATACCAATACCAATACCAATACCAATACCAATACCAATACCAATACCAATACCAATACCAATACCAATACCAATACCAATACCAATACCGATACCAATACCAATACTACTACCACTACCACTACCAATACCAATACCATAACCAACAGTAACAACAAAAGCAATTCAAGCTAGCTTTACATCTATCGGTCTATCTTTTTTTTTAGCACAGATTGAGTAAGAGTTTGTTGCTGTTGTTTTTGCTGGAGCTGTTTGGTTTATATTTAAAGGCAAGTCTCGGCCACATCTCGGACCCCTCTTGACTCAACGGCACCATCAGAGTTGATCGTGTGGCCAAATGCTGCGGCAAGCGTGGTTTCACTTTCTATGCCGCTGACTTTTGCTATCTACCAAAAGCAACAGCAGCAACAACAGCAGCAGCAGCAGCTAGCAACAAGCAACAGCAATGAGGCCACAAAGCATCCAACAACAACAACAACTGCTCTAGTCGAGAAGGAAAGACAAAAAGATACTCATTTAAAAAATCAACGGGAATATAGATAATTATAAAACCAGTCTTTTTCAATTGACTGACGTACTGAGTGACTCGACTGTTCAGTCATTGTCATCTCATATGATATTATCTCATATTTCATGAATACAAGTAAGAGATCGAAAGGTTTTAAAAGACAAAAACATAGATAGAACCGAGTTAAGAACCGAGAACCGAGGACAAAATATGATCTACTTGATGTAATATACTATTATTTCTAAATTATTTATTTGAGCCGAGCAACTCCAGGTAATTTTCGATAGCCGTGAATGAATTTTACTCTTTATTTAATTTATGAATGAGTGTATGTACATTAATGGAGGTTTTGTTAATTAGGTGAATTTCAAAATTTGCACAATTATTTCACTATAAGCACATTTCTTTATTATTATTTAAAATTTAGAGAATCATACAGTAAAGCTAAGAGAGGAAGATCGATACATAGATTGGATGGATAGATGTGTATGTAAATTAATATATATAAAAAGATACTATGTAAAGTATACATATATATCCCTTTTAATATACATATCATATATACATATTATATTACATTATACACATATATATAATTATATAATAGGAATATATTAAGTATGTATGTATATGGAGATTTGGATGAAAAGTAAAAATAAAAGATAGATAGATAAATAGTGAAATAGATAGACATTGATCTAGCTATACAAATAAATTATTTGTATTTATCTATCTATAAACTTTAGTATACCCTTTGCCGCAATTTATTAAGCACAGGGTGTAGAAAAGTTAACGGCATTGCTCAGTTCACCTCTTTTTCTTTTTCTTTTGCTTTTTAACTTTTTCTTTATCCAACAATGCTTTGACTATTTTCTTTTCGACGGCCCCTACGAGTTGCTGCGTCTTTCAGTGTGCATCTCAGTGTGGGCCTCTTATGTAATCGACTGGCTGCTGTTGTTGTTGTTGTTGTTGTTGTAAAAGATGCCTTTTCTTTTGTTGTGCGGCTGATGACCAAGTTAAGATATTATGTTCGTTATGTTGCGCTTATTAACGTGGCCTACAAAAATTGTGTTTTGCGTTTTGATGTAGTTTAAACGATTTTTCCACCGTTATAAATCAAGCGTCAACGCAAAAATAGAGATATCTTTCTGCTTCCCCTTTGTCGTTCCCCATCCCTCAATCCCCGATCCCCGTTCCCCATTCGCTGCAGGCCACGTTACGCAATTTTGGCATCAAATTCAATCCCCTTGGATTGTATTTACTCGCGACTCACTCAAGCGGCACAACTGCTAGCAACAACAATTTAAATGCTGTTGCTAAGACAACAATAACAAAAACAACAGCGACAATTAAAAACATATAAATCTACTCATATGCTAGATATACATATGTATATCTAAATATATATACGCCGAAAACGAAAACAACAATTATTTTTGTAAGAAAGGGCCAAGTATTTACGAGATTCTTCTCTTCAGATACAGACAAACATCCATACAAATTTATGTTCTATGTTCGGAGGTGCAAAAATTGCTTGCATATCTCTTGTATCAGTTCTCCAAAATAGTTTTATGCGACATGTCATGCAACACAACGACAATTTAAATACCGTACAATTTGCCATTTCATGTTGATTATATATATATATATATAAAATTCTTTTTAATAAAAAGTAAATACTAATTAAATATAAATATATTCCAATTAATTGTATTTATTTTTGACATAATTTTATTTGTTTTGGCACAAACTGCAGCTCGTAGCCAAAAGACTTCACATTTGGCAAGGGCATGCAGACATGCACATACGCACACACACGCTCAAAAAGAAAAACTAAATCTAAACCACTCACCCAAAGACCCATTGGCCTACTTTTCTTACAGACCAGCAACACAAATATAGGAAATACAATAAAAATATTATGCTCGAAAATAATCTCTACGCCAACACACATGAAGTGTGTGTGTGTGTGTGCTGCTAATCAGCAAGACATCTGTGTGCGTGTGTGCTTGTTTATGTTTGTGTTGGTGCGGCAAAATGTACAGCGCGCCCTTTTAAAAACTTCTTTGAAAAAGAGAAGAAACAAAAAAAGTCGCGCGCGCCACAATTTTCATTTTTCAGCTGCGCGTTGGCGTCGCAGTCGCTGCTTTATCAGTCTGCCTACGTCGAAGGGAGGAGGAGGCGTGGCAGGGGATGACTGGTGGGGAGGTGCGTGGGCAACTTATCTTAGGGCAAAACCCGACGCGTCGGAAAGAGATGGGCGCAGGGCCCAGCCCGGGCCCAAGCATAAGCATACACCCGGGGACCCAGACCCCAGACACTTGTTGCAAGCACAAACATCAATAAATTGACCCAATTTTTTAACAAAAAAACATTTTTTTCACTACACACACACAAACGCAGCCTTATACATACACAACGTAGTCAGAGCACAAACAAACCTAAATATGCCCTAGCTATAAAGCAAAAGCTCCCTGCAAGAACCCAACAACAACAAATTGAAATTGTTGTTAATTTTTGTTTGCTTTGCGGCATTGTTGAGTTGTTTGCATTTGTTGCTGCATCAGGGCGGGGCCCAGGGGGCGGCTGTGTGTGTGTATGTGCCTGCAGCTGAACAGCAAAATTCACTTTCAATTTGGGCGCATTTGAAAGAAATGTCTGCAGCACAACAACAACAATTATAAGAAGAAACACAAGAACAAGAAGAATATCGTATAGTTCGCTTGACTTTGAGCTAAGTAGGTCAGCAGCTGTAAAATAGACGCATAGCTGAAAGCGAAACAACAATCAGATGCGTTTTTTTTTCATTTGTGTTTTAGCATGTAGGGAATCGAAATTGGATTGGAATTGGTAATTGGGAACGGGAATGGGCACTGTTTGGGTCATGTGTCTGGATGCGTTAACATAGTGGTATCTGGCATAGTTTGCTCGTGGCATTTGCTCTTGTGTTGCACTCTTCAAAGGGCCAGACACTGTCTGTTAAGTAGGTCAGGCAAAAGCGAACAGCATTTTAACTTTGGGTTGATCCGCGATCATGATCAAAAGTATTTCATTATCCCATTACAATGCAGACTGAACATTTTCAAACACTTAATCATAACAAAATCATACTATTTCGCAATACGAAAATTAACTCCTCTATTCGATTTTGTGGCACAGTTGTTATATAAGTTTATATAACGAAAATTAGTTCATTACTACATAATAATATAATAATAATATAAGTTATTCTGTTTGAATATATAATTGTGATAGTGAGACAAAGAGCGCTGTAAAAATGTACACTTCAGTTAAATAATTGTTGAGCGTCAACAATTCGTTACCAACTTCGAATGAGAACACAATACAATATGATATTTATAAATATTTTAATACAGAAGCCACTCAATCCTAACTATCTAACTAAGTGTAGTTTCTATAGTATTCCTAGGTTCTGCACAGAAAGAAACTCGTATATATTTATATAATACTCTTTAGTTATATTTTCTAGCCCACTTTCTACCTTAAGACTGCAGAGCATGTTTTCATGAAGCTTGGTCCTACATTTGTAAAACTCAAGACTCAAATCATTATATTTTAAGATATATGTATGTTATATAAAATTTATTAAACGTAAAAATACATTCCGTAAATATCAATTAAGTATTTTTATATAGGCTAAGTACATTAAGTAGATTAGATAGATAAATAGATTATAATCTGCAAGCATTTGTGCCAAAAAAACACTTATATACAAATAACATATGTACGTAAATATTGTAGCGAAACAGAAAGATTAAGTTCGCTTTGTGTGTCTTAGTGCAAAGATGACTAAAAACTTGACGCTCTTTAGCTGTTCAGCCGAATCCCCGACTACAGCTTAAACTTAACATGTTTTACGTAACTGACCTAAGCTATCGCGATACGTAAGCAGTTAGTTTAACGTTCGTTACGTAACCAACTAACCATTTGTTTATTATAGGCCCACACGCTCGCTGAGCTGAATCTCATTCATAATTCTAATGTGTCGACCTAATTTCATATCCCATCGATGCCGACTCATTGATCGAATGCACAAGCACACGAATTTGATGCGCTCAGCGCTACGATCGCATTTTCTATTTGTTTGCTTCTATAACTTACATAAGTTTCACTTGAATCGTAGGGTATGCGAGTTTACTACGAATTTGTTAGCCTATATTGTGTTGTATATGCTATATACATATATAGAGTTCTGGTATTCATATTTTTTAAGCTGACTATAATTTCATTGTATATTTGAAATTTCTCTGCATTTCATATTTCGAATATTTAATTTAGTATAAATTATTTGTATTATTATTTGCTTTTTATGTTTTACAACAATTCAAGATTAATATTTATAATTCGATTATGCAATTTTTCTATATAAATTATTTTTGAACTAATCATTTTAATACTTATGCACGAAACGAAATGAGTATATTGGCATTGTACAACATTCAATCTACTTCGCTGCCTGTCGAAGCATAGACCTGAAATTTGGAATATATACTCTGAATATAATTAATTTTGGAATATTTACACACATATATTATATATATATAAATTTTTTTGTAGGTTCAATTTTACAATTTAATTGAGAGCCAATTTAAATTTAAGTTGACGCAATACGTTTAGGGTATTCCCGTATCGGTTTGCTTGTTTCTTACTGTATTAGTGGTTCGTCTTCCGCATTTGGGGTCACATGCGTGCGGTTTGTCTTGTCCGCTCTTTGATTGGGTTAGGTGTGTTAGTTTTGTATTTGTTATTATGTGTTGATTTGCATGTATGTGTTTGTGTGTGTCTGTTTGTGCTTGAAACTCGAAGTGACAATCGTTTGTCGATTACGCGGCCTTGAAAGTGAAAAGGTGTTGAGCGAGGAACTTTCGCTTTTCAGACTGACTCAATGTGCATGTGCTTATGTATGTGGGCATGAAGACAATTTTGTAGCTGAGCTACTGTCAGCAGACAGGCCTAAAGTGCAAATTTAAACAACAATTAAACGGCGCGCCAATTCTAACACCGTATAACAATCAAATGTCAGGCATCGCCCACGTGGCTGCGGACACCCACAACTTGAAGGAGTCTCAATGTTTAAGAATTGCTTGTTGATGTAGTTGCTTGTGCAGTTCATTTCCATAAGATCTGTAAAGTCAAAGCTGCAAGTTAATTGTCGAAAAAACAGCTACTGGCTCAACCTCATTTCATAAGCTGTTGCAGTTAAACATTTTGGGGCAATTAAATAACTGGGCGGCCCATTATATAAGCAAACACGTAAGCACACATTTAATTGTTTTAACTATCCTAAACCAAGTATTACATATGTTGATGTTGCTGTTGTTGTTGGTTTTGCGTCGTTTTTTGGCTTTTTAGTGCGGGTATTACAAAATATCTAAAAACCTTAACTAAGTCATTTCATTAAACCCATTTTCCTACCAAAAAGATGAATAAATAAACAGAAATACAAAAAAAAAACACAGTTCCGTTAACGGTGCTTAATTATTCATAGGCAAAAGAGTTGGAAAAAAACAAAATTAAATGTTATGCGTTTTAACTTAAGCCAAAAGCTCATAAACAGTCCAAAAACGAGGCGACAGATACAGATACAGATACAGATCCAGATACAGATCCAGATACAGATCCAGATACAGATACAGATACAGATACAGATACAGATGCAGATACAGATACAAATACAGACACAGATACAGATACAGATACAGATACAGATACAGATACAGATACAGATACAGATCCCGATACAGATACATATACAGATACAGATACAGATACATATACAGATACAGATACTGACACAGATACAGATACAGATACAGATACAGATTCAGATACAGATACAGATACAGATACAGATACAGATACAGATACAGATACAGATACAGATACAGATACAGATACAGATACAGATACAGATACAGATACAGATACAGATACAGATACAGATACAGATACAGATACAGATACAGATACAGATACAGATACAGATACAGATACAGATACAGATACAGATACAGATACAGATACAGATACAGATACAGATACAGATACAGATACAGATACAGATACAGATACAGATACAGATACAGATACAGATACAGATACAGATACAGATACAGATACAGATACAGATACAGATACAGATACAGATACAGATACAGATACAGATACAGATACAGATACAGATACAGATACAGATACAGATACAGATACAGATACAGATACAGATACAGATACAGATACAGATACAGATACAGATACAGATACAGATACAGATACAGATACAGATACAGATACAGATACAGATACAGATACAGATACAGATACAGATACAGATACAGATACAGATACAGATACAGATACAGATACAGATACAGATACAGATACAGATACAGATACAGATACAGATACAGATACAGATACAGATACAGATACAGATACAGATACAGATACAGATACAGATACAGATACAGATACAGATACAGATACAGATACAGATACAGATACAGATACAGATACAGATACAGATACAGATACAGATACAGATACAGATACAGATACAGATACAGATACAGATACAGATACAGATACAGATACAGATACAGATACAGATACAGATACAGATACAGATACAGATACAGATACAGATACAGATACAGATACAGATACAGATACAGATACAGATACAGATACAGATACAGATACAGATACAGATACAGATACAGATACAGATACAGATACAGATACAGATACAGATACAGATACAGATACAGATACAGATACAGATACAGATACAGATACAGATACAGATACAGATACAGATACAGATACAGATACAGATACAGATACAGATACAGATACAGATACAGATACAGATACAGATACAGATACAGATACAGATACAGATACAGATACAGATGCAGATGCAGATTGCATACATTTAATAATGCCTATACAAAGACTCGAAACTGAGACCCACGCCAAATCAATTTTCGCGTAATCATAAAACTGAGAGAAACACAACTAAAAACAAGACTCTTCGCTGTGCCAGTTACATAGGTAGGCTATATATTTCTTGGAGATGCGCCAACCAGTTATAAACCGGAACTGGCCGACATAACGGTATAACTATGCCGTATTCAGTGAAGCGATCAGGTTTACTCTCCAGATCTGAAACTCTCACTCGCACTCTTACTCACACACAGGCCTTACTTTGGCTTTTGCTTTTGTGTTATTCATCCGCGTTGTGGCATATTCAAGTCTTCCTCTTGACCTTGGACTCAACACGGTAACAAAAATAACAGCAAACGACAACTTGTCGCCGTGTTGGAAAGTAGAGCCAAAAGCGTGTGCCACAAAAGAAAGCCAAACCACTTTTACTTTCAAGCTCAGCCGGCGAAATGAGGCAATGTTGGCTTGGCCTGGCCAACTGGCTCAACTGCTCTTGGCCCGTTGCCTACTGCTGCTGATTTGGCTGCTGCTGTTGCTGTTACTGTTATTGTTGCTGCTGCTTTTGGCGCCAAAATCTGGTAGCACTCTTTAAGGCGAGCATGATGCGGCAAAAATTGATTTGGTAACAATCATTTAGTCTAGGTCAACGGAAGTAGCAAGTGAGGGGGCCTTGTGTTTAATGTCCACCTGATAAAAGTTAAGGCATTGCACAGATCTATGTCAAGTTTTCATATGATTATAGCCAGAAAAATAATCAAGTACTTTTATATACTCATATCTTAAGCTCAAAGCCATATCACTCCCAATCATAAGCTGATACTGTACGTACTTAGGATAGTCTCTATTCGGATAAAATAAAAGTATTCGTAATAAATTTGATTTGAGATCAAATAAAAGTTTTCGTAATAAATTTGATTTGAGATTGAGTTAAAAACTTCTCATTGAAAAGTTCACCCCCTCTAGTAGATAGACTTTTTTTTTTTAAATATGTATTAACGTTCTTTTAATTTGTGAGTTTTTTTTTTTATTTTACCCATACTCTAGCAGACGTGTTAGTTATATAAGTCTTATAAATTTTACATGATTGATATATATTTACTTATAAATTATGATGTATAAAAGCTGCATATTATGCAACTATTTCAAATTTTAGTCTCCAAAGCATCAAATTTGTGTTTAAAAATATTTGGCTCTAAAAGTTAGATATAGATTTTGAATATTTTTGATATTTACTTTGAACATTCTCAGACACAGACACTCATGGACACTTTAAATATTTTTAAGTTGAATAGGCTCAAAAGAAGTTTTTCCTGTTGCTTTGAGGCGCCACCAAAATGTGCAACTACGAAAGGAAATTGAAAATAAAAAGAAAACCTGAACTCAAGTGTTGAGGTGTCTTGAACAAACAAACAAGCAAACAAACGCTGCAACAACTAAAGCTTTTTTGATGCCGACAAACTACCTATAGGGGATAACGATGAACAGGAAGAGTGAGATAGAATGAAAGAGATCGAGAGGGAGAGAGAGAGAGAGAAAAGAAGAGAGAGAGATACAGATTTGGAGAGAAAGAGGGAGAGAGAAAGGGAGAGAGACATAGGCGAAAAAGGGAAGTGGAACTGGCCCTGTTATGTGTGTACGAGTGTGTGTGTGTGTTGCTGTGTGAGTGTGGGACACACACTTGTAACTGCATGCTAACATGTTTTCAAAAAATATTTTTTATTTATTTATTTATTAAACATGCCTACAGAAACAACAAGCAAACTTGTTTGTTGTGATTGTTGTTGTTGTTTTTGCTGTTTGCATATATAATATACACACTTTGGGTAACAAAAAACACACACACACACATTAACACACGGCGAGGCAGAGCGAACGCTTTGTATGCATATAGATATATAGCCTACCTAAATTCACAGAAAGCGACAAAAAACAACAAAATATTCATATATTTATATTTTTTGTTGACAGTCAGTTACATCATTTGTACCGTTATGCGTATGATATTAATTTGCATGCGACGTCAGCCACAAATTAATTTCATATTTTAATCATTTGGCTTTGCAGCAGGCCGCCATCAGGTGTCATTTGGGGCAGCCCCCTTTCTCTAGTACTCTATCACTCTACTCGTCGTCCCCTCTTCCCAATACTCCCCTAAAACTCCTTGGTGTGCCCGTGGCTCAAACAACGTTTACCTAGTCACGCTGCTGTGGTTCTTGTGGCTTGCAAAATCTTAACTAAGTATTTGCTTAATATTTTCCATTTCCTCACCAAGCACCCCCCAGCAGCAGCAGCAGCAGCAGCAGTCGAGGCAGTTTTCAGTTTTCCTTTCGCTTTCATTGACGCGTGAAGTGCCTCGACGTAGGGCAGGAATCGTATGCAGCGCAAAACAACAACAACAACAACCATAACAACAAACGGCAACATGATTAGGAAGAAAACGTGTAGAAGTTGAATTTTAAATACTCTCATTGTTAAGATGACGAAAGGTAGTTTGAACTTAGCCTCAAAATGGATTTTGGTATTTTATTTATAAATTTATAAAGTATATATTAACTACCAACCGTTTCTCAAAAATGATATTATAGAATCTGTGAGCGTTACAAACTAAATGGCAATTACAATATACTTTTTATGAAGCGTATTAAAATGCTTAGTAAATGTGCATTACATGTACGTGATTCTGATCGATATCGCCAGCCAGCGGCAGTGAGCGTCTCCGTAGTCTCTATAGTTAATAGAGCTTTTGTTGCAGACATAATCAACGAAGCAGAAACAGCCCAAGCCCCTCTCATCTAACCCTGGCTTTTTGTGTGCTTGATTTTCAGTAAACCACTTGGCTGTAACTTTTTCTCCTTTTTTTTTGCTGGTCAACTAAAGCAAATGCAGAGTCGAAAACCTCCATCTGAACTTATATTTTCAATAATTTGTCAGGTTAAGGCGCAGTCCTTAATGGTATATGGTATATGGTATATGGTATATGGTATATGGTATATGGTATATGGTATATGGTATATGGTATATGGTATATGGTATATGGTATATGGTATATGGTATATGGTATATGGTATATGGTATATGGTATATGGTATATGGTATATGGTATATGGTATATGGTATATGGTATATGGTATATGGTATATGGTATATGGTATATGGTATATGGTATATGGTATATGGTATATGGTTTATGGTATATGGTATATGGTATATGGTATATGGTATATGGTATATGGTATATGGTATATGGTATATGGTATATGGTATATGGTATATGGTATATGGTATATGGTATATGGTATATGGTATATGGTATATGGTATATGGTATATGGTATATGGTATATGGTATATGGTATATGGTATATGGTATATGGTATATGGTATATGGTATATGGTATATGGTATATGGTATATGGTATATGGTATATGGTATATGGTATATGGTATATGGTATATGGTATATGGTATATGGTATATGGTATATGGTATATGGTATATGGTATATGGTATATGGTATATGGTATATGGTATATGGTATATGGTATATGGTATATGGTATATGGTATATGGTATATGGTATATGGTATATGGTATATGGTATATGGTATATGGTATATGGTATATGGTATATGGTATATGGTATATGGTACGATGCACTTTGATTATTTGATCATATGTATGGATCGGTCACATGAGAGTTTCTTAGCTGCATAAGAAACCGAATCAGGCACAGGCCGATCGGGCACGAAGCCCCCAAGAAAATCAAGCAATCCAAAGCGACAACAACAACAGCAACCAAATCAAGCAACAGCAGCAACAACAACACCAAACCATAATAATATTAATTCCAGTGTGTGCTTCCACGTTCGTTTGTAGTTGTATGAGAAACTGGGTCAGCGTGTCGTTTGTGCTCACATACATAAACACAAATACAAACAGAAACACAAGCACACACTCACACTCATACAGACGAGAGCACAACAAATATATGCACACATGTAAGTTGCTGTTGCTGCCGGCGCACGATAGAAAGTGAAAACGAAGCAACAATAACAACAGCAACAACATGTACAACGACAGCGACTACGACAACAAAATGGCTATGAGACTATGACGAATGTACGGCAAGAAAAATCACATAATCGCCGTCGACAGCAACAGCAGCAACAGTAGTAACAACATCAACAGCAGGCAATAACAGCGGCAACTGAATTATAATGTAGGGAAAATTATGCACGCAGCACTGTAAATATAAATAAGTAAATATATGAAAATAAAAATCGAGGCACAAATTAAGCTCACGTTGCTTCTTTTTTGTACTAAAACAATTTCTAAAAGTTAACATCGGGAAAGCCCTTTCAAAAACTTTGTGCCTTAGCTAAATATTCAGCCATGTTAGAAATTGATTTAATAATACAGAAGTCAATTGGATAATTTGCACATAGTTTTAAAATTTAATATAAAAGAAAAGTTAGCACTGTTGGATGAATTGACTGAAAGACCCTTTTCAAGGTTTATAGACATTAGTTATGCAAAGCAACGTAGTTTGTTGATAGCTTGAAAACAAGAGTTTACGATTTACAGCAAAGATGTATGGCGTGGATGAGATCCTGCAATAGAGTTGTACTATAGCTTGAAAATAGCAAACAGTTTTATATTGGACCCAACCCAAAACGCTTAAACACTACTTTTCTTAGATATATGCTATAACAGTTAAAAGTTTCTTAGGCATAACTGATTCGCCATGTTAGACGCTTACACAATAATGCAGAAGACAATTAATTGATTTCGACGTGAAAACTTGCGCACGTTTATCGATTGGAGAGGCAATTGTCTTTGAAGTACTCATAAATTGATGATGACCGAAAATAATAAAAAAAATGTGTCAACAATTGAAAGTATCTTAAAGCCAACCTTCTCCTCCTTCTCCTAGTCTTCTTAGTAATGCTGCCTATGCCAAAAAAATAAAGGCAGCCATAGGCGCTGAAACGTGATCAGGCAGTTACCAGTTGGATCAGTTCGAGAGAAGTCAGTCGAAAGAAGGAACAACAATTACCAAAAGGCTCCAAGGCGCTCATCAAAAATATCAACAAATGCTTTTTAGATGCGGTGTGGGGCAGGGGCGCTTAGAGTGAACCGGTTCGGAAATAGCCACACCCAAAAAAAAGACGCGTTGAGCAGATTTACAAGCGCTGATTAGGTATGCAACGAGTGTGTGTGTGTGGGCAGAACTGCTGCTGTTGCTAGAGAAGCAGCTCTAAGCCAATATAGCGCTGGACTATCCGTCAAGCTGCAAAAATCAACGAAGCGCTGCAAAAAAAGCGCGCGATTACGAAAGCAAAACGAAGATACTCCAAGCCAAACCAAGCCAGGCCGAGCCGAGCCGGGCCAAGACAAGCTCAGCCAAGTGGGGTTGCCACCAAGTCACAAAGTCAGTCAGTCAGTCGGCCCACGGTATGCACCCCCTCTCCCTCTTCGCAACTCCCCCTTGCCCGTTTCTACTCGACACACATATTTGCTAGTAACTGAGTTTTGTTTTGTTTAGCGCTTGGCCTGGGCCTGGGTTGGTTATATCATCAGCGCTCTTACGTGCCAGCCAAATGGACAGCGGGGGCTGGAGCGACCGACTTAGGAGACCGCGTGCGCGTTTTTATGCATTTTCAAAGCGGGACACCAGCAACAAAAACAACAACAACAACAGCAACAGCAACAGCACTAAATGCTCGACTGGCCAACTGGTTGACTGGCAATTTGGCTGCTTGGCTTGGTCAGCGAACGAGTCGCACTCCACGTCGTCGCTTTTGCCGTCTCATTCTCACTGTTCATTCATTCAGTCGTTAGTCTCCCCTTTCCATCCATGGCCCGTCCGAGCGCTTGCATTTGAATAATGTTTGACCCAAATTCGAGTTTTGTGCGCGCGCGCTTTTTGGCTGACAAGAAAGAGTTAGTTACTAACAAAAGCCCAGCTGAAAAGTCAACAATGCCACCTTTTTCTTCTCTTTCCACTTTTATTTTACAATTTTTTAACTTTTAAATTTTTTTTCAATTATTGTATTTCATTTGTTGCTGTCTAAATGCCATTTTTCTGCGTGTGAAAAGCTGTCAAAAATAATTTTGTTTGAGTGTTTCGCGCATTAAAAGTTGTTTTATCTACACAAATCAAAGCAAGTAAGAACGTTGCAGTCGGGCGTTACCGACTGCAGAACTCTCATTCATGGCTTCATTTTCTGATTTTCCACGCCCCAATCGGTATATACATATTATATAATTTTTGGCAAATCAATAGAGGAGGTCAATAGTAATTTAGTCGTTAAATTTGGAGTTTTTAGCTCTACCCGATTTACCACGTCCCCTAGCTCCTAGCTCGGAAGCTTATATATAAGCTTTTGCGGTTTGCCATGCCCTATATAGGGCAAGATCTTTTTGATCTTGGGTTGTCAAACCAACTATATATTGTATTTCAAATTTCAAGTCTCTCGCGTCAATAGTGCTCAATATATACAAGAATATGTATTAATCAGTATATAGTCAGATCCAATTTGATACGTCCCTAGTGGGCGTAGATATATCATTTTTGAATCGATCTTTATAGAATCTTAGCCATAACTCAAGTGCCAAATTTGGGCATTCTAGCTCTAAAACTGTAGCAGATACAGTTTTTGCCACGCCCCCAATATGTGTAGATATATCCGCCATATCTTTTTGATCTTGGGTTTTCAACGCGAGTATACGTTCCAAATTTCAATTTCTTAGCACTTCAACTAACAGGGTTTTTGACATACCGGAAAATGCATTTTCCGATTTGCCACGTCCCTTGTGGGCGTATCAGGAAAATCTTGACACCTTATAATTTAAGGGTAAAAACGAGTATATGTTCCAAATTTCAAGTCTCTAGCTTCAATAGCGTCGAAATGGTTTGCGCTCATACTTGCAGTATACTCATTTCACTTTCGTGAAAGAGTGTAAACACGAAAAAAATTTAAAAAATTAAAAGCAGCAAGGAAGATTTTAGTAGTAATTAGACATACGTTTCATCTCTTTTGATTAAAATTAGAGAAATCAAATGATATTCAATGTCAGATTTAATTTATGTAAGTAAAACACAAAATGATTCAGACCCGAGACATCGAATGGTCTCTGAGCCTTTATGGAATATATCTTCTGTAGTTTAGGTATATAGCTGTTATATTTGGTGATTCAGATTGGCTTTCGAGCAGTCAGAGTTTTGGTTTATGCTACCAAAATTTTTGAGCAATGGGAAAGTCAATTTGTCAATCATCCAATCAATCCGTCAATCAGTGAGTCAGCTAGTCAGTCAATTTATCAGTCAAACAACTAACAAATCGATATATGAGTCAGTTAGTCAGTCCGTTAGTCATGTTGTCAATTAGTCAATTTCAGTCTATCCGTTATTAAGTCAATCACGCATTCGGTCAACCAGTCAACCAGTTGGTCAATCATTTGACATAATCTTATTCTTCTCATAATAATCCATTGAAACTTTAAACATCAAAATTAAGCTCACGTTAACAGATTAGCTAACAACCTTCGAGTATTTGACATATGTTTTATATACCCGACAATAAACGCATTCCATATCTCGTTTCGTTCCTCTTAGGTAACTTTTTGGGAACTGTACTCGATGTTCGGGTTGTCGGAACTCTTGTTTAAAAGATCGCGTACTCAGTTTCAGATGTTGTTGTTGTTAATTTGTGTTGCCTTTGCATTGCTTACCCTACTATTTATTATTATTATATATTTTTATTGTATATTTTGTGTTTGTCGTTATTCTAACCCAAAAACATTTGACATTGCGATCAAGCTTTATACACATGTAAATGCTTATCTATGACGCTTTGCTTTCATGAGTTAATATGATTCAGCAACAACATCCACAACAAAATTAGCAAGACAAGCATTAACAACAACAGTACATTAAACCAAATATATATAAATATTCAGGAAGTTCTGCCTTTAGAAAATCCATAAAGAGACAAATAAAAGATCTTGCGAATTGAAACGATATGTATTTAATGCATTCAACAATTCTGCAAATGTCAACTTTACAATTAATGTTCGAATTAACGATCAACATGATGGACACTGCACTGAAACATACAATTGCAGTTAGCTATAAACATTAACATGTATATAATATATACAATATATTTTATTTTCTTAGTGTAGAAAATGATTTAGAAATTGATTGAGAATGTAATTTGTAAGCATTGAAAATGTTGTCGAACAACGGTAACATCAAAGCTGGCACGTGTTTGCTAAAGGATATATAAGTAACATATGATGCCGATGTTTTTTCATCTTAGATTAACGTATTTAATCAATCACGTGGCCTTTTAAAGACGCAAATACAATATAAATATTCTTCCACAATTCAAGCCACAATTCCTAAAAATCTTACAGCATTTGCAATCAAATTTAAAAACATAAATAAAATAAAAATTATAATTATAACAACTAAGAAAGCTCTAGTCTTGAACTCCCGTCTACGAGGTACTCTCGATCCTGACCGATCAGGTTTATACTCTTTAGCTTGTATCTATGCATAGATACACAAAACATATGCATTTACATTAGTAGACACACACCTATATATATGTATTTTAGCAAATACATTTATCAAATATTTCGTCTAAAGTAAAGCATTCATTCCAAATCACACGTTCACAATAATGTTTAGCAAAAAAGAAAAAGAACAAGTAAGAACATTGCGGTCAGACTGCACAATACTCATTCCCTGTCCAAAAACATTTATGCAGTCCGCAGTAACTTGGCTGTTTGTGATGCAAAACATTATGAGATATAGGTTCTTCCAATTTGCCACGTCGCCAAGAGGCATATATACATAATTTTGGGAAAATCAATAGAGGATTTAACTTATTCATTGAATTTTCAACTGTAGAAACTGTAGAAGATAGTATATATTCAAAATTGCAAGTCTCAAGCACTTTCAATAACAAGGCTACGGAGGTACCGGATACAGTGATTCCTAATTTGCCACGCTCCTAGTGGGCGTATCAGGAAAACACTATAACAAATGAGGGTACCCACGATTATATATTCAAAATTTCAGTCTTTAGCTTAAAAAGCTGTAAAATGGCACGGGCAGACGGACATTTCACGGACATCGCTGGCAATTGCAGTCACATCTCCTCGACAATGCGCATTACCTACAATCAATCAACCACAATCAAACACAGTTCAATCGCAAGTGCGCTTCTTCGAATAAAAAAAAGAATGCCCAAATGTATAAAGAAAACGCGAACGCTTAGCGCTGCTAGCCACGTGTTTTAGCCAATTGATCAAAGGATTTATTTTATAACTTTTGTGTTACTCAATGGATTTCCGTGAAATTTCCAAACTTATTCTTTTGAATATGTGACAATCTATATTTGCAACTGAACTTCAATTTAATGTACTTAGTAAAATTAAGAGTCGGTATCGAACATAAAAACGAAATGTTTAAAATATAATACATAAATATAAATTGCCTCATTGATTATATAGAACGGGAATAGCTATCGATTTTTTAATCAAACTTGATCGGCGCGTGCTGTAGAGGGAGCCACAAAAATATAGCAAGTCTCTAGATTTATAGGTTCTGAGATTGAAGCATTCATACATGCTGACAGACAGACACTCGGACAGACGGACAGACAGACGGACAGGGCTAGACCGACTTAGCTCGTTATCCTGATCAAAAATATATATGTTGTTTATGGAGTCTGCCACGCCTCCTTGTGCTTGTTACAAAACCATTATTTACTATTATCCTATTGTCCTGCAGATTAAAAGTGCTTAATCTTCATTTCAAATTGAAAAATACAAAGAAAAACATTTAATTTCTTTCAAGCGAAAGCACTCTTGCAACTGTATGTAATATATATCATAAACTTAAATGTTTAATTGTAAATAAATAGATTTTAAGTCAAAAATGAATTTCAATTAGTTTGCGCGATGTGCTGCTTAGCATAACTGGCGTATGGATCGATAGAGATGAATGGACAAAGAGAGTATTTGGAGTGAGTCGAGTGTTTTGTCTGTGAGTCTCTCGCTTGGATGCTTGGCCAATTTCGCATTATGCCTGAGATTGATGCCACAAATTGGTTCACATGGCATGACTCCACATCGAGAGTCAATGGAGGTGTCAAGGGGGCGTGTGGCAAGTGTGGGGCTGGTGGCTGGTGGCATCGTCAGCGCCACTGTTGTAATCCTACAAACTTTAATTTCTGTTTTCTTGAGTGTTATTTTTTTTGCTTTACCTAATTTTTGTGCATTCTCGCATTGAAGTGCCCGCCGTGTGGCTAATTTCGTATGTTTTGTTATTATTGCATGCTTAGATTGCCGCTTGTTGTTGCTATTGTTGTTTTTTACAGTGCAGGCTTAGTCGAATGTCTGTGTGTTGATTGTGTGTTAATTAACTTTGGCATCAGTCAGCGTCAGACAATGCACTTTTCGCTTGGCTTTTTGGCCAGGCTGAGAACAGCTACTGGTCACATTCTGTAAGTTAATATAACATTTATATATATATATATATATATATATATATATATATATATACATATATATACATCTATTTTTTAAAAATTATTATTATGTTGTTGTTGTTGCTTTATGACTTGGCAATTCGTGGAAGCGACCGGTCATAATGTCGTCTTCAGGCTGAGCCGGCCGCATTTTGATGTCGTCGGGCTTTATTAACCGTTGACATTTGTTTAACGCACGTCGCTTACAGTTAGCTCCATTTAATTTAGAAGGCACTGATGAGTGCCGTTATGGCACATTTTCATGTTTTATACGAGCTATTCCCAAGAAAGACACTCTGCTCCAATTTCAATTTGCCGTGCGACAATTACAAAACTTCAAGATGGCCAAAGCTGTTAAAGCACGCAGTTTAAGACAGTTTCAGTCTATTGGCAAATGGAGCAGTTGCTGCACAAATCAATCAAATCGAATTGAATCGTATCGCGCCAAATGGGAGTCAATTTGTCTAATGAGCTGTTGCCACAGGTAGCCAATTGGCCAAGTGACCAGGCAACTGAGGTGCAAATAATCTCTACTCAATTGAATGGATTGAAGCTTAGTTCAATTGTCCAGGCACTGCAATGGCTCTTGTTTGTTATGCGACTTGATGCAAAAGCTCAAGTAGTAGCAGCAGCAGTAGCAGCAGCAGAAGCAACGGCACCAGCGACTGCCTGTTGCACCTACTGCTGATTAATTGAACAGACATAGATGCAGACATTGATATACATAGATATCGATATGAACGCGTGTAGGAATCAGGCGTTCAAAATGCGCATTTAGATGAAGCCGCAACCGTTTTCTACAAAGCAACCAAGTCGAAGGCAAAGTTTGCGGCTTTTCGACAACTAGCGGCAAGTACATTCAACTCTTCTAAGCTGAGCAAAACACTTATGTAAGAGAAATAGAGACAGATATATATATATACATATATAGAGAGAGAGAGAGAACAGCTATCTTCGGAACGTTGACTACTAGATACCCTTATAAATATTTGATTGATTCTTTATATAGAGATGATAAAAACAACGAATTGTTGACTGATATAAGACAGTAAAATTATCTGCGAAAACAAAAACTTTCCATTCAGCGTAGACATTTTATGTGTGTCGATTATCATAGAGTATGTATATCAAATAAAAAACTCACAAATTTTGGGACAATTTTTATAGAATAGTCTCATTATATGGGATATAGTTTTAAAATTTAACGGATAATCAAGGAAATGGACAGGTAAGACTAGAGGCAAGCAGCTCTTTATGCTGACCAAGAATGAAAATTATATTTTTATATGTAGTATGTCAATATTTCTTGACGAAATCAAAGTATCTCCTGAAGGGTATAAAATGCATCAATAATTGTTGCATATGTATGATTCCAACCATCAAAGAGTAGCTGTAGAACCATACAGAAAGGTGTGATGCAATGGATGGCTTATCATCTCTTTAAGAAGCGGCATGATTGAACTTATTTTAATCGCTTAAGTGAAAAGAAACAAGTAAGAACGTTGCAGTCGGGCGCAACCGACTGCGTGATACTCTGTTCCCATAGGGGCTTCTGGCATATTACATTTTAAAGTTTATCTTAATTTGTTAAAGTCGCCGCTCGAATTAGCTTCTGACTCAAAATAACTATATATTTATTAAAATTCTAAAAATATATATATGTAAATGAGTAAAATTTTTATAAATTATGGCTCGCTTCAATCGTTTGTATGAATATGATGATTTTATGAGCTAGACAAAAAAATATAACTGCACCATGCATTTTATAATTTTTATGCAAAGCAGTCTGTTAACTTAAGAGTTGTCTGTTAATTTGAAAGTATGATTGATTTTCTTTACATAACCAATTGAGTCTTTTAACAGTGCCACTTGGGAATCGTCTGAAGCATTGCCAACATACGAAAATAACGAAATAACTGACCTAGGCTATGGAAAACTATATTAATATTAGGTGGTCAATTATTTAAACATTAAATCGAAATACATATATTTATATGTCTCTTACAATTTTTTCTGCCTACTTAGCAAGAAATTAAGTTTATTTATGTAGGCGGTACATGCTTATTGCAGTTTAGCGCCACCTACCGGATTATTCTTGTGATGGTGATTCTGCTGCAATTTTAATTCAAGAGCTCTGCAAAATAAAATTCCAATTTGCCACGCCCCCAGTGGTCGTAGACATGTAATTTTTATCCAATTCTTAGAAGGAGTCTAAATTGACGTAATAGCAAAATTTGGAAGCTTACTTTCCAAAAATGTGGAAATTACAGGGTATTTTTCCGTTCGCCACGCCCTAAAGGGGCGTAACCATTATTTTTGAGTCATCGATAGAGGAGGTCACCAGTAACTCAATTAGCCAATTTTGAAGCTTCTAGCTCTAAAACTTTAGGAGATATAAAAGGAAATTTTGTGCAAAATCTAGATATTCAGATCAGATTTGCCACGCCCCCAATTGGCGTAGACACTTTATTTTTAGTTAATCTTTGGAAGCAGTCGAAGGTAACATAAATGCCAAATTTGGAAGCTTACCTTTCAAAAAGGTGGAAATTACAGGGTATTTTTCGGTGTGCCACGCCCTAAAGGGGCGTACCTTTTATTTTTGGGTCATCGATAAAGGAGGTCACCAGTAACTCAACTAGCCAATTTTCAAGCTTCTAGCTCTTAAATTTTAGGAGATATAAACTTTTGCGGTTTGCCACGCCCCCTATGTGCGTAGATATATCCGCCATATCTTTTTGATCGTGGGTTGTCAACGCGAGTATATATTTCAAGTCTCTAGCATCAATAGTGCTCGAGATATAGAAGAATATGTATAAATCACTATATAGTCAGATCCGAATTGCCACGCCCCCAAGGGGCGTGGATATATAATTTTTTCATCGATCTTTATAGGATCTTAACAGTAACTTACATGCCAAATTTGGGCATTCTAGCTCTAAAACTGCAGAAGATACAGTTTTACCCGATTTGCCACGCCCCCAATGGGCGTAGATATAACCGCCATACCTTTTCGATCTTGGGTTGTCAACGCGAGTATACGTTCCAAATTTCAACTTTCTAGCACTTCAACTAACTGGGTTTCTGACATACCGGAAAATGCATTTTCCGATTTGCCACGCCCCTAGTGGGCGTATCGGGAAAATCTTAACACTTTATAATTCGAGGGTATACACGAGTATGTGTTCCAAATTTCAAGTCACTAGCTTCAATAGCGTTGAAATGGTTTGCGTTAATACGGACAGACGGACAGACGGACAGACGGCCAGACGGACAGACGGACAGACGGACAGACGGACGGACAGCAAGACGGACATTGCACAAAACCAATATACTCTTTTTCCCTTTGGGAACAGAGTATAAAAAGTCAAAGAAAGAACATTTCACAAAAATTAAATTGAAAATATTTGGAACATATATAAAAATACATTTTAGTAGATTGATATTAGTGGCATAAATAGATAAATGTTATAGATGTGTGTTTCTATAATAACTATTTTCTAAATTGATAAAAACATAGTTTTTAGGTGAACGGTGGCAACATTGCAGAACTGTTGCAAACCTAACTGAATTAATGAAAAATGGAGACAGTGCAACTTCGACAACAGACAGATCTGTTATCTCGGCTATGCATTGAAATATAACATAGTAAATATATTAGATTTATTTTAACACTGACGAAGTGAGCTTATATATTTTTATATAAATGAGTTTTAATTAAAACGAAAGTTTTGTCTGTGAATTGATATAATGCATTCAATCATCATATTGTTGAAATTTAACAGATAAGAAGTAAAGACGATTTAGCATAATTTTACAATTCGTATTAGGCTTGACCTGCCTTTTAATCCAAAATCAGCTGGGACAAGTGGCTCATCCCACAAATCCAAACTCAATCCATATATCATACAGCTCTTAAGTGAATGCTGCTGTGAAAATCGGCAACGGCGAACACCCAACCTCAAAGGCAAACTGCACTTGAGTCACTTCCGCTGCACTTGCCGCCAGCTAAGTTTGGCAACGTCGCAAGTGAACGTCTGCTTAGCCAAGTATATGTATATGGAAAATACGTTTAATATATTGTATGTATAGATACTTATTTATATTTGAATATATATATACATATGTATATAGCTAAAATTTGGGATCGCTGTGCGGTCGCATCAATAACCAGGTGTGGGTCTCTATGGGGTTTCCTGCCAGCAATTACATATTTAGTACATGTGTGTGAATGTCTTCTAATATTTATATTGTTATTGTTGCTTTCGCTGTTCTACACAAAAAAGAAGTGAGCTGAAACCGCAAGCCAGCAAAATACGGGTAACGCGAAAAATTGACGAATAAATAAAACTATGAAAAACAGCGCCCAGATCAAGTCTAGTCAGCGTTGTCTAGTCGCAGTCCGATCTAAACTAGTCGAGGCGTTGCGGTCGGCGTGGCCAAGCAACCAGCAACTAGCAACAACAACAATAACATCAGAGTGCATTGACGCTTATTTTGCATGTGGCTGCACCACCATCAACACCACCACCACCACCATCAGCAATAGCAATAACAGCAGCATTTGACGCTGCTGTTAAAGCTCAACCCATCTCTGTTGGCCCCACTATCTCCCCCTCGCCACGCCCCCTCAACAGGCAGCTCTGCACATGCATAGCCGAGGCAAGTCTTCTAGCCAAGCGAGTATCGTTTTTCTTTATTTCTGAAGAATCGGCAAATTGCAGAAAACGAGATTTTCTTTCGATTTGGCGTTGAGTACATTGCACTTCGAGCTGCAGCCACAGTTTCAGCTGGATTCGGTCAATGTGTTGGTTTCACTCGAGCTGAGGATCGATGCCGAACACAGGTACGATTCAGGCAGCCATAGCGATGTTGCACAGTGGCACCAAGTGTATTTGTACATTAGCAATTTTAGTATATATAAATGAATACGTCAATTTCAGTCAAAAAGATATTATATTAATAAATAATTATAATTTATATTTTATATTTATATTTACAAATAACTTTTTAAATAAATACATTTTATATTTCTTAAAGATTGTGCTTAATATTTTTGTTTTGTTTTTATTTTCTTTTCTTCTTTTCCTTTTCTTTTTTTTGTAAGTCAAGCTATATTTGGGTACCTGGTTAATGTGCGGTACAGAAATTCAAATAGTGTTCGAAACTCGTGGCTTTCGTGGCCTTGATCTTTGCTCTCATTATTTGATGATAAATAGTAAGTTGTATATACGTAAGTTGGAATGCCTGCACTGCATGTTCCAACCATTCTGGATATTCTGGATTAGTAGCATAAATTTAGTTATATTAGTAGGTGTACTCAGACATACTATCAAAATCAAAATCAAAATCAAAACATACTACATAGGTATATGCATATACATACATATATATTCACGAATACTCAAATCACTAACCCACACCACTTACACTTCTCACTTTTTATAACAGATCACACACGTTAACGTCACAATAAAAGTATTAAAAGTTCTAAAATTTGAATTAACACCGTTAACAAATAAATATCTAGTGATACAAAAAAAAATTGAAGCTATTGTTTGTGTATATTATATGTATGTGTGCATTATATATATTGAATATAACCAAATCAAATTTGTAACTGATTGTACCACTGTGCCTTGTCCGTCTCCGTTTTGGCACGTAGTTTGTTGGCTCGGCGGTCGTTCGTTGTCGTTGTTGTTGCTGTTGTTGTTGTCGTTGTTGTTGTCGTTGTCGTTATTGTCGTCTTGAAAACTGGGTCAATCGCTGCTTGGGCTGTTGTCTACGTATTTATTTAGTTTTGTTGTGTTGTCTTGCATCTCGTTGCCTGGTTCGACTGGATTTGGATGGACAACTGGTTAGAGGCTCTTGGGTATGTTGGGAGATGGGGCAAGGCGGGATGTCAAATAGTGTAAATTGCAAACTTTTTATTGCCTGTGCATTTGCCTATTTCTTTGTGCGACTTGGTTGACAGCTCAGCTCAGTTGAGCTCGGTTCGGCTCGAAGAAGAGAAATACAAGAAAGAAGACAACCTCAGATTTAGTTGGACTCGATTCTCAGAGCATTTCTCAGTTTGTACTTCCGTTGGCTGTTGCCTTTCGGTGACCTGACTTGGCTCTCAGTTTGGGTTTCGTTTAATTGCAAGTGACATAACGGTTAAACGCACTTTGGCCGGTCTGGTCACATTGACAGGCCGCACAGACCCGCGTCTTCAAAGTCTAGACATAAGAACGTGTTGCTTTGCACAGAATGCCGGCCGGCTCTTTCGGCCAAACCGGTTTCTCGTTTCTTCTGGCTGTGTTGTGGTTCTTCCTCTTCTATTTCCGCGTATGTTTGTGTTCTGTTCTCTCATGTTCTTGACTGCTTTTGTGTGGGGTTCTCTTTTATGTCACGAGACTGCTAAGGCGGCTCTACTTGGTGGGAGGACAGCGGCTTGGGAGGGACATGGGAGGAAGGTCTTAAATGTGCTCAAGTTCTGCAGAATTTGTGACATATGCCTGAGACTCAGTTAATGGAAATGTTTATACGACTGTGAGATCGCCAGAAGATATATTATTTTTAAAGCTCGACATGTGCGGTTAGTTTTCATGACTTGTAAAGGGAAATTCATAAAGATAAACAAGTAAGAAAGGTCTAGTTGGTTGTACCCGAATGGATATTCCCTGAGCCCCGTCCGATCTGCGTTTCAAAATATACTCACTTATATATTTATTAAAGCAGACAAAATTTAAGCTTGCAAAACTGAATTATAAAAAAATATCTTTTTTTTGAACCGGTTTCTAAAATATAGTAAAATTTAAAATTTCATAACACATAAACAAATCTATATACAATATTTGGAGACTCTAGCTAAAAAAAACGTACGAAATCTAATTAAATAACCTAATTTTGATAGGGTTTTTTATCGATAACAATAAAAAGGGAACCAGCTATCGATTTTTTAAGCAAACTTGATCTGCGCGTACCTACCAAAAACCTAACAAAAACTGACAGACGGACAGACGGACAGTCGGACAGACGGGCAGACAGACAGACAGACGGAGAGGGCTAAATCGACTCAGCTCGTCTCCCTAATCAAGAATATATAATATATACTTTATGGGGTCTGCCACGCAAAAACAC
The DNA here is from genome assembly GCA_035045365.1 of Drosophila leonis. Lineage (NCBI taxonomy): Eukaryota > Metazoa > Arthropoda > Insecta > Diptera > Drosophilidae > Drosophila > Drosophila leonis. The sequence goes on from JAWNPC010000835.1 coordinate 870,428, forward strand.
AAAATCATTATACACTGATTTCATATTTTCAATGGGTTCAGGGTATAAAAAAGAAGCCGGAAAATAGTCATAAGACAGTTCAATTAACAACAACGCTTGCAAATTATATATTTTAGAGATTGAAAAATTCGTGCTCTTCATTTCTTAAGTATTTGCAAACATTTTGCCTATGTACTGAGTATATCTCACGTATATTCCATCCAATATACGAGGAATATATTTTAGGTATATTGAAAATACATTACAAATTTTAGATTTTTACCATTGAGGTAAAAGTTTATAAGTTACCTTTGACTTCTGTTCATAAAGTCTAAAAATCAACATAAATAACGTTATTTATTTTTTATTTAAATAAATAAAAAAGCTTGTTACGCTGGTCACCCCAAAGTTAATTTTAAATAAAAGCTTTTAGACCGGTGTAAAGCTTGTGCTTGTACAGATGGGTGGCCATCTAGCGGCAATTTATGTAACTATTTCAATGTGTATTCATTTCTAAAGATGTGGCAGCGCTACGAGTGCTCTGGTTTCAAACTTGGCTAAGGCCGTAAGCCATTTCTGAGTTTCCCAAGATGAAAAGAAATCACTTTCCTTTACTTTTAAAAATATTGTAAATAAGTTAATTATAATATATCACAAAAACTAATCATATGTTACGTTAAGCTCTTAACATGATGCCAGCTTTTTTTTTTTTTTGCTTAGATAATAATTTGTATAACATGATTCATTCTATAGAAGAACTTTAAATCATTGTAATACAGTATTGGCGAGGATAATTCCATCTACCATATTCATAGCCATATTCATTAATCATAGTAAAAACATAATTGAAAGTCTGTTTTTTTTTTGCAATTTGCATTTTTATTGAAAAGTTTTTGCAGCATATTTTATTATTAAAGTTTGAGTTAATTACTTGGGTAATTTAAAGACTACGAGAGAGTTATGCACAGGAATACAAAAGAAAAACATTTTGTTGTGCTCATGAATAGTACAAATGACATTCAGATACTCAAATTGTTTTCATTTTTTTCTTTTTCTTTCAGATTTTTGTTTAAGTAGGATCGATCTTTGGGTGTTTCAAGTACTCGTAATATTGCCATTGAGTCCAAAACTTTTGCCTGTTTGTCAGTCTTCGGTGCAAATTGAAATAGTTTCATTTTGTTTTTTTGAGATTTGTGCATTATCTTTTTTCGGTTTGAATATAATTTTTTAGGATTTTATAATTGAATTAAAATACGTTACTAAACGTTGTAATTGTATATAAATAAATATGAATATAAAAGTTTAATGGAGTCTTAAATTAGTGTAAAGAAGTGGGCTGAAAATCGATCTGGTGTGGGGTATATGAAGAGTGAAGAGATAGCGAATGAACAGTGAAAGAGTAGAAGAATAGAAGTAAATGGCTGCGAGAAATGCGATAGACGTGCTTCCGTGTAAAGTGTAGCGTAGAATGAACAATAGAATGAATGAATAGAAGGAGAGAGAGAGAGAGAGAGTCGAGGACCTAAATGAGTCAAGTGAAGTGAATAGTGAATGAATGAAGTAGTGAATGAGTTGCGTATGATTGGGTATGAAATGAGTGCTTTGGGGCATTTCCGGCTGATGGTGTTTCGATTGCTGTCAAACTACGCTTGACATTTCCTGTATAAATATGTATTCGTGTGTGTGTGTCTCGATGTATGTGTGTGTGTATTGTTGTCGCGTCCTCAGAGTATGTGGCAGTGTTTGGCGCGCATTTGCTGGCGCATGGAGCGCAGTAAAGCGTGCTGGCCACCAAACAGTAGACGCTCACGCACGCACCTCATTCCTCTGGCCACACCATTAAATACAATCGCCCTCAACCTCCTCCTGGTTAACATCGGGATCGAATTCATCGTCGGCGGTAGCCTCCTGATACTGCTGATACTCGGAGACCAGATCATTCATGTTGCTCTCCGCCTCGGTGAACTCCATCTCGTCCATGCCTTCGCCAGTGTACCAATGGAGGAAGGCCTTGCGACGGAACATAGCGGAGAACTGCTCGGAGATGCGCTTGAACAGCTCCTGGATGGCGGTGGTGTTGCCAATGAATGTCGAGGACATCTTCAGGCCCTTGGGCGGTATGTCACAGACGGCGGTCTTCACATTGTTCGGGATCCATTCGACAAAGTAGGAGCTGTTCTTGTTCTGCACCGCGAGCATTTGCTCATCCACCTCCTTCATGGACATGCGTCCGCGGAAGACGGCGGCCACAGTCAGATAGCGTCCGTGCCGCGGATCACAGGCGGCCATCATGTTCTTGGCATCGAACATCTGTTGGGTCAGCTCCGGCACGGTCAGAGCGCGGTACTGCTGAGATCCGCGCGAGGTGAGCGGTGCAAAGCCAGGCATGAAGAAGTGCAAGCGCGGGAATGGAACCATGTTCACAGCGAGCTTGCGCAGATCGGCATTCAACTGGCCGGGGAAGCGCAGGCAGGTGGTAACGCCGGACATGGTCAGCGAGACGAGATGGTTGAGGTCGCCGTAGCTCGGATTCGAAACCTTCAGTGTGCGGAAGCAGATGTCGTAGAGCGCTTCATTGTCGATGCAGTACGTCTCGTCTGTGTTCTCCACCAGCTGATGGATGGACAAAGTAGCGTTGTACGGCTCCACCACCGTATCGGACACCTTTGGCGATGGCACCACCGAATAGGTGTTCATTATGCGATCCGGATACTCTTCGCGAATCTTCGATATGAGCAGGGTGCCCATGCCAGAGCCAGTGCCGCCGCCCAGTGAATGCGTCAGTTGAAAGCCCTAAAAACAAATGCGAATATGTGAATACAATCTATAATTTGACGATGAGATGGACGGGCACATATGTTTGTATGTATCTATCTGTCTGTTTGTTTTATAAGCCTAAGTGCTTCTATGGGGTCGAGAGTACTATGAATATATCAGCATACCTGAAGACAGTCGCAATTCTCGCACTCCTTGCGGACCACATCGAGGACGTTGTCAACCAGCTCGGCGCCCTCTGTGTAATGTCCTTTGGCCCAGTTGTTGCCCGCGCCTGATTGGCCAAATACAAAGTTGTCCGGTCGGAAGAGCTGGCCATATGGTCCGGAACGCACCGACTCCATGGTGCCAGGCTCCAGATCCAGAAGGATGGCACGCGGCACATACTTGCCGCCCGATGAACGACTCACAGCTAAAGGAATGCCAATGGGCGTGAGTCAGCAGTCAAGAGGAAGATGTATAGGAATAACAAGAATAACAACAAGAACAAAAACACCTACCAGATGCTTCATTGTAGTAGACGCTGACGCGTTCCAGCTGTAGATCGCTGTCGCCCACGTAGATACCATTGCTGTCAATGCCATGCTCTTCCGAAATTATCTCCCAAAACTAAAATCAAATAGCAAGAGGATATTTAACATCATTTCCAGTGTTTTTATTGAATTTAAGATTAATGGGCTAGATCATGCGACGAGCCCTAACATGATCAATGCCATAAAAGTCGGTCGCAAATCTCGAATTCGAGCTGTCATTGTAAATAATCATCGGATTGCTCCTTAAAATATACAATGTCTGTGACACCTCTGGGTCTTACGGAAATAATTCTGATGAAAGTGATATTATAATGATCGTGTTTATAACAGTTTAATGGCTTTGGCCTTTGCCACCATAAAAAAGATAGAAGAGCTTCTACAACTATTTTTATTTTTATGTCCGCCCTGAGGATCTCAGATTCTGTGTCCAGGGGGAGAGTTCTCAAAGTCGAGTAGAGTGGAGATCTTTATGCTTATAGGCTATATAGGCTTGTATACTTACATATATATATATGTATCTATATATATACATATTCATATACAGTCGAGTCTCGATAATTTGTACCCCGCTAAATCGATAATCGCGATAAATCGAAACAAATTCTATCCCCTTGAAAAAAATTCGTTACAGTCGAGTCTCGATAATTTGAATTTCCGTCTAATTCGTAAAAAGCCTGATCCCCTTGCCATTTCGAATTATCGAGACTCAACTGTATAATTAAAAAGGAAGAGAGGAAATCAAAGAAAGTAATGTGATCAAATAATGAAGCTTTTCGGAATGGCAAGCTTTGTCATTTTATCTTTAAAACTTGTATTTTTATAAATATTTTATGCAAATTCAAATCTTTAGATATTTATATCCATAAAAAGTTTATTCAAGCATCATCAATATTAGCTCTTTTAATCGTCAGCTATCAGCTACTGCACTTATGATTTACAGCTTGATAAGGAGTCGAGTTGGCAGTGTTTATCTTTAGATAAACTGTTGACAATTCTCGATATACATTTATCTTTGACTGCAGTCAGTCATCTGTCAACCTCCTGACTTTTTGGCTATGTGACGTTTGTCAAATAGAATTACGAGCGCTGTGTGTGAGAGAGAGAGAGAGTGTGTGTGTGTGTGTGTGTGTGTGTGTGTGTGTGTGTGTATGAGCCCACCCAGCCATGTCAGGGTTCATGTTGCCAGTCACAGAAAAAGTATACAAATTATTAGAAAGTGTCTATTTTTCACTTGCTTTTCTCTGTATTGCGACAATGTGACAACGAAATAGGCGCAGCCGCGACGCCATAAAGTTTTTTCTCTTTCTTTTTTTAAGTTTTTTGGTTTTTCGGCTGAAAAAAGAAACGAACGATGCGACAGCCTCAGAAGTGAGACACATCGTACACTTTTGGGGCTGAAAATTTATGTTTGGTTTAGCCGTCAGAGTCGGATCTCTCCAACATGCCCTGATTTAGTGCTAAATTTAAAGAGAAGCAAAACACAGGCGTCGTACGCAGAGTCAGAAATAGTTTTCGACTTGACTTTTTCCTTTGAAAATATATGCGTATCTATAGAAGATACACATATACTTTTTTTAGTTAAATATATTTTAGTGCAGCATGTCGCGGCATGGGACACTTCCAAGTTGAGTCTTTAGTTCTGAATGCTGGCCGCATGACAAACGCTCCTGGGGTACAATGTGCAACGCAATGTGCAACCTTATGCAGTGAAAGTGTTAAAAATAGCTCTGATTGAGGCGTTGCGCGTTGCGCGTTGCACGTCGCATGTTGCCTGTGGGCACTGGCCAGAAACCAACACACACAGACACAGATACAGATAGAAATGTATCTATGTAGTATATGCTGGTGCCTCTAGTGCTGCTGACTCACAGCTGAACTGCAGGCCAACGACCCAGGCGGCAACTCGCAGTTACTAAATTAACCCAGCAGACGCCAGTTGTAGACATCGACAACATCATTAGGAGGCAGCCGCTAGCTCGTCGCATGCGGCATGCCAAGCAAATCAAATAGATACATAGATACTTACGTACACATATGTAGATACATTTTCATTAATGTTGCCCTCGCGCTTGCTGTTTATTGCGGAAGCGCGCTGTAAATGATTTGCTGCGTTTAACAAGAGTGCGTCTCAAATTTCGGCTACTGTGACCAAAGATGGTACGCATTATTGTTCATTGACAAGCCGATTCTATCTGGCGAATTTTACCATTCAAGCGCAACGCATAAATCGTCCATGCAATGAGTTTTCAATACCAAAATTGTGACTCCAATACGATACTAATTGGACGTCAATAGGAATGCATATCAAAATAAACAAACGGCAGCGCGGAAATAATAAAAATGTTATCGCTTGAAGTGCTCATTGCCAGCTCCCCTTTCGTCTTTCCCATTTCCAGTTCTTGAGCTATCTATGCGGAGATTGTAGTCTGTCTCGCTTCCCTTTGGCACTTGAACTTGACGTGTGCCCCGCTGGCTATGCAGCAGCCTGCCAGCAGGCACTAGGCACAACAATCCCGGTTACAGTTTACGGCCTGCTCCGCTCTAAGCATTGGCAGCCAATAGCGTCTGCGTCTGCGTCTGCGTCTCCGCTTTGCTTTTGTTTATTTGAAAGGCAGATCATCAAATTTAATTGGAGTGTGGCTGTTGCAATTATGATGCTTGCAGCGGGAACGGCAGCGGCAGCAGAAACAACAAAAAAGCGCAGTTTATATGCCAGACTAGTGCTTACAGACAAACAACTGAAATCATGCAACTCGCTTGAGGCAGCAACAAAAATAAATTAGCACACAAAACTGTTGAAGTGAAAAGCCGCTTTTCATGTCTTCCACTCATTCTCCTCCTTTCCTTTATCTGTCTCTCTCTCTCTCTCTCTCTCTCTCTCTCTCTCTCTGTTACTCTCTGTTTGAGCGATCGGTTTACTTTCAACTGATTTTTCTAGCCTTTTTTTCGTTTTTCCTTTTTGATGCTGCTGTTGATAGTTGCGGGAAATTGCTTTTTTCGGTTAACAGCAATGATTGCTTGGGGAAATGGGCTGGCAGTCCGCAGCCGGGTCCAGCTGCGTAAATTGCTTTCAGCTGCGTCATACTCCTGAGCTGCCTCGGATTTGATATTACAAATTTGTGAGAACGTGAAGTGAGTCAATAAAAAAGCTTCGGAGACTGGTCTTATCAGCGGCACGATCATGGCTCGAAAGGTAGGGAAAAACAATTATAAAACACACAAAAGAAAATGTGGAAAACTCTTCGGCATAGAGTGTGATAAATTATCGCTGACTACGAGGAATTGTTCAGTGATCGCACAAGATCGCATTAGAAATCAAACATGAATTTCAAACAATTTCGTGATCATGCTGTCTAATTGTGTTGCTAAGGCCGTGTTTGAAGGCTTGTCAAATAAATATAATTTTTAGCAAATAGCTAGCAGTTAAAGTGGATAAAAACTTTTTAACTAGAGCAGCATACAAATTTATTTAATTGTTTCTTTTTATAGTTTTCAGCTTCCTAATAATATTGTATTCCTGTTGTTGATTAAATTATATTTTAACGAATGTAATGTATTTATATATATGTATATATACATTTATATCTATGTATGTTTCTCAAATTGCTTTATAAGCTACGGAGATTTCTGAGAACAGCCAATGAAAAGTTTTGCTTGAGGTTTGATTAAACAGGAAGATTTTCATGTTGGCACAAAATATTTTTTGAAAATTGGTATTAAATTTTCTACTGCAAATATTCCAATTGGAAGTAAAATTACATGCTCTTTTACATCTAATTCGAATTTATATATTTTCATTTTCAATAATGAATCAAAATTTCTATAAACATTAAATAACAAAAATACAAATACAATCAGCAGACTTCCCCAACTGATTCAATAAAACAAATACGAATTTCAAGAATTGTTTTCGCCCTGTGAGGTATTTGTCATAAACTGATTAAAATGAAACGATATTTAATTATAGATTAGCCCACATATAAAAACGTGAATAATGCTTTCGCTGAGGTATAAGATTCCACAGAATTCCAATTGCAAACTCAAAATTAGTTTAGCTTTTCTTTTGTAATTCCAGAACTCAACTTCTTAGTTAACAAAATTTGTTCATGGTAAATGCTAATTTAGCTTATCTTCTATTGGTTAAATTATACAGTTAATTTCTGACTGGAACTGCTCTGTTCGTTGTCTTCTTCTTCTCGCTTTTCTTACTTTTCTTCCTCTTCTTCTATATCTTCTAGCAAAAAATGTTTAAAAAACGAAAGAAATTCGTAATTTATTGCCAAGTTGCTGCCTTCTCCTGCTATTTGCCACTTGCCACAGTGCTGCAGCAGCTAGAAACTTTAGAGACTTCCAATTAGTTGTAAATGTTGCTGTGCCCATTGCAGAGCCACGCTTCTTCGTCCCGCCTCGAGCCCCCTTTACCACATGCGATCAGCTGCCGACGCCCTCATTAAGTGTTGCATGTCTGTAGCTTTAGTTGCCCCAGCGTTGCATACATATACATACATATGTATTTAGCTGTCTTTCAGTCTGTGCCACTTGAAATCACTCGGGCATGAACTTTGGAGCCACAGCTAGTCTAGAGACTTAATTCTTGAATCCGTCTGAGGATCGCCTGCAGCTTTGGCCATAGCTTTTCCGGCAGCCCTTGAAAAATATGCAAAAATTCATTTTCACATGTTGCCAGGCATTTGGGCATCAGAGAACATCGAAGCAGACGCTTGCCCCATCACTGCCCAACAGCCCCATAGCCGGACCTATCGCTCACCAGCTGTTTTGCTTCTTTTTAAAGTCAGACGCGATAATAAATCTTTCACAAGAAATACAAAAAATAAAAACAGAGGAGGTCTTCAGTTTCTTGACTCTGCCAGTGCATTGGCGTCTGTATATGTATGTATGTATGTATGTACATGCATGTATAAATAAGAAATTTATGAAATTATGATTTGTGCATATAATATATAGGCGCTTGCTGATTATTTAAAATGCATTTATCGTCTGGTTGCGGAAACTCGAAATGCATATGGGCCCCTATCCTGCAACAGTAGACGCCCACGAAAATGTGCTGCCAGCATGCCAATCCTTCAATATGCCTCCTTCTCCAATCACCCAATCGCCCTCCCCCTTCTCCCGCTGCACACACACACCCAGTTAACATATTGATTCTGAGTCATTTCCTTTGTGCACTTGTGCGGTTTGCCTGATGCCCGATTCCCGATTGCGATTCGAAACTCAAATTTAAAGAGAAATGTGGGTATGGTTAGATGTAGCTGCCACATTGCCTGCTGCTCATTGTTGTTGTTTGTTATTTGTTGTTTGTTACCACACATTCAAAGTGTCCACTCAGCTGTTTTGCCTTTATAACATCCATATGAATATATATATTTAGTTGTATACATATACATACATACATATGTATGTATGTATAAAGTACTTGAATCTCTTGGGTAATGCGAAACCAACGGTTCGCTCAAATTACCAAGTCGACTGCGGCGCGTCGTCTGCTTTAGATAAACAGTCTACGTTTCTCATTCATGGGTAAGTACACACAAGAACAGAGGCACACACATGTATTTATATGTATATAGAATATATGTATATGTATATAGAGGTCCATAAAAAGCATTACTATGCCGAATTTCTGAGAACTAAAAACTGTTTAGCGTTAAATTAAGCGACACTGAAACCCCTGCCCCTGGGCCGCACCTCCAGACCAGTTGGAGCCATTTCCCACAAAGCGCAGAAAACCTCAATTGAGTCATTTGAAGAATAAGAAATAAAAATGATTTAAAAATAACAACGTTTGCTTATCTTTGTGCTTGGATTTACTTTAATTTAATTGTGTTTATAGCTTTATCATCGCTTGATTGGTTTTTAACCGCGCTTGTGCAACGAGTGACACACTTTTCTATATTCTGGTTGCAAATTGAGCCAGAGCATTGACATTGATTTTGCCTCTGCTACATACACATACACACACTGGAAATTGAAAAACCGGTTGCAAGTTGCCAAAAAATTTCAAAAGATACAACAACAATTGCAGTAGCAGTGGCAGAGGCAGCGGCTCAAAATTTCGTAGTGGCACGTTGCTTGGGTGCCCGACTGTGCCTCAAGCGGTTGGCTATATTGACTAACTGACCGACGTTGCCCCAATAGGAGCCCATCGAAAAGATAATTGACGGCAGGGCAGCTAATTGTTCCACATCGCTTTAATTGCAAGCATTGCAATTGATTAACTAGTTAGCTGCCGCGCAAAACACTGACAAACAGGGCAATCGTGCTTAATCGTTCCTAACCATATGGTTTTCTTGATCTGATCGATTTATGTTTGCTTGGGTACATGGCCATATGGCTGGCAACGCCCTATTGAATGCCGTTAAGCACATTTGATTTGAACCCATATTGCGAGCTTTTCCAGTGATTTTTCCGACGATTTTACTAACTGGAACTAACTATTGGGCTTCTGGGCTACAGCTCAAATGTACTTCGATTGTGAGCTGTTTTTCGCAAAGAAAACATTTTAGAAAGTTTATTAAGCAAGTAGACTCTCATTAATCTTGAAGTATGTTCAGTCTTGACACCTTACTGCACTGCACTGCAGTACACTACACGGCACCAGACTACATAGACTTTATAATTTCGTTTGCGTGTCAGATTTTTCACTCTCGAAATACAGAAGAATTTGCAGTGTATTTATGTTGTTATTATTAGCTATTGCTAGCCAATTACAAGAAATCGCCACGCTATCTCTTAAAAAATCTAATATATCGTATCTCATATATGCATACATATAATATATTTTTAAAACTTGTTTCATTATTTCTCTGCTAACCTTTTATAATTTATTTTAATTCAAAAAAAATTAACCTTTTCAAAAAGCTCTCATGAATTAAAATGGTTCTCCCTTTTTGCGGCACCTGTTTAAATGGCATATTACTGCTGCTGCTAGAGGAAAGCCCAACAAAGCGAAAAGATACAACCGCAATGATAATGCAAGGGGTTTTCGGCATCTGTAAAATGCAGCGGAAAAGAAATAAGTAGAAGAAGAAGCAGAAGAAGAAGTGGGAAAAGCGTTTCAAAGAAACAATTGCTGTAATGCCCCATATTAGAGCAGTATAATTCCGGCTCATTTATTAAAGGGGCTGAGTCCGACTCTGTCGACTACTATAATCACAATGGAGCTTGGCTTGCAACAAAGGGCATATCGAGTGCCAGACAAACCCAAACAAATTTCATTTTCTTCGCTACGTCGCGTCGCGTCGCGTCTTGTCGCTCATTTATTTTTTATTTGATTTAAGCTTTTTTTTTTTTTTGTTGTAATTTTTTATTCTTTTCTTTATATTTATTCGCTGGCTGTGTATTTTTTTGCGTTAATTTTCTTTTGCTTTAATTGCGCTGAATCCGCTGTAAAAGGCGGCTTCGACGTCAACGCGTCGACTCTGAGCTGTGATCAATTTGGAAACTCATTGAAAAACGTTTTCGGGCAATGTGCATAAATTAGCTGCGCCACAAAAAAAAAAAAATCTGAAAAAAGTCAAAAATAATGGCAAAAAATAAAAAATTAAACGAGACTTACCTTAGCGCCAATCTGGTTGCCGCACTGTCCGGCCTGCAGATGCACAATTTCTCTCATTTTGATTTATGGGGCTTTAATGTAACAATTTAAGAAATTCTTAAAGCGTGGGACGCAACAAAGCGCAGTGGGCGTGGTCGGGACAACTCCTTAGCAACTCAACTACAGTCAACTGAACTGATTGGAGACAGGACCTCAAACTGAACCTGAATATGGATCTGTCGATCTTTCTTACGTATGTGTAAGCGTGTCTGTGTCTGGTGTGTGCACTGATTGATCTCACTGTGTGAGCTGTGTAAGGGGGGGCCGGTGCAGAACGCGCAACTTTACCGCACAACGCACAAAACTCAACTGATCGCTGCGACTGCCTCAGAGTCAGGTCCCCAGCTGAAGTCCACTGCCCAACCCAACGGACGTCGGCGACAGCGACAGCGACGTCGTGTTGCTTCGGCTGACTGGTAGAAGTTGTGACTAGAGCGAGACGGCTGATCACATACTTGCACACACACACTCACACTCACACACACACATGTGCTTAACTGTTTACTCGTGCCTTGTTCTTTGGTTAGAAACAGCGGAGAAGTTTTCTTTTTTTTCTATTTTTTTATAGAAATATGTACCTGGAGTGAAAATATACACATATATGTACATTTTTTTTTGGTTGATGCTAAGTTTAGTTGCCACAATAAAAAATTCTTTAGATTTGAAATTGATTTAATTTAATTTATATAATTTTAATTAAAATAACAAATAAAAATTGTTCATAATTTCGTAAGCTGAGCCAATAATTCTGAAGCCTATTTTTATTATGATATTGAGAAAGCCCCAAAAAATGGGCTGAATACATTTATACGACGCGTACTGTATTTCATATGTACAAAGAAAGACAGACAGAGAGAGAGAGAGAGAGAGAGATGCAAAGATTGAGACAGAGAAGGTGCATCATTCTGATGACCTCTGAGGGAAAACGCTCGCACACGGGGCAGTCCAAAGTCAACTTTGGTTTACATTCTGTAAGAGCCCTTACTCGTAAACATGGATGGATGCGAAACATCTCAATTGATGTTAGAATTCTTCATTATTATAAAATGACTGAAATATTGAAAACAATTGACATATAAATATAAATTTCTTTCATCCGTCTTAAACAATTTTTTTTTAAACAGCTCGAAAATAAATTCAGGGAGCTTGAGCCATTTACTAGTTTTGAGGTTTTCCCAGTGAAGGTTACTAACTAGAATGTGAATAAATTAAATATTATTATTTAAAGCAAGTTTTATTATTCTCATAATATATTTATTTTACATTTATTAAAAAAGCAGAAGAACTTAGAGATGAGTCTTTATATAACTAGATAAGGAACTGTGGTTTATCAACTTGGCTGTTGATACTGATAAAAACAAGTGAATTTATTTAATGGTGTCGGCAACGCCTTCTGGTAGGTATGAAAAAATATGTATATATATAACAAAATAATAATACTCTCTTTTGTGTATTTTTAGTGGCGATTTAAATAATTCACGCGTTTTATCTAACTAAGAGCTAGATATATGGCAAATATTCACATAAGTCAATAAAAACTCATTTCATAGACTAGAGAGGGTATCTTACCTTTAATTGTTGGTGATGACTTTTGGTCTCCTTTGCTTGTTTATTATGGCAGCTTCAATCACTCGAACAAGACAGGACAAATGCCAACAAACATAACAAGGCAGCTATTTTGGTTTGTATACATGGGTCCAAATGTGCAAATGAATTTTCGAGTATCTGTGTGTGTGTGTGTATATATATTAAACCATTCTCGCCGCCTTTCCTTGTTCTAAGTTCACAAGTTTTTACGCTGTCAACAGCAGCGCCTTTCGCGTTCTAATTTTATCAACATAATATTCTCAGGTATTCCACTCTCTCTGTCTCTCTCTCCCTGTTTCCTTTTCTGTCCGTGTGTGGACTTCCACAAAAGTGTCACCGCAGTCATTAAGACCATTGGGGTTTATGCATTTGCTTTCATTTGCCAGAGGCATCGAGAACGCATTCAAATTGCGTCTATTTTTGGTTGCACTTCGGATCGTTTAGTGGTACTTGACGCTCAGCCTATTTTGCTTGGAAATCAATCAATGGCCCTCCGAACATTTCAGATAATTTGTATTCGCTTTGCTTTCTAATTACTTTCAAGTTGAAAGGCACTGCCTTTAGAATTGCAATATTTGAAGTGTTTTCCTAGTCAAGCCCTTAACCCCACATCAATTCAATTTGCTGGGCAGTGGCAGCCATTGGTGTTTGTCTGTGCGTGCGTTTGAGAGTGGCTAAATTTAAATGGACCACAAAATAGTCTCGAATTTACTGCCATGAATAGTTATAAAATGTTAAACATTTATTCTCAACAAGCACAACAAACTGAACACTCGTCCAGACTCAGTTCTACTCACTGCTCCATATCCAGTTCCATGCCCAGGTCCACGTCCACGTCCTTGTCAGTACAAAAAGAACGAGCATATACAAAAATACTTTGGCTGACTATTTTTGGTCAGCCAAATAAAGTCGGATTGATGACATTTTTTAAACAGACGTAGCCATAGAAAGTTTGTATGGGGCTTTTTCTGAACAGTGGGTGAAACAAAAAACATTTAAATTATTTACAAAAATTAAAATTTGAATTAAACACCATAATTTTTGGATATGTAATAGCTATACCCGTGAAATTAAGATCTAATAATATTATATACATAATAATATTCAAAGATTTATTCTAATATACTTTGCTTTTACCCCTCTGTAAGTTGTAAAGCTCTGAGAGATTATCAAGCAATGCGTTTTATCTGAAAAATTGTTTTAATATAGCTTCTTTTATATATACATTACAGACAACTCATACACACACACACATGTAGACGCATGCAGTTTATGCAGCTCCTGCGCTTGGGCAGCATTATGGGCTATATAAGGAGATTTATTTGTTGAATAAGTTTTTCTTCTATAAGTTTTCGAACTAAAATTACGAGATCGCTGCGTTCACACGGACGGATGGACGGATCAAAAATATATATACTTTATGGCTGTTACATACATTTTCATAAAAACATTATACCCTGATTTCCCATTTTCAATGAATTCAAGGTATAACAAGAAAGAAAACTCTAGTCGGGGGTACCCGACTAGGAACCCCGAACTCCTGAACCCCGTCCGATCTGAGCTTTTAAATATATTCCGTATCTTGTATAAATTACAAACTTATACAAAATTTAAATAAATTGCCAATCTCGCACTTTCACAATCAAATAGCATGTTTGTCAGAAAAGTAGTTTTTTAAAAAAAATAATAGTAATAATAATTTATTAAAATAAAAAAATAAAAAATTAAGAAAATACGATATTTCCGCAGCTGGAGTCGAACCTACATCTACTGATCAAAGCGCATCACCTCTACCGACACCGCCACTGTGTGTGTGAAAAAAAAAACAATAAAAAACATTTGACATCGGCGGGGCTCGAACCCAGAACTATACGGCATGGCGTGCCCCGCTTCCAACAACACCGCCACTGCACTGCTTAAACAAGCAGTAGCAAAGTTGAGACTAAAGGCAGCTAAGAATTATAACAAAATTCAAGCAGTCAGCTGTTATTGTTGTGATTCTTAGAACAGACAAGAATGCTCGCATTCGAATGTCTCATTGTATGTGTGCACATGTATAGAAAAAATGAAAACGGGTTTCTGGTCACATGTTGCAATTGACAAAACATTTTGTTTAATTACTTCTCTGATACTTAATGGATTTCAATGAAATTTTCAGTATGATTTTCAATTAATCTACATATTATATTGAATATTTTTCAGTTGTATAAAATCGCAAACTCATTCACATATTGGCTATATTTGCAACTAACCTTCAATTTGAAAATTTTTGAAAAGTTTTGAGCCAATATCCCAAATATAACAAAACCCGAAATTGTATAAAATATAAATGAAACTAAATGCAGAATTTGGAGACTCTAGCTCCAAAGATGTACAAGATAGAGTTAAAAAACTGTATTTCGATAAGGTTTTTAATTGATAACATTAAAACGGTAATAGTTATCGAAGGCTATACAGGGACTTCCAAAAAAAATTTCAAGTCTCTAGCTCTTATAGGTTCTGAGATCGACGCGTTCATACATACGGACAGACGGACAGACAGACATTAAACAAAACCATTATACCCTAATTTCCCATTTTCAATGGGTTCAGGGTATAAATATACGTCTGAATGCATAGAGGACAATCAATTTTTTAATCTTTTTATTTATTATATTTGTTTTATTAAGTGTAGAGCCTATACAAGTACATACATCATAAACTAGTACCTTAACAACACATGGATGGATAATTTATTTCGAGCTAAACCCCATAAGGCAGTATGAGGATTTTAAGTGGAAGTAGTCTTACCGACGTTCAATTGTCAATTAAAATAAGATTTCAGATGCCAAATCCGATTTAAAAACTCATACCACAAAGCTAGAAAAACTTTTAAAAAATTTGTGTGTTTCTTTAAAAGTTTTTTTTTAAGATCAACAACTAAAGCCTCGAAACATAATTTTAAAGCTGTCCCTATCGTTTTTGGGATGAAACTCATGCTTCTGTCAACATGATTACAACAACAACTACAACACACCCACATGCACACACCAATACCACTTGAATCCATTGGCCTGCCTCAACTGGTCTGTGCGGTCGAACCGAACGCCCACAGCTGTCTCGCCCACAAAATGTATAAAACGTTTCAGAAAAAGTAACAAATGTTTTTTTAGGATTTGTGTTTTGGGAATTTCTGCACTTGTGTAAATAAATGTAAACGCAACGCACGCATAAACGCACACAAACACGCATACACGAATACATACTGATTATATGGCAAATATATACATATATATACTATATACATATATATACTATATACTATATATATATATATATATTTCTATATTTGTATTTGTTTATCCTACACAGGCAATAAGCCAAGCATAAAACAAAAATTTGCCATCATATTTTTCTGTCCAAGTTTTTGCAAGCTTTGGGATGCATTTCATGTAATGTGTGTGTGTGTTGAGTTTTTTTTTTTTAAGAGATTATTCAGCACTGCAACTGATCACCCCAAACTTTTCATCATACGCGTAATTAAATCATTTGGGCTTATGGTAAATGTCAACTTATATAGCTGACTCATCTTTTAATTTTAAATTTTGATGCCTATTTTCATTAAAATTACTTGTTTTGTTTTTTTTTTTTTGCTGTATTTTGCATTAAAATTAATTTTGCATAATTGCAAAAAAAGGTGGAGGTTTTTTGTTTTGTGGCTATGGCGATTTTTGTATCCTTTGGCTGCATTTTAATTGAATTTGATTGATTTTTGCTGATGGAAAAATAATATTGTTGTAAAATCATAACAATTCCATCGTCTGCCTGGGGCGCATTACAATGGGCGTGGCGCTCACACCTGGTCCATAAAAAATAAAAATCGAGCACAGCCTAACAAAAGCAACACCTGTCCAATTCATCTAGCCAGTGAAAATGTGCTAAAAGGACAAAGTGCTGTGGGTCTGCCTCCATTATTTGCTGTGTGTGTGGCATACTTTGGGGCGCTTTGTGCAACAGCAAATCTGCCACAGGCAGCAGAACATGCGAATAGAAGAACATCGTATATAATAATTGAGAGCCCATGGAAATGGCAAACAGATTGATCTCTGCTCATGAAGATTAAAGTATAAATTCTATGAAAATATTTATATTTATTTCAATAAATAAATAAATATTTATTTCTGATGATTTCTGATGAGGCTAACAAAGTTGACTACTGACAACTTAGGTCTAATAAGCCAAACGGAAGCACTAGGTACAAGTATATTATAAGAGATTAGCTAAGAGTCGGTTGTGGTGGAATTCGAAAAAAACTTGTTTTTCTTTCTTAAATATTTCAAAGCCTACAGCATAACCAATTTTACATTCATATGTTGCTGGACTTTTCAAAACATATATTTATTTATTATTATTGTTAATAATTTTATTGTTACTCATAAATATTGTGAATTTATCTTTTACCAAGACGCTTTAGGCATACTAAAATGCTTATGTTTCGGATATTTCCCGACTCATAGCTGCCTCTTATTATATTTCAGCCAGAACTGTCTTTGAGTTCGTCAATACTTGTAATATTTGTAAATTCAAAATCTCATTCTTCAAATGCTTTCGTCTAAAAGTGAAGTTTTATTGCAACTTTTATAAAGGTCTTTTCATATAACAGTTCAAATTGAATTTCACGTTTGCTACTACTATTTTCCTGGTCCTTTCCAACTCTCCGAATTGTAATCTAAAATTTATGCAACTCATTTTTCAGCGAGGGGTTTTTTTTTTGCTGCTGCTGCGCTGGCAAGCCAACAGCTGTTGCCTTTGGCTGGAACAATAGTTTTTGCTGCCAATTAGTTGTTTTAATTGCAAGAAAAAAGCGTCAATTATGCAACAGTGGATGACATGCAACATGCAGCAACTACAAACAACAACAAGCAACAAGCTGCACATTAAATGGCTATTTAATTGATGCTCATATGCCGCGCGAACGACGCAGTTTGCTAAGCGTTCGCATGGGTTGAGCTTTCAGCATCCTGCCTCTGGCTTTCAGCTTTATGTGTGCGCCGCAGTAATTTCAATAAATCTTGGCAATGCCCCTAAAAAATATTAGCATAATAAAAGCGCGACAACAAAACAGAAGGGTCAATATTGGCATACAGTAAGACATGCGGGACACAGGGCACAGGGCACAGGGAAGAGGTCAGTGGGCAGAGGGCAGAGGGCTACGATGCTGGCGAAGGCGGGTAATATGAGCTGTATGCGAACGCATTGGCACATTTACACACAGGGCGTTGGTGAATTTATGGCAGCAACAAGCGGCAGGCTATGCCTCGATACGGATATATAGTCAACGACCTAAATACGCATAATTTCGCTGAGGGGCGTATTTGGCCGTTGAGTGGGCGTGGCAATGGAGAAACGCGCGCACCCATCGATCAGCAATAAAAATTCAAATTTTGCCAAGGACGGCAAAAAAAAAAAAATATATATATATATATACAAGTAAACAAAATGAGCAGCTGTCCTTTGCCACACTCTAAATGAAGAGCCTTTTGAATTTGCTGCAATTTTCGTATTTTCTAGATAGTTTACCTTACATAAAAATGATTAGAATTCAATAATTCAAATATATAAATATACATATATATATATATATATATATATATATATATATATATATATATATATATATTATATTGTTAATTCGATCAATATCGATTACAAAATGGTCGGAATAGGAAATAAATTGAAAGTTTTTTGTACAATTTTTGTTCAATTAATCAAAGTAAATTTAAAAGTGTATATCTTAGTCTGTTTGGCTATTCAGTTCCTTAGCCCTCTGAATATTATTGAATATAGACAATACCGTTACTAAGCCCACACACACACACACACATATATATATATATATATATATATATATATATATATATGTATTGAAATACACTGAGTTGTAATATACATTTACATTCTTACATATATTTTTGGAAATGCGGTGTTTTTTTTTTGTTCTGTGCGGCACAGCTCGTTTCACATTTTTGCCAATTGGCCAACAAGTGTTGCCAAATTGCGTTGCGGTTGCTGGCCATAAATAACGGTACTTTTGTCATTTATACACATAAATTGCAGCAGACGCTGAAACGCGAAAAAAACGTCGGCAAGCCAATGCAGGCACTGGCCCACAGTGTCAAACCCCACTTTCCCCACTACCCACGCTCAATCGCAAACCCAATCCGAGGCCCTGGGCATATCCTGCCGCTGCTGTTGCTGCTTGGCTAAAAAACGTGGCCGTCGCATAGGCCTCGGTCTCATACAAGCTCGGCCTACACTAACGACATCGCCGATGGTGACACAACGCAGCTGTCGTTTGCCATTTGGCAATAATTGTTTAATATGCGGGCGCATAAAGGCAGCCAAGGACTGCCCATAAAAAACAACAACAGCAGCACCACCACCGGAAGTAACAACAACAACAGCAATATCAACAACCAACGTCGAAGCAGCCATAGTAAAGGACCAAATTCTGCCCCGGGCCAAAGTCGGACAAGCGAGGTCTAAGCAAGCCCAAAGCAAAGCTCGATGCCCAGGAGCAAGCTCTAGAGCACACGTGTGTCCAGTATGCGGTATCCAGTGTCCTGTTTCCGGTGTCCTTTGCCCTGTGGTCGACTCGTGTACCAGCTGTGACTCGTTCCCTGCTAGTCGTCTGCTCAAACCAGTCGACATACTCGATAGCCAAACTTTGTCGTCTGATTGCAGGTATTCGAACGGAGAATTCCCTTTCTTATTTAACAATCGAAATGAATATAGAATAAATAGAATGTGTTTAGTATTAGACGTAAATAAATTTTTTCAATAAATTTGTATAGTCGGGCTCTGATAATGAACGTGTTACTTTAAAATGTAACTGAAATAAAGCTAAGTAATTGTGTATATATGTTAGTATCGATAGTATCCTGATGTCCACCTGGGAGTTCTATCGATAGAATGAAAAACTTTGCAAGATTACTACTACTAATATCGTTCCCTCAATGAGCGTCTATCTTTCCCTTTACTACTGAGCTAACACATTTTACTTTCGGAGTTACAAGAGAACAGGTCAGGATTTTTTCCATTAGGTGGGCCATTGATAGAAGTCTCTAAGATCTAAATGGTTCTTTATTTTTATTATTATTAAATATGAGTTTACTTTTTTGAATTTAAATTTGGAATCCCCATAAATTATTTTGGAAATCTATTTCAAATAAATAATCTTAATTTAAATTTTTCTTAGTTTTGTTTCCAATTCACTTTGACTTAATAGCGTACAGACTTAATTAATAAAAAGCTAATCCATTTTTATTAGTGAATATGAAAAGTTCGGCACATTATTATTCTAACCTTGTTATACCCTGAACCCATTGAAAATGGGAAATCAGGGTATAATGGTTTTGTTAAATGTATGTAACAGGCAGAAGGAGGCGTGGCAGACCCCATAAAGTATATATATTCTTGATCAGGGTGACGAACTGAGTCGATTTAGCCCTGTCCGTCTGTCTGTCTGTCCGTCCGTCCGTCCGTCCGTCCGTCCGTCCGTCCGTCTGTCCGTATGTATGAACGCGTCGATCTCAGAACCTATAAGAGCTAGAGACTTGAATTTCTTTTCTTTTTTTTTTTTTTTTTTTGGAAGTCCCTGAATAGCAGGCGCAGATCAAGTTTGTTTCAAACAATCGATAACTTATACCGTTTTAATGTTATCGATTAAAAACCTTATCGAAATACAGTTTATTAATTCTATCTCGTACATATTTGGAGCTAGAGTCTCAAAATTTTGCATTAAGTTTCATTTATATTTTATACAATTTCGGTTTTTGTTAGATTTTGGATATTGGTTCAAAATTTTTCAAAAATTTTCAAATTGAAGGTTAGTTGCAAATATAGCCAATATGTGAATGAGTTTGCGATTTTATACAACTGCAAAATATTCAATATAATATGTAGATCATATGCTGAAAATTTCATTGAAATCCATTAAGTATCACAGAATTAATTAAACAAAACGTTTTGTCAATTGCAACATGTGACCAGAAACCCACCCCCGTTTTCATTTTTTCTATACATGTGCACACATACATTGAGACATTCGAATGCGAGCATTCTTGTCTGTTTTAAGAATCACAACAATTACAGCTGACTGCGTGTATTTTGTTATAATTCTGAACTGCCTTTATTTTCAAATTTGCTACTGCTTGTCTAAGCAGTGCAGTGGCGGTGTTTATAGAAGCGGGGCACGCCGTGCCTTGCAGGTCTGGGTTCAAACCCAGCCGATGTCAAATATTTTTATGTCGTATTTTCTTAATTTTTTATTATTTTTCTTTTATTAAATTATTATTACTCTTTAAAAATTATATTATATTCTTTAAAAAAAAAACATGCTATTTGATTGTGAAAGTGCAAGATTAGCAATTTAATTAAATTTTGTATAAGTTTTGTAATGTATACAAGATACGGAATATATTTAAAAACGCATATCGGACGGGGTTCAGGGGATCTCCTAGTCGGGTACCCCCGACTAGAGTTTTCTTACTTGTTTTTCTAATAATATTGCTAGTGGATTAAATAGGATATAAATATTAATTCTGATTGGAAAATTTAATGCATTTCTTCAAAAATCATTTAACAGACTTATTAATGTATTTTACTTATAGTTGCTTTGAGCAGGTTGATTGACAGAAATAATTAATGCCAATTAAACAAATTCCCAAATAGCTCGATTCCTCAAAATTAACTTAAGCTGTTTTGCACAAGCAGTCTGGCTTTTAATTCACATAAATATATATGTACACACACACACACACATATATATATATATATATATATATATATATATATATATATATATATATATATATATATATATATATATATATATAGTATATATAAGACATCAGCAGCAGCTGCTTTTTCAAATTGAGCCAACGAAGGGAAGTTTTAAACAAAAAAACAAATACCGCACCAAAATGCCAAACGAGCCGTTTGCTTATTGGCAATTTCGATTGTATAGCCTGAAAGTATGCAACATATTTAGCTCACAGTTGTTAGCGCCGCTTGCGGCTCTGCTGGCGCTGACGTTGGCATCGACGCTAGCGCATATGCTGACTGCAGTTAATTACAAAACTGTCAAATCCAAAAGGTGCCACGAATCAACGAGCCAACGAAAACGAATGAACGAACGAATGAACCAGAGCCAAACAAACAAACAGCGTGAGCTTCACATACAGACACACACATACTCGCACACAGGCATGCCAACAGCAGCCAGTCAGCCATTTCAAATACACTCATACACAGACACTCGTACACACACATCGGCAGCAAATAGGCAGATCAGCCAACAGCTGCCAACGTATGCGAAAGCTCACAATAAAAACACAAAAACAAATAAAACAAAAGCAACCAAAGGCCGCAGGCTGAGGCAGTTGCATTGTATGAACTTTCTGATACGTGTGTGTGTGTATGTGTGTGTGTGTGTGTGTGGAATATAATTTTGCTGTATTGTTGTATTAAATGATGTCAACAACAGCCGTCCAGCTGAGCTCGACTCGCAGTCAGCGTCAACTTCGATGCCTGAGTCAAATCGAATTTAATTGCAATGCCGCACGTTGGCTTTTAATTAATTTTTACTAGGCAACTGCTGCTGCTGCTGCTGCTGCTGCTGCTGATGCTGATGCAGTCACTGCGGCTGCAGCTGCAACTGAAGCAAAATACAAACAGACCCTAATCCCTCTTTTCGCCCACTACTAAGCAAAACCCAGCAACAGCAAACAGCAGAGACGGCCGACATTTAGCAGTCGAAGCTCTGACAGGGCAACATCAAACGTCACGCACAGGTGCAATGTAATTAGCACGAACCGACAAAGCAACCGAGCAGTCGCCAGCAACAACAAAAGCAGCAGCAGCCGCGTTGGCTGCGAAAAGGGCAAAGGGCAAAGGCAAAGGGCGGCGGCTACGCGACAGGGAGACTGGCAGACTGGCAGACTGGGAGGCACATAAAAACAAAAGCAAGCAAAATCTTTAAGCCCAAATGCATACAAGCAACCAGCCAGCAGCAGTACGGAAATCAGTGAAAGCTGCAATAACACGAATGCTGAATACTCTTTCGGTTATAATTCATGTTCACCTTGTCCACTAATTTAGGTATTTTGCTAAACTTGAATACCTTTTGGAAGATCATCAGATTACTCAAAGTTTTATGTTAAGATCAGATATGTGGCACAACACATAAAACTATACTCTTGATCTTGATCCGTCTATCTAAATATATGAACTCGTCCATTTCAGAATCTATTAGAGCTAGAGATTTTTATTTATTTAATTATATTATAGGTCCCTGTTTAGTATACGCAAGTTTGTTTCAAATAATCGATTACTATTCCCGTTTTACTGTTATCGATTAAGCACGACATTGAACATCAGTCATTTGATTATATCTCGTATGCCTTTGAAGATGGAATCTCCAAATTTATCATGCAGTTTAACACAGAAGTTATTCAATATAAAGTTTGGTCAATTGGAAAAAAACCAAGCGTGCCTGTGCGCACAGACATTCCAATACGGGCATTCTTTTTCGATTAATATTCTAAGAATCGCAAATGCAATGAAGATGATAGAGGTGGCTCGCGTGTTCGATTATTCGTAGGTTTACCTAGCGATGGGCGGGTGTATTTATTAATCATTTTTTTGTTGTTGAAAAACATGCTTTTTGATTTAGAAGGTCCGAGTTTCACTCATGCGGGGATAACATCGAACACAAAATTGAATATATGTATGTTTAACTGCATGAGTTTTGTGTATCTATGCATAGATTCAAGCTTTGGAGTTTTTTTTTTGTTATAAATATGAAACATTAAATATTTTAAGACAACTTGTTATTTTGAAATATGGAATAATAGGGAATAATGGAAGTTGTCAATAAATTTCGTAAGACTAGGCCAAAATAATAGAAAACCATATTCAGATGGAAATAGACGAGTATAGGTATGTTTAAGACAAAGCTAATTCGTTAGGCCTATTAAGCGTTTGTCAAATGTGACTCTTTTGTTGCAGTCTGAATGTCTGTAATAGTTCATAAACCCCTTGAATTGTTTGTTCGCAACAAGTACAATTTCAATGAAGAGTTGCTGGAGCATGGAGCCCGTTTGGTCGTTGCTCGGCTCGCAGCGTTTTAATAGCTTTGAAATTCCAATGGCAGCTGTGGCGCCACCCACCAGTCACCAACGCCCGAAGTGAGCAAAAGAAATGCCGAGAAGCAGAGGGAAAAATGAGCAAAAAAGAGAAGAGAATAGAGGCGACAAAAGAGGTTGTGAAACAGACGATGGCGGTAGAGTCGTCGAACATTTCGAAAAATTATTGAAGATTTTTTAATTTTTCTCCTTAAACGCGCGAAGCACGCGATGCTGCAACAACAACATCAATAACAGCTGTTGTTGTTTTTATTGATATTAGCTATGAATGCACCCTGCCCGCAGCAACTTCCATTTTGTTTATGACAGCGACGATGCAACCAGCTGAGGAAGCACGCACCATGGGGCAGGGGAAAGGACTGTTGCTGATGCTGTTATTGGTGTTGGTGTTGGTGTTGGTGTTGCTGCCATGCCACGTCGGTGACAAAACTCGCACCACTTGCCTTTTGTGGCATTAGCAGCTGCACCGGTGGCTACAACATCCTCCCCTTCCCACTGTCACACAGCTAGCTGCCACTGCCAATGCAACTTTATGCGAAATTTTGATGCTCACATTGGCGGAAATAAGTTTGTTGCTGTTATTGTTGTTGCAAAGATGTTTATGTTTGTGCGTGGCACATTCGCGGATTGTTGATAGGGTAATTGATAGCATCATGAGTGCTGCTTGAGATGGCAGTAGCAATAGTAGAGATTCCAGTATGTGGGCCCAGAAAAAGTTGAAGGATTATAAAAAATAAATTAAAGTAAATTTCCATATTTTTCTGTATTGGAGATAAGAGATGATTTGAAAGAATACACTATTATCTCATCTGACCAATGTGTTAAAGACATACGTGGAACAGTTTTTATTTATGTTGTATTTTGTTGTGGAGATGATTGTGAACCCGATTAAAAACTTAGTTCTTCATAAATTATGGCTTAGTTTTGAAAAAAACCTTGGTATCTTTGCTTTTTGTACTTGTTTACTATATTGATCCAAGGCAATGTTTATAGATATTGATTGGTTGATATCGCGACAGAAAATATTACACATATCACATAGTAAAGCAATGGTTAAATCTATACTCTATCCTCTAGGAGTAGCTCCGACACATTCTATGATCTTCATATATCTCTTCGACAGCAACCTAAAAGAGATGTTTTCCTTTTTAATGCAACAAAGCGAGTACAACACACAACACTTCAAATGGTGATATAGT
The DNA here is from genome assembly GCA_035045365.1 of Drosophila leonis. Lineage (NCBI taxonomy): Eukaryota > Metazoa > Arthropoda > Insecta > Diptera > Drosophilidae > Drosophila > Drosophila leonis. The sequence goes on from JAWNPC010000835.1 coordinate 895,302, forward strand.
GCCTCTATACATTTTATGAGTGTGCTGAACTTAAGCTCTGCCCTCACTGATACCCTCCTTCCCCCATCCCAACACGTAAGCAGCCCCTTTTGGTGTTTGACTGGCAACCAATTTCATGGAAGTATGGCGGCTTTGGTTGGAATTTCTTCGTTTTTTATGATTGCCTGCCACAACTTTTTCGCCATCGATATTGGTGGCAGCGATGTTTGCGGCTGCGACTTTAGCAGCGCTGCCTGTGGTTGCAACTCCAACTAGCAACAGCAACAACAATAGCAACTTCGACTGCTACTGCTGTGTTGTTGTTTGTATGGATTTTGCACATCGTTTATCTTAGAGGACGGCAAAACGTTGTTGGCTTTGCCGTCGCTGTTGTTGCGTCGCAGCTGGCGCTAGCGAACGGAAATGGCGTTAATGTTGCAACTGTAGCAGCAACAGCAGCAGCAACCAAAACAACCACAGCAGCTGCCAATGAGCGAGAACTTAATCTTGGGGATTTAACACTTTCGATATATCTTGGCCGGCGCTGTCTTGTGTGCTGCGGCTGTTAGTCGATGCTCCACGACGTTGCGTGCCCCACCATGCTGCAGCCAACGGAAATGTATTGGCGGCCATTATCGGTTCAGCTGCCATTTTTATGGCCAAGTTATGGGAATGAAACGCGCTCGGCTTTGGCTAAAGTTTCATCAGTCGTTTCTTTTAAGTGTTAAAATACATTTGCAAGTAACTGTATGCATGTCTATGTATGAGTGGCTGTGTGTGTATGAGCTAGATTAAGCTTAACTCTAAGTGAGCGAATCGGCTTTCCTTTCTAGAGCCACTCAAAGGCCTGCAGTGCCTGCCAACAGTGATGCATACTGCTCCCTACTTAGCTGCCGATAGACCCCATCGCGATTCAAAAAGTAGATGGGATCCTTAATTAACTCCGGATTGTAGCCTTCTACTGCGAGCTCTCGTTTCTTTAGCTTGAAGGTGGCCGTGCGTGGTATCTCGTCCAGTAGCCGAATGAATAGAGGCCGCGCATAGGGCGGTAAGCTTCCTCGTATTCCAATGGACAGATATTCCATGTCAACTTTTCTCGATGGATCCACAATCGCCGCCATGCCAGCCTTGCCCTCCACATAGGGTATCTGCATAGGAAATCAGATTTGAATTGATACAACTGTATAAAAAAGTTAAGTTTAATGAATATATATTTAATGCTTATCTAAATCTCTAGTCTGAACTAGTGGTGAACAAGTTTGATTTAAGTGATATCTCTCATGTCTTTGAAGCTACATTTTTGTATTTATACTCATTCACGAAAGTGAAATGAGTATATTGGGTTTGTGCAATGTCCGTTTTGCTGTCCGTCCGTCTATCCGTCTGTCCGTCTGACCCTCTGTCCATCTGTCCATCTGTCCATCTGTCCATCTGTCCGTATGAACGCAAACCATTTCGACGCTATTGAAGCTAAAGACTTTAAATTTGGAACATATACTCGTGTTTGCATACCCTCGAATTATAAAGTGTCAAGATTTTTTTGATACTATGGCGGATATATCTACGCCTATTGGAGGCGTGGCAAATCGGGTAAAACTGTATCTTCCACAGTTTTAAAGCTATAATGCCCACGTTTGGCACATTAGTTACTGTTCGATGAAACACTTATATATCCACGCCCATTGGGGGCATGGAAAATCGGATCTGACTATATAGGGATTTACACATACATACATATTCTTATATACCTATTGATACTATAGATACTAGAGTCTTGAAATTTGAAATATATAGTCGAGTTGACAACCCAAGATCAAAAATATCTGGAGGATATATCTACGCCCATAGGAGGCGTGGCCAATTGGGTACTTTCTATAATTTTAGAGCTAAAACATAAATTTAACGACTAAATTACTGCTGGCCTCCTCTCAAATTATATATATACACATTGAGGCCGTTTTTTAAGCGTAACTTGAATACCGTTTTAGCTATATAATTCAGATTTACTGTGTACATCCGTGTAATAAATACAAATATTTTATAGTTTTCGGATTTTAGATACCACGCCCCCTTTCCCAAAAATTTGAAAAAAACGCATTTCAAATACTAGAGACTTTTTTTCTCAAATACATACATATGAATGTCATTATTACGCTTGAAAAGTTTAATTACGAAAGTCCTTCTAGAAGAAAACTAGTTCAACAAATAAGTTTCCATAATATAGCCCATACTGCAGCCCAAGCGCAGCCCACGCGCAGTCGCTGCGTAAACTGCGCAGTAGCAGATCAAGTGCTTGTGCGTGCGTGTGCATGTGTGTGTGTGTGTTGTTTGTATCTATGTATATGTACTAGAGCCCTTAATTATTTCTAATCTTATCTTATTATTATTTTATTTTCAATTTACACCTACAATATCTGTTAAAGCTTAACTTTAAAGTTACTTAGTTAATTAGTTGAGTAATTTAAATAAATAAATTCTAGCATGCAAATAGTATGGCTTAAAATTGCAGATCATCCGGCGTTCAGTGTATCTCCCGGGTTACATCCTTCTTACTTGAAAAGTTACATTTTTTGCCTTACGATTTCATACTATTGTTGAGTGGAAGCACGAACATTTTATTTACGGGCGATACTTTAAATGGAGAAAAACGAATGTCCAATAGCAATAAAACAAAATCTAAATGTTACTTATACAAAAGCCTTTCATTACTATACACTTCTTAATTTGAATCTACCTTAAAATACATATATTGATAGACTCAAATCTGTTTGTCTTATTTCTCTTCAGAATGCCAAATACATAAGATTTAACTAATTTTATTTATAGATGGCATTTTATTACCTAATTTTAGATTGCTTTATTTTCTGATTGACTTACCTGCACGCCGTAGACCACACAGTCGCTAAGCCCAATGCAGTTGGTGATGATGGCCTCCACCTCTTGAGTGGCCACATTCTCGCCCCGCCAGCGGAAGGTGTCGCCGGTGCGATCTTTAAAGTAAAAATAACCCAATATATCACAGACAACCATGTCGCCCGAGTTGAAGTAACAGTCGTCTGTGGTGAAAACCCCTCGCAGTAGCTTCTGCTCGGAGGCCGCCTTGTCCGCGTATCCGTGAAACGCGCTAACAGCACGCCGCGCATCCACCTGACCCACCAGAAGGCCCACCTCGCCTGGCGCACAGCGCATACAGTAGCCCTTGGAGTTACGCAACGGTACTCCCGTGAGCTCGTCGCAGCGAAGTATCTGGACGGGATAGAGGTTGCGCCCAAAGACGGGCACAAAGCCAATGGCGCCAATGCGATTAGTGATGTTAATCAGATTCGAGTTGCCTTCGGTGGCGCCATAGATCTCCCCGATGTGAGGTATTCCGAAGCGAGAGACGAACTGCGTCCAGATTTGCGGTCGCAGACCGTTACCGTACATGAGGCGTAGCTGGTGCAACGGCTCCTGCAGAGCGGGCTTGTAGGGCGTCGCGAGGAGGTAACGACAAAGCTCGCCAATGTACTGGGCCACGGTGCAGTTGTACTGGCTGCAATCGCTCCAGAAATTGGAGGCAGAGAACTTCTTGCGCAGAACAACGGTGCAGCCATTGAGCAGGGCATTGCCGACGCCCACAATTCCACCGGCTGTATGATAAAGCGGCAGAGGATTGTAGATCACGTCGTCGCGTCTTAGTCGCAGCATATAAAACGCGCCAGCTGACATGAACAGAAACCTCAAATTAGTGATGACCGCCGCCTTAGGTAGGCCTGTAGTGCCGGACGTGTACACATATAGCAGCTTATTCCGAGCATTGCATTGCGGGTTACGACTCAGCGGTAATGGCTCCTGTGCAGCTAGAGCACTTCTTAGATCGATTGCGTCTGGTATCAGGGCAGGCTGGTCCACATCAGTATACTGATAGATGCATAGCTCCAATGGTGTCAGCGATTGCAGTACGTCGCACAGCTCGCTGCCCACGATGAGGGCACAGGCCTTGGCAACGCGGATGCAGTGCAGCAGAGAGTCACCGCGCAAATGTGAGTTGATCAGCGCCGTAATGACGCCGAGCTGGCTCAGACCCAGCCACAGGAAGGTATACTCCACTCGGGTTTCCATCAACAACGCTACGCAGTCGCCGCGCTGCAGGCCGCGCTGCTGGAAGTAGCCCGCCACCTGCTGGCTGAGCCTCAATGCCTGTCCGAAACTCAGGTTGCGCTTGTCCATCAAAAAGCATATCTTTTCCGGATGCTTGAGTGCCTGCTGCTCAAAGCATTGCGCCACAGTGCATCCATTTCGATCCTTGCGAAGCAGATAAAAGTTAAGCGAAACAAAACGTTGAAACGCGCTGCAAAGTTAAGAAAAACTAATTAGGTTGAGTTTGAAAAAACTGTATGCGTGTATAAGAGATTATGACGAACCATTCTTCTCTTCATCAATAGTTTTTAATTTAATGGGTCAATTGTTTAGAAATAACAAATTCCTTTCAAAATTATAGCTTGGAATGCAGTTATATCAAAAGTGATTTGAATCAGATTGATCTTAGATATACAAATACCAATACGTTGTATTAACTGTCGTTAAAAGTCATTGTAATCAAATAGGGGTAAAAATACGCAAAATAATTTTTATGTTCCTACCAAGAACACGATTCACAAATGTAACTAAAGAACTAATATTTTATAAAGCAATTAAGAAAACTCTAGTCGGTAGTGCCCGACTAGGAGATCCCCTGAACCCCGCCCGATCTGCGTTTTTGCATATACTCAGTTATGTATTTATTAACTCAAAAAAATTTAAGCGTGTAAAATTAAATATTGAAAAATTTTTTGGCCGGTATCCAAAATATAACAAAAACCGAAATTGTATAAAATATAAATTAATCCAAATACAAAATTTGGAGACTCTAGCTCAAAAGATGTACGAGATATAATATATTACCTTGATTTCGATACGGCTTTTAATCGATAACAAAAGAACGGGAAAAGTTATCGATTTTCTAAAACAAACTTGATATGCGCGTGCTATACAGGGACTTCCAAAAAATTTCAAGTCTCTAGCTCTTATATGTTCTGAGATCGACGCGTTCATACATACGGACAGACAGTCAGACGGACAGGGCTAAATCGACTCAGTTCGTCTCCCTGATCGAGAATATATATACTATATGGGGTCTGCCTGTTACATACATTTAACAGCTTAACAAAACCATTATACCCTGATTTCCCATTTTCAATGGGTTCAGGGTATAAAAACCCACACTAAAGAGAAAGGTGAGCATATGCATATTTACGGACAGCCCCTTTTAGACTTATTAACTCTCTAACGTCAGCTCGATGAGATATTATTTGTACAACATAATACTCGAAGGCATAAACAGCCCCCCTCCCATGTACGTAATACTCCAAAGCTGAATTTAAAATTGATCAAATATTTAATTAAACTAATTAGATGTGATTGTTTGGTAATATTTATCTGTTCAATTAAATAATAATAAAAATCTCACAAGCTATTTCTAATCACATATATATATATATATATATATATATATGTATATGTATATGTATATGTATATGTATATGTATATGTATATGTTTATATATATATATATATATATATATATAAACATATACATATACATATACATATACATATACATATACATATACATATACATATACATATACATATACATAATCATAATCATATACACATACATACATTCGGTACCCGAATATACATACTTACATAGTGCTCTAATCTAATCCGTGAGCCAGTAATACATTATCTTACTGTCCAGAAATAGTTAAACTAAGTTTCATTAAGTTACAAGTTGATAGTCAATTATTTTGAAGTACTTTGTAAATGGTCTTTTTATATGAGTTTTAATGGTCTACATTTACTCACATGATATCTCTGTGACAGGTCATAACGAACGCAAAAATATTGGTGGGATTGCGCAGCATGAGGGCCAAGAGGGCGCCCAACGTTAGGCTGGCTAAGGCGCTATCACAGCAGAAGAGCCCAAAGAAGATGAATCCTACTATCAGAATACCCATTCGTGTGGCCAGCTTCTGTTTTAGATTGAGCTCAAGCAATATCTCCATTGCCTTCTCGTCCTCCTTAGGATGCGTTCCACACTCGCTCACTTGTCAAAGATATATTTCATTATTGAAAAATATGTAAATATATGAACTGGCAGTTTTATAAAATCTAACTCGATATCGTCATCAGAGACATACTCCTCCTTGCAATGCTCGACTGATACTGACTGAGCAACCTCCATTTCTCAAGCACGCTCACTCTCTCTCTCTCTCTCTATCTTTATATCACGCACACATACAAATATGTCTAGCCAACCTTTTATCAGACCGGGCTGCCCTGATATGGTTTTATTACCAAACATTACAGAAATGTGGAATAGCAATGAACAAGCTTTAGATACTGCCATTGACAGACCCACTGATTTCTAGGTGAGGTTTTTAAAGACGTGAGACGAGTGAGTAGCTAATAAAAATTGAACTGTCGTTTAGAATGTCTGTGTTTTTTTTTTGTGTAAAAATCTATAAGCACTACAGTGAAGAAAGCCTATATTCTATCAAACATCAAATATAAATAATATATTATTACAACCCTGAAATGTTCAAGTTTAAAAATAACAAGTAATAAAACTCTAGTCGGTGGTGCCCGACTAGGATATACCCTGAACCCCGTTCGATCTGCGTTTTTAAATATACTCGGTAATGTATTTATTAACGCAGAAAAAATGTAATCTTGTAAAATTAAATTATAAAAAAAATGTAAATACGAAGTTTGGATACTCTATCTCAAAATGTGAACGAAATATAATTTAATAACTTGATTTCGATAAGGTTTTTAATCGATAACAAAAAACGGAAAAGTTATCGATTTCCTAAAACAAACTTGATATGCGCGTGCTATACAGGGACCTACAAAAATTTCAAAATTGGATAATTGAGTTACTGGTAACCTCTTCTATCGATGACCCAAAAATATTTGTTACGTGGCAAATCGGATCTGAATATATAGTATTTTACACAAAATCTGCAATATTTTGAGCACTATTGTTGAAATTTGGCATATATACTATATATATGGTTAAGAACTCAAGAACAATTAGATATGGCGGATATATCTACGCCCATAGGGGTAGTGGCAAACCGATTATTATATCCTGAGCCCATTGAAAATGGGAAATCAGGGTATAATGTTTTTATGAAAATGTATGTAACAGGCAGAAAAAGGCGTAGCAGACCCCATAAAGTATATATATTCTAGATCAGGGTGACGAACTAAGTCGATATAGTTATGTCCGTCCGTATGAACGCAGCGATCTCGTTAAGCGCTCTAGAGATCTGAAATTTGAAATGTATACTCGTTTATACCATACGCAGTAAGAGTTTATGATTTTTTTTTCGATAACTCATCCCGTATCTATATTATCGATGAAAATCGATAATTTTGTTTCCCTTTTGAGACGTTACTCACATACCGTTACAGCTAGAAAGTGCAGATTTACTGTGTATACCCGTGTAATAAAAACAAACATTTTGTATTTTTTGTATTTTGGATACCACGCCCCCTTCCTCCCAAATTTTCAAAAAACCAATTTCAAATTGTGGTTTGGTAAATACATATGTACATATGAATGCCATTATTACGCTCTAAATGTTTGATTACGAAAGTCCATCTAGAAGGAAACTTATTCAACAAATAAATTTCCATAATATAGCCCATACTGGAGCACAAGCGCAGCCCAAGCGCAGTGGCTGCGTAAACCGCGCAGTAGCAGATCAAGTGATTGTGCGTTCGTGTGCATCTGTGTGTGTGTGTATGTGTTGTTTGTATATATGTACATATATATAAAAGAAGCGTGAAGTGATCGGAATATCGGTTCTTCGCAGGGTTCAGGGTACTTCCTAGTCGAGCAATCTAGACTAGAGTACTCTTATTTGGTGGTAAATCAGAAAATGGAGCTGGTAGCGTTTGGGTCGTGAATGAGTATTCTGCAGTCGGTAATGACTGCAAAGTTCTTACTTGTTTAAAATATATTTAACAGGAAGAGGTGGCATGGCAGACCACATAAAGTACATATACATATATTCTTGATCAGGATGACGAACTGACTCGATATAGCACTGTCCGTCTGTCTGTCCGTCCGGCCGTATGTGTGAGCGCGTCGATCTCAGAACCGAAAAGATAAGGCACCACCGACTACAGCTTTCTTACTTGTTTAAGCGTAACTTGAGTACCGTAAAAGTTAGAGAATGGAGTCCGTGTAAAGAATTCAGAGATTTTGTATTTTTTTTTGTATTTTGGATATTCCCTTAATATTTTTTTATTATACCCTGAACCCATTGAAAATGGGAAATCAGGGTATAATGTTTTTGTAAAAATGTATGTAACATGCAGAAGGAGACATGGCAGACCCCATAAAGTATATATATTCTTGATCAGCTCCACGAGCTGAGTCGATATAGCCATGTCTGTCTGTCCGTCCGTCCGTCCGTCCGTCCGTCCGTGTGAACGCAGTGATCTCGCAAACCACAAAAGCTAAAGATCTGAAATTTGAAATGTATACTCGTGTATATCCTACGCAGTACGAGTTTATCATTTTTTTTCGATAACTCATCCCATTTCCTTATTATCGATAAAAATCGATAACTTTTCTTCGTTTTTGAATACCGTTATAGCTATAGATTTAAGATTTAGTGTGTGTATCTGTGTAATGAATACAAACATTTTGCAATTTTTGGATTTTGGATACCACGCCCCCTTCCCCGCAAATTTTGAAAAAACGTATTTCAAATACTAGAGACTTGTGCTTTGCCAAATACATACATATGAATGTCATTATTACGCTGTAAAAGTTTGATTACGAAAGTCTATCTAGAAGCAAACCTATTCAGCAAATAATTTTCCAAATTATAGCCCATACTGCAGCCCAAGCGCTGCCCGCGCGCAGTCGCTGCGTAAACTGCACAGTGCTTGTGCGTGCGTGTGCATGTGTGTGTGTGTATGTGTTGTTTGTGTATATGTATATATAAAAGAAGCGTAAAATGATTTGAATATCGCATCTTCGCAGGGTTCAGGGTATCTCTTAGTCGAGCAGTCTCGACTAGAGCACTCTTACTTGTTATACCCTGAACCCATTGAAAATGGGAAATCAGGGTATAATGGTTTTGTTAAATGTATGTAACAGGCAGAAGGAGGCGTGGCAGACCCCATAAAGTATATATATTCTTGATCAGGGTGACGAACTGAGTCGATTTAGCCCTGTCCGTCTGTCTGTCTGTCCGTCCGTCCGTCCGTCCGTCCGTCCGTCCGTCTGTCCGTATGTATGAACGCGTTGATCTCAGAACCTATAAGAGCTAGAGACTTGAATTTTTTTTTGGAAGTCCCTGAATAGCAGGCGCAGATCAAGTTTGTTTTAAACAATCGATAACTTATACCGTTTTAATGTTATCGATTAAAAACCTTATCGAAATAAAGTTTTTTAATTCTATCTCGTACATATTTGGAGCTAGAGTTTCCAAATTTTACATTTAGTTTCATTTATATTTTATACAATTTCGGTTTTTGTTATATTTTGGATATTGGTTCAAAATTTTACAAAAATTTTCAAATTGAAGGTTAGTTGCAAATGTAGCCAATATGTGAATGATTTTGCGATTTTAGGCAACTGACAAATATTCAATATAATATGTAGATCATATGCTGAAAATTTCATTGAAATCCATTAAGTATCACAAAAGTAATTAAACAAAACGTTTGGTCAATTGCGACATGTGACCAGAAACCCACCCCCGCTTTCATTTTTTCTATACATGTGCACACATACATTGAGACATTCGAATGCATTCTTGTCTGTTCTAAGAATCACAATAATTACAGCTGACTGCTTAAATTTTGTTATAATTCTTAACTGCCTTTAGTCTCAAATTTGCTACTGCTTGTTAAAGCAGTGCAGTGGCGGTGTTGATAGAAGCGGGGCACGTCGTGCCTTGCAGGTCTGGGTTAAAACCTCGTCGATATTAAAATTTTTTTATTATTTCTTGTTTTCACACACCAATGGTGGTGTCGCAGTAGAGGTGATGCGCTTTGGTTCGACTCCAGGTGGGGAAATGTCAGATTTTCTTAATTTTTTATTTTTTTCTTTTATTAAATTAATATTAATATTATTCTTAAAACAAAAACTACTTTTTTGACAAACATGCTATTTGATTGTGAAAATGCAAGATTGGCAATTTAATTAAATTTGTATAAGTTTGTGATGTATACAAGATACGGAATATATTTAAAAACGCAGATCGGACGGGGTTCAGGGGATCTCCTAGTCGGGTACCCCCGACTAGAGTTTTCTTACTTGTTATACCCTGAACCCATTGAAAATGGGAAATCAGGGTATAATGTTTTTGTGAAAATGTATGTAACAGGCAGAAGGAGACATGGCAGACCCCATAAAGTATATATATTCTTGATCAGCTCGACAAACTGAGTCGATATAGCCATGTCCGTCTGTCCGTCCGTCCGTCCGTCCGTCCGTCCGTGTGAACGCAGTGATCTCGCATACCACAAAAGCTAGAGATCTGAAATTTGAAATGTATACTCGTGTATATCCTACGCAGTACGAGTTTATCTTTTTTTTTCGATAACTCATCCCATTTCCTTATTATCGATAAAAATCGATAACTTTTCTTCGTTTTTTAATACCGTTATAGCTATAGATTTCAGATTTACTGTGTGTATCCGTGTAATGAATACAAACATTTTGCAATTTTTGGATTTTGGATACCACGCCCCCTTCCCCACAAATTTGAAAAAAACGTATTTCAAATACTAGAGACTTGTGGTTTGGCAAATACATACATATGAATGTCATTATTACGCTGTAAAAGTTTGATTACGAAAGTCTATCTAGAAGCAAACCTATTCAACAAATAAGTTTCCAAAATATAGCCCATACTGCAGCCCAAGCGCTGCCCGCGCGCAGTCGCTGCGTAAACTGCGCAGTAGCAGAGAAAGTGCTTGTGCGTGCGTGTGCATGTGCGTGTGTGTGTATGTGTTGTTATATGTGCATACATATATATAAAAGAAGCGTAAAATGATTTGAATATCGCATCTTCACAGGGTTCAGGGTATCTCTTAGTCGAGCAGTCTCGACTAGAGCACTCTTACTTGTTTTTTATTAATTTACTTTTTTTAAATAATGCCAAAAACTTTATGACTAGCACAATATTATGAAAAAATTAATTAATTAGGTAGGATTAATGAACTTATGATATATTATTGAACATTTTAGAGTTCTATATGCAGTAGAAGACGAGATCAGGGCAAGAGAACGTAATGACTGCCGCAACCTTATATGGCTGAGCCAGCCGCGGAGCTACGAACAGCTGATATCGCAGACAATGGGCTTATCAAACGAAAGCAAAATAAAACACTTTTGAAAATACAAAACAAAAAACAGCTGCGCTCACATATGTAAGTGAATTTTGATAACATAGAACAATGGCTTAACAAAGGTGTTTGTGGAGTACGTAAGTATACATTCATACGGGCAATATCAAAGCGCTAAACTTGTATATAATAACAACAGACGGTATCTAATTGATGGTTGTTATGTATTATAGAACTTAATAGTTATTTAATTAATAAGAAGTGTGTAGAATCTAACCAATCCAACGCTCTACACAAGGGTTAACGAATTTCAAGTGACAGCAATAACAGCAATAACAGCCACAACAAAAACAAAGAACGCGTATAAAAACAATGCTTAAAGCAACAGGCGCCTCACAAAGTTCATTGCTACTGCGAAGATGCCATATATGTCAGACCCCGCACAGTGTGCCACATGTATATTTTTGTGAAAGTACAATATATATGTTAACAGAATAAATTATGAATACTTTTAGCTATCTATCATATAATATGTATAATAATGACTGATGCGCTTGCTTCAAATTTCCAAGTTAATTTTATTTTTAATTGATATTTAAGTATTTAAATATCAAGATAAGTATTTTTTTAGAGTTTGAAATTGATTGATATAACTAAAATAAAAGAAAAGAATGAAAAAACATATTTTTATTAAATCTATCAGATTTATATATATATATATATATATATATATATATATATATATATATATGTATATATATATCTATATATAAATGTTTAATTATTATTAAATTGTCGGAAATTTTGTCCAGTAATTTCGACTCTTGTCCACAGTACGATTTACCAATTAGCATGCGCGTCAAACATAAATATGAATGTGTTTTATAATGTACATATATATATGCGTGTGCTTGGGTATGTGTGTATCTTGGGATCTATGCTACCGGCTAAGACCTTGACTTATTTCGTATGCAACGCACAAAACAGTAAACAGTTCTGCACGCGCACTCTCGCACTTGGCTCAGTTGGATTCTTGGCTAAAAGCTCGGATTTGGTTAACTTGGCTCGAATGGAAATAACTGATTGATGATTACGTGGGCCTGACTTTGACTTTGGGTTCGATTTTCTGACATTGTTGTACATATTAAGTCAGTCAGCTGTCAACCAGACGCTAATTCACTTTTTAACTCTGGCTTGCATGTTTTTCAAATGTTCAAGCTCTTATTGCTATCGCATTATAATACAGTTGACATACTTTTAGCACAATTCACGTCACAGCGCCCACAATAACAACAACCACAACTGGAACAACACACTCGGCAAATGAAACGAGACGTTCTATTCGACTGCAGCAACTAACAACAACTGAGCGATCTCTGAGCGGGGCCAACGCGTTGCCGGCACTATTTGTTTATCAGCCAGTCAAACCAGCTGGCGAAGAGCATTGCGAGAGCGTAAAAACCTTTTGGGAGAGTTCCAATTAGAAATAAGTAAGAATGTTGCAGTCGGTCGAGACTGACTGTATAATACTCGTTCGGAGTCTAAATATTTGACACACCCAAATAGAGGAGATCAACAGTAACTCAACTATTAAGATTTTAAGTTTCTAGCTAGAACTGTAGAAGTCATTTCTCTTCCGAATTTTTCCCTATAGAAAATTGTAAACCTCTATCACAACGACAATTGTAAAAAAATATACTTTATATGTATACACTTCGTGAACGAGCATAGTCGACATTTTTTGTTCTCCCTTGAGGTTCGACTTAACACCCCGAAACGTAGAGTATTACTAATTTGATTTTACGAATTTTATAAATATTTATGCTCGCTCACTTAGTGAAAAGAGTATTTTGGTTTTGTGCAATCTTCGTATTGCTGTCCGTTCGTCTGTCGACTATTTGCCTTTCTGCATGAATACTAAGTATTTCCCCGCTCTTGAAGTCAGAGACATGTAATTTTAAACATATACTCGTTGCTACCGTCAGTGTAAAGATTTTATGGATACGCCCAGTAGAGTGTTCTGTCGGAAAAGACATTTTTACAGCTAGAAACATCAAGTTTGTCATTTGAATTATTGTTAATCTTTTCAGTTGATTTTCCGCAGTTTTGAGGCTCTAGCCTCAAAATTGCACAGTTATTGTTAAGAGTCAGTTCAGTTTGAAAAGTAATAATTTTTACCGGTGGATTGCTGATGACAAAGATGCACTAAAAAACTATAAAGTCTCCTTGATAATAATGGTATAATGGATTTCAGGGTAAAGTTGTTTTGTGAGACGGTATGTAACAGAAAGAGAGGGCGTGGCAGACCCCATAAAGTAAATATATTCTTTATTAGAAGGACAAGTTGTGTCGATCTAGCCATGCCCGTCTGCGCGTCCAACCGTCCGCGAGTGCGCAGCGATCTCGTAAACCATAAATGAGAGAAACTTTAAATTTTAAATGCATACTCGTGTATACCATACGCAGTACGAGTTTATCATTTTTTTTCGATAAATCATCCCATATCCTTATTATCGAATAGTATCGATTATTTGACTTCGTTTTCTAAGAGTGGCTTGTGTTCCGTAATATCTAGAGAGTTCAGATTTACTGTATATGTCCGTGTAATGAATACATAGATTGTGTATATTTGGGATTTTGGATACTTGTGTTTTGGCAAATTCACACATATCAAACAAGTATGAACGTTCCAGTCGGACGTTACCGACTGCAGAATACTCATTTACGACCCAAACACTACCAGCTCCATTTTCTGATTCGCCAATAACAGGGTTCAACTAGCAGGGTTTCTGACATACCGGAAAATTATTTTTTCGATTTGCCACGTCCCTAGTGGGAGTATCGGAGAAATCTTGACACTTTATAATTTGAGGGTATACACGAGTATTTGTCCTAAATTTCAAGTCTCTAGCTTCAATAGCGGCGTTTGTGGTTCAATGGTTTGTGTTCATACTGACAGACGGTCAGGCGGACAGACGGACGGACAGCAAGACGGGCATTGCATAAGCCCAATATACTCATTTCACTTCGTGAATGAGTATGATAAGTCCATTTAGAAGAAAAGTTATTCAACAAATAAGTTTCCATAGTGTAGCCCAAGTGCATAAACTGAGTAGTTAGTAGAGCGTGTGCGTGTGTATGCATCTGTGTCCAAAATGAGGAGCTTTAAAAATGTTTATTTATTCGGGTTCAAAGCTGATTTCACACTATTCCTATTCAAACTATGATTTCAACTTCTGCCGCTGTTGCATCTAAAGTAATGATAAATAATAGTAATTGATAGCCTTAAAGATATTTTAAGCCACAAAAAGTTAAAGGACTTTCCCCGTTAAACTGTTCCTTCTGAAAGTATGCAACACGATCAGTTCGATCAAGTTGTGTTTTGTGTATTTGTGATTAAACTTAAATACATCATTAACATTATTCAAGACTCTGCAAGCAAACAGAACTCTAGACACTCATCTCACCCCGATCCTCTAGCTCAATCTCTTATCTTTGCTACTCTACATCCTTCCACATACAGACTGAAAAGACCGGACACTTACATCGACTGAACCATGTACACGCCCATAATTTACATCTTCATATGATCTTCATCTTCAAGCCCAAACCAGTTTTCACTTACATATTTTATAACATTTTTCACACACATTATATAATTGTCATGTTTTGTCTATAAGACGTTAAAACGCTTTCTTGGTAAAATGAACCCAATAAATAAAACTTAAGTCATATGAAAAAAGAAAAAGTATTTTTAAAAACTTTAATATTAAATGATGAAAACTAAGAGTCTTTTATCGATATAAATAAATTACTCAAATTACATTAGCACAGCTAAAAGAATATCTCAATGCCTATCAGATTAAATGCAAAGACATTATTTTCATTGGAGTTTAAATAATTAATTCAAATATATAGTTTCTTAGTCGATGATAACAAAACATGTTTAGAATGAAGCTGTCGTCGCACTGCTAGGGAAAACTCAAAGAACAAAACTTCTTATTTTTAATTAAATATGGCCAAAATACAAAGGTAAATGAAAAAAAATTTGGGGCACAGAAAATTCCAATGGTAAAATAAATTAACATGAAGCCAGTCGCTAGCAGACGTCGACGCGTCGTTTCATTCCCAGCAACAGCAGCGCAGTCGGCGTCGTCGCCGGGGCGTAGCTGTCAGAAGCCGGCAGCCAAACATATAAAAATATATGTGCATACTTTCAGGCGGCGCGTATAAAAAATGTGCGCACACTTTTTGGCAGCTTTTTGAGTTATAGACGGTGAGCGAGAACAGTCGTTGTATGTGTGAACAGTTAGTTTGATTATGTGTGTGTGTGTGTGTGCCTGTAATTGACACATGTTACGTGCACAAAAGCTGGCAAGGGCAACGGGAACGGGAATGGAAACAGGAACTGCGCCCATATATGAACCATGCGCCCACCCCGTTCCTCCCAGTCAAATCGTTATTATCGACAATGCCGCCGCCAAAAACACACACATTCTCTTACACATATACACAGTCATACGGGGCACGCACATGTTATTCACTGCTACTGCTGCTGCACAGCCTTCAAATGCAGGCAACCTCAGTCAACTTTGTTTCTTGCCGGCAAAAACAAAAACACACACACACACGCACACACAATAGAGAGTCAGACAGGGACAGAGAGAGCAAGTGAGCGAGAGCGAGACTAAGCGACTTGGTTGCTGATAACGTTAGCGTCAGCTGTGCGGCACTTTTGTGGGTCGTGGTGGGCCGTCAAGGGGGCACGGGCACACGTGAGACCCGGACTTGGCGCTGCTGCTGGAGTCGTGCGCAGGCAAGCGTCAAACGTTTGTACCTAGTCCTATTGGCCCCAGGCGACAACATACTGTGTCTCCCTCTCCCTCTCTCTCGCTCTCTCTCTCTCTCTCTCTCTCTCTCTCTCTCTCTCTCCTACTCAGTTGCTGCTGTGTTTGGCATTTGTTTGTGTTGTCAACAAAAGTTTCTTTGAAATCAGTAACAGATGTCGATTGAAATGGCACAATTGCTGCCTGCGTCGCTGCCTGCTTCGACAGCGACGGCGACAGCGACTCAGTGAGCAGCTGGCGGCTGTTGTCACTGCTGCTGCTGCTGTTGGTGGGTACTGCTGGGTGCTGCCACTGCTGGTGGCTGCTACTTATGATGAATATTTTTATGTCAGACACAGTCGAGGCGCCGCCAAATCCCACTTCTTTTGCCAGACATCGCATATTGTGCGCTAGTTGCTAGCATTTTAATTAAAATTCTCGTTCAAGTTTCAGGTTTTTAATGATAATGCAATTTACCCAATCGGAGCCAAAGCCAACACAAAGGCCAAACAACAGACACCAAGACAACTTTTAAGCTGACTTCAGTCTACTGGCTATATAGAGGATACTTAACACTAAACTGGTATTGTCCGTATTTTAGGCACAGTCAAATAAGAATCCATAATATACAATCACAAATACTTGCCTTTGCATCAAATCAAAATGGTTTACATATATATACAGTTTCTAAAGCAACAAGCATACATGTTATCTGCTGTAGCTCATTAATTCTTTATCTAAAATTAATATGATTTTTTCCCATTTTCCACACTTTTCCAGTTGACAGTTGCATATATATAATCTTTGGTCAATTAGTAGAGGACGTTATCATTAACTACATCATCAAATTTTTGAGATGAGCCTTGTAAATATATAGTTAGAACTGTCGGGGCTTATATGGTGGCGAAATGGTTTGCGTTCATACGGACAGATAGACAGACGGAAATTGCACTCAGCCAATATACTCTCCAACACTTCGCGCATGAATATTAAAAACGTATTTAAAACATATAACTCAACTAACTGAAAAAATTTGAATAAAGTGAATAGTAAGACAAGCAATATATATACCGAACATATAAATCTGTTTCTTATGTGAAATAAGTAATATTTATTTCTTTTTAAGCTTAGAAAACGAAACATATACATAAATATTACATTTATGCGTTTTAAAGTGTTGATTTGATTAAAATCTTTTATATTTTTAAAAAAGTACAATATAAAAATAATTTTAAGTTACACATCAATCAACAAAATAAAATGTGAACAAAAGTCTACTAAATATTTATAAAATAATTGGAAAAGGGACTTTATTTTATAAATGTTTATAGCAACAGTTAAAATGTATTTAGCCCACTTACTTGTAGCACAGGGTATTCAAATGCAGTGCCTCCTTTGAGCAGCGTTCCGTTTTCTTTAGAAGGGAAGCTGGTGTTATTGCCGTTGACAACATGTCCATGTCTGTGGCTGGCTGAGCTGTGGCTGCTGGCGATAACAAACGATAACTGCATGTTAAATAGAAGCTAACGAATGGGCAGTAAGTAGATGTGCAGAGGCGGAAGAGAATGGGGAATGGGGAATGGGGAAACGGTTCTGGAGAATGGGGGAGTTTAGCAGTCAGAAACAAACAAAACGTCAGTATATGCTGGCCAGAAGCAAGCACCAGGAAGCTGATGCCAGTTGCCTGTTGACTGGTTGGCTGGTTAGCTGGACGTGCAGCTATTTGAATATGCGCCCGCCTGTCGCTCTGTGGCTGTAGCTGGCTTTAGAAAATCACTCAGGTAGCAAAATGCCATCATCATCATTATCATCATCATCATGGGCTTGCCACGTACTCAAACCAAACTCCCTCTCGGCGTCCAGTGAAGGGTTGCAAAAAGCGCACAGCAGTTGCAGACAAAAGTAAAGTTAAGGCAAGCTGATCCCGAATTGTCTATGTGTGTGTGTGTGTATTTGTGTGTGTGTGCGTGTGTGCCACAAGCCATGTGCATATGTGTTGGTTTGTGTCTGTGCAACAAATGCTGTGCATGCCCCTAGGCGAAGCGAGGCACTAACGAGCTTTTGCTTGCTTGCAATGCGACAGCAGCAGGTGTGCCAAACACACACACCCGCACATGGCGCAACTGAGTGACGATAATTGAAATTTCATCACAGTAGTTTGTGGTTTTGTATCTCACACACTAAGCCCCCCTACCACCACCCCGCCCCCTACTCTTCTTCCTCTACACACACACACACATACATTCACTAATGCGCAATTCATGGCTGATGCAGTTTTGTGTTGCCTGCTTTTAGGCGGCTCAAGAAATCGCATCGACTTGAAATCGATTCCATTTGAACCAAATCGTTTCGAAAGAGACTTTTAGTTTAAAACACTTTATTTCTTGAGTTTTTTTTAGCCTTTCTTTGTGTGGGTTGTAACATTTAGTTTAGGTATTTTCTTGGATTTGCTTTTGGTTTTCATTTGCTTGTTTATATTTAAAGTACAGTTAAATATGTGTTTTAGAAATACAATAAATACTAATTAATAATTTAAATACATACAGATATATAATCAATAAATTATCCATAATGGTAGCGTAATAGTAATAATAATAGTAATAATAATAATAATAATAATAATAATTATATATTATATATTATATTATATTATTTAATAAAAACTACTATGTTCAGTTTAAGTATTTGCGTTTTCTTCGACCTCCCCTTGCTTTTTGGGTTGGGACCTAAGTACTACTTACAGCTTTGATTTCTTTAATAAATTCAAGTTGTATTTAAGAGTTGCATTAGTGTAGCTCTGCATATTTATAATTTGATTAATTTCAATGTGGTGCAAATATTGTGTTATATATTTTTTTTCTTTTTTTACTGGTTTTATTTTCTGATATTTTAAATCAATTTATTTCAGAGTGAGTTTTCGGCGTGATAGCTATTTTAAACATTTTGATTTGTCTTATAATTTTTTTTAAAACATCGTTAAGCCATTAGATTTGTATTAAATCATGCTTTCACGCACTTAACTCATTTTGGGTTTACATTATTTTTATTTTTATTATATTTGAAATGTAATGCAAAAATTGTTAAGTTTCAAATTACATATCTATCTCGTTTACTTGAAGTATATTTAGGTGCATTTAAAAACTATTTGGATAATGCTGACAATGTCTCCTTCTCTTCCCCTTCTATTTCCTTTTATTTTTGGTTAAGGTTTACGTTAGTTAAACTCCATAATTATATATGTAGATTATAATTATATCGTATTCGAGCCCGATCGTTAATTTGACTAGCACATGTATTTCTTCTTGGGTTTCATCATGCGAATGCGTCATTTGGAGCCCAGTCCGTTAGGCACCAACGCACTGGGAGTCCCAACGGCAACAGCAGCCCCGCCCCCAGCGACGCCAACGCCCCCAGAGCCGCTAGCAGTGCCACCAGCCACAGCCGCCTCCCGCACGCCGGCAGCAGCCGCCTGCAGATGTACCGCTGCTGCAGCTGTGGGCGTGGGTGGGGATCGGGTGGCCATGCCACTGCGCATGCCGCTGGCGCTGGCCGAGTGCAAATGTTTGGCGCTCAGCTCGCTGGCACGTGAGTTGCCGCACACCTGTAAACCGACCCGAAGAGCATTTGGATTAGCTTTACGTGTTTCAGGTGGGCGAAAACTGCTGGGAAAACTCACCTGATGATGACTATCCCAATCTCTATACTGGCACGAGGCGCTGCAGTAGCGGGCCATGTTGCAGCCAGAGCAGGTTTCCGTGGCCTTGCGACCGCAGTTCCAGCATTGCTGCTGCAAGTTGCTGCCCTATAAATATGGGAGAGTCAATAGTTGAAAAAATTAAGTCTTGTAAATAAAGTGAATAAATGTGAGACATTCTAAGATAAAAATGCATTTATAACATCTTATTATGTCCAAATGCAGGATTACGTAGATGAAATATCTTAAGCTGCATTCAAAAATTATTATTACAGCTTTGCTCAAACACTGAAATTCTAAAGTTTAGCTTGTTTTTCGCTCATGTAATCTGTATATTTGGATTCTAATGCATTTTGAATGGCCTGGACTAAATCGACTGGATTTTAAAGTAAATTCCTTCGATCACATTAGATCAAACACTTACGTTCTGTGCGCTGGTTATGGACGGCGATTTATTGTCCAGATCGCGGTCTCCACTGGAATGACGACTCATCTCCATGAAGAACTTTTCCATGCGCAGTCGCTCCTGAGTCATGATCTCGGCAGCACGCGTCTCTGCAGCGACCACAGCCCTCTGTATTTCGATGACTGCCTGTCGCTTGACCTGCCCAAGGTAAAAACCAAATAAATATAAAATGATGTTTGGGGAGTTGGCCATGGCCATGTGTCGGCAACTCACCTGTGTGACTGCGTCCTCGGCATTGCGCTTGAATTCGGCCACTTTCTCCTCGGTTTGACGACGCAGTTCGGCCATGGCGGCGGGAGTCAGGTCTTGGCTGCTGTTGCTGCCATGTTGTGGTTCGATTCCGCGCTGTTGCAGTATGGTGATGGCCCGCTTGGTCTTGTCGACCATAGCCGAGATGCAGTTGAGCATGGTGTGTATGTTCTTCCACTCCTCCTCGCCGCCAGGTGCGCCCGCTGTCGGAACATTGCCCCCACGTGCTACCTGGGGCAGCGCGTGCCTGCTAGCCCCCTGTCCTGACTCGGCCAGGCGCAAATCACGCTCGTCGCGCTGCATGAAACCCGCAGCAACAGCCACCTCGCCGGCGGCAGTCGCAGCGCTGTAGTCGAAGGCGAGCACCGAATGAGCTGCAGCCGGATGCATGGCCAGCCGTTTGCTGGGTGGCGCATAGGGTGTGCCGGTATTGGGCATATACTCGGTCCACTCCTGCATACCATTGTGTGCGCTATGCTCCATTATGGAGTCTGAGGACCGACGCTTGAACACCGCTCCACCATTGCCATTGGCTGCCGCCGGTGCCTCCAGCTGCACAAATATATCCGCAAATTCTGCACTGCCCACGCCATGTGACGTCAGCTCCATCACAGCCTGCTCGTTGCTGGTCACGTACTGCATCGCCGACTGGTTAGTGGCGCGTGCCAGTGCCAGAATCTCACGCTGCATCAGAGCCACGCTGTTCTTCAGAAGCGGCATCACATACGGACGAAGCGGCAAATTGATGGCCTCTTGCAAGGCCAGCCGGAACTCTTCCAATGATATGTTACTGCTGCACAGCGACAGTACTAAGGCGCGCACTCGCTCGCTTACCTCCGGCTGCCCGAGCTCCTGAGAGAACTGCACCAAAGCGCCCAGAAACTTTCGCAGCTTAGACAGCAGTCGCGCCTGTTCCACATGTGCTGCAGCTGCAGCTGCGGCGGCCGCAGCAGCAGCTAGAGAGGCTGCATGTTGTGAGCCTGGCGTGGGTGATGTGGCCGAGCTAGCACCCCCATTGACCACGGGTGAGACGCTCGCATTGCGCTGCGGTCGCTGGTGGTGGTGCAGCTGCTGGGGCGGTGAGTGGGGAGAGCACGGTGCAGCTGCAAGATTGCGCGCCAGCGCGGGCGGCGACTCTGGTGGTGTTCGACAGAGACGATCCCTTTCCCGTTCCCTTTCCCGCTCCCGTTCGCGCTCCCGTTCACGTTCTCGTTCACGCTCTCGCTCTCGACTGCCATTAGGCGTGAGCTGTTGACTGCTGACTGTGTTATTGCCGGTGATGGACATGTCTTTGCTACTGCTGCTGCTGCTGCTGGTGTTGCCGGCCGAGGAGGAGTTTGTGGTGGCGGTGGAACTCTTGTCGCCGTTGCTGCTGCTGCTGTTGCTGCTGCTGTTGCTGCTGTTGGCTGTTTGTTGGATTAAAAGGGAAAAGGAAGCAGCTAGCTCGTTAGTTAGTTCACAATAAACAATGAAGAGAAACAAGACAACCACACACACATACTCAGACACCCGCACACAGAGAGGAACACACAGGATGTGCAGGCGAAGCGCATTACAAATGCATTAGGAGCTGTTGTAGACGCTGGTGCAGCTCGGAAGCTCGCAAGTTCGGAAGCGGCAACATCAGCCCTGCCACAAAGTATGTATATATTTCTGTTGACCGCAAACATGCTACAGCACTTGTCTGTCCCATCGAAAGGGGGATGCTGTTCTGGCATTAACAAATTTGCTTGAACATGGGAAATAAATTAGCAAACATTTTTGGGTGCCATTTACCATTTGCCAGGCAACAAGCGCCCATAAGCCCAGGCAAGCAAGCAAATCAAGCACCACGCACTAATTTGAGGCCAATGGAAGATGACTTGAAATATGAGGGACGAAGGGGCAAGGGCTCTGGGCGAGAGCCATGTTGCTCAACTGTGTGCAACGTGCCTGGACCTGATCCTGTTGCCAAAGCGCCGTATTCGGATGTAACTCAAAATTGAAAAGCTCAACGCAGAGGCCGCAGCGCAGAGTTGGTCAGGCGTGATGTCGAAGCCCAGCAGGGGGGATTTGGGTTTGGACACGAAGCAGTCGGTACAGGCGACACATAAAAACGAATGCGTTTTCGTTCAGCAACAAAGAATGTTAAAGAAAAACACAATAAATAAAAAAATAAAAATTTATAAAAACGATGAAAGTCAATCAAATCAAATATCTTTATGTTGCACATTAACATATGTCATGTTATATATTAAGAAAAAACAATTGTTATAAGTGTGTCCTATGATAATTATTGAAAATTATTATAAGCTATTTTGCATAGCAAGAAAATTTATTTTGGGGGCCCCAAAGACATTATTTCATTGGTTAAAAACTTAAAAGTAAAAAAAGCGATTGTTTTTTAAATTTATATATTTCCATATATCTGTAATAACTCGAATATATGCTCAATAGCA
Source organism: Drosophila leonis (assembly GCA_035045365.1). Taxonomy (NCBI): domain Eukaryota; kingdom Metazoa; phylum Arthropoda; class Insecta; order Diptera; family Drosophilidae; genus Drosophila; species Drosophila leonis. The sequence continues at coordinate 918,357 of JAWNPC010000835.1, forward strand.
GAATAATATAATAATTTTTACGATAATGTATATCATTATATATATATATATATATATATCAATTTTGTACATTAAATATTTAATTTGAAAAATAGAAAATATAATTAAATATATGTTATATATTTTTGAAATATCTACAAATTTGTTTAGTTAATCCACCCTAATAGTGAATTCTTATCAATTTAGTTTTCGTTTGACCTGATCATCAAATTGGCCGATAGCCCTCACATGTCTGTCATAATATTGTCCATGAAGTGGCCTACAAAGATAATAAAGTAATCATTCAGTTACTTATTAAGTCTCTGCTATCATTCAATATTCTCTGTGTCATTTATTCGGTTGCGACTTGCTATCATTGTATACATCAGGATCCACAGTTGTGAACTTTATTCCTACGCCATATACCATGTCATATTTAGTGTTAGTCGCATTACTAGAGTGTTTGGAAAGGTTCTTAAGAACATACCACTCGCATTGCTCAAACAAGCTTTGTTGTGAAGACGAACCACGAGCGAGGTCTCTCAATGCATTGAATTCCATATGAGCGTTTGATTAGGCGATTAACTATGGCCAAACACTGATGGCACTTCATCTATTAACTGACGCGATTTATGAGATTCAATCTGATCTGCTGTTTCATTTTGAATGTTGTATTGAATGTTTTATATGGTGAATGCTCTGTTATTACACAGGATTACAACTTCAATTAACAAGGGATTAAGTCTTTTTTCTGTATGAGTAACCATAAATTGAAAAATTTGAAGTCAAATTGAAGTTTAGGTTATAGATATATCTGATAAATTGTATAACTAATGAATACATATAATATTAGAATATATTACAACAATTTTAAGAAAACTTTTTTTATTTCAAGCTAGAATAAATATTTTGTTGTCCATTGTCGGTTAATAAGTTACTTCTAGATAAAATCCTACGTCTAGTTGCGATTATCTTATACATGAATTTACACTTAAAATTAACAATTGAGCGCATAATAATAATACCTAATAATAATATAAGAGAAAAAATAATAAATATTTTTCTTCTAGGAAATTGAAATAGTTTAAAAAATACATAAACAAATTTATATTTAATCTAGCGTTGTTATATGTTATTATTATCCCTATAGCCTTTTCTATATATATATATATATATATATATCTCACTGTCTATCTAACTCACTGTACATTGCGATACATCTCATAGTAAATTTTCAAACAGCAATTCATTTTGCAAATGTATTGTCGCCTGTTTCGCATTGGCGACCAAACACACACAAACTTTGTTTGTACAAGCTAATGGAAATTGCTTATGTGTATGTGTGTGGGAGTGGGTGGCTGGTGTGAGTACAAATGTTGCCACTGCTACTGCTGTGGCTGCTGCTGTTGACGATGACGATGACGACGTTCATGGCAGCCAGTCGATGCTGTTGCTGCTGCTGTGGCTGCTGCTATAGTTTGCTTTTGTGATAATGATTGTGGATACAGCTGCAACTGGCTGTGTTTTCACAGCCATTCAGGCACGCCAATCGAAGGGACACAAACACACACACATAAAGATAGAGAGAGAAAGAGGTAGAGTGAGTTGGGAGGCATCACTCAGCTAAGTTGGCGGCGGCTTATCAAACGCCAAACATAGACAATGATGGATCACATGATGCCGCCGCCGGGCCCTGTAATTGGCTGCTATGCAAAAAGCAAAACAAAGTGTAGAGTATAATCAAAAAAATAAAGGAACCATGTATCGCCAACGCTCTGGCTATGTATCTGTCTAACTGAGTCGGAGTATCTCACAGCTATCTAACTGTTGGTGTACAATTGTAAAATATTGCAGTTGGTTGAGGCTTAAAAGTTTGTTAGGGCCGCAAAACCGCAAGTGACCCAAAGTTGTGCCCCAAAGGCCAAATGGGTGGAAGGATGGGTGATGGGGCGGTTAGCTGACCAGCTGTGACTGGGCACGAAAAATGTTTCGGCCACGAAAAACTATTTACGAAAATTTTGTGTTGACAATTCACATATTTTCTAAAACATAATGTTGGCAATTTTCCGTTTCTGTGTGTGTGTGTTGCGTTGGGGCACGGCAATGCGGCATTGTGGGAGCCTCAACGGCTGGTGCAACATCAGCATCATGAGTGAGTTTCAAGAGCAGCAGCAGCCATCGATTTAAGGTTACGTACACGCAGCGTGGGCTAATGGTAGTCTATGTATGTGTATGTGAGTGTGCGTGTATGCTGGTATATATGTCTGTACGGGCAACAGAATTTGCACAGCTGCGTCCCATAGATTGCAGTCGAGCGAACAAAACGAAATGTTGGCAAGTTTAGCTAGTGTTGTTGCTGTTGCTGTTGCTGGCATAGTCATTTGGGAAAACAATCATTTTGGCAAATATTCATCATGCGCTGTTTGTGATTATCATCATCATCAGCAGGCAGCAGCAGACCATAATGAAGTTGCTTCTGCTGCTGCTGCTCCTATTGCTGTTATGGGCGTCTCTGCAACACAGCAAACATTTGTTAAACAAAACTTTTTTTTTAAGAGTTCAGTTTTGAATGCTAATTAGAGAGCAGGGTCTCATAGAATTTAAGCGCCTTAAATACAGAGCATACATACGTGCGTGTGTATCGGCCTGGGCATTGGCGCAGTAACTAACACAGGTACGCACAGCCACAACAACTAAAAACGACAACAGCAACAACAATAATAGCAGCGGCAATCAAAGGAAAGCATACAATTCATCAGTCCCTAAAAGCGGGCAACACTTTTTGCCTACTACAGGCTGTTGATGCTGCTCTTGCTTTTCCTGCTGGAAACGCCAACAGCGGCTGTTACTTTTTGGACTAATGTTCAAAAAGCAAAAGAAAAGATGAAAATGACAAAAATCTTCGGGTTATCTAGCATCCCTCGCAAGCACACACATAACTTTTCACTGCCGGCTGCGGTTCACAGCAACCGAACGGACAAAATGACTTGTTGCAGTTGAAGGCTGCTGCCAAGTGCTCCAACATGACTGTGAATAACAATTTTTTATTTGTTAACTCTATTCTCATATGATGACATATTTTTCATGAAAATATTAAGATTCTATATATATATATATATATATATATCTCATTAATCTTTCAGGAAGCATTCTTTTTATACTCTGAACCCATTGAAATTGGGAAAGCAGAGCATGTTTTTTTGAAAATGTGTGTAACAAGCAGAAGTATATATATTCTTGATCAGCTCCACAAGCTGAGTCGATATAGCCATGTTCGTCTGTTTGTGGGAACGCAGCGATCTGGTAAACCACAAAAGCTACAGATCTGAAATTTGAAATGTGTACTCGTATACTCTACGCAGTACGAGTTTATCATTTTGTTTTCGATAACTCATCCCATTTCCTTATTATCGATGAAAATCCATAATTTTACTTCGTTTCTGTGTATATCCGTGTAATGAATACATTTCGTAATTTTTAGATTTTGGATACCACGCCTTCTTCCCCCCAAATGTGAAAAAAACGTATTTCAAATACTAGATATTTTTGCTTTACTGCTTTGTATATACATATGTATATATGAAAGAAGCGCAAAGAGATTTGAATATCGCATCTTCGCAGGGTTCAGGGTATCTCTTAGTCGAGCACTCTCGACTAGAGCACTCTTACTTGTTATTTCAATAGTTTGTATTACATTCTTGTTACACCTGCACAGCTCGATTATTTATTCACTCAACGCTTACACAATATATTTCTATTGCAATGTTTCTCTTTTCGTGATTAATTCTAATATTAATACAGATATTGATTTGTTGGCTTGGTCCTTAAAAGAGCTACACTCTACTGTAAAAGTAAAATTCCAACTTTAAAAGAAGTAAGAAAACTCTTGTCGGTAGTCCCCAACTAGGAGATCCCCAGTAAAGGTGGATAACTATCGATGGCACTATCGGAACTATCGATGGTTTGACACTATCTAGACACCATCGTAAGTAGCTCGTCACTATTGTCGGTAGCTATATACTATATACTATTATACACTATATACAGTCGGTAGCGCCCGACACCGTTCTTACTTGTTTTTCAGAATTTTTTTACCTCTGACTTCAAAATTATTGACCAGAATTGTTTTGAACTCTTGCTGTCAATAAATTTTGGGTTGTGTTACTAATTGTTTAGCCTAGCTTTAACATAAACAGCCAAACACCCTCACACACACCCTCGCACCCACACCTACACCCATACCCACACACCCACGTACACTCACAGCTGCTGCGATTCACACCATCAATCGTCGGGGCTGTCGCTTGGCTGCATTTGTGCTCCCAATCCCAACTCACAAGTCCCAATTAAACGCCTTTATGTCTGCCATTCCCACGCATACATTCACGTGTGTTGTCCACATGCCACTCACCTTTAAACCGTCGACTAATTGCAGCCGCAGTTGCTGCTGTGTTAGCCGCCGCTGCTACTGCTGCTGATGAAGACGCTGACGATGACGCAGATGAGGCAGCTGTTGATGTAGCTACTGAAACCGCTGCCGCTGCTGCTGCCGCTGCCGCGGCGGCCGCATCGTAGGCGTCCTTGTCGGTAATCTCCTCCTTAATTATCGCTTTACCGTCGAGCGCCATCTGGAAATAGTCGCAAATTAGTTAAGAAACTTAAACACTCTGACGTTGCTGTTGCCCCCAACAGCAACAGCAATGACAACAGCAACAACAACAACCACAATAAAAATCCCCACAGTTTGTAATTATAAACAAGCGAAGCCTGTACAGGTTCCCATGCGTCTACGAAAACATCAAGTGACAAAGTTCTCACATTATGATTTCAAATTATTTGATTTCAATTTGATTAAATTGTTCTCTGACATGCAAATTGGGCTCACCAAACCCAAGGTCCTTGTTGGTCCCTGAAAGTTGCTAGAGCATTGTCAACATGTGTGTGTACGTGTGTCTGTGTATGTGTGTGTACGTTTGGGCCTGGACCTGGGCCTGGGAGCGAGCCTCATTAGGGGCAGCTGCAGCTGGGGGCATTTCCAGCGCATACCAAATTATTTGGCAAGCCCCAATCAGCAATTTGCAGCTAACTATTGGAATTGGTAATGTTCCGTGGAGGAATTAATTCAGATTGCAAACAGAATATAATCTTAAAATTATTTTACAAACAAACTTCAGACAATATATTGTTGATAGATGATATATAGGAATTAATTTTCAATGGCTTATAGTAGGTTGTGGTTGATTGATTTGACAACATTCACATATTATCTAGAAGCTAACTGCTTTCAAAGAGAAGAGAAAACCATACGAAAACTGTTGAATTTATTTATAAAAATCAGTTTTACAATATATTTAATATTAAAAAATTGGAAATTTATATGCTGAGACAAAGCGTCTGTTCATATAAATGATCAAAATGATCAAAGCTAATCATCAGAGCTCCACCATGGAGAAGAAGATATCTAAGCTTATGACAAGTTAAACAAGAAATTCAAAAACGGAATCTTATTAAATAATAAACAAGTAAGAAACTCTAGTCGGTGATGCCCGACTAGGAGATCCCCTCAGCCCCGTCCGATCTGCGTTTTTATTGTAAATATACTCAGTTATGTATTTTTTTTTAGCCGGTATCCAAAATATAACAAAAATCGAAATTGTATAAAATATAAATTAATCTAACTACTTGGAGACTCTAGCTCAAAAAGTGAACGAGACTATAATCAATAACTTGATTTCGACAAGGTTTTCCATCGATAACAAAAAAACGGGAAAAGTTTTCGATTTTTAAGCAAACTTTGATATACGCGTGCTAAACAGAGACCTACAAAAATTTCAAGTCTCTAGCTCTTTTATGTTCTGAGATCGACGCGTTCGTACATACTTATAGACGGACAGACAGATAGACAGACAGACAGACGGGCAGGGCTAAATCGACTCAGCTCGTCTCCCTGATCAAGAATATATATACTTTATGGGTCCTGCCACGCCCCCTTTTGCCTGTTACATACATTTTACATTTTAACAAAACCTGATCTCCCATTTTTAATGGGTTCAGGGTATAAAAAATAAAAAATAAAGAGGCCTGAGGCCTAAAAATATAAGAGAGACGAGATAAGCAAGTTTTCCAATTTCACAGCTTAAACTAAAATTAATTCATTTGATAGAAGCCCCATTTGCAACACTTTAGTTGATGAATGTTCGATAATGCAGTGCACACAACACAAAACAAAAACAATTGCCTGCTTTCAGCAAGGCGGGCAGCACAAACATACAACCGAAACTGACTGACCCGACCTACCGAACTTCCGCCTTCCCGCACTGGCCAAGTTTTTTGTTGAGCGCCCACCATATGGAGCAGCACATTTCCTTGGACCCCTTTTTGGCACGCACTTGTTCATTTTCATGTCCGGTTAGCCATAGATCGACCCATGTCGGCTGAGCATGAAAGAATTTGTTGATTTTTATCACTAAAATATGTAAATACCTGGGCGAGCTGTGGGAGTTTGTGCAGCTTGTCGGATGCATAAACAAAAGCGTAAAAGAACCAAAAAAAAAACACACACACACACAAAAATAAGAACAGCATTTCAGAACAAAATCTGCTCATTTTCATTCATGTTTTCGATCAATCTACGAGAGACCCGCCCCCTGCCCACAAACAAGTGCCAACTCAGTCTGAGGTGTAAAAACACTATTTTTTTTTTTTTTGGGGCAATGTTTAAAGTCAATCGTCGCACTTGGCAGTATTTACGCGAACGGGGGCTATTACAGATAGATCTGTCAGAGCGAAAGAGAAATAGAAAGGGAGAGAGAGAGAATGTGTATGAGAGAGCGAGAGAGAGAGAGAGAAAGAGAGGGAGAGAGAGTGCAAGCTGGCGGGCAGCTGTTTCGCATCAGGCAAATTATTAAAAATGCTGCAAATGAAATTCTATTAAAAACAAACACTTGACACGCAGCTGCCGCTTGCCGAAGTGCCGACAAAAGAGGTGCAACTGGGGAGGAGGTGTAGATTGAGGACTAATGACAGATCCAGCCGACATATGGCGTCTATAACACTTGTCAACTGTTCGGCTGGGTGTCCAGTGGGCGAGGCAAGGCAAGCCGAAACTAACCAAACGAAACATGCCTGACAGACGGCAACAACAAGTGTTTTGAGTGTGCGTCAGGTAACTGGGCGTTGCGAGGGGACGGGCCGAGGTGGTTATGGAAGTGGACTGACTCATTTAATAGCTTGGCTGGCTGGCTGGATGGCTGGCAGCAGCTGTTGGCAAGGCATAGGACCCAGCTATGACGAATGAATCAAATGTCATCAGCAGCCGTGTCGTAGTCGTCGTCTCTCAAGCAGCTGTCGCCTGTCGGCGCCATCAGGCAGCCAAAGCTTCAACTTGTGTTGTTACCCCTACCCCTCTACACACACACACACACAAGCACACACACAGCATGCCCCGCTACACCTACGCTGTGGTCCCAGCCACTTCAAAGCGCCTGAGCTTGAGCTTCAGTTTGAGCAAAATGGAAAATGTCGCCCGCAGAACTTTTGCCACAAAACTTGCACAGTACGGGGGGTCATGGGGCTGTGGCAAAGTCTGAGGCAGGCAGGCAGCTGCTGGCGCTGGCGCTGGCGTTGGCAACCGGCTGCTGGCGAAATTGCTAAAAGAAAAAGTAATTATTTAAACGGCTGCGAGGCGAAGCCGTTTTCGGGCTACTGGACGTATGAGGGGCGTGGCAACTATTAGGCAAGCAGTTCGCCAACGCGATGACAAATTAAAAGCAACAGCAGCAAAAGAAGAAGAAGAGCAGCATCAGCAGTAACAACTCGCACATAATTTTCAATTAGGCGCAACACAAATCATAAAAAAATTCAACGACATTCATTTAATTCATATAAAAAACGCCAGCATAGCCATGTGGCTGGACAGCAAAGAAGTATATACTTTTATCCCTTCTGCTAAGAACAACAATACACAGAAGCAAGAACAGCAGCAGATTTAACGAAAAGGCCCGCCAACTGTAATAACAACAGCAACAAAAACATCAACAACAACAACAACAATGAGTCCAACAGCTATGAAGGGTTGATAGCGCTGAGTTGGGGACTGTGGCCGGCTTTTAGGCGGGGGATTGAATCCGGGTCTGGGTCTAGGACTGCGCTGGCGCTGGGCTTGGTCCTCGTTGGTTGGAAATCACAGCACAGCTGCATGTGCTTTAGCTGTAAGCTGACAGTTCACGTACATGCTACGCGTGTGTGTGGCAATGACAGCCACGTGGACGAGTCCAGTTCGCACACACACACACATACAGTCCGGCTTTGTATGTGGCTCTGCGGATAGCGTCATTATGCACAAGTGGCGCCAGCCGCCAACGCAGCCTGAAAGAGATTACTGGCGACGACACCTGTGCAACAGCAGCAGCAGCAACAGCATCAAACACATTCAGACAAAGGACGTGCACACACTTGCACGTAATTCGATGTGTGTGTGAGTGTGTGTTTGAGCTTCACAGTAAAAAGTTTTTTGCAACTTGCTGCGTCAGCTGCTTCATTACACATGAAGCTACAAATATGAACGAAATGTGTCGAAAGAGAAGTTGCTGAGTATAATTGCATCCAAGAATAGAATCAAAGTGTTCCTGAATGTAATTCAACATTTATTTTCCATTAACATGAATACCTTTAACGTCAGTTCATATATGTGCATAAATTTGTATTATTATCATACGAATCATTTAGTTTTTCGAGGCTTTGCATATGACATAAAGCTGATAATCAAGTCATTAATGTTATGCTCAATATCAAAGTGTCTAGAGATGTTGTCTAAAATTATATTGAAATTAATTACAGTTTGTTACACTAGTTCTTCCAATCGAATCTTTCGCTTGCCTTTCCCATTTGTATTTTTCAGAAGTATTCGCAAAGATAAATCGCTTGCTCTACACAAACATGAGAAACTAAATCAAACAAAAAATTGTTAAATTGACGAACACAATTTAATCGATTTAGTCTCCTAAATTTAAGGCAGAACAATACTCTATACAAAAACGGACAGTATTAATACAACCTAAAAATAGAAACTGTAAGATGTGTGCACCTTAAATTTGCATATTCACTATTCCGATTATGTTTTTTATTCATTGTAGTTTTAATATGATTTTCCAAATATATGGAACAAACTTATTAAGTTACCCTCGAGAATAGCTTCTTCTGTGGCCGTGAGTGTGTGTGCAAGTGATTGCAGCGGGCCGCAACATCGGTGTTATTTTAAATTACACATCAGACAAACATACAGCCAGCAACAACAGCAGCACCAGTACCAACAGCAACAGCAACAGCAACAGCAACAACATCAACAGCAACAATTCTGCACTAGTCACCGCACGTGTGTGTTTCTGCTGCTTATTTCGCTCCCCCCTGGCATTTTCTGTGTGTGTGTCAGGCATAATAAGATAATGGCGTGTCAGAGCGACCAACAACAGCCACAAAAAAGGCAGCAGCATCAGCAACAGCAGCAGCAGGAAAAACAGTTGAGCGAGTGTCGCGCTTAATCGGCTTTATGGTCTGTTTTATTTCCGATATGAACTGTTTTATGTCCCGCCTGGCCATTAACTAGCCAGTCAGAGAATCGGCGAGTCTGTGAGTCGGTTACAGCTGCCGCTAGAACATTTGGCAGCCGCGGCATACGACTCTTGCCACATGTTGCCACCAATTCAATTATGCAGCTGCAGCTGTTGCTCATGTTGTTGTTAATGTTGCTATTGCTGCTGCAGTTGCAGTTGCAGTTGCTACAAATGCAATTTTTAAACGAAGCGAGACCCCGTTGCTGGCAATTGAAGATTTTTCCAACTGTTCTTTTTGTTGTGCTTGTCTGATTGGAAAAGCGTTTTCAGTTAGAGCGCTGCACACAGCACGTGCCGCTACTTCCAGCCGTTGTTGTTGCTGCTGCTGCTGTTGCGGCTGTTGATTGCCTGTGCAGCCAAGTTGTCTGCAACAGTCGTGCGGCATGCGGAGGGTGGGCCAAGGAGCAGGGCACAACACATGTTGGCACGTGCCTTTGACGCTGCTGAAGTTGATGTCGTGACTAGGGCTGTGGCCGACAGATGCTGCGGTGCTATAGCTGCTGCCGTTTTCAATTAAAAATTGCGACTGACAGCAGCCGCTGCAGCTGTTGGAGCACCTGTGAAATGCTATGCCATCTTATATATGTATAGTGTTAAAGCCCAAAATTTTTTTTATTTATTTGGGACTCATGCAAAAATGATGCATGTTGCTGCGACGCCAGCGACACTTGCCAGCAACAACGTCAACAGCTTGAGGCAGTAACAGCAAAAATCTGTTGCCGGCACTTGAGCTGCAGCTCAAACAACTGTGCCATGACAAGTAACAAGACGCAGTAGAGGAAGGCGCGAGGGGGAGCGAGGAGGAGAGAACCAGAAAAAGAAGAAAGAGAGAGGCAGCTATACTTAAACTGACAGCTGTTGCCACTTGGCGGGCGCTGTTTTTCAGTCGCTGCTATTGCTGTGGCTGCTGCTGTTGCTCCCTTGTACATTGTCCGTTGCCCCATTGCCTCTATGCTTCGTTGCCTCGTTGCCTGGCATCAGGCGTTTCATCTGGCGCAAGAAATATTGCGGCAGCTGCGACGTTGTCGTCGTCGTCACCGACGCCCCTTTCGCCCATAATATACGTGTGTATGTATGACAAGGTCAGCGCTGTGTCTGGAAATTGAGGCAGTTGCTGCTGCAAATTCAATTCAAATGTTTTTGGCCCAAAGCAACCAGCAGTAGCAGCAGCAGCAGCAATGAACCCAAGCAGACAATTTGGGCGCTTGCCAGCGAAAGGCAGAGGCAAACGCAAAGGCAAAGGCAAAGGCAAAGGCCATGGGACATGGGACAAGCAAAGCGTTTGGTTAGCGAGGGGGTATAATGGCAACGATGCTGTATCTGCGCTGGACATGCCGTTAGTCCCGGCATTTTCTTTTTGTAGTTTTTATTTTCTTTTTTTTTGCACTCACTATTTAGAGAATGTTTAAAACATAAGAGGCGACAGTTGAGGCTAAAGGATTGCCTGTTAGTCGAGAGGCGTGGCCGGTTGGCGGGATGGAGCAGCTCAATGAAGAGTATGTTGAAAATGGCAGCAACATTATGAAGAAGATGAATGAAATGTGCACTTAGTATGGCACTCTTTGCAATGACAGAAAATGGACAACAAGACGCATTCCACAGCTGCAACATCTTCCCTTCCTACTTCTTCGTCGTGCTCCAGTTAGCAAGTGTTTCGAACAGCTGCAAATGAATAGATAATAGTAAGGATATTCTATTCTATTCTATTTCAAGCAACAGCTTGAATAAAATGTTCAGCGACTACAAAGCATAATATAATATATAATATATAATATATAATATATAATATATAATATATAATATATAATATATAATATATAATATATAATATATAATATATAATATATAATATATAATATATAATATATAATATATAATATATAATATATAATATATAATATATAATATATAATATATAATATATAATATATAATATATAATATATAATATATAATATATAATATATAATATATAATATATAATATATAATATATAATATATAATATATAATATATAATATATAATATATAATATATAATATATAATATATAATATATAATATATAATATATAATATATAATATATAATATATAATGTATAATATATACAATATAATATATTATATAATATAATATAAATATAATAATAATAATAAAATAATAAATTAATATATGTTATACAAATTTTTTTTTGAATATTTCTCTATATGAATTTATATGTTTATATCCTAATTTGTATCTTATATATAAAATTATTAAAACTTCCAGCTGTTCAATAAGTCAGCCGAACCCTAAATTAAATTGCGTCATATCGTAGCCCCTAGCTAGGACGTTTTTAATTGATATAGAATGAAAAGTTCACAAATGAAAACTTAATTAGCTAATACCCTGCTTAATTAAACCACTATCCTCAGCTGGACGATGCATCCACATTTTTAAATTTTGTTTGTATAATAAAAAGCTTTAAAATCAATTTAAAATCAGAGTTCACGTCAAGAAAAATGCCCTAGTCTCTGTCTTACTATAAGAGTTACCCTCATAGGACTACATTGTAGATCTTTATTTGGTATATCGTACATATGTAGTGAATCATACAGTCTTGGATGACCATTGTTTTGTGCACTCGGCAGTTCTTTTGCGTTGTTCTTCTACGCAACGCAAAATAATTTCAGGACATTTTTTTGTGTATGGCCTGAAAGCATTTTTGTGGCTTCTTTCGCTGTTGCTGCGTCATTTTAATAAGGTGCCACTTGCAGCAGCCACAAAAAGAAAACTTGAGGGTGCCCGACTAGGAGATACCCTGAGCTCAGCGCAGAACTACTTAAATCATACTAAGCTTTATGTTTTCATCACATACACAACGCGTAGTAATGACATATAAAAATGTATATTTTAAATACGTTTTTTCCACGTTTCCAATTTAGCCAATTTCCAGATTTTTGTTGTATTCAAGTTGTTCTTAAAAACCAAATCAAATTATTGATAAGTATCGATAATTAGAAAAGGGAATGAGTTATAGAAAGAAGAGATAAGCTCTCACTGCGAATAGGAATCTATATTTAATGACTCTAACTAACCTAGCTGATAAGATCGTGGTGAGCATACGGATTGACAGACGAACAGGCTGACAGACAGACAGACAAGCAGATGGGCAGACGGGCATAGCCACTTGCTACTGAGTCAGCTTGTTGTCCTGATCACCATGTTACATACATTTTCACAATACCATTATGCCTTGAATTCTCGATTCTATGTGTTCAGGGCAAAAAATAAAAACGATGAGGCCAGTGGCAAGTGGGTAGAAGTAGGTTCGGGACAGACCGAAAAACACAAAAGGTACTATGCCGACAAATTTGTTTTTGACTTTTTCGATTACACGAATGCGATGTGCATTACACACACACACTCGCTATGCTTGTTAGTTGTTGTGCTGTGCGTGACATTTTTGCGCTTTGTTTAGCTTTGTACTTTAAGCAACTGAAAGCTAAAGATGAAATTCTGTTGCTGTGCTAATAAGTAAATTGACTTATTTCCGGTCGCCATTGTCATTTGTCGTGTTGTCTCAGCTGTTTAGCCGGCGAACAAAATGGCGTCTCATTAGTCAATGTCGCCTGCCTAGCCACATGGGCGTCAGGCGGGGCGTGTCGTCTAATTGCCAAGGTGTGAAAATGCCGCCGCCGCCACCACCGACGCCGACAACTTTGTTTCCTTTTTGGCAGGGTGTTGGTTGGGTGGTTGAGTAAAGTTTACAGTGCTAATGATTGATTGAGGGCTTGATAGATGGCTGGGCAGGGATTTTTTGGTGTAGGTTTTGTTTTTCGATTGGTTGTTGTGGAGAGCACATGCCATATGTGGCGCCCACGGTTAAGCAGTAGCAACGGCACCAGCGGTAGCAGCTGTGCTTGTCAGGTGCATTTCACTTGGCTGGCCTATTACCTTAATCACTTTGGCCTTTTCAGTGCGCTGTCAATGGGAAGTGCACTCACTGCGCTTGCCATTGGGCTCTAATCAGCTCGTCAATAGGCCAATTTAACAGTCCAGCCAATTAGCCAACTAACGAGCTGCCATCAACTACGTAATTCAATATGAAAATTGCACAGCCAACGGCTTACAGCCCTGATTAGGACCTCCATTTGGGAGGCTCTGTTGGCATAACAAACTGCGTTGGGTCCGCTAATTCGCCCGACCTCTCCAGCCAAGGCTAGCTGTGAGCACGACGCCCTACAATGTATATATTGTTTATAGAACTGCAAGTTAAATAAATAAGTAGTGGTCTATGATGAGCCAGTCGGCAAATACTTTAATATGTACTTCGAAATACGAAATAAAAGGAATACTTTCACGATCAATTGAGTAATTCTTAACAAATTGGTTCTTATTTACGAACAACGAACTATTACATGTATATGTATATAATTTCTTAATGACTTCTATACAGATATATTAAAGTTTTTATATACGTAAATGTATATATTCAGTGATATTCAGAGTCCACCTTTGATTTTATTAGGTTATAAATGTATTGTAGTAACCATTTCGAGTCAGATAAATTATTTGTCATACTTTTTCATAATCAACACCGTTATAAGCGTCTTGCAATTGGCAGTTTACCCAGCCGCAGGGTATATGGAGCAGAACTCAAGCTGTTAAAATGTTTATACAGGTGTCGTTCTCCCAATGACAGCCATCAACCGGGCAGACGATTCGGGCAAAAAGACAGAGATGCAGCTGCCTCTGCGACTGGACACGATCTCTCGCTCGCACACTTTACCACACATACCGACACACACATACTTCCGCACAAGTGCAGATCATTTGGCAGGCGCTCTGCAGCAGCTGCCGCCTAGTCAAGGCCAGCCCGCGACGCGGTGCAGCCGGCCAGGTGAGCTGCCACTGACTCATGCAGCCAGCAGGCAGGCAGGCAGGCAGGCGGGCAGGCAGGCAGGCAGCAGCAGCTGTTCATGCAGCAGTCCCAGCTGTGAACTGTGTGGGAAAATTGGTTAGAAGCCGCTCTTAAATTGAACGTAAATATTCGGACAGCTGCAAGGTGTCGCCTTTTCTTTCAGATCTTTGGCACGTGCGAACTTAACTTATTTACTTAACTTGAATTTAACAACTTAACGGATGCATAAACTATTCTAAATTGTGAAAACTAAGGTACTTAATAATAATAAACATAAGTACTTTTTTATTTGCTACGATATAATATAACATTTATTTATTTTTTAATATACGTTCTGTTTTGCATTTGGAGTCGAAAAAAATATATTCTTAAACATAAATAGCTCCGTTTAAAAGCAAATAGTTCACTGTTGATTGGAAAGCGAATTTAGTACAGTTCTGATTCTATTTTGAATACCATGAACCCATTGAAAATGGGAAATCAGGGTATAATGGTTTTGTTATGGGGTCAAATGTATGTAACAGGCAAAAAAGGCTGAGTCGATTTAGCAGTGTCCGTCTGTCTGTCTGTCTTTCCGTCTGTCCGTATGTATTAATGCGTCGTTGAAGGTCCCTGTATAGCACGTGGAGATGAAGTTTGTTTAAAAAAATCGATAACTATTCCCGATTTAATGATATCTATTAAAAACATTATCGAAATGCAGATATTAAATTATATATCGTACTTCTTTGGAGCTAGAGTCTCCGAATTTCGTATTTAGATTCATTTATATTTTATACAATTTTGATTTTTTTTTTAAATTCCAGCTAAAAAAAAATGTTTTTTTTTTATAATTGAATTTTACAAGCTTACATAATTTCTGCGTCAATAAATACATAACTGAGTATATTTAAAAACATATATCTATATTTATCTATTTATGTTATGTACAATTAAATAAACAAATAGTTCAGGCTTCACATAAGGATGCACATATGGATACATATGGATGTATATTGAATAATTCATAGCTTTATAATGCATGGCTAATGGTTATTAAGACAGCAGATCGACATAATATTAATATTGAATTTCGGAAGATCATTCATCTCTAAAAATTTCGATAATACTCTTTTATCATTTTATAAAACGTGTGAATACAACATTTTACTTAATAATTTTAATTTAACCAAACAAGTTTTTTTTAGTTTATATCGACGTATAGCCTCGAAGAGATCTACAAAATTAACGAAATAAAGGTCTAATGTTGATTAATTCAATTGATTGATCTTTTGATCTTTCGCACATACTTTTTGGAGCTCTATTACATGTTGACATGTTTTTTTTTTAAATATTCGTTTAAGGAAAAGTTGATTGATGCTGGCTTTAATATATGTATAAGAGAAGGCGACAGTTGGAACTGTAGCCAGTTACAATTATTTGCAGTTAAGATTATGCGGCGCCTAGTCCAAGGCCATCAGATGCAGACGACAACTAAAGTCATTGGCAGCCACATTCGCATAATCCGCATATACTATACAATGCCAATGAGTCCTCCCGCACACACACACACACACACACACGAACACCATGTGACAAAAGCGAAAAAAAATGGGGAAATACTCGTAATTTATAATTTCGCACGTGAAACTGACAAAACCGATTCGCTGCTGAGCACTTTCTTCTTGCGGCAATGCAAAAATGTGGCGCACTTGGCATACACGCACACACACACGGTCATACAGACATATAGATAGATATACGCTAGCAAATTTGTATTGCCAACTCTGTAGCTTTGTCTTTGAGCCAAACATTTGCGCAAATAAAAAACAGATGCGTCGCATTTGAGATATTTTTAAACAGCGAACCGCACAGCTGCCCAGATTCCAGATATATATATATATATATATATATATATATATATATATATATATATATAATACTTATCGAGGGAATATTGCCTGAGACAGCTGGCCCTACCGCGCCATGGACAATCAACATGTGTTGCCCTCGGGTAGGTAGAAGGGGGCACAAACACACATAAAACAGATGCGCATCTTTCAGATACTTTACATGTGGCTCATTGACTTACCATTTTGGCTGTTTGTTGTTGGGATGCTCTTATTATTTTGCGTAGTATTTGCAATAGTGTGTGTTTCGATGTTTTGGTTTATTATGATCACTGCTCACTGCTTACTGCTGTGCTGCACTCAAGCGTTTAGTTGCATTGTTTGCGTATCTTTTAGATACTTTCGCTGTTGACACCCACTAAAAATCGCGCGCGCGCCTTGCCTGTAACGGGGCGTAATTGACTATCAACCAATGTGGAATAAATCGTGTGCCGCTTCAATGAATTCAATTGCACATATTTCTATCATTTATTTATTTTCCATCTTTATTGTTATTGTTGCTGTTGTTGACGACGCGACGCAAACAACAACAATTGTTAGCGAGAGCGAAAACGTAGATGCGACTCTTGTACCGGCATGTCGGGCCAATGCCAAACGACTGAAGCCAACGCGCTGCGCTGGTAATGGCGGCTATGGAATGCCGAATCCCGAAAGCTGAGAGAAACGCTGCGGCGTTGACTCTGCTATGCTGTGACTGCTGCTGTTGTTTCTACTGCGTGACGTCCGCTCAGTTGAAAGTTGAATTTGTTTGTGAGCGCCGTTTGAGTCTCAACTTGCTCAGGTAGTCCGGCACATGTTTCAGTTTCGTTGTTCGTTTCTTTCTTCGTGACGTTGGCTCGGCTGCTCGGCGTTTGCCTGCAGTTTGCAAGGCGCCGGCGCAGTTGCTGTTCGTGTCAGAAACAGCTGTTCAGCTGCTCACATCAACCCCAACCTTATGCCGTTTGGCTTATCACAGGGCCATGCGCAGCAACAACAGCAACAGCAACAGCAACAGCAACAGCAACACAACAGCACAACAGCAACAGCACCAACTGCCTGCCCAGACATCGTCGCAGTCTACACTTCTTCTTCTCATTCGCTTCGCCTGGCAGCAGCCGGCACTTGGCCCCGCTGGGCTATTAACATCAGCTGCTGTCGCTGTCGCAGCTTCCCTCCTTCGCCGTTGTCGTGCTGCCACTGTCGGCGGCAGCTGAAAAATTCCTTTTTGGCAGCTTGCTCGTCATCCGAAATTTCTCAGTTCTTGTTGTTGGCGTTGTTATTGGCTACTGCTGCTGCTGCTGCTCTGCTGCTGTTGTTTCGTTTTATTTTCGCTGAAATGTGTTTCACTTGGCATGAAATTCCAGTTGGCATTGCGTTTGCAACTGCGTGCCGATATTTAAATAAATTGCCAACCAATTGTACACACACACCCATTCCCACACCCACCCATGCACACACACATTCACACTAGAGTGAGATGAAACAGCCCGCTAACCCCACGCCAGTTGTCGTGCATTTGAAAACCATTGAAATGGCCCTTATGCGCGTGTTCACACCATGTCAAATGCTTAGATCCACAAACACATAGCACATAAACTATAGAGCCAAACAACCACCACCACCACACCCACTCTATACCCTACCTCCTTGTCTGTAGTAAGCCCGCAGCGCAGCGCACAAGCTGAGCCTCGAAATGAGCGAGCAAATTAAAGGCAATTTCGCTTTTGGTATAGCGGCTTTGGGTTCGTCTTCTTTCACAGCTGCGTTGGATTATGTGCGACATGGGAATGCGCTCACAATCAGGAATAGACCAAACCAGAAGAGGGTGTTGGGGCATTGGACTGTATGTGTGTAGCTGAAAAGAAGTGTGTGTGTATGAGTGCTACTATCGCCTAAGGACAATTTTTAGCAAAGGTTTCCAAATAAAACTCTTGACTGAACTGTTTACGTTCGGCTCCTAAGTCATTAGATACAAATAAGATAATTGACTCATATTTATATATATTATATACAATATATATATATATTATAAATACAATATAATATAAACTTAAAATAAAAAGAGTTATTATATTAATTATTAATAACAGAATATGTGTGTATATTTGTGAGTGCATTTCAATTTATAAAGAATAATGTTGTCCTTAAATTTATTATCTTCCAAAATATTAATTTGAAAATAAATTAAAAAAGCTCTTTATGTAAATGAATTTAAACAAATGTAGCTTCCAAATTATCCAATTGTGTTGCGCTATCCCACATCAATATGCTCAACTTAATAAACTATCTAGTTATCTATCGATCAATCTAAATTTGCCTTCATTCGCCGTTACAATTCAATATCACAACAATGGCTATCAAAGTTGACCATCAGAACTTGTGCAGAACCAGCTATTGCAATAAGTGGCCATTCATCTTATGGCTGCTTGGCCACAGTGCCGCCCACCCCCAAACCTGCCTTAGTCCAGTTGCACGAAACTTGCCGCAAGCAAAAACCGATGCACCCCAACCACAAGTTTTGGCGGCACAAATCTACGTAGTACGTAACTGCCAACGGCTGCTACAACTGGCAGCGGCTGTAAGGCTCTCCGTTTCCGTCTGCGTCTACATCGAATACGTGTCCGTCTCCGTCTCCGTCTGTTTCTCCAGATACTTCTACAGCTCCAGCATTGCCACTTGGTAGCAGTTGGTTGTGGCAGCGTCGTCGACGTCGGCATCAGGCGGCAAATAATGTAAAACGCCATTAGGCGAGATTTTCTCATACAAACAACAATTGGGCATTGGCACACAGTGCGGCAGCTGACGTTGCCGATGTGGCCGGATTGAGCGTGTGGGCGCGTGGGCGTCTGGGCCTGTGTGGGCGGGGCAGGAGATGTGCCACAGTGGGTGTTGGACAGAATACTTTTCTGCTTCTGCTGTTTTTTGTTTTCATTTTTTTTTTATTTGCGCATTTTGCACAAGCTGCGCGGGGGTTGAGCTTCCATCTCACCCAAACGAAAACAATTTGGGCAGCAAGTGGCAACATTTGTTGCTGCCGCTGCTGCGACAAATTGAATGAAATCACGGCAATTTGGCTGGCATACAAACAAACCTACAGCTGTGACCAAACGGAGCATTCACTAAAGAGAAAGTATGACGCAAAGAGAGGGAGCAGGAGTAGGAGCGACGGAGATAGACCGCATGGTCAGTGCTGCAAACGGCAAACGTTGATGCATAATTGGATTATTAATTTTATTTTAAATAACAATGTATGACAGACACTCAGCAATTGCTGTTCCAGTTCCAGTTCCAGTTCCTGTTCACGATGCCCCGCCCACTCAGCAAATCGACCTCTTGCTGAGCGCATTTATCTGCCTGCGGCGTGTATCGTGGCGATAAAGAAGTTGTTTACTCAGCGCCAATTCAGCAGCAAACACAGCAAACCAAGCTCCAGCCCGAAAAACCCACCCCTTAAGCTTAGCAACCCACTCGTGTGCCCGACCCCCTATTAGGGCAGCAGGTCAAAATGAAGTTGTTTTCCCTGACTCTCTGTATGAGGTTGTCTGCGACGCGGTATTGACTGACTTTAGATAATAAGCTGGTGGAGTGGGATTTTTCCAACTGGCAACTAGAAGCTGGTAACTGAGTGCGAGCAGATAACACATCCTCTGCACTCCTACTCGCTAAGAATGATGATCGGCCCACAGCTTGGGCGTCAATTTGCGTACAGCCACAAGTCTCACACACAAACGCATACACATATAGACACACAGGCAGACAAGCAACATGACTATGTTGGTGGCCACCACCTGTGGCATCCCAAAAATAGTTGCTCAGCGCCATCGTCATCGTCGTATTACGTCAGTTCCAATTGCTCAAAACAAAAATTACAATTTGACCTTTGTAAGTTTATTGGATCGATAAGACATCATAAAGTGAGGCAATTAAATTGATATTGAACACTTAACAGATCAAACTAAACTATTATTATTATTAAATGTAGTCTTTTTAAAAAATACTTCGAGGGTGTAATTTCTTGTGTTTCTCAAAAATAGGCATATTTGTTATAATAATAAACGAGTATCATATATGTACATATGTATATTATATATATATATATGTATATATATATATATAAATTGGACTTCGTTTTTTAAGCGTAGATTGAATACCGTAAGTGCTAAAGATTTCAGAATTATTGTGTAAGTGTGTCTAATGCATGCGAAAATTTAGCATTTTTCGGATTTTCCATTTTCCATTTTAAAAAAAATTCATTTCAAATACTTGAGACTTGTGCTTTGATAAATACACATATGTCTATGTCATTATTACACCAAACAATTTCAGGTAAGGCATTAGAACAAAACTTATTAAGTAATTAATTCCCCATAATAAAACCCATCCCGCAGCCCAAGCGCCGCCACTGCGTAAACGTGTGTGTGCATGTGTTATTTGTATTGTATGTATAAAACAAGCATAAAATGATTGGAATATCAGCTCTTCACAGGATTCAGGGTGCACATTGTGGTCACCTGACATGTGCTTTAAAAGTCAGCCTTCTTTAAAGAGTGACAACAATGTATTTTAATTTAGTGGCAATCGGAGAAGGGGATACCAGTGACTCATTCGGGGAGTCACCTCTTGTAATGGCAAATGTAGTGTGGCCCTCTTTTGTGCGTTGAAAGAATGCAGGTATTTCTGCAGTGCTTCTTGCAGAGAGCGGTCATCTGCGTAAGTCGCTATATTCCATCGGCAGTTCGCATGTTGAACTGAGGCTTTGACACATCAGTCGTGAATAAAGTGTAAATTGTTGTGCCAAGAACACTACCTTCGGAAACTCCATCTCTGATTGGTCTATCTGAGAATAGTGGGCCCTGAGAACTCCGTCATATATAAGATCATATCCAGAAGGTATTTTGTATTTACATTTCTCATCTGTTTTAGAAGCTCTTATACTGTTGAGGGATGTTGAGAACGTTGACAAGGTGGAGCGGTTAGATGAGCTAGAGTTAAGCTACATTTCTTAATGTAGTGAGGATTGTACTTCTCGTCTAAAACTCCTAGATCCGATCCTATCGGCAGGAGGCGTTTACTAGTGGGGAACGGCTGAGGCTGCGTATGTAATGTCGTTATCAGTGGTAGGTTGTAGGATGGTAACTCCAAGCATTCTTCAATGCTCAAATACTGGTGGTTAATGTATTTATAGACCGCAAAGATAATTGCGGAGGGGATTAGTCCGTTTAATGGATAGCGTGTTGGGGCTCCAGTCGCCAGTACGCTATATCTTCGCGTTGATTCGTTCTGTGACTACCCCGAAAAGGATACCAACCATTTGAGTTCCGCGAATCCCTTTCGCCAAGAAGCTGGCTGATTTCTTGATCAAGACTACCAGCATTCGACAGGCAATAGATGCATGTAGCTTTTGGCTGAGGCATGCATTGTTTTTGTAGGTCCATATAAAGCACGCGCAGTTCAAGTTTGTTTTAAAAAATCGATAGCTATTTCTGTTGTATTGTTATCGATTAAAAATCTTATCGAAATCAAGCTAATTTAATAGCTGGTACATCCGTAAAGCTAGAGTCTTGAAATTTTGTATTTAAATTCATTTATATTTAATACAATTTTGATTTTTGGTTTATTTTGGACACCGGCAAAAAAACTTGTTTTTTCATAATTTAATTTCACAAGCTTACATTTTCTTTACGTTAATAAATTCATAACTGAGTATATTTTAAAACGCAGATCGGACGGGCATTCGGGCATCACCGAATAAAGTTTTCTTACTTGATATTTGCTGGGTTTCTCATTGCAGTTCTGTTATTGATCAGAGCTCGGTGTTAGTTGTATTTAGTTATACCCATTCACGAAAGTGAAATGAGTATATTGGTTTTGTACAATGTCCGTCTTGCTGTCCGTCAGTCTGTTTGTCTGTGTGTATGAACGCAAATCATTTGAAGCTAGAGACTGGAAATTTTTAACATATACTCGTGTGTACCCTCGAATTTTAAAGTGTCAAGATTTTCCCGATACGCCCACAAGGGCGGAAAATGCATTTTCCGGCATGTCAGAGGCCCAGTTAGTTGAAGTGCTAGAGAGTTTAAATTTGAAACGTATAGTAAGAACGTTGCAGTCGGGGGTTACCGACTGCAAAATACTCATTCACGACCCAAACGCGACCAGCTTCATTTTCTGATTTGCCACGCCCCCAATTGGTATATATATATAGTTTTTGGCAAATCAATAGAGGAGGTCGACAGTGATTATGTCGTAAAATTTGATTCCAAGTTTCAAGTCTCTAGCATCAATAGTGCTCAAAATATAACAGATTTTGTGCAAAACGCTATATATTCAGATCCGATTGCCACGCCCCCAGTGGGCGTAAAGATGTTATTTTTGACCAAGTAACACAAATGAAAAGTTTGGAAATGTGGAAATTACAGGTTATTTTTTGGAATGCCACGCCCAAAAGGGGCGTAACAATTAGTTTTGGGTCATCGATAGAGGAGGACAACCAGAAACTAAATGATCTAATTTTAAGTTTCGTTTTTAGCTCCAAAACTTTAGGGGACATAAACTTTTGCGGTTTGCCACGCCCCCATAGGCGTAGGTATATCTGCCATATCTTATTGCTCTCGGACTGTCAGCCCGACTATATATTCCAAATATCTCTAGCATCTAGTAGTATAAGAATATGAATAAAGCACTATATAGTCAGATCCGATTTGCCACGCCCCTACTGGTCGTGGATATATAATTTGGTCATCGATCTTAATAGGATCTTAACAGTAACAGTGCCAAATTTGGGCATTCTAGCTATAAAACTGCAGAAGATGTAGTTTTACTCGATTTTCCACGCCCCCAATGGGCGTAGATATATCCGCCATATCTTTTTGATCTTGGGTTGTCAACCCGAGTATACGTTTCAAATTTAAACTGTCTAGCATTTCAACTAACAGGGTTGCTGACATACCGGAAATTGCATTTTCCGATTTGCCACGCCCCAGCGTATCGGAAACATCTTGTCCCTTTATAATTTGAGGGCTATATATTCCAAATTTCAAATCTCTAGCTTCAATTAGGGCAAAATGGTTTGCGTTCATGCGGACAGACAGACATACTGACGGACACAAAACCAATATACTCATTACACTTTCGTGAATTAGTATAATTACATGTCAAAAACTTAGCAATAGCTATTACGTCATAGACTTATTATTATATTACGTTATAGACAATATCATAAAGATAATTCAATTCAATTATGAGTCGCATGCCATTTTAGCCAAGTGGCTTGGCGTAACTGTTTTTTTTTTCGATATGAGCATTCCGCCTGTAAATCAATATTTCTTATCAAAATAACTTTTCATGATACTTCAGTTCAAGACTGTAGGTTCATGTCTGATAGTGTATCTGATTAGATATTTCTAGAGGGAAACCTAAAGCATCCTTGATGCGAACAGAAAGTAAAATTGATCAGATATGAATAGTTCAAGGTATCTCCTAGTCGGTCACCTTTGACTAAAGCTTGCTTGTTGTTTTATTGTAATCGTTGGGACTCTGCGTCAATAATTTTTCTAAATTTGGAATCGATTCATGATTAGAAGGTAATTCCCAGCTCTTATCTGTCCGATAATTCCTCAGAATTTCACTAGCCTTTATGATTCGGAACTCAAGTGGCAATGGTCAAGTATAAGTTTGTAATTGACAAAACCAGTATACCCTGATTTCCCATTTTCAATGGGTTCAGGGTATAAAAATGTTATTATAAAGCTGACAATTTCAGTTTTCTTGAATTTTTTTATTAGATAACAGCAGCCCCAGCTGTACTGTTGACAATTATTCCCAATAACCAAGTAATATATAAAAGATTCAACAGCCCTCTGTTAAGCCAAATAAACATATAGCAGCTTGAACAGCTTCACTGTTAAAGACTGCCGAAAGTTTTGCAAATTGTAAACATAAACATTTACCGTCGCAGCCTTCTGCTGCTTACCATTTATAATGTATACAAATATCAAATAAGACGAAAACACAACTTCAGCTTACCTTATGTTAGAAATAAGAAGACAGGCAGAAGGAGGCGTGGCAGACCCCATAAAGTATATATACGACGAACTGAGTCGATTTAGCCCTGTCCGTCTGTCTGTCTGTCCGTATGTATGAACGCGTCGATCTCAGAACCTATAAGAATATCCAAAATATAACAAAAACCGAAATTGTATAAAATATAAATGAAACTAAATGCAAAATTTGGAGATTCTAGCTCCAAAGATGTACGAGATATAATTTATTAACTTCATTTCGATATGGATTTTAATCGATAACAAAAGAACGGGAAAAGTTATCGATTTCCTAAAACAAACTCGATATGCGCGTGCTATACAGGGACTTCCAAAAAAAAGTTCAAGTCTCTAGCTCTTATATGTTCTGATATCGACGCGTTCATACATACGGACAGACGGACAGACGGAGAGACGGACAGACGGACAGACGGACAGACAGACAGACGGACAGGGCTAAATCGACTCAGCTCGTCTCCCTGATCAAGAATATATATACTTTATGGGGTCTGTCACGCCCCCTTCTGCCTGTTACATACATTTGACAGCTTAACAAAACCATTATACCCTGATTTCCCATTTTCAATGGGTTCAGGGTATAAAAACGCAGATCGGACGGGGTTCAGGGGATCTCCTAGTCGGGTACCCCCGACTAGAGTTTTCTTACTTAATTTTTTATAATTTTATTTTACAAACTTAAATTTTGTCTGCTTTAATATATATATAATTGAGTATATTTTAAAACGCAGATCGGACGGGGTTCAGGGGATCTTGGTTTATCAACCCGAGTATTTATATACTAGTATCTAGCACCAATAGTACTCAAAATATAAAAGAATGTGTACAAAACACTATATTGTCAGATCAGATTTGCCACAACCCTAGTAAGAATGTATATATAATTTGTATACTCATTGACAAAGTGAAATGAGTATATTGGTTTTGTACAATATCCGTATTGCTGTCCGTCTGTCCGTATAAACGCAAAGCATTTCAACGCATTGAAGCTAGAAACTGAAATTTGCAACATACACTCGTGTGTAACCTCGGATTATGAACTATCAAGTCGCTCACTAGGGGCGTGGAAAATCGGATCTGAATATATAGTGTTTTGCACAAATTCTTTTATATTTTGAGGACTATTGATGCTAGAGACTTGACATTTGGAATATATACTAGAGTTGACAACTCAAAATTAAAAAGATATCGCGGATATATCTACGCCTACTATGGGAGGAAAATTTAACGACTAAATTAATGTTTAACTGCAGTGTGAAATGCCTACTGGGGATTTATCAGAATCACCCTCATCCCAGACATATATTTATATATATGTACATACATATGTCGTAGCGCTAATATAATATGACGTGATACTGTGGAGTTAACAACACAGTTTAACAGCAGAGTGAGTGAGTGAGAGTGGGATGGCTATTTGGGCCATTCGGACAGGGTCGTTATGTTAGTCAGTTGACATAGAGAAGTGACTAGAAATGGATACATTGGAAGAAGACCACATGGTTGTAAAAGACAGCAGCTCTCCGGGAATTCATTGTAATTCGTGGCTAAAATTCTGAAGAATTCTGCATTTTGAAACATAGTCCATAAGTTATATCCATGACAAGGATATTTGTAAAAAATGCTTCTATTAGGTAGAAAAATTTTTAGCTAAGTGTAACTAGGTGTCGCTCTTCAGAGCATATGATATACAATGCAATAAAAACTATATGTGGCACTGCACAAAAATTGCAAACTCTCATATATTATCTTCATTAGTAACTGAATGAGGCTACGAAATTATGGAGCCGGTACTTAAAATATAAGAAAATCATAACACTAGGTACAAATATGGAGACTCTAACTAAAAAGTCATAAGGGTATTTTAATAACTCAAATTCAATAACGTTTTTAATCGATTTTTTTAAACAAACTTAATCTGCTCGTGCTGTACTGCGACCTATATTTATTCAGCTCTTATAGGTCTCACGACCTATCGACGCGTAGGGGCAGCCACACAGACGGACTGATAGACAGAACTACTGCTACTGCTGCAAGTTATAAGACCATTACACACTATACCAAAAATAAATAGCTATCAAAAGAAATAAATATTAGGAACAGAATAAAAGAAAGAACCATCTCCCTAAAAGTTAAATTACAGAATATTTATATTTTAGAATACTGTTGAACGAAATAGAAAATACAATGTTTTGACGAGCTCTTCGATTTCCATTTAGAATAAGCTTATTTTCCAAGCAAATTGAGAAGATTCTTCAATAGGCAATTAATCACATCTTAAATATTTGTAGCACCAGCAATGAGCGCTATAGCCAATGCGACAAGAGATACTCCGGCTGTACGCATGGCGGAATTATTGCACTTTTCCTCTGATTGAACCACCCAGTTGAGGTCTTGAAGGCTCAACATCTCCTTAAACTTGTTCTGGATGAGAGTCTTCTGTTCATCGGTCAAATGGCGATTGCGTGTCCACACCTTGAAGAGCTGCAAAGGTGCAATGCCAACGTAGCCGCAGAACAAGGCGTATGATGTTAGATCTGTTTCTATCAACTTATAGGTGGCAGTGATGGTGCTGTCATCCCCGACATTCCATATGAAGACGCCATTCTTAGCATTATCATCCCAGACCAACGATTTGGATTCCTTGACTCTATCCCATTTGCTGTCGGAGGCATCAACATACTCTACCTGCAGCTCCAGCATATTTTTATCGTTGGGGCTGTCGGCCAGTGTGTAGTTAAGGCACTCCATCTTATCCACGTTAATGCCACGTGCCGTCTCAAACCACAGGCCGGAAAGCTGAGCACGGGAAGAGACTTAAATGGGCACATCTGCAAGTAAAGTGCTTTAACTTACGCCTTTCAGATCGAATTGAGTGCCCTCATAACGAGTGCACGTATAGAATGGGAGCTTGGTAGATTCTGGAATCTCCGTTGTTTCTGTAATCTCTGTGGTTTCTGGGTTGTTCGTTGTTTGCGACCGAACGGTATTCAGCGCACAGCCTAGCAGTATTAGTACTATAAAAATATGCCTTTTCATTTTCACTGAGAGGGGCACTACTGCACTCGAAATTCGGTTTGCAACTGGCCAACGTTAGTAAAACAATCGAAATAAATACAAAATATATTTACTTTGTAATCGCTTATCTGATAAGCATTTGTTTTTGTATTTTTATAGCTGTTCCGCATGGAAAAATAATACACTTTAAAAAATAAGTAAATTGACAAAGGAATATTTGAAAAATAATAAGAACTTCAATTTCTTTTAAAAATTATACATTTAAATATCAATAGCATGATAATAACAAAATTAAGTAAGCATTAGTCGGGAGTGCCTGACTAGGCTATACCCTGAACCACGACCTATCTATTTGTTCTGTTATGATAAAATAACAGTGTAGTCCGACTGCATTTTTAAGAACCATTATCATTATATAAAGTATTTGGACTCGAATACGTTTTGTGCCTGAATAACTGGCTCGCATAGTTAACTCATCTATCTACAGCAACAGCTAATTATTACTATTATTTCTACCTGGAATATTGGCATATATTCTCAACGCTTGTGAAATTATATTATTTATTACCCTTATCTTTATAAATGGTATTCGATCGATTCTTCAAATTTGATATACACAATAATAGTAAATGTAGTGGGATAATTATTTGTATTAGTCACTACGAAACCACAGCATTTTCTGGGCGCTGGCTTTCAATATAACTAAATAAATTTATTGGCAAATTCTTAGGAGTCTACAGTTACGTAAAATGTAAAATATTGGGTCTACAGAGTTTTTGCGATACACCACTTCCAAACAAGTAAGAAAACTCTAGTGGGCGGTGCCCGACTAGGAAATCCCCTGAACCTCGTCCGATCTTCGTTTTTAAATATATTCCGTATCTTGTATACATTACAAACTTATACAAAATTTAATTAAATTGTCAATCTTGCATTTTCACAATCAAATAGCAGGTTTGACAAAAAAGTAGTTTCTGTTTTAAGAATAATAATAATAATTTAATAAAAGAAAAAAATAATAAATTAAGAAAATCCATTTCCGCAGCTGGAATCGAACCAACATCTACTGATCAAAGCATATCACCTCTACGAACACCGTCATGGTGTGTGTGAAAAAAAAACCAATACAAAATTTTTGACATCGGCGGGGCTAGAACCCAGATCTGCACGGCACGGCGTGCCCCGCTTCTAACAACACAGCCACTGCACTGCAAATTCGAAACTAAAGGCAGCTAAGAATTATAACAAAATTCAAGCAGTGTTGTAATTCTTAGAACTGACAGGAATGTTCCCATTCGAATGTCTCAATGCATGTATAGAAAAAATGAAAACGGTGGTGGGGGTCTGGTCACATGTTTCAATTGACAAAACGTTTTGTTTAATCACTTTTTTGATACTTAATGGATTTCAATGAAATTTTTAGCATATGATCTACATATTATATTAAATATTTTCAGTTGTATAAAATCGCAATTCAGTTGCATATTGACTATATTTGCAACTAACCTTCAATTTGAAAATTTTTCAAAATTTTGAACCAATATCCAAAATATAACAAAAACCGAAACTGTATAAAATACAAATTAAACTAAATGCAAAATTTGGAGACTCTAGCTCCAATGATGTACGAGAAAGAATTTTAAAACTGCAGATCGATAGGGTTTTTAATCGATAACATTAAAACGGGAATAGTTATTGAATTTTTGAAACAAATTTGGTCTGCGCGTGCTATACAGAAACTTAAAAAAAAAAAACAAGTAAGAACATTGCAGTCGGGCGCTACCGACAGCGTGATACTCTGTTCCCATAGGGGCTTCTGGCATGTTACATTTTAAAGTTTATCTTAATTTGTTAAAGTCGCCGCTCGAATTAAATTTTGATTCAAAATAAATATATATTTTATTAAAATTTAAAAAAATTAATATATGTAAAAGAGTAACATTTTTATAAATTATGATGATTATGATTATGATGATATGTGTCCACACTTGTTAACACACTGTTAACTTCAAAGTTGTCTGTTAATTTTCAAGTATGACGTCACATTTTCTTTGAATAACCTACTGAGTTTTTTAACAGTGCCACTTGGGAATCGTCTGAAGCATTGCCAGCATACAAAAAACACGAAATAACTAACCTAGGCTATGCGAAAACTATATTAATATTAGGTGGTCAATTATTTCAAGCATTTAAACATTAAATCGAAATTCATATATTTATTTGTCTCTTACAATTTTTTCTGCCGACTTAGCAAGGAATTTAGCTTATTTATGAAGCGGTACACGCTTATGACTAAATCCGATACGTAAGAATATTGCAATATATTAACTCAAGAGCTCTGCAAAATATAATTCCAATCTGCCACGCCCCCAGAGGTCATAGACATGGAATTTTTGGCCAATCCTTAGAAGGAGTCTAAAGTGACATGACAGCAAAATGTGCAAGATTACGCTCCAAAAATGTCCTAAAGGGGCTTAATCATTATTTTTAGATCATCGATAGAGGAGGTTACCAGTTACTCAATTAGCCAATTTTGAAGCTTCTATCTCTAAAACTTTAGAAGATATAAAAGGAGATTTTGTGCAAAACACTGGATATTCAGGTCCAATTTGCGACGCCCCCAGTTGGCGTAGACTTGTTATTTTTGGCCAATCATTAGAAGTAGTCGAAGGTTTGGAAGCTTACGTTCCAAAAATGTGGCAATTACAGGGTATTTTTCGGTGCGCCACGCCCTAAAGGGGCTTAACCATTATTTTTAGGTCATCGATTGAGGAGGTCACCAGTGACTTAACTAGCTAATTTTGAACTTTCTAGCTCTAAAACTTTAGGAGATATAAACTTGCGGTTTACCACGCCCCCTATGGGCGTAGATATATCCGCCATAGCTTTTTGATCTTGGGTTGTCAACGCGAGTATATATTAAAAATTTCAAGGCTCTAGCATCAATAGTGCTCAAGATATATAAGAATATGTATAAATCACTATATAGTCAGATCCGATTGGCCACGCCAATCATCAGCGATCTTTATAAGATCTTAACAATAACTTACACGCCAAATTTGGGCATTCTAGCTCTAAAACTGTAGAAGATACAGTTTTACCCGATTTGCCACGCCCCCAATGAGCGTAGATATATCCGCTATACCTTTTTGATCTTGGGTTGTCAACGCGAGTATAGGTTCCAAATTTAAATTCTCTATCACTTCAACTAACAGGGTTTCTGACATACCGGAAAATGCATTTTCCGATTTGCCACGCCCGTATCGGGAAAATCTTAACACTTTATAATTCAAGGGTATACACGAGTATATGTTCCAAATTTCAAGTCTCTAGCTTCAATAGCGTCGAAATGGTTTGCACAAAACCAATATACTCTTTTTATACCCTGAACCCATTGAAAATGGGAAATCAGGGTATAATGGTTTTGTTAAATGTATGTAACAGGCAGAAGGAGGCGTGGCAGACCCCATAAAGTATATATATTCTTGATCAGGGTGACGAACTGAGTCGATTTAGCCCTGTCCGTCTGTCTGTCTGTCCGTCCGTCCGTCCGTCCGTCCGTCCGTCCGTCCGTCCGTCTGTCCGTATGTATGAACGCGCCGATCTCAGAACATATAAGAGCTAGAGACTTGAATTTTTTTTTGGAAGTCCCTGAATAGCAGGCGCAGATCAAGTTTGTTTCAAACAATCGATAACTTATACCGTTTTATTGTTATCGATTAAAAACCTTATCGAAATAAAGTTTTTTAATTCTATCTCGTACATATTTGGAGCTAGAGTTTCCAAATTTTACATTTAGTTTCATTTATATTTTATACAATTTCGGTTTTTGTTATATTTTGGATATTAGTTCAAAATTTTACAAAAATTTTCAAATTGAAGGTTAGTTGCAAATGTAGCCAATATGTGAATGATTTTGCGATTTTAGGCAACTGACAAATATTCAATATAATATGTAGATCATATGCTGAAAATTTCATTGAAATCCATTAAGTATCACAAAAGTAATTAAACAAAACGTTTTGTCAATTGCGACATGTGACCAGAAACCCACCCCCGCTTTCATTATTTTTATACATGTGCACACATACATTGAGACATTCGAATGCGAGCATTCTTGTCTGTTCTAAGAATCACAATAATTACAGCTGACTGCTTAAATTTTGTTATAATTCTTAACTGCCTTTAGTCTCAAATTTGCTACTGCTTGTTAAAGCAGTGCAGTGGCGGTGTTGATAGAAGCGGGGCACGTCGTGCCTTGCAGGTCTGGGTTAAAACCCCGCCAATGTCAAATATTTTTAATTGTTTTTTTTTCACACACACAATGGCGGTGGAGGTCAGGTGATGTTGGTTCGACTCCAGCTGCGGAAATGTCGTATTTTCTGAACTTTTTATTTTTTTCTTTCATTAAAAATATTATTACTACTATTTAACAAAAAAAAAAATTACTTTTTTGACAAACATGCTATTTGATTGTGAAAGTCCAAGATTGGCAATTTAATTAAATTTGTATAAGTTTGTGATGTATACAAGATACGGAATATATTTAAAAACGCAGATCGGACGGGGTTCAGGGGATCTCCTAGTCGGGTACCCCCGACTAGAGTTTTCTTACTTGTTCCCTTTGGGAACAGAGTATAAAAATTCAAATCTCGAGCTCTTATAGGTTCTGAGATCGACGCGTTCATACATACGGACAGACGGACATGGCTATATCGACTCAGCTCGTCGCCCTGATCAAGAATATATATACTTTACTTATTTACATACATTTTCACAAAACCTTTAGACCCTGATTTCACCTTTTCTATGAGTTCAGGGTCTACAAATATATATAAATAAACATCTGTCAATTACAATTGCAATGACACGACTCAACTTAGTGTAACAAGTGGGCTAGGTACTGTGATTCTTTGTTGCATGGCTCAGCGGTTGGCCTGTCCAAGAAGACGCGCAAAAATTGTCACCGTCAGAGACAGAAGCTGAAGTTGTCGCATCCTTCAACCAGCCAGCCTTCAACGCTGCTGGTTGTGCTGGTTTGAGTAACAAGAGAAGTGCTGTAAGGGGACGCCATCAACGTTACCGCGGTTGCTGCTGCCGGGTCTGTTGCTGCCACTAAAGGAAACTGAGTGCGGACAAAGCAAAGTCTTTGACGTGGCCAAGATGGGGAAAAGCGGACAGCATTTATAATTCTTCATTTAATGAGAGCCGTCAGATACACTAAATGTTGTTCGCTTTCATTTCAATATAAGTCAATATAGAGTATAAAAAGATGAAAGGTTCAGTGATTAGTGTGTACGATGATTAAATATAAAAGTAAGAAAAAAAATAGCATATTTGTCAAGAAAAAAACAAGTGCTAAAACTCTAGTCGGGGTGCCCGACTAGGAGATACGCTGAACCCCAAGTTATCTGCGTTTTTATATATACGCAGTTAAGTATTTATTACAGCAGAAAAAAGTGTAAGCTTATACAATTTTCGCTCGAACGTCATCTAAAAAGTCTGGTTGCCACGTGCTTTTTCCAATAGGCCAAACGTCTTGTTTAATAGCTTCTGTGTTACTCAATGGATTTGAATGAAATTTTAAGCATATGATCAATGTATTCTATTAAATACATGTCAATGTAGTAAAAACTCATTCACATATTGGATATATTTGCAACTGACCTACAATTTAAAACATTACTAAAATGCAAATTGTATGAAATATACGTGAAACTAAATTTAAAACTTGAAGCTCCAAAGACGTACGAGATATAATTTTGCAACTCAATTTCGATAGCTTTATACTCGATAACAAAATAACGGAGCTAGTATTAGATTTATCTGCGCGTGCTATACAGGGACTTACAAAAAATGTCTATAGTTCTTATAGGTTCTGAAATAGACGCATTCACACATACGGACGGGCGGACGTATCAGCACTTCGAGCTGATCAAGAATATAACTACTTAATGCGGTCTGCCCGCATCCTTCTGCCTGTTACAAACATTTTCACAAGACCAATATACCCTGATTTCCCATTTTAAATGGTTTCAGGCTCCCCTATACTCAATTATGTATTTATTAAAGCAGAAATTTAGCTGTATTTATTTTATCAGAAAATTTAAGCTTTACAGTTAGAGTCCCCAAACTTTGTATTGTAATTAATGTATACTTTATACAATTTCGGTTGTTGTTATTTTTTGGAGCCCTCTTTCCCTCAAATTTTCAAAAATTATCTCTCTCTATCAATCGAGTTTTCTATATTGTGATATTTTCCTGCATTGATCGATATATATGTACCTTTTAAATTAAACCTCAAAAAAAAGAACCCAGATTAAATCGCATATGTACAATATTTCTAGCGACGACTGTTATGTTTCTTATGTTCTTTAAGCTCACTCTAAGATATATGTTATACAATATATTGTATAATATAATAGATGATATTAAAAATATACAAAACTATTCTCTTCTATAGAAGAGAAGGGGAGGTTTGAATGACTCCTATAACTGCATGTCTATTTTATAAAATTTTGCCTATCCCACCTGCTCAGCTGCAATATTGAAGCTGTCACGTGTTTTGCAATATACAAAGGCAATTCACAATCAGCTCGCTGTGCTGTGCCAAATCAACTGCCAGTTGCGAAAGACAGACGTTTGGGTTAACCTACAGACAGCGGCCAACGCAAGTTGGCCAAAGAGCAAACAGACAACAAACGTTGATTTCGTTGTTGTTGCCATGGTGCGGCGAGTTGTGCCGCACAGAAACAAAAACTTGTGGTAGCATTAACAACAACAAAAAGCCAAAACTAAAATGCAAGGACAACAAAAAACGTTTAAGAAGGATGCGAATGTGTGTGAAGGAGAGTGTGCGGGTTGAGCAACAGCTTGAGGTACAATAACAACAGCAGCAACATCAGCAGCAGCAGCAGCAGCAGCGACAGCAGCAATGGCACTGGCAGCAGCAGCAACAAGAGCAGTAGCAAGAGTAACCGTTATTAAAGATTTTGAATACCTAATTATGAAAATGTCAGACGCAAATGTTTTTTGGGGGGAAAAGCACATAAGCAAAGCATGAGCATGAGTAGAGTGAAATGAAGAGGAAGTGAGTGGGCAGGAAAGAGAAAGAGAGAGAGAGGGAGATAGAGTGAACGAGTGTGAGCGAGTTGCTGCTGTTATATGGGTAGCCAGCTGTTGTTGCTTGCCTATTGTTGTTGTTTTAACTATTATTGCGGCTAACAGCAGCAGCAGCAACAACAGCAACAACAACAGTGAATTGTGTTTGTGATGTGCCTGGCAGCCAAAACGTTTCACTTCTCTTTGCTTCTACAGCAGCAGCAGTTGTTGCTGTGCAGCAGTAGCAGCAGCAGCAAAATATGAAAAATTTCATTTTCATGTCACTCAATTGAATTTCCATTCAAGTTTTTCCTTTATTTTTCGCTTCTGCTGCTGCTTTTTCCTTTTGCCAGTGACTGACGACGAAGGCGGCTATTGCGCCGCTCTTGCGCCATTTTATATTTTTGCCACGTATGTTATGTGTGGATATGTCTGTGTATGTGAGGGAGGTATATCAGTGTGTGCATGTGTTTAGTATTTTTGGCTTTTCCAACTAAATTAATTGCCTACGGAATTGTAGTTAGTTGCCAGCGATGCCATTGTTGTTGGTGTTGAAAGCTCAAATACAAATACGAATACAAAATGCCAGCAACACACAAATACAAACACAAACACACATATCCATACACACAGTCACATCTACCCACACATGCGACTAGCCGACAATGGCATACCAAAGTCCTTTTGCGAGTTTATGGCAAAAATAAATAAATTTGGGTTTATCTCAATGGCATACAAGTCATTTGCAGCAAAGGTTTTCTCTGCTTTACATATGCTACGATTCGCTTGCTCTTCCACTGCTACCTATTTCTCACTGCTCCAAATTCTCTCACGCTCTCTCCACCTGTGCCTTGCGGTTTCTCCAAAGGTGACAGTCAATTGCTAACTTACAGGAGCGGAGAGCAGGGAGCGGGTTGCTACGACAGGCAATGGGACGCTAACATATGAACAATTGAAGCATGTCGAATGGATCTGTGTAACTGGACAGGGACACGAACATTAAGTCAGAGCCTCAGATTAGCATTGTGTTCTAAAGGTGCTTTCATTGATGAATTGAGCAAATGGGCTCTGAAAGTGCCAAAGCAAATATTCGAGAATGTGTGAGTGTATATGCGGGTGTACAGATCTATGTAGGTAGAAATTCTGTACTCACATAACTTCTGCCGTAGCAAGGCAGTGACTGCAGCTGCCAAGAACCATTATATTTGAGTTTATAAACTAAAAAAAAAAAATAAAGGTATTATATAGATATAAGTATGTACGTACATATATTCGGGACTTTTCGCTTACTTTAATTCAGTGTATAAAGTATAAAGAGTTGAGTTAATTTGACAAAGGCTTAGAAATGTTTAACAATATTAACAAGTAAGGAAACTCTAGTCGGGGTCGGGGTCGGGGTGCCCGAGGAGATCCCCTGAGCCCGTCCTTCTGCCTGTTACATACATTTTCACAAAACCATTATACCCTGAACACATTGAAAATGGGAAATCAGGGTATAATGGTTTTGTGAAAATGTATGTGACAGGCAGAAGGAGGCATGACAGACCCCATAAAGTATATATATTCTTGATCAGGGAGACGAGCTGAACGATTTAGCCCTGACCGTTTGTCTGTCCGCATGTATGAATGCGTCGATCTCAGAACCTATAGGAACTTGAGACTTGAAATTGAAAGATTGAGTTTGTTTAAAAAAATTAATATTTTCGTTTGAATGTTATCGATTAAAAACCTTATCGAAATGAAGTTTTTAACTTATAACCTCGTACGACTTTACAGTTAGAGTCCCTAAACTTTGTATTTGAATTAATGTGTTACAATTTTAATTTTTGTTATATTTTGGATGCCACGTCCTCTTCGCCTCAAATTTTCAAAAAATGGAATTCAAATACTAGAGACTTGAAAGTCCATCTACAAACAAGTAAGAGTGCTCTAGTCGAGACTGCTCGACTAAGAGATACCCTGAACCCTGAATCACTTTACGGTTCTTTTATATATACATACATATATGCAAGCAACACATAAACACACATACACATGCACACGCACGCTCACTTGCTCTGCTACTGCGCAGTTTACGCAGCGACTGCGCGCGGGCAGCGCTTGGGCTGCAGAATGGGCTATATTATGGAAACTTATTTGTTGAATTAGTTTTCAAGTTAGTTAGTGGTCTGCCACGCCTTCTTCTGCCTGTTACATACATTTTCAGAAAAACATTATATCCTGATTTCCCATTTTCAATGGGTTCAGGGTATAAAAAAGTTATTCAATAATGAAGTTCCCATAATAAGGCATATTGCAGCCAAAGCGCAGTCGTTGCGTAAGCTGCGCAGTAGGCAGAGCTCGTGCTTATGCGTGCTTCCGTGCGTAAGTGTGTGTGCCTGTGTTACCTGTATATGTACATATATGTATCCATGCATATGTAAAAGAAGAATAGAATGTTTGGAATATCGGCTCTCGTAGGCTTCAGGGGGTATCCTATCCAAGCAATTTCGACTAGAGCACTCTTACTTGTTTAAATATACTCCATAGCTTGTATCTAGTAAAAACTTATTAAAAATTAAATTAAATTTTGGAACTTACAAAAAAAATTAAATAAAACAAGTAAGACTGCTGCTAAGACTGCTACCCTGAACTCTGCGTAGATCCGATATTCCAATAACTTTAAGCTTATTATATATATACATACATTACAAACAACACATACACACTAACCCATAAGCACGCGCTTGGGCTGCAGTATGGGAAATATTATGGAAATTTATTTGTTGAATAAGTTTTCTTGGAGATGTACTTTCGTAATCAAACTTTTAGAGCGTATTAATGACATTGATATGTATGCACTTGCCGAAGCACAAGTCCCTAGTATATGTATACTAAATACGTCTTTTTTCAAACTTGGGGCTCAAAAATAAAAAAATTACAAAATGTATGTATTCATTACACGGTAAAGCTAAAATCTATATCTATACCGGTATTCAAGTTACGCTTAAAAAACTAAAAAAAAATATCGATGTTCATCGATATTAAGGAAACGTAATGAGTTATCGAAAAAAATGATAAACTCGTACTGCGTTTATACGTGTATACATTTGAATTTCAGATCTGTTGATTTTGTGGCTGTACGAGGTGGCTGCTTTCACACAGATGGACGGACGGACAGGCAGACGGACATTTCTACACCGACTCAGCTCGTCAAGCTGATCAAGAATAAATATACTCTATGGGGTCTGCCACGCATCCTTCTGCCTGTTACATACATTTTAACAAAACCATTCGCGCACCGCTTCTATCAACACTGTCACTTCACTGCTTGAACAATTAGTAGCTAAATCAAACTAAAGTGTCAGCTAAGAATTATAACACAATTGAATCACACTTGTGATTCTTAGAACAGACAAGAATGCGTGCGTTTCAAACGCCCCAATGTATGTGTGCACATGTAAGTATAGGAAAAGTCCGTCGCTGCTTAAAGCTGCTGTCCACGTTTTGTTCCAATTGACGAAACGTTTTGTTTAATAACTTCTGTGATACTTAATGGATTTAAATGATCAGCCTATGATCTACATATTATATTAAATATTTGTCAATTGACTTAAATCGCAAACTCATTCACATATTGGCTATATACACAACTAACATTTAATTTGGAGCCGGTATCCAAAATATTACAAAAATTAACATTGCTTAAAATATAAATGAAACTAATTGCAAAATTTCTCTAGATCCAAAGATAAACAAGATGGAATTTAAAAACTGAATTTCGATAAGGTTTTTAATAGATAACATTAAAATGGGAATAGTTATCGATTTTTTAAACAAACGCGATCTGCGCGTGCCATATAGGGATCTACAAAACAAATTTCAAGTCTTTAACTCGTATAGGTCTGATCGACGCTTTCACAAATACGGACGGACGGACGGACAGATGGACATACGGACATACGGACGGACATTTTCAATTGGTTGAGGGTATAATAAGTAATCCCGACGCTGTATGGAGTTGAACCAGCTACTTCAAAACGACGCGTTCTGCTTCTTCCAACACCGCTACTTCACTGTTTGAGCGCCATCTATCAACTATCTCGTCAACCCGAGTATATGTTCCAAATTTCAAGTCTCCAGCATTATAAGTGCTCAAGATATATTCGAATTTATATAGTCAGATACGTTTTGCCACGCCTTCTAGTAGGCGTAAATATATCCACCATATCTTTTTGATCTTGGGTTGTCAACCTAAATATTTATTTGAAGCTTCAACTCTATAGCACTTCAACTAACAGGGTTTCTGACATACCGGAAAATGCATTTCTTATCGGGAAAGTCTGGACATGTTCTAATTCGAGTGTATACACGAGTATATATTGGAAATTTCAAGTCTCTAGCTTCAATAGCGTCGAAATGGTATGCGTTCATACGGACAGGCGGATAGACGGTCAGACGGACAGATGGACGGACAGCTAGACGGAAATTGCACAAAACCAATATAAAAAGTATGAAAGTATGAGTATAAAAAGATCTTGATGATGATTATAATTCTTTATCTTTCTTATATTCACTGTTCAAGGCTTTCTGATTATTAAAATAAACTATTGTATTTTCACACCAATTTGAGCTCCACCCGTATTTATACATGACTGCCCGACCTTCTAGCTGAGATAAAGGCTGAACGTTTATCTATGAAATCTAGATAGTATAACCAAGCAAAAATATATCTGTCAATATATTTACCCATAAGGTTTATGTTGACTATTGTTTTATGTTTCAGATAACATTCGAACGCTTCGCTCATGCAGCAAATTTAGCTAGCTGACATAACTCAAACAAACGCAATTTAAGAATATTTAGGCCTTACCCAAAATACTCTTAACATACACATACGAATTGTTCTGCTGTAGTTGTGTTTTTGTGTGGCTTTTGTTTAGCTGCTGCCAACTGCAGCGACTCTGACTGCAATGCTGCCGGCTTCTTTCAGCTAGCTTTTCACTTTCAAGCATATTTATTTTTCACAATTTAAATATAAATTCAACAAAAAATACTGACCAGCCCCTTAGCATTGGCGCCTGCTGCTGACAAGCTGACAGTCCTTACCCCAGGGCCTCATTTTCCCTACTCCGTCCACGCACACTGCTGACTGTCGACATTTGCAGTTGTCATACTTTTGCTTGAGTAATTAAATATAATTTTCTTTTGCGTTTTACACGGTCAACAACAATGACAGTTGCTGCTGCTCAGTCAGCTATCAAATGCAGCGACTGATGTCAGACAATGGGTTGAGCAGCTTAATTGTTGCTGTTGATGCTGCTGCTGTTGCTCCTGGCAGCAACTTTGACAGCAAAGGGCTCTATGCGTAAACGGGCCTTTAAGGCATTGCGCATACGCCGTGTACAACGAGTCATCAATAAATTTTGGCAAATACTTGACAAGGTTTTTTACCAGCTATAAATAGTGTGTGCTTGTGTGTTTTTGTGTGTGTGTGTATGTGTGTGTGTATGTGTGTGGGCAGATGCTGCAACACCGACAGCACAACAGCAGCACTCGCATCAATTTTTTGTAACATGTTGCCAAACATGGCTAAAGCTACGGCCATGACGCCCACTCCACATAGCTGTGGTGGCCACTTAAATGTCGTTATGTTGTCGGGTCACGCACGGCGCAATGTTCCATGTCCGAGAAGGGAGCAACAACAACTTTATTGCCGCAGCAATTATGCGTAGCTAATAAAAATGTGTGTGTGTGTGTGTGTTTGTGTTTTTTATTCATTTATTTTTACAGAACTATAAGCAGATTTATTAAGAGTAGAGGCGATGCAAAGCTCTGCCTCGTTAATTTGCTCAGCTCATCTCCTGCTTCGATCCCACGGAGCTCTACCATGGTTCTCCCGAGAAGCTGCTCATCAATTATGTGTGTGTGCGTGTGCGTGTGTAAGTGTGAGTGCATGAGCAGAAAAACATTTAAATCGACATCGACAGCTTAGCGATTTATGAATGTTAAAATAATTAATGCGTTCATTTATTTCTAAACGTGTTTCGCCATTGAAATGAATTCCCGAAATTCGTTGTCACAAGCACTTTAACCCATTGAAGACAAGAGCGAAAAGTGGGAAGAACTGGGATGTTTTTAATTTATTTCAATTAGATAACATATCATAAAAGGCACACAAAAGACAGTAGGCTCTAGTCTCCAGATAACTAGCACCAGGATGTGTACTTTAGTGCATTTAGCATATACATATGTACATATGTATCAAATTTGTTTGTCACCACACCAAGGCTAAATTTTAGTACTACAAATTGATCGATACTTGGTTACATAACTTCTATAGCTTCTTTATATATGTAAATATTTATATTTTTTCAGCTTCTGTTTGGTTCTTTGCTGGCTGACTAATTTTCATCGACATTTTTGTAGGACAAACGAAAAGGAATTACGAACATGTTATGCTGCAGCTAAACACGTAGCCAATCAAAATCATATGAAACTTTTTTAAAATTATGAAATCCTTTTGTTTTTTGTTGAAATCATATTTAAATAAATCTTGTCCCTCACTATTCAATACTCAATATTTTGCAATCTTTCTTTCTGGTTATCTGTCTGCATTTGTTTGTCACCTCTGTTTTTTCGGTATTTTTTGGTCAGTTTCTGTATGCGCCAGTCTGTATGTTTAGTTGACTATCTTATACTTAATACAAATAGGCTATGATGAACAGAGTTGATGCTTCTCAAAATTTACATTATATATTTCAACCTACTTCGAGTAGACGTTTAACATTGTTGAAAGTCTAGAATAATATCCAGCCTGCAGACCTGGCTTAACGATATAAGATATACACAGCATCTGAAATATCAAAATATTAAATTATAATAAAATCTATCACACAAAGTTTAACGATATCGAAAACTATTGTTAGCAAAGGGTTAAGCTGCGAACGGGTGTATGTTATATGTGTGAACTCTAGCGCTCTGTCGAATCGCAAATGTATTTTTCAGCATGGCGGCGCCAACAACAACAACAGTCAAGCAAACAGCACAAACAATGTTGACAGCAACAGCAAAACATAATAGAAGAGAGAAAGAAACAAGTAAGAAATCTCTAGTTGGGGTGCACGACTAGCAGATACCCACAAATGACAATTAAATAATAAACTCGTACTGCGTATGGTTACACGAGTATACATTCCGAATTTCAAATCTGTAGCTTTTGTGGTTTACGAGATATTTGCGTTCACACGGACAGACGGACATGGCTATATCAACTCAGCTCGTGGAGCTGATCAAGAATATATATACTTTATGGGGTCTGTCACACCTCCTTCTGCCTGCTACATACATTTGGACAAAAGCATTATACCCTGATTTCCCATT
This sequence comes from Drosophila leonis, assembly GCA_035045365.1. Lineage (NCBI taxonomy): Eukaryota > Metazoa > Arthropoda > Insecta > Diptera > Drosophilidae > Drosophila > Drosophila leonis. The sequence continues at coordinate 960,255 of JAWNPC010000835.1, forward strand.
TGCAATGGGTATAAAAAGAAGAGAAAACCCAAATATGTTAAGCGCCATTTAAGCGGCATCATCCTGATGCCTGCTGCATGAGATAATACCCAGCTCTGAGCTGATGTGTGTTTGTATATTTTTCTAAAAATTTGCACGCATTTCATTGTTGTTGTTGTTTGTTTGTTTGTCGCACATGTGTGCGGTTCCCAGCAGCAGCGCCCCAAAAAGTATGCAAAGCGAAAAAGCGGCGGACGCCACAAACACACAAACAGACACATACTTATGCACACTTGTGTGAGTGTGTTGGAGTGTGAGAAATGTGGGAAATGTAAACGGAATTGTTTTGCTTGCTCAGCGTATGTGTGTGTGTGTGGCGAAGGGATAATGACAAGCTAGAGCGGCAACACACAAACTCCCACACACACACACACACACATGCGTTGTGCATTGGCAGGCGCAAGGTGATGACGTCGACGCTGGCGTCGGCAGCGCTGCGTTGCGTGTCTTATCTACAATGCGGGAAAACACGCACGGAACTGAAGCAGGCGGGTTGACAACAACAACAGCAACAACAACGATATAAAGCTGATTGCTGACGGCCCTTTTGCACTCAAAACAGGGTGTGAGTGTGGGCGACTGTTTAGTTGAAGCAATCACAAAGGATTTGCATTGTGGTCGAAAAGTGTTGTGCCATTGGCATTGTACTTACCGCCTTGGTGTTTGCCATCGCAAATTAACTGAATGCCGAAAGTATGCATTGTAAATGTACCTAATAAGACAGATAATGCATGACTCCGCTCCCATCAATACACATATACGCCCGCCTATACAGACCCACATACACACAGACAATTATCACTCTCTCTCTCTCTCTCTCTCTCTCTCTCTCTCTCTCTCTCTCTCTGCTCTGTCTAAGGGCTTAGCCTTGTTCTTGGACTGAATGGTTGAATGAACAGCCAAGTGGGCAGTCGAGTTAGCAGCAATCAATGAAAATAATCTGTACAACTCAAGGATTAGACACATGTCTTTTGGAATTATAAATACGAATGAATGTGAATGGATATCTCAAGGGTGTTTGGATAAGAATAATTGGCATAGTTGATTAATATTATTATATTATGCATTGTGATTAAACTAAACTGCAATAATACAGGTTATTAACATTTCGAAATTTGGGCTCTAACATAACATGTGTGGCATGTATAGTAATTGCAGACTTATCACGCCCTCAATGAGCATGTAGGGATAACAGCGATGTTTCAACTCTCAAACTGTAGAAAATTAAATTTTCTCCTCGATCAGTTTATGCTTTGAATTGCCCCATATGGAACTGAATTTTAAACTTGAACTATATATGAAGAGTATGGCTGATTTAGACCACATCTTTTTATATACCTATAGCCTCGATAATTTAAGTTGGTCTTTCTCTAAAATCTTTCATTAATTTTGTTTTATTCGATGTTTAGTATGTATTAAGTTTTATACTGCGCATCCTTGAATTTATTCTTACTTAAAAAATTATCAAAATCAAAACAAATATTTTCTATGAATTCTATGTAGTTTTGCACGACGACCATTTACGTTGGTCTCAACATCAAATGGCTTCTTATTTGTATGATTATTTGTTAAATAATATTGATTTGCGGTGCGAATAATATAATTTAAATACTTTTTCACGGTCTAAATGTTGCCAGCTTCAAAACTTTGGAAAATATGATCTTTCAAATATTGCTGCGACCTCAATTTTTATACAAATTTGTATGCTACCAGATATATGTACATACATACATAGTATTTCACAATTTGCCATCCCCTTATTAGGCGTATCGTTAATATTTTAACACTTTATAAGACGAGAGTACCTACGAGCATATATACTACTATATTGCAATTTTCAAGTCATAGCTTCAATTGTGGCGAAATGCTTTGCTATATGCATATATAGAGGATTTATATGTATATACATATGTAAGCTTTGATAATCAGCTGACGGGAAGGTGGATCCATATATCGATTAACTATAGGACACGATCAGCTGTCAAGATCATTTTGTGAAAAGAACTCCGGGTATTGATAGGATTTGCAATGCAACGTGAAGGTCCTGCCTACTAAAGCACTCCTCTACATAATATTAATTTTTAATGCTATTATCAGGCTCCAAGTCTTCCCAAAGCAATGGAAATTAGCAGCAATTCTAATGATTCACAAGCCAGGAAAAGCAGAAGCTGATCCTGAGTCATATCGGCCAGTAAGTCTTTTACCCTCCTTGTCTAAACTATGGGAGAGGACAATTGCGAATCGCATTTCTGCCATTATAAGCCAATGCAATATCTTGCCGGATCACCAAATCGGCTTTCGAGAGGGACACGGCACTGTGGAACAGGTCTATAGATTGGTGAAGCACATCATGCAGGTTTTTGACGACCTGAAGTTCTCGAACGCTGTCTTCATTGACGTGCAGCAAGCGTTCGATAGGGTATGGCACGATGGTCTACTGTGCAAAGTAAAAAACCTTTTGCCTGCACCATACTATTGCCTTTTAAGGTCATATCTGCAAGGCCGAGAGTTCAAGGTTAAAGTAAGGGACATATACTCGTCCACCTATACAATGAGAGCAGGAGTTCCGCATGGCAGTGTTCTGGGTCCACTTCTCCTTTCTTGTATATTTCTGATATACCCAGCCTTACCTCTCAACAAATGGAAGCTTCCTCTAAGGCTATTATTGCGACATATGCAGATCACATCGCAGTCATTTACAATTCTAAAAGTTGAGTAGAGGTCAGTAATGGATTACAAGGATTACTTGATACCCTTGCAGCTTGGTGCAAACGGTGGAATTTAAAAGTTAACTCGCTGAAAACAACAAACCCATGTTTGACCCTCAAAAGAGCGACGTATACCCATCCAATACACCTAGAGGGAGTTACCCTGGAGCAGCCGTCGCAAGTCAAGTACCTCGGCATCATGTTGGACAAGCGTCTTACCTTTGGGCCACACCTCAAAGCTACAGCAAAAAAAATGTCGTCACAGACTGCTACAACTCCGGTAGCTTAACAATTAGAGGAGCATTTTGCCGCTGAGATGCAAAAGAGCTGTTTACGTGCATTGTATTATGCCGATATGGCTTTATGGAGTGCAGATATGGGTGATTGCTGCCAAATTCAATTATATACAGAATTGTAGAATCGGGTACTTCGACAGATAACCAACTGCCCTTGGTACGTACGCGGTTACACACTTCATAAAGATCTGAAACTGCATACAGTTGAAGAGCAGATTGAAAGGCACACAAGCAGATACAGTGAAAGATTGCTCAGTCACCGCAGCCTGCTCGCAAGAGGACTATTCCCTCACAGACCTCAAAGGCGGCTTAAACGGCAAGGTTTTGCCAAGACAATTGGACGTCAGTAAGATTACCTCCATTTAAAATCCTCATACTGCGTTATGGGGCTTGGCTCTAAATAAATTATCCATCATGTGTTGTTAAGTTACTAAATCATGATGTACAGGTTCTACACTTAATAAAAACAAAAAACAAAAAAACTAAAGTTAAGCCACTAACCATACCATATGGATAGTGGTTAAACTTAATATTCAATTAATAAGAAAGCGAAATTTTAGTGTTATTCTAATAGATTCTAATTGATAATTTAAGCTTCGACTAGAAGAAGAATATGAGCATGAACAATATTGTAGATTCTCTTATTTTAGGTTAGTACCCACATGTAATTAATCTTTTCATTTATAATTAAAAAACTATATATATAAAAATATATTAATAATATATATATATATATATATATATATATATATATATATATATATAATATTTAAATATATATATATATATATATATATATATATATATATATATATATATACATATATATTTATTTATTATTTAGTAATATGTATTTATATATATATATATATACATATATATATATATATATATATATATATATATATATATATATATATATATATATTCATTATGTACAAATACGTAAATATTTACAATTATATAGACATAAAAATAAAAACGGATTATCCTGTCAAATTAATATTGAATATAATATATTGTTTTTCCCTAGCGAATACTCAAAAAAGAAAAGTTGCAGTCAAATAACGTGTTAAATAAGTCCAAAAATTATTTCTAAGTATCACCTGAAAGCATTTGAATTCGATTTTCGTTGGCGGTCTTTCTAGAAATTAATCGAGTCATGATACTCAGCTGATGTCTCTGCAATGTTCTACTCAATTTGGCACTGTAAGCTAAAATTATTTGTTTTGCGTAAAATTGAATTAGATAAACAATAAAATTCATTGCCGGTGTTTCCGTTCATCGAATTCTCGTGCAAAACGATTTCGATTTAGATCAAAATTAGATTTATTTTGAATTTCCTTATAACCAAATAATCAAGCTGTTACCGCAGGAGAACGCTGTTATTTGAAAAACTACTGTTACTGCTAAAGCAGTGCTGTTATGCAGCTCAACTGTTGCTCTAAAGAACATAAACTCTCATTTTACAGCACTGCTTTAATTCAAAATATACGTTAGGCTTGGAAAGCAGTGTCTTTTATATTGAAAAACAATAAACACATTTAATTTGATGTATAAATATTAAATGTAGTAAAACAAGAAATGAATTTATCTCATTAAAATAATTGCACTTTATTTACTTATTAGAAACTAATAGAAAATACGTCTAAGACACTATTCAGTAATTTGTTTAACGACTGTGATATTTTCTCCCATATAACAGGCGAACGACGTAACCAACTCAATTAGGCTGTTCACTTTCACAACGGCTACTGCAAAAGACGACAGCACCGACGATGACGATGATATGCGATTAATTTAATGACTATTGTTCATTGACTCAGTTAAGATGTGACAGAGAGAGCTGAAGTGGGGCTGTGGCTGGTGTTGCCTATATATATTTATGGGTGTGTGCGGCAGGGACACGTAGAATAGGCTGCTAACTTAGTTTAAGTACTAATTATCACATAGTAAGCTTATTATGTAGGCGTTGAAATTTGCACTTATTTGCGCTTTGACTTTACAGTTGACTCGACACTGACCTGACCAAGAGGGGTTGGTCAGCCATAGCCCAGCAGGTACTTGGGCAGGTAGGTAATGGACGTAATCAGGCTGTAACTGTGGGTAAAAAAAGCAAAAGCACAAACCAAGGCAAGTTTGTGTAATGTTGAAATATTATCAAAATTTATTTTCAAAACTGATTTTACAGTATTCACCAGGAACCAGTTTAGTCTCTGCTTAAATATTATTATGTATGTATAGTTATATATTGTTAGATATTTACAAAGTTTGCTGTGTTTGCATGACCTCAACCAAATATACCATAAACCACATCAGAGACAACAAACTCATTGGATTCTGTGCTCTCCCGCTCCTCGGTGTGTTGTTCCCAAGTGCTGCCATTGAAATATTCCAAGCCAGAGAGAATATAAGTATATATACATTTATAAAGAGTACATATTTTGTGTGTTAAGAATATCAATGTGACAACAATATAACAAAAATGAACACAAAATATTAACAAATGAATCATCGAATGATCATCCAAGGATTGTCAACTGATCGCAGCATGAGCCCAACACAAAGAACAAAAAGCAGTTAGCTAACTACATTAACGATACATACGAGTTGGTGAGTCCTCGATAGAACCACGATTTCCATGACTTTGATGAGCCCTCATCGATTTTTGACTCGACATCTGCACAGAAATGCCGTCGATCGTGTGAGCGTCCACTTTTGCAGTCGCACAACATGCGCTTCTTGCACTCCGCATCGCACGTGGGTCGCTCCGGAGAGTTTTTCCAGTAATTTCTGAATAAAACATATATATTTATAAATGAGGACGAACAATGATCTCTATACTTACTTATAGTACATTTCGAATAGCTCCTGATTGTCGGTCAGATCATTAAGCAGTTTGTCCCAGTCGCTGGGTCGCAGCGCCTTCATATTGTATGCAGCCCTCGCAGTATATAGCTTATACCAAATCGGATAGCCATACAGATTTGCCTCCTTCAAATTCATTATCCACGATTCATGATCGATGACGAGACGGGTAGTTGTATCGTGGTCACCGTCCACCTTGAAATTGTTAAAGGAACATAGATTAATTAAAATTACTTGAGATAATCTGCGTCTTCACTTTATGAACTGTTTAAGCCAAAGTAACTAATAGATCTAACTGTAATAAATCTGCCAATTGGCATTGTATCTTGTATACAGTATTAGGGATATAAACTCATGATTAAATAACTAAATTACTGGCTGCCTCTATTGACTTGCCAAAAAAAAAACTATATATATATTTGTTCCCTAGATATAAAACTATGTATTTGCTTAATTCTTATTTCTTATCTCAAATTTACTTACATAGTAAATGCGATATCCCGGATTTAGATCATAGTAGGGCGATACGGAGGGTCCAATGTAGGCAATGCTATTGGAATGTGCTGGGGGAAACACAGAAAAGAATTGTTTATTTAGTATTAAAATTTGAAAAGAAATTTTAAAAAATTGAGAAAAGTGAGGGAAGATCAAAGCGTGCTGTTCAATTTCATTTATATTTAACTTGCAACTGCTTTAAAAATGTAATCAAAATCTTTACATCTGCTAAGCCAACTTGTGAGAGGCTGATGTATATTATGATAAGTCGGTTAGAATATATAGATTTAAAAAAATGTCAATAAGCATACTCAAATCATGGGGATCGTAGAACATCTCAAACTCATCGAAATGAGTGTGACCATAGAACTGGGCGGTAATGGTGCTCTCATAGCGTGAGATGATTTTATAGAAATTGCGTGACCAGACCTTCAGGCAATCCGAATGACCCGGTGGAATGTGTCCTATGACATGGACCTTCTCATTAGAGAACTCGGCACTCTGCAGCTCATAGATAAACCTAAAAAAGTGAAAAGATTGGAATTAATCGAATCAAAGAAGTTTTTCAATTGGTAATCTCTGACTTGAACTTACCATTGCAATTCCGTAGCGGGATCTGTGGAGTTGAGGAGCAGCCACCAGTTCTTGTTGTTGCAATAGTTCATGTTGAGCGAAATGATGCGGAAGCCGGGACGCACTAGAACCGAGTAGAAGGCGCCACGACGGACCGTGTGTGAGACGCTCTGCGGTAGCCAGCGACGCCATTGGACGTCGAGCTCGTCGTAGAGCCAGTTGATCGAGATGTCAACCTGGTTGACATACGGAGGAGGAAAGCTGTTTACGGGTGCGCTTTCATGGTTGCCCAAGGCCGGAAAGATCGGTACTCCGGGGAATTTCTCAGTCATCTGCTTGACCGTCTCCTTGATAATCTCAAGATTCTCCTGCTTTGTCTGATTCCACACATCGTGCGGGGGCAAGTCCCCCGTCCAGAGTATGTAGTCAATGTCCTTGTGGGTGTCGGCTATGTGAGCGAGCATATTATCCACTGTCCGTTTTGGCGTATCGCATTTGCGATAGTCTCCCCACTTGCCGGCCGCCGCATTGGGATTGGCAGGTCGACCGCTGCTCATGCGGCAGCAAAGAGGTTCATTACAATCGGCATTAGCGCCCTCGACATAGTGCGGATCATAGTGGGTGTCAGAGATGTGGAGCACTTTAAAGAAAGGCGCCGCCTCCAGCGGCATGGGCAGCTCTGCGAGACGCGGTGGCTTGGGCACCGGTGGAAATATGACGTCCCACTCGTGATACGGATTATAGACATCACCGCAACCATCGCCTATAATAAAACTGCACAGCTCATCAGGGCCGAGATTGACGCGCTGCAGCACGTATATGACCTCGCTGCCAAATAGCTGGGCCACTCCCTCACAGACACGCGGGCTCTGAATGCTCAGATTCGTGCAGTATTGTGCAATCATTTTCATGAGCTCTGCATCTGTCTTGCCGGACTTAATGTAGTGCTGGAGTAGACCAGCTCCCGCCTTGCACGCCGTACAGGACACCTTGGATAGTACACTGTTCTCGATCTCAAAGGCCACCTGCTTCAGATTGAACAACTTCAGCGCTTTGTCCACAAACGGGGGATAGGTGAGTCCATCTCCAGCTGCTGCATCGTACCACAACATTCGTGCCGAACTACGATTCTGGCGCAGAGCACGCAACCGTTCAAGAAACTCAGTATCGTTATCGGCGGTCTCGCTGTTAGTGCGATTCGCGTGGTATTTGAACTCCACGTGCGGCACCACGCTTCGTGGCTGCACCTCAATCTTCCAGTCATCTAGCTGTGGCTGTGTCCAGTTTATGGGCGCCCGCGTATTCGTGTAAAGAAATGGCAGAGCTGTTCCAAGGACACATACAAATTAAAAGGTTTCTGATTTTGTCTGCACTTGCTCCACTTACCATCGCTCGCTGCAAGCCCGGCCACGGCAAGTGCCGCCATGAGCCAGCAAATATGCAGGCTTAGCCTGTGGCACATCTGTTCTGGCATTGTCTGTGTCATAACAGGGGCACAGAGACCACTAGTACCACCAGCGGGTCGCTGTGTAAACACTTGACCTACAAAAAATCCAATCAAAGGAAATGTCAGTCATTATTATGTTAAACTTGTTTAATGTCTCAAGTACATATAAATATATACATAATGATGTGGATATATACATATGTACAAAATGCAGTATGTGTGCTCTTCATTAATGCCCAGTCATCGATATTATGGTAGACACCTTATGTCAATTCAAGATTTACAGATTCTGAAACATCTTTGGGACAAATGTTGGGCACATCATAAATTAATCGAGTTTTTTTGTTTATTTGTAACTTGTTATTGATTTTAAATAACTTTTATTATTGTAAGAAAGGATACAAATAAGATAGCTTTGGATGAAAATACTAAATACGTGTATGGACAAAAGTTAAAACGAGTTTTCTGAAGTCTTGCTCAACGGAGACAGGTTTGGAAAGGGCTTACAAAGAGGCTTGACGGGAATATGAAATTACTGAAAGGCAGTTTAAAATATATACCACAGGAGTATACGAGTCGATTGCTAATGTCAACTATGAATAATTATTGTATATGCTAATCCTTGTGCTCGTGCTCGATTAGGAGATACCCTGAACCCCGAATGATCCGCGTTAATAAATATACGCATTTAAGTATTTATAAAGCAAAAAAGAGTGTAAGATTATTAAAATATTCGACTAACAAAAAACATGTATCCGCGTGATTCGAATTCGCTCCTTCACAATCAAATAGAATATTTGTCAAAAAAAAGACGATCCGAGTTTTGAACGTGTTATTGTAAGTTGACGTGCATTGCCTCTACCAACACCGATAGCAAATCTAAACTTAAGTAACAGCTGATAATTCTCAAAATAAATGTCAAACGTATTGTTTAATAACTTCTGGGCTACTTAATGGATTTCAATGAAATATGCAACATAGGATCTATATATTCTATTGATGTTTGTGAATTTAGTAAAAATGCAAATTCATTCACATATTGACTATATTTGTAGCTGTCCTTCAATTTAAAGAATTTGATCAAATTTGGACCCGGTACCCAAAATATTACAAAAAACAAGTAAGAACGTTGCAGTGGGGCGTGACCGACTGCACAATACTCATTTACGACCCAAACGCTGCCAGCTCCATTTTCTGATTTGCCACGCCCCCAATGGGTATATATATGTATATATAATTTTTGGCAAATCAATAGAGAAAGTAAACTGTAATTTAGTCATTAAATTTTGAGTTTCTAATTCTCAAAATGTAGAAAATAGCCGATTTGCCACGACCCCAATATGCGTAGATATATCAGCCATATCTTTATACTCTGTTCCCAAAGGGAAAAAGAGTATATTGGTTTTGTGCAATGTCCGTCTTGTCCGTCTGTCCGTATGAACGCAAACCATTTCGACGCTATTGAAGCTAGAGAGTTGAAATTTGGAACATATACTCGTGTATACCCTCGAATTATAAAGTGTTAAGATTTTCCCGATACGTCCACTAGGGGCGTGGCAAATCGGAAAATGAATTTTCCGGTATGTCAGAAACCTTGTTAGTTGAAGTGCTAGAGAGTTAAAATTTGGAACGTATACTCGCGTTGACAACCCAAGATCAAAAAGGTATGGCGGATATATCTACGCCTATTGGGGGCGTGGCAAATCGGGTAAAACTGTATCTTCTGCAGTTTTAGAGCTAGAATGCCCAAATTTGGCATGTAAGTTACTGTTAAGATCCTATAAAGATCGATGAAAAAATTATATATCCACGCCCCTTGGGGGCGTGGCAAATCGGATCTGACTATATAGTGATTTATACATATTCTTCTATATCTCGAGCACTATTGATGCTAGAGACTTGAAATTTGGAATATATACTCGCGTTGACAACCCACGATCAAAAAGCTATGGCGGATATATCTACGCCCATAGGGGGCGTGGCAAACCGCAAAAGTTTATATCTCCTAAAGTTTTAGAGCTAGAAAGTTCAAAATTAGCTAGTTGAGTTACTGGTGACCTCCTCAATCGATGACCTAAAAATAATGGTTAAGCCCCTTTAGGGCGTGGCGCACCGAAAAATACCCTGTTATTTCCACATTTTTCGAACGTAAGCTTCCAAATTTGGCATTTATGTTACCTTTGACTACTTCCAACGATTGGACAAAAATAACGAGTCTACGCCAATTGGGGGCGTGGCAAATCGGATCTGAATATCTAGATTTTGCACAAAATTTCCTTTTATATCTCCTAAAGTTTTAGAGCTAGACGCTTCAAAATTGGCTAATTGAGTTACTGGTGACCTCCTCTATCGATGACCCAAAAATAATTGTTACGCCCCTTTAGGGCGTGGCGCACCGAAAAATACCCTGTAATTTCCACATTTTTGGAAGGTAAGCTTCCAAATTTTGCTGTTACGTCAATTTAGACTCCTTCTAAGAATTGGCCAAAAATAACTTGTCTACGACCACTGGGGGCGTGGCAAATTGGAATTTTATTTTGCAGAGCTCTTGAGTTAAAATTGCAGCAGAATCACCATCACAATAATAATCCGGTAGGTGGCGCTAAACTGCAATAAGCATGTACCGCCTACATAAATAAGCTTAATTTCTTGCTAAGTAGGCAGAAAAAATTGTAAGAGACAACTAAATATATGTATTTCAATTTAATATTTAAATAATTGACCATCTAATATTAATATAGTTTTCCATAGCCTAGGTCAGTTATTTCGCTATTTTCGTATGTTGGCAATGCTTCAGACGATTCCCAAGTGGCACTGTTAAAAGACTCAATTGGTTATGTAAAGAAAATCAATCATACTTTCAAATTAACAGACAACTCTTAAGTTAACAGACTGCTTTGCATAAAAATTATAAAATGCATGGTTCAGTTATATTTTTTTGTCTAGCTCATAAAATCATCAAATTCATACAAACGATTGAAGCGAGCCATAAAAAAAATTTTACTCATTTACATATATATATTTTTAGAATTTTAATAAATATATAGTTATTTTGAGTCAGAAGCTAATTCGAGCGGCGACTTTAACAAATTAAGATAAACTTTAAAATGTAATATGCCAGAAGCCCCTTATGGGAACAGAGTATCATGCAGTCGGTTGCGCCCCACTGCAACGTTCTTACTTGTTTTGATCTCGGGTTGTCAGCGCGAGTATACGATCAAAATTTAAGTTCTCTAGCACTTCAACTAACATGGTTTCTGACATACCAGAAAATGCATTTTCCGATTTGCCACAATTTCGAGGGTATACACTAGTATATGTTCCAAATTTCAGTCTCTAGCTTAGATAGCGGCAAAATGGTTTGCGTTCATACGGACAGACGGACATTGCACAATAGCAATATACTAATTCACTTCGTGAATGAGTATAATAAAAATTGTATAAAATATACGTGAAACTAAATGCAAAATTTTGAGACTCTAGCTTCAAATACGAGATATTATTTAATACCTGAATTTTGATGAGGTTTACAATCGAAACAAGCTCGATATTCGCGTGCTATATGGAGACCTACAAAAGCTTTCTAGCTCATATACGGTCGGACGGACGGACGGAAAAAGAGACAGTCATGACTATATCAATTCCGCCTGTTGCACTGATCGAGAATATATATACTTTATGAGGTCTGCCACGCCTCTTAATGCCTATTGCATACATTTTAACAATACTATTATATCCTGATTTCCCATTTTCAATGGGTTCAAGGTATAAAAACGAAAAGATACGATCATACAGACGAAGCTTATTTATTTATTCAATTATTTTCGTTAAGTTCTTATTAAAATCATAAAGTAGATTCTTTAATTGCTGAGCTGAGGAATATTTTATCTATTAAGAATCAGTAGAAAAATACATTAACAAGTAAGAGTGCTCTAGTCGAGACTGCGAAGATGCGATATTCAAATCACTTTGCGCTTCTTTTATATATACATATATACAAACAACACATGCACACACACTGTCACACGCACGCACAAGCACTTTCTCTGATACTACGCAGTTTCCGCAGCAACTGCGCGCGGGCTGCGTTTGGGCTGCAGAATGGGCTATATTATGGAAACTTATTTGTTGAATTAGTTTTCTTCTTGATGGACTTTCGTAATCAAACTTTTAGAGCGTACTTATGATATTCATATGTATGTATTTGCCAAAGCACAAGTCTCTAATATTTGAAACACGTTTTTTTTTCAAATTTGGGAGGAAGGGGAGTGGTATCCAAAATCCAAATTCAAATTGTTTGTATTCATTACACGGATATACACAGTAAATTTGAAATCTATAGCTATAACGGTATTCAAAAACGAAGAAGATTATCGATTTCTTATCGATAATATGGAAATGGGATGACTTATCGAAAAAAAAAATGATAAACTCGTACTGCGTAGTATACATTTAAAATTTCAGATCTCTGGCTTTTGTAGTTTGCGAGATCGCTGCGTTCACACGGACGGACGGACGGACAGACGGACATGGCTATATCGATTCAGTTTGTCGAACTGATCAAGAATATATATACTTTATGGGGTCTGCCACGTCTCCTTCTGCCTGTTACATACATTTTCACAAAACATTATACCCTGATTTCCCGTTTTCAATGGGTTCAGGGTATAAAAATGTAAATTAACAAATACAAAATTATTTAAATAAATATATGTTAAAGCTTAATAATTTTAAAGTTTTTCTTTATTTATTTCAACCGGTTCAAAGGCAACACCGAATAAATCTTTTGAGCCCCAAAGATGCACAAATTCTGATTATGCCATAAAATCAGCCAGATTCATTAGTCAAAGCAGCATTGAAACTGGGATTTAAACTGATAACTGAAACGTCCACTCAATTTACCACTCAACTCTTATCAGTACTATCAGGGCATGCTCCCATCTTGGCTTATCAAGTTTTTATATGTACCAGATTTCCAATAATAATGCGCATTTCAATAACATAGTATAGCTGATAACAATTAATTTGCTGAAAATGCTTAAATCATTTCGTATGTAGAACAGAAAAATCAAATCAAACGCCTCTAATGATCAACAAATTTAGTAATTTGTAAACATAATTCAAATCAAATGATATAGATTAGAAGAAAGCAACATGTTTTTATGCTAGTTGTGAATTAGGGGGACAATTTTAAGTCGCTGTTTGACATTTGTTGACATCGACGAGTCACAGCAAAAAGCCAAAAACAATAAAAGCTAAAAAAAAAAAAATAAAAAAAAAACAGTCAACAGTTGGAGAAAAACAAAACAATATCGCATAAATCACGTTAGTTAAACACAAAAGTGCAGCAGTGCTGATGCTGTGCAGTTGTAGGTTCAGTTGTCTCTAATGGCCATTAACAGTTGATACATCCATGCCCACACACACATTGTGGATTTCTGTATTGTGGGTGCTAAAACATGGTTGACATTTTACAGTTAACGACTTTTTAAGTGCTGTCAAACTTTGGATGCATTTACAATGCCCAAAAATTGACATATTGATTTTGCGTTACAGTCGAGCTAGAAATGTTGGGATGGCAGACGAGTCAAATTGGTGCATGCGCAATGAACATAAGCATATATGAGCTATAAACGCTTAAAAATAATTGATTTTAATAGTTGAATTTGTTCAAATTGCAGCTGGAATACAGTAATATTTTAGTATGATTAATGTACACAAAAGCAAGCGTTGTTTATATTTATTGTGAGAAAATGGAAACCTGAGAGTCTGTTTACAGCTCTCTGTTTGGAAAAAAAACATACATTAGAATACTAGGTGATTAAGCACTACAATGTGTGACAATTGGTGCCATGTTTACGTTAATAAAAATAACTCATCATTTATTATTGTCCCAGTTATAAATAACAAAATTTTATAAATTCAATTTTTGTTTATAACGTTGAGAGGGTACTATATATATGTATTTATTTCTGATTTCAGCACATAAGAATGAATTTGAATCAATTGAACCAAAATGTTTGATTTCCTTAATGAATCAAACAAGAAAATTGTTTCATGCCATTCAGAATTGTTCAAAATATATACTATATATATATATATATATATATATATATATATATATATATATATATATATATATATATATATATTTTATACATATATATATTTTATAGATTATCTATGTGTCCACACTGAGTTGGTGTAAAAAATCGATAAAATCCAGTACTTTCCTCAATTCGAATCCTATGTCTGTAAATTTAACAATTAAGTTACTTTCTAAGTTGCATTATCTAAAATAGATTAAAGTTGTTGACTTCCTTTTCCTTGCTTAAGTTTTTGTATGATTCAGATTTCACAAAAATGTTATGTCCATATATATATATATATATATATATATATATATATATATATATATATATATATATATATATATGGCATCTGGCGGTTAACCTTAAGACCATTTGTGTGTGCCCATTATGCATAAATTCAATGTAGTCACCGACTAACAAGGGCCATCGAGGGGGTCCGGTTGAGGAGGGTCAGCAACGAGTGTCGACTGGTTGGCGCGCTTCTCAATGCCACACAGCATTTGCGCAGCCCGCATGGTAATTGCCAATTGGTCGCTCATCGCAGTTGCGTTATGCCTAATGGACGGACATAGAGTGACTGATAGAGAGGGGAAGGCGTGCCAAAAAGGGGATATACGGGTGAAAGAGGTGCGCCGCGGCGGGCCGGTGCATTGGCCCCTTCTCACACGAAGACTCACAGACTCTCAGACACGCAGTGAAATCGTCAACGAGATGGCGTGTAATAAGAAATAAGCAAGTAGGGTTTGCCAGCAGAGAAAAAGAAGAAAATTAAAAGATGAACAATAAAAAGTTCACAATAAAAACGAAAATGAGCCGCATATTTTGTTGTTGTAAATTGTGAACTGTGTTTTCTGATTTTCATGTTGTGATTCGATTTGTGCGAAAATCGAAAGTATCTACGGGCAAAAGAAGCCAAACACAAAGCCAAGTTCATTGGGCCGTGGGAAAAACGAAAATTTTCCACAAACAAAAATCATCAAACAAACCTGTTTGGATTTTAATATTTTTTTTTTTTGAGTAAGGTTAGGGCATTTATTTCGAAAAGTTTCTTTAGCAGGGTATACAAGATGCAAGCACTTAACTCTCTTTCACATATATGTATAAAAGTTGGTTCCATTCCTCTATAACTCTAGTTCTCTAACTGTTTCCATCTGTCTCTTTCTCTTAATATTTGCATTATTAATTCAAAGCACGCGACTTTGGGGCTCAGGCAATTACTCAAAAAATCCCATTGAACCCAAAAAGACCCTCTAAAAGGCCGTAACGCAATCAAATGACTTGCGCGCCTCATAAAAAAAAAACCAAACACAAAAAACTTTCACTTTCTTTAGAAATTATATATATTTTTTTTATAAAATATGTTTTGGAGAAATGTGCTAAATACCGAATACAACCCAGTTCCAGTCTCTCGGTTATGCAGCCGTCGTATCTTTATTATTTTGTATTTATTGTTGCTATTAAATAACGGTGCACTCGTCACGCTGCTTGTCTAAGCATTTTCTTGTATTATAATTATGAAGAGCCAGCGAAAAGGAAAGTGATTTCCATGGTGTGGAGATGCTTAAAATAATATGCCTTTTCCTTAAGTAAAAAAAAATGTTTTCTGTCACATAAACTTAATTTTCAAATAACATATTATGAAATCAGATACATATATGGATTACAGTCCACACCATAAACGTATTGCTTATGATATTTTTTTTTAGAAAGAAAATGGATTTAGCCATAGTTGTGCTTATGAATCAACTTGTTCAATAATCTAAGGAAACTAAGTTTAAATGGTCTGAAATTTGTAATTATTTTTTTTGTTTGTTCTTATACTTTTTTTACCCTGAAGCCTTGAAAATGGGAAATAATGGTTTTCTTTCTAAGCTAATTTTTAGCAGTTACACTTTTACACGCACAGAAAAAGTGTCAGCTTATAAAATTTTAGACTAAAAAAACATGTTTCCCTGATAATTTTTCACATGTCAGAGAAAAAAAACACAGGAATTGAAACCACACCTCCCCGGCTACGTGCATCACCTCTACGAATATTTTCAAAACTACTCAAACAGTAAGGAACAAATCTAAGCTAAAGTAGCAGCTGATAACTCAAACACAATTCAATCTCAATATCGATTGGTTATATTTGCAACTGAGATTCAATTTATAGAATTTGATAAGGTATAAGTATATGATATGATGTATACGTTTTTTTAATTTTTGTTTTTTTATTTGATTTCCTATTTGAAAACCTTTGATTCAAAGAAACTTATTTAAGGTACAAGATTCCAACAATCTAATGTGTCAGTAATACATAACAACTTAAAAATGTGTAGTACAATGAGGTTAAACGATTAAAGATTAAGTTTCTATTTAAGAGAAGTAGCCAGACGAAATAACAATAAAATAAAAATTCTATATGATAGATATGATATACGTATTGTAGACTCTACATTCCAAACACTACACTCTACACTGTACACTCTACCCTGTACACTCTACACTCTACACTGTACACTCCATATTCTACACGCTACACTCTACATTGTTGTACACTGTAATCTGTACACTTTATACACATATGTTCAGATTTTCCCGATGCGCCCACATGAGGCATGCCAAACCGGGATATACTGTATTTTGTATAACAGAAATGCTATTATATATATATTATATATATATAAATGAATATATATAAATATATATGTATATGTCTACGGTTATAGGGGAAGTGGCAAATCGCAAAAACATATATTTCAAAAGGTTTTACAGCTATTATTGAGTCCTCTATCAATGCAAACTAAAAAAAATAAATTTACGTCGCTTGGAGGCGTGGCATATCGAACACACCCTGTACTTCCCACAGTTGTGGAGTCTTAGACCCAATATTCGACTGCAATGTTTTAAGGATATCCCGAAAATTACTGTGGGCGTGGCAAATCGAGTAAAACTATATCTTCTAAAAATTCAACTAAAAATTTACTGCTTACCTACTCTATTGATTTACCGAAACCTATAAGTTTGTGCCTCTAGGGGACGTGACAAATCGGAGATAAGTATTGTATATCTTCCAAAATTTTGGAGCTAGAGCTAAAAACTTTGGCAGTTTAGTTACTGCTGACTCCTGTACCATCAAAGATTCAACTGTTTTTGAACGAGTTTTGAATGAGTATTATGTAGTCGGTAGGGCCCGATAGCATCATTCTCATTCGTTATTTATATACTTGATTTCAGTTAGCATTAGCTAATTATGCATGCGACCACTGAACGAGAAGTAACACACGACTGATATAGAAAGAGAAACAGAAACGGAAAAATGAAAACAGAAAATAAATCGAGAGACAGACAGCAACTGACCGAAATGCCAAAGGCGGCTAAAACAAATGAAAGCGCTGCGTAACCAGGCCCAAAGACGTCTTGCGTATGCTTTGTACGCTGCATGACAAACGGCAATTGGCTATTAGAGTACGCAAGTGCGAGCGAGAGGGCGCGAGGAAGCTTTAGAATGTCAAGCCAAACAATACGGTTGTTTGACAGCCAAAGAAGAAAAGTGAAACAGCTGCAGCAACAGCTACGATAGCGACGCCGTTAACGTTGTCGTCGTCGTAGTCGACGTCGGCATACCGTAATTCAGATTTTGCAAGGCGACGCCAACGCTGTAAAGCTTCGGCACGACAGTTGCGCATGCGTGTGGACGCGACGACAAGTATTGGCCAAGTGAAATGCGCGAACGTGTTTTTGGTTTTTTATTACTTTTTTTTTATTTATATGGATCATGTTGTTTTGTTTTTATGTTTTCCAGCACTGACAAAATGTGTATCAAACGCAACTGGTTTGCGTTTTGATTGCGGCTCACGCTTACAGAAATGGTTTAAATTGGATCTTTTACCTGACACAAATTGAATTGAATTAAATTTGATAATTTAATGCTTTGAACTTTCGTTGCGTTTCGTTCTCGTGCCTCGGATTTTGTTTTTCTTCTTCTTTTTTTTTGGTTAGCCCC
The DNA here is from genome assembly GCA_035045365.1 of Drosophila leonis. Lineage (NCBI taxonomy): Eukaryota > Metazoa > Arthropoda > Insecta > Diptera > Drosophilidae > Drosophila > Drosophila leonis. The sequence goes on from JAWNPC010000835.1 coordinate 978,761, forward strand.
CGCTTGGGTATTTATAAACTGGTGTGTGCCATAATTCGCGAATCTCTTTTGTCGTCTGGCCTCATTTATTTCCATTTACATTTACATTTCGCTTTGTTTGATGTTGTATTATTATTTATTTTACTATTTTCTCACTAATTTTCGTACACCTTTAGCATGCACTGAAATAGCAAAAGACGAACGCTGATTAAAGAAGACACGACCCGTTCGCTGCTATTGGTGTTGTTGTCGTTGATTTCACTTGATTGGCTACCTTTTATCTGTTTACGGCCTAAGCGCGCGATGTCTGCAACACCCAAAAATATTCAAGCCAACCGTTCAGCACGAGACGCCACCAACAACTGAGCAAGAATACCGATGCAGCTTTTGAGTCAAGCTTGCGAGCATTACAAGCAGCTGTTCACAGAGACGAGCGACAAAGAGAAAGAGAGAGAGAGCGAGAGCTTTTGTTATGCTCATTGCATTGAATTCACAATAGGAGCGTGATAAATTGTTTTGCAGCTTCTGTTCGCTTGAGCAATTTTTGACATTAATTAGAGTGATGTTATCTAGAAACAAGTCCAGAGCCCCATTGTTCTAAAACGGAAATGGTATTAAATAGTTTATTTGTATGTACACGCAAGCATATTAATTAATTATTTATATAGTGAAAAGACTTTAACAGCGTCCAAATGACTTTTTTATAGCCAAACGTTAAGATTCAAACGTAAATAATCTGCAGCTTCTAAAAGTTATTCTTTAAATTTAGTTTTAGCTATCATGCTTGGTAATTCGCTATCGTAACTCAACAATTGCTTTCATATAGAGTATATATAATTGTATATACATTTATATAAATTGAATAGTGAGGGCTTTAATCAACACAAAGGGCAATCACTTTTATACCCTGAACCCATTGAAAATGGGAAATAAGGCTATAATGGTTTTGTTAAAATGTATGTAACAGGCAGAAGGAGGCATGACAGACCCCACGAATAAAGCTCAAAAATTTAATTGTAAAGTTAGTTTAGTTAGTTTAGTTAGTTAGTTTAGTTCTATGTAAATTTACTATCAAATTTGGACCACATTTAAATCCTTCATAGCAAGACCCATAAATTATATTGTCCGACCAATAAGCTCCTGCTACATATTTAATTGATTGTGTCTTAAGTTTTATGTCTTACATATTATTTTGACTATTTTTTATATATCTACAAAGCTGTATAAGAGAAATTGTCTCGATTTTCATATATATATATTTTTTACACATAAAACTTTTCCAAATGGATAAATTCTCACTGCAAACAGAAAATATAATCTTTAAAGATATGGGTAGAGCCTTATGACTCTCTCAGCATACATACAAGTTTCCTACATATACACCAAGATTTATAAGTATTGTCATTATCTGTCTTAGGCTTTAAGAACTTCTTGTAACTTTATAGTTTAGTGTATTTTCTTGCACAATTCCCCTCATATTAAACACTCCGTGCACTTAACGTGCTTTTTCGGAAGCTTTATTAAACTGTAGTACAATACTCAATGCAATATGTATTCGCGTTGACGCTTATCAGTAGAATGAATGAGCTTTGGTACGCTTTTAGCTGATAGCAACAGTTCATTGCCTAGTTTCATATACATATGTATATTAATCAATACCTCAATTACCATCGGGTCATATTTGATTGGTGACGCAGTTGCCTCAGCGGGAAGATTTGCTTGACGCAGTCGTTTGCAGCGATCGTCCATTGTAGATGCCGAAGTCCTTGAAGACGTCCTTAGTAAGGCTGCTGGCAGCGGAAGGTAACTCTATAACAGCCACAGACTTTTTAACTTCGCCATTTACCTGATTGGTTCTCAGCTGGCAGCGCCAGGTGAACTGCAGGCTACCACAAAGACCACGCGCGGCCTGCTTTGTCGATTCGCTGGGCATGGATTCATCCGGCTCCAACTTTGAAGCACGTCCGCAACAGAACAGCCAGCAGAGCATTAGCTTGAGCTGCGATAGCACTCGTATCGTTTGAGGCAGAAAGGTGTAAAAAAGCGGATTCAAAGCGCAGCTAGTCAGATTAAGCAGCCCGAAACTGAAGTAGAATAGCCAGGACACGGGCGAGGTGAACGACCCATACACACGCATCATTAGAAAGATCCAGGCAGGCAGACGCAGGCAGATGAAGGCGCCCATCATTAGCAGCACGACCTTCACCATGCGACGATGCCGTGCCACACGTGCCACAGCCGCTGGACTCAGCTTTCTTTGTTGCTGCGGCTGCTGCGTCATCTGTGCGGCACTCGTATGAAAGCTGGCTGCCACACTGAAGGCGCTCATTATGGCGTAGGTGGTCTCCCGATTGCCCAGCGGATAGTCGAACCGCAGCTGCTGCTGCCGCTGCTTTTGCAAGCTGCGCAGCTGATGGCGTCGCTGCCACAGCTGCTGCGCAATCGTCACATGAAGAAAGATGAAGGACACAATGCAGGGCACAAACACAAGGCTAAGCGAAACTCCGTTGTAGACGCCGATTTGAGTCTGTCGGCACGTACATATAAATAGAAATGAAAATTTATTGGCGCGATTAGATAGGAAACACATGTCAACAGCATGTAAGGCTAGTAGGCAGCTCAGCTCAAGATAAAAAGCATGTAAATTAGCGGACGAAGCTGCTACAATTTATTTCGCTACGTTTTCGATAATGCTCGCTAGCAAAATAGAAGCTCTACTGATTAGGGATATATCAAGCCGTAAAATCCTATCTACTATAAACTGACTGGCTGAATAATTCACAGACTGACTGACCTTTTGATTGACTGGCCATTTCTATGCTTAAAAAAATAAAGATATTTTGACGATACCTCTAATTCCAAACTTTTTAAAAAAGTATTTTTCAGGAATTTCCTCATTTTATATCTCCAGTTTTAATTTATGAATAAATATTTCACATGAGACCCTAATTTCCAAATATATTTGAGCTCCATCTTTCTATTGCTATTGTAAAGGAATTGAATATCCAAGCTGACTTGTGTGTCAAAGCTGAAAGCTACTAACTAGTTGTTCTAGTTATCTTTGAAAATATATTATATTCGCGTGACTTTCAGTTGTTTACATGGTGAAATTCTGTTCTCGCATTGCATACTAGCCCATATTTTTGTTTAACTAAGTACTTGTCACTTACCCTTCTGCCCACACACATCATCACCTGTTGTAGTTCGCTAGCTATCAGCTCGTCTGTTGTCTGTATATAGACCTGGATCGGCTTATAAATAAAGAAGAGAGGTACTGCCACACCCATGCAGGCCAACCAAATGCCCCCGATGCAGAGACAGCAGAATAACCAGTTAGGGTTCCAAATGCCCACAGCAGCGCGCCTTATTGACATATAGCGATCCAGCGAAATGGCCACGAGCATAAAGCTACTGCACAGTACGGTTGTAGTGTTGACAAACGGAACCAAGTTGCACATAAAGGAGCCAAGAATCTGAAACTCATATATTAGTAAAATTTTGTGCAGGTTGTCTATAAGTGCTCAAGATCGTACCCAATACTCAAGGTAGTGAGCAGTGAAGAATGCCATGTTAGAGGTGGTGAAGTTGACGCAGTAGATGAGATCGCTGCAGGCCAGCGAGATGAGACAAGCGCGAAAGAAGGGTCTTAATTTTCGACTCGTATTCACATACAACGCACTTATGTTGCCTACAAAGGTGAAGCAAAAAAGCACCGATACCAGAAATATGAATATATAACGTGGTGTGCTATGGATTTGGCATAGATCATTTGCATTCACCAGCGGATGGTATTCGTCCGACGTGTCAATGATCAGCATTCGCGATGCCATTTAAACCCCCGCCCCAAAGTATGCAACACAAAATTTCCAGTTGCTCGTGCGTCAATCCGAACCAATAGTTTTATACTGACAACTGAAATATTTTGTGGCTTGTGGCACCTGCCACCTGCTGCTACTAGTGTATGTTGAACGTTACACGTTAAACGTTTAGTTAATGATTATCGCCAGCTATCGTCGACTGTTATCAATCGCTTAGCAGGGCACTTGATTGCTATCGGCTGTCAGAATGGCTTGCATCGTTGGAACCCACACGCGACCGACTGACCACGGTGATATTGCGCTAAATGTCAGATTAATTTATGTGCATAATAAATACATATATATATATATATATATATATATATATATATATATATATATATATATATTTATAAATATATATCTATCATTATATAAATATGATAGTCTGTGGATCATTTGTTTGGTTCACATCATAAATAATTGGGCAATTAAACTGATACCATCATAAATCATATGGCGATGGTCAACCACTGCTAGAATAAATAATACCGATTTTAGTATTATAAGTTTGCCTCCAAAGTCATCGAATCCCTACCGAGGAAGAAGGCTCCAGGCATTGACAGAGTGTGCAAAGCCACATTGAAGGCTTTGCCTGCTCGAGAGCTTATATTCATAGCGCTAATCTTTAACGCAGTTCTAAGGGTGCAGTTCTTTCCTAAGCAGTGGCAGATGGCAGCTATTACGATGATCCATAAGCCTGGAAAACCAGAAGACGATCCTGAGTCATATCGACCAATAAGTCTCCTGTCTTCCTTATCTAAGGTATGGGAGAAGCATATTGCCAATCCACTTGTTGATATTATCAATGAATGCCGTATCTTGCCAGATAACCAGTTTGGCCCTCGGAGAGGACATGGCACAGTGGAGCAGGCTCACATATTGGCAAAGCACATCCTACAGGCCTTTGACGATATGGAATACTGCAATGCTTTATTTATTGTTATACAGCAAGCGTTCGATAGAGTTTGGCTTAATAAGCTAATCTCCAAAGCGATGATCAAACTTCGTAATATATCCCGGAATGTCGCCCTTTCAGAATTAGACAAAGGTACTTCTTCATTTTGGAAACTTTCTAAAATTATTCGAAAAAAAACATAGGAATATTCCATCCAACATTAATGTGAATCAATGTTCGTTATGCTACATACGAAGAAAAAGCCAAGGCAATAACCCAATCATTTAGCCTGAGCCAAGTCTCGGTGATATATTAACTAAAGCTGAGATCGACGCAGCGCAAGTATCAGTAAGGCCTGAGAGTAACTATTTTGTTAGCACCAGCGTCATTAAAAAAATTCTTAAAATGATAAAAAAAAAAAAGTCTCCTGAAACAGACGGTATCGACAATATGTGCTTAAAAGCTCTTCCTCTGAAAGGAGTAAAGTGTTTTACTTGTATTTTAAATCAAAGCCTAGAATTCTGTTACTTCCCCTGTACATGGAAATGCGCTAAGGTTGTTCCGATTGCCAAACAAAACAAGTCCGCAGAGTTGCTATCTGCATATAGGCCTATTCGAGTACTGTCGTCAATCAGCTAAATCTTAGAAAAAGTAATTAAAGTGAAACTAACACAATTTATTGATGAAAACAATATCCTCCTATGTCATCAGTTTGGTTTTCGCAGAGAGCACAATACAGGCACAATACGAGACTGCTCGCCTACCCTGAACTTGTTTATTTTGCATATTATCTGTTATAAAATTCTTAAGCTTTAGGCAGGGGGTTGTGTAATTGAGTCCTGGTCTAAACCCATATTGTATTGGAGGCAACATACTATGTGTGTCCAAATAATCAACCAAACGAGCTTTGACTAGGTTTTCCAATATTTTGGACAATCCACATAAAAAACTAATTGGCCTATAATTATCAAGACTGCTGACAGGCTTTCCTGGTTTCGCAATTGGAACTACTTTGGCTGTTTTCCATACTTTTGTTATATTGTTATATTGTTCCAGTTTGTCTCTGGTGACTGGTGCACTTACAAATGCACATTGCCACTAAGTATTTCAGCTCCCATATTTTTAGAGAACACTCTTTCATGTCAAGCCTAGTACGATTTAATACTTTGCATTTCAGATTTATAAGACGTGTATATCCATGAGATAAGATTAGTGGAGTGATGATCACATAAAACGTTTTAAGCCACATACTGGGTATGTTGCAAAACTTATACTACTGTAAAAACAGTTGAATGTCGCTTTAGCTCTATAGTCTATTTACAGACTAATTATGTAGCTTGACAGTAATAATAAATAATGCAAAAATATTCGATGTTGATCATGTGGAAAAATAGTATCTAAGTTGGCCAAAGCCAATTAAACGATTAAACTATCTAGAAAGCTCGACACGACACGACAAGAATTTGAGTCGGCGATGTGGTAAAAGTTCTTGTCAAAATGTTGACGTTGTGCTGCCCTATATCTTACAGTAAAGGTCTTTCTCTTAGCAGTGGTGAATGCCTGTTCCGCAATCTGCCAGAGCTGCCAAATAACATAACGTTATTTAATGCTCCAACGATCTATAACTATTGAAAACGAGAATTCAGGATGGACTGCCGGAAACGGAAAAATCGAATCAACTGTTGTTCTTGATAAAGAATATACTATATATGTATATACTTCGTTAAGTCGCGAACGCCTTCTAATATCTGTTGCTTAAATTTTAACAAAATTTGAGATCATTTTTTAACCCTGAACCTATTGAAAATGGGAAATCAGGGTATAATGGCTTTGTTAAAATATATGTAACAGGCAGAAGGAGGCTTGGCAGACCTCATAAAGTATGAATATTATCGATACAAATCTTTGTTTAACTGCATACACGAGCTTTGATGCAATGCCAGCATGGAACTGAATTCATCTTCAAGTCGTAGAGTTGCAATAAGAGAGAGAGAGAGAGACTTTGAGCACTAGAATTTGGCCCTATAAAAGGAGACACGTTGACAAAGTCGGTCTCTTTCTCTGGCAGATCTAAAATAGAAAGCACTTTTTTCCACGAAAGTTAAAATTAAAATCAACTACACGTGCATTACACAATTTATTATACTGCCGTGAAACAAAGAAAGAAAAATTATTAAACAAGTAAGAAAACTCAAGTCGGTGGTGCCCGAGTGCGTTTAAAAATGTACTCAATCATGTATTTATTAAGGCAGAAAAATGTTAGCTTTAAAAATAAAATTATGAAAAAAAAAATGTTGTTTAGCCGGTGTCCAAAATAAAACAAGTAAGAACGTTGCAGTCGGGCGCAACCGACTGCGTGATACTCTGTTCCCATAAGGGCTTCTGGGATATTACATTTTAAAGTTTATCTTAATTTGTTAAAGTCGCCGCTCGAATTAGCTTCTGACTCAAAATAACTATATATTTATTAAAATTCTAAAAATATATATATGTAAATGAGTACAATTTTTATAAATTATGGCTCGCTTCAATCGTTTGTATGAATATGATGATTTTATGAGCTACACAAAAAAATATAACTGCACCATGCATTTTATAATTTTTATGCAAAGCAGTCTGTTAACTTAAGAGTTTTCTGTTAATTTGAAAGTGTGATTGATTTTCTTTACATAACCAATTGAGTCTTTTAACAGTGCCACTTGGGAATCGTCTGAAGCATTGCCAACATACGAAAATAACGAAATAACTGACCTAGGCTATGGAAAACTATATAAATATTAGGTGGTCAATTATTTAAACATTAAATCGAAAATCCAATTCTTAGAAGGAGTCTAAAGTGACGTAGCAGCAAAATTTGGAAGCTTACCTTCCAAAAATGTGGAAATTACAGGGTATTTTTCGGTGCGCCACGTCCTAAAGGGGCGTAACAATTATTTTTGGGTCATCGGTAGAGGAGGTCACCAGTAACTCAATTAGCCAATTTTGAAGCTTCTAGCTCTAAAACTTTAGGAGATATACGCCAATTGGCGTAGACTCGTTATTTTTGGCCAATCTTTGGAAGTAGTCGAAGGTAACATACTTGCAATATTTGGAAGCTTACGTTCGAAAAATGTGGAAATTACAGGGTATTTTTCGGTGTGCCACGCCCTAAAGGGGCGTAACTTTTATTTTCAGGTCATCGATAAAGGAGGTCACCAGTAACTCAACTAGCCAATTTTGAAGCTTCTAGCTTTAAAACTTTAGGAGATATAAACTTTTGCGGTTTGCCACGCCCCCTATGGGCGTAGATATATCTGCCATATCTTTTTGATCGTGGGTTGTCAACGCGAGTATATATTCCAAATTTCAAGTCTCTAGCATCAATAGTGCTCGAGATATAGAAGAATATGTATAAATCACTATATAGTCAGATCCGATTTGCCACGCCCCCAAGGGGCGTGGATATATAATTTTTTCATCGATCTTTATAGGATCTTAACAGTAACTTACATGCCAAATTTGGGCATTCTAGCTCTAAAACTGCAGAAGATACAGTTTTACCCGATTTGCCACGCCCCCAATAGGCGTAGATATATCCGCCATATCTTTTTGATCTTGGGTTGTCAACGCGAGTATACGTTCCAAATTTCAACTCTCTAGCACTTCAACTAACAGGGTTTCTGACATACCGGAAAATGCATTTTCCGGAAAATCTTAACACTTTATAATTCGAGGGTATACACGAGTATGTGTTCCAAATTTCAAGTCTCTAGCTTCAATAGCGTCGAAATGGTTTGCGTTCATACGGACAGACGGACAGACGGACGGACAGCAAGACGGACATTGCACAAAACCAATATACTCTTTTTTCCTTTGGGAACAGAGTATAAAAAAGTCAAAACTGTATAAAATATAAATGAATCTGAATACAAAATTTGGAGACTCTAACTCCGAGATATAATTTAATAACTGCATTCCGATAAGGTTTTTAATCGATAACAAACAAACGGGAAAAGTTATCGATTTTTTACAACAAATTTGATATGCACGTGCTATACAGGAACCTACAAAAGTCAAGTCTCTAGCTCTTATATGTTCTGAGATCGACGCGTTCATACATACGGACAGACGGACAGACAGGGTTCAGGGTACAAAAAGTTTATGTTGCAGAGGCCTAGGACACAGCACAACCCACCCCACCCCTGAAGCGACTGAGGTTCATTTCGAAGAGGACAATCAAAAGTAACACAGAAGTTATAAATCAAAACGTTTGGATTATTGGCAAAGCCACGTGGCCAGCAGCGCCAACCTGCGCGTGAATTCTCGTATATTCTAAGAATCGCAAGTGCGATTGATATTTAAATACGCAGATCATTTGGGGTTCAGGGTATCTCCTAGTCGGGCCTCCCGACTAGAGTTTTCTTACTTGTTGATCTTGGGTTGTCGACGCGAGTATATATTGTAAATTTTAAGTCTCTAGCCCTTTAAATAACAAACTTTCTGAGAAACATACTTTCGGGAAACATAGCCATGATAGATTGTTGCGATAACCTATCATGAAATTTAACTTATTTCAATATTTTAGATCTTCAGCTGCCATAAGTACACAACATTAGATGGGACACCTCGAGCAAACTTTTTCTACACCTAAAATTTGTGTAGCAGGCCCTAAGTTCTTTCAGGCTCAGTAGGTCCTCACAAACATTAAGCATTGAACGTTCGACTGAGATGGTCCATTCCCATTTTTAATGTTACAGCGATTCTCAAACTTTGACAAGTACGATACTGTTAAGCTGCGTAATCGGAAAATACAGGCAATGTCCGAGGCCAATCATATTATACTCTGAATCCATTGAAAATGGGAAATCAAGGTGAAATGTATGTAACAAACAGAAATGGCATACCCTATATCCTATCATTAAAGCAATCAACACCGATCGCGTCATTTTCTTCATACATGTGCCCACATACATTTGAGTGCATGCATTGTTTTCCGAATTATATTGATAGAATGATAATTATGATTGAAGTGTCAGCTAATACTTTAGTTTCGGGCTTTAATTCCAGGTGATAGATTGGAGATTAGGAAATACTCTTTGAAACACACTGCACATATATAAATAATATATATATGTATATATATATATATATATATATATATATATATATATATGTATATCTAGATCTATATGAATAAAAATATTAAATATTTTATTTGAAGTTTTATTTTCACTGATTTATTTATTCATACAATATGATTCGGCAAATATTTCGAAAATGCATTGGCCAATTGTATTACTACATAGCACATTTTATTGTCCGTGTTAGTTATATAGGTTGCTTTATAAATTTGATTTTTTATAAGTTTGTGTTTCGCTTAAGTTGCTTCAAAAAATACAACGCTTTCAACGCACACGCATATGCATAACTAGCGTACATTTATAGCTATTATTTGTATATATAGAGATTCTTTATATATTTATGCTTACCTAAATTATAGTTAGTGTACATTAAAAATATATAATATAAATGGTAAACTTAACTTAACAGCAAAAGCTTATGCATAAGTCTAAGCTAAATTAGAAAAAACATTGCAAGTTTTTTAAACAATGAACATACACAATCGCAAACAATTACACAAAAAAAAAAAAACAGTTAAGATTAGGTTATAAAAGAAAAAAGTCAAAATACTTGGAATTTGTTGGCACAAACGCATCGACAGACACGCACACTCACACACACTCATAGCTATGTTTGCCTAAATTATAGTCTTTTAAGCTTATCGCAAAAACCCGCATAGTATAGTATAATATGGTATTGCATAATTTCATTTAGCATAGTTTAGTTTAGTGAATTAGGTAGCTTTACAACGACGGATAGTTTTTCATGTTTGTTTTCTTCATATATATGGAAAGGCGCTTTGCTTATACATTGGGCACAGGATGCCCATAGTCAAGCACACATTCCGCTAGTCGTACTCTGGCTGCTCTTGAGAGTCGAACTCCAAGCACTGGCTGCCCATGTGCAAAGTTAGCGTCTGATATGGCAGCGGCTTGCCTATGCTTAGATTTGCGGTAACATAGATCAAGTAGCTGTCGCCGGGCGTCAGACTCAGTATCGTCTCTGTTTCCAACTTGTCTACATTGCTGTAATTGAAAGAAAACTAAAAGTTACTGTAATCTAATTATTATTCCGCTGCTCACCTAGGTTGCTTCTCGCGACAGCGTATATACTTGAAGTTCTTGTGTTGCGTTATCCGCAACGCCCCAAAGTCCATGCAATAGTTTGTGAAATCAGCCAAGCTGCGCTGCGGCAGACTAAAGACAATCACGCAGTAGCTATCGCAAGATAATACAGATATTATAATAATGCAATAAAACTATAATATAATATATTACAATATAATATGTAATATAATAATAACACAAGCTTTTAATTTAGAGGCCTGTTAATTGTTCTATGGGTCAGTATTAAGACAGAGTATTCCGTTTCAGATGGTATGCTGTATCAGTTCACTCAAATACTTTTTAGCAGTAAGCTTTATATTTTATAGCTTTATTTGTATACAAAGGGAATGATTAGTAAGAGATATTAAAAATATCATATTGAGATTGAGAAGGACTCAAGCGAAACTGAGATCAAAGCAAAAATTACAATCTGAGATCAAAGATTTTATTAGGAGAAGAGCGGGCTCTGAGAAGAGGACGTGAATGGAAAAACGGAGCTGTGCAAAGAATAATCCGTTGTGCACATTGACAAGTGTAGCGGAGAACACAAAAAAATACACATACGAAAAAGATGGAATCAATATTACCGACAATCAACTTATGTAAAGACAGCCCCAATTGTTCCCCGGTTGGCTTACAAAGCAAAGTAAAAACAAGTAAGAACGTTGCAGTCGGGCGCAACCGACTGCGTGATACTCTGTTCCCATAGGGGCTTCTGGCATATTACATTTTAAAGTTTATCTTAATTTGTTAAAGTCGCCGCTCGAATTAGCTTCTGACTCAAAATAACTATATATTTATTAACATTCTAAAAATATATAAAAATATGTAAATGAGTAAAATTTTTATAAATTATGGCTCGCTTCAATCGTTTGTATGAATATGATGATTTTATGAGCTAGACAAAAAAATATAACTGCACCATGCATTTTATAATTTTTATGCAAAGCAGTCTGTTAACTTAAGAGTTGTCTGTTAATTTGACAGTGTGATTGATTTTCTTTACATAACCAATTGAGTCTTTTAACAGTGCCACTTGGGATCGTCTGAAGCATTGCCAACATACGAAAATAACGAAATAACTGACCTAGGCTATGGAAAACTATATTAATATTAGGTGGTCAATTATTTAAACATTAAATTGAAATACATATATTTATTTGTCTCTTACAATTTTTTCTGCCTACTTAGCAAGAAATTAAGCTTATTTATGTAGGCGGTACATGCTTATTGCAGTTTAGCGCCACCTACCGGATTATTCTTGTGATGGTGATTCTGCTGCAATTTTAACTCAAGAGCTCTGCAAAATAAAATTCCAATTTGCCACGCCCCCAGTGGTCGTAGACATGTAATTTTTGGCCAATTTTTAGAAGGAGTCTAAATTGACGTAACAGCAAAATTTGGAAGCTTACCTTCCAAAAATGTGGAAATTACAGGGTATTTTTCGGTGCGCCACGCCCTAAAGGGGCGTAACAATTATTTTTGGGTCATCGGTAGAGGAGGTCACCAGTAACTCAATTAGCCAATTTTGAAGCTTCTAGCTCTCAAACTTTAGGAGATATAAAAGGAAATTTTGTGCAAAATCTAGATATTCAGATCCGATTTGCCACGCCCCCAAGGGGCGTGGATATATAATTTTTTCATCGATCTTTATAGGATCTTAACAGTAACTTACATGCCAAATGTGGGCATTCTAGCTCTAAAACTGCAGAAGATACAGGTTTACCCGATTTGCCACGCCCCCAATGGGCGTAGATATATCCGCCATACCTTTGTGATCTTGGGTTGTCAACGCATACGTTCCAAATTTCAACTAACAGGGTTTCTGACATACCGGAAAATGCATTTTCCGATTTGCCACGCCCCTAGTGGGCGTATCGGGAAAATCTTAACACTTTATAATTCGAGGGTATACACGAGTATGTGTTCCAAATTTCAAGTCTCTAGCTTCAATAGCGTCGAAATGGTTTGCGTTCATACGGACAGACGGACAGACGGACAGACGGACGGACAGCAAGACGGACATTGCACAAAACCAATATACTCTTTTTCCCTTTGGGAACAGAGTATAACAAGTAAGAAAACTCTAGTCGGGGGTACCCGACTAGGACATCCCCTAAACCTCGTCCGATCTGAGTTTTTAAATATATTCCTTATCTTGTATACATTACAAACTTATACAAAATTTAAATAAATTGCCAATCTCGCACTTTCACAATCAAATAGCATGTTTGTCAAAAAATGAGTTTTTTTTTTAAATAATAGTAATAATAATTTAATAAAAGAAAAAAAGAAAAAATTAAGAAAATACGATATTTCTGCAGCTGGAGTCGAACCAACATCACCTGATCTCCACCGCCATTGTGTGTGTGAAAAAAAAACAATTAACAAAATATTTGACCTCGACGAGGTTTGAACCCAGATCTTCGCAAGGCACGGCGTGCACCGCTTCTATCAACACCGCCACTGCACTCCTTAGACAAGCAGTAGCAAATTTGAAACTAAAGGCAGCTAAGAATTATAACAAAATTCAAGCAGTCAGCTGTTATTGTTGTGATTCTTAGAACTGACAATAATGCTCGCATTTGAATGTCTCAATGTATGTGTGTGTGTGTGCACATGTATAGAAAAAATGAAAACTGGGGTGGGTTTCTGGTCACATTTTGCAATTGACAAAAAGTCTTGTTTAATTAATTATGTGATACTTAATGGATTTCAATGAAATTTTCAGCATATGATCTACATATTATATTGAATATTTTTCAGTTGTATAAAATCGCAAGCGCATTCACATATTGGCTACATTTGCAACTAACCTTCAATTTAAAATTTTTGAAAAATTTTGAACCAATATCCAAAATATAACAAAAACCGAAATTGTATAAAATATAAATGAAACTAAATGCAAAATTTTGAGACTCTAGCTTCAAACATGTACGAGATATAATTTATTAACTTCATTTCGATAAAGTTTTTAATCGATAACAAAAGAACGGGAAAAGTTATCGATTTTCTAAAACAATCTCGATATGCGCGTGCTATACAGGGACTTCCAAAAAATTTCAAGTCTCTAGCTCTTATATGTTTTGATATCGACGCGTTCATACATACGGACAGACGGACAGACGGACAGGGCTAAATCGACTCAGCTCGTCTCCCTGATCAAGAATATATATACTTTATGGGGTCTGCCACGCCCCCTTCTGCCTGTTACATACATTTGACAGCTTAACAAAACCATTATACTCTGATTTCCCATTTTCAATGGGTTCAGGGTATAAAAACTACTTTTTTGACAAACATGCTATTTGATTGTGAAAGTGCAAGATTGACAATTTAATTAAATTTTGTATAAGTTTGTAATGTATACAAGATACGGTCGGACGGGGTTCAGGGGATCTCCTAGTCGGGTACCCCCGACTAGAGTTTTCTTACTTGTTTTATTTGGGGGGAAGGGCATCGTACCCAAAATCCAAGAATTACAAAATGTTTGTATTCATTACACGGATATACACAGTAAATCTGAAATCTATAGCTATTACGGTATTCAAGTGACGCTTAAAAAACGAAGCAAAATGATCGATTTTCATCGAAATGGAAATGGGATGAGTTATCGAAAAAAAAATGATAAGCTCGTACTGCGTCGAGTATACACGAGTATACATTTAAAACTTTAGATCTCTAGCTTTTGTGGTTTACGAGATCGCTGCGTTCACACGGACGGACGGACGGACGGACGGACAGACGGACATGACTATATCAACTCAGTTTGTCGAGCTGATCAAGTATATATATACTTAATGGGATTTGCCACGTCTAATTCTGCCTGTTACATACATTTTCACAAAAACATTTCCCATTTCAATGGGTTCAGGGTATACAAATAGAAATTACTTCTTAGCTGACTCCATACGGTCCCATATAATCATATGTTTTGTAGAACATATTCATGAACAATATTCCAAAGTGTATGGACATTTGAAATTGTAGAAATCTGCTCTTTTGACCAACATTTCACAAAAAATAAATGAATAATCCCTTGGCTTCATTTACGATGGTCGAGATGTGGGGAGTGCAACACAACTTTGTTGGTAAAAATTTGTTTTGAGGAAGTATTATTAATTGAAAAGTTAGCAAAAATAGGGCCTTGTACCAGTGAAGGGCATTGTCATGCATTTAGATTAATCCAAATAGAACTATTTTTTGAGAGACAAAGTTCTTCATCGTCAGCACAACTGAGAGATGTAAACCCAGGTAGGAGCTGCTTTGCTATTATTCGACTCTTTTTTATACAACATAACAAATAGCACATTGATCCACTTTACAAAATCCCATTGCAATGGAAGTTCAGGATAAAAACATGTAATGGGAAGAAGGCATTGTTGCCGACTCCAGAAACTATATATATTCTTGATCCGGGTATATTAGATATAGGACTTTCTCTGATTAGGTAGAGAGGAACAAATCTTGACGTGATATTTCCGTACTTTTACTTCCAAATTATTTACCAATCACATACTCTATTAAAAGCTTTTCTAAACTACTTCTCCACGTAACTTCACGTACCTCAAGGCGCGCTCATCTGGCGAACCGTGCCATGCTATTGTTGCACTGGTACAGCGCGTTCGAACATTAAATACCGTTATGTTATCTGGCAGCTCCGGCAGATCGCGGAACAGGCGTTCACTGCTAAGAGCCAGCTGCAAGAGATAGAGCAGAATAAAGTCAATATCTGGACAAGAAGTTTTACCAAATACCATAAACTTACGCGCACTTTTTGGGCTCGCAGCGTCTCGTCCTCGTTGCTGGGTTGGAAGCGCATCAGATAACGCTCACCGGGCAGCACGCCCTCCAGCTTGATGTAGGTGGGCGAGTAGATGTTTCCCACGTTGGCCACCTGTCGATGTTGGCGCAGGAGCTTGACACGTATCTCGCTGCCGGCGCACGGCAACAACAGGTAGCGCATAAACCTAGGCGGGGGCGTGGTCGCCGGCACCTTGAAGCTATAAACTTGGACACCATGCAGTCCGCCAATCTTGAGTAGCGCCAGTGCGTGCTGTCGCAGTTCTGTTGGATGTGTACGATTGAAGTGCACCTGGATGCTAGCTAGGCCCAGCGTCAGGTTCTGCAGTCGCTGGTGCACGCCAAATAGCTGCAGTCTATAGCTGCTGTTCGGCAGCAGACCGCGCAGCTGTTGCTGGGTCCGAGCTCCAGTGCAGACAATATGCAACCTGTGCTGCGGATTCAAATGACGCGCCCGCTTGGGTGCCCTTGACCAGACTAGATCCAAGGTGTTAGTGGCGCCAGGGCAAGTCCCAGAAGAAGAACGTGAATGCGCCTGCTGCTGCCGCGTATAGACGAAGACCGCCTCACAGAAGCTGTCGAACTCCTTGCTGGACGTGGCAGGGCTGTCAGCACGTTGAATCACCAGACAGTAGTGCATGGCATGGTAATCAAATTTACTGGGCATCAATTGGAGAAAAGTTTAGATAATGATATATATATTATATATTGTATATATATATATTAATGTCATTCTACTATAATTTAATAAGAGACTTAATAAGAGACTCTTGATCAGAGTTTGATCTGTATGAACGCGTCGATCTCAGAACCTATAGGAGCTGACACTTAAAATCAGACTTGTGATCAAGTTTGTTTAAAATTTGTTTTAACTTTTTCCGCATTATTGTTACGAATAAAAACCTTAAAGAAATTCAGTTTTAAAAAAAATTTATCTCGTACGTCTTTGAAGTTAGAATCCAAATTTTGCATTTGGTTTCACGTTTTTTTATACAATTTCGATTTTTGTTATATTTTGGATATCTGCAAATTTGACCAAATTCTTTAAATTGAAGTTCAGTTCCAAATATAGCCAATCACTGAAAGTTCTTTCAGTTTTTGTCGATTACTCAATATTCAATCAAATATGTAGATTATATGCTACAAATTTCATTTAAAATCGATGAAATAACACAGAAGTTATTAAACAAAACGGTTGGCCAAATGGCAAAGCCACATGACCAGCATTTATCAGCTGCTGCTTTAGCTTAGATGTGCTAGATGGCACGAGAGCAGTGAAGTGGCGGTGTTGGTAGAACGTCAGCTTAAAGTTTCAGGCTTGACAAATATCCGATTCACATTTTTATACCCTGAACCCATTGAAAATGGGAAATCAGGGTATAATGGTTTTGTTAAGCTGTCAAATGTATGTAACAGGCAGAAGGGGGCGTGGCAGACCCCATAAAGTATATACATATATTCTTGATCAGGGAGACGAGCTGAGTCGATTTAGCCCTGTCCGTCTGTCTGTCTGTCTATCCGTCTGTCCATATGTATGAACGCGTCGATCTCAGAACATATAAGAGCTAGAGACTTGAAATTTTTTTTGGAAGTCCCTGTATAGCACGCGCATATCTAGTTTTTTTTTAGAAAATAACTTTTTCCGTTCTTTTGTCATCGATTAAAAACTTTATCGAAATGAAGTTAATAAATTCTATCTCGTACATCTTTTGAGCTAGAGTCTCCAAATTTTGTATTTAGATTAGTTTATATTTTATACAATTTCGATTTTTTTTGTATATTTTGGATACCGGCTAAGAATAATTGAATAATTGAATTTTACAAGCTTACATTTTTTCTACGTCAATAAATACATACATAACTGAGTATATTGAAAAACGCCGATTGGACGGGGTTTAGGGGATCTCCTAGTCGGGCACCACCGACTAGATTTTTCTTACTTGTTTTAGCTGTACATTTTTCTAAGTTTACACTTTTTCTGTGTTTTTAAATACAAACCTGAGTACATTTAATAATTTTGGATTCAGTATATCTCGTGAACCTGGCTGCCTGCCTGTAGTCGGGCAAACCGAATTGAGTTTTCTTACTTGTTTTCCATTTTACTTTCTTTATTTGCTGAACAATATATAACTCCCATGTTTGACCCACCTGCGCTCCCATTTGACGATCAGCTGACGCTTGCGCACACGATTCTGGGTGCGGATGGCGATGCGATGTGTGTGATTGAGCAGGGGCCACGACTGATGCGGATGCTTGGTCTGGGCTTCCAGCTTGAGGGCGCCTGCCTGACGTGCCTGCACGAAGAGATCGTATTGGCCGCGCAGGGCACAGGGCAGGACTAGCCGGCCCATAGTGGGGCCCTTTGCGGCGAGACGCAGCACGTTTGCTGCCAATGCAAATGTGGGGATTGAGGTATGAAAATCTGGCAAATGGAAGATGGGAAGATAGAAGCTTACCTGTCTGATTGTAGTAAAGCTGACGTGCCACGGGCATTGAGAAGAGAATCGTCAGCGGAGTTGAGTTGTTTAGTTGCAGCTCAAATCTGTAAAACAAGAGACAAAACGAATGAGTGAAGTGGTGCTGAGTGGTGCCGACTGGTGCGAAGTGGGGCGGAGTAAGTGAGCTGTTGACGCCCTCTGTCAAAAATCATGACATTAAATTATCGCACGCAATTTGTTTCGCCTGTGTCCGAGCGAGTGAGTCAGCGCCTTTGGCAGCTGGCGCTGCAACAAAGTTGTCGTCGGGGGATGGAACTTAGTGCAGGACGTATATATATGTATATGTATATATATATATATACTTTCTATGTAATACACATATGTATACATACTATACATACATATACTCCATTCAAGCTATAGCCCATTCCTTGACCAGTTGATGTGCCAAAAAGCTTTGTTTTGTAATTAAATGCGAAATTTATGAGCAATATTTCTAATGACAAAAGACCAAGACAAATGTGCTACAGTTAAGAGACACCCACATACACATACTAGTTGAGAGGAAACGCTGGCAGCGCTATTGCAGCAAAAGTGACTCATTGGCTTGGCTTATGGCCGGACATCTCAAGTTTTATGAGCAGCTACTTCCGGATAACGCCATTTGCCAATAGAGCTACGCCCCTTCGACCACCTCCATGTTCATATATGTGCCCACACATTTGACCAGGCTGGCTTCCCAGCTTTTTGATGGAGTGCTTTAATGCACACCATTGCTGGCGGCCATTTTCAGATGGCGCCGCGGCGACTGCACAAATATTTGCTTTAATTTAAGCCTTGCATGTTTCCGTAGCAGTTGCAGTTACAAGCCTTTCATGTTGTTGCTATTGCACTTATTGTTGTTGTTATTGTTGCTGCCTGTCGATGACAGCAGTCAATTATATAACGCAAACATCATGTTGCGAAATATAAATCCTTTTCAGCTATGGTCGAATTGTAAATGCTCTAATCTTACGGGTGAATCCCATTAATTCAAGTTCTGAATACACATATATGTATATTTTTTGCTTAATCCAATAAATTATATTATATTATTAAAATAATATAATAAAGAACAATTTTAATATAAAACTATAGTGTGGGAAACTATTAGGACTTTGCAAACGGCTGATAGGAATTGATTTTAATTTATTTTCATAAATACCATTGAAAACTTTATTTAATTGAAACTTTATTTAACTCAATTTAAGTGCGTAATTAAATTTTTAATTAAATGAAATGTATATATGTAAGTATATTGTTTATAGATATATATTCATATGTATCTTGAAAAATATTAATACATAACTCTAAGATTAGGAGTCTAATATCATGCATATATCAAAGCTAGTGAAAATATTGCGAATGCATATTACTCATCCAAAATCATCATCCAAAAATAATTGATTTTTTTATTAATTTATTAATTAATTTTGAATTTTTAAGTTTCAAGCTCTAAGATCTTAGAAGACATAGTTTTTTGCTATTTATCTCGTTTGCTTCACTGCCGTAAATATGGGTTGCGTTTATATGGACAGGCGGACAAACAGCAAGATGGACAGTGCACAAAACCGATATACCCATTCACGAATTCAATTCGTTACGTCAGTGTATCATTGTAGGGTACATGAATGTCGAAAGAGCCGCTGACCGTCAGCCCACAACAAACAAACCACCATGCGAAGAGTTGGCTCAGTTGGTTGTCCATTGTCCAGTCAGACGTACACAGAATGCGGCCAAATTTTCAAAAAGTAGCGCAACGGCGGCTGTTGCAGCTGCTACTGTGGCTGTGGCTGCTGCAGCTGCCAATTGGTGGTCAAGGCATAGTAAATCCATCGAATGACTCAGCCAATATGGTTATATATATGCTGCCCGCAAAGGATGTGGGTCCGCTGACTTGGCAGGTGGGCGTCGATTGCCTCGACAGCTTTTCACAAATCTTCTTCTATCGAAATCCGCTCGAGCGTTTCACGCGTTCCTACAATCTGATGCTCACGAATGTGTTCAACATGTCCCTGCCCGCTGCTCTTATACAGCAGGGCTTCAGTAAGCTCATCAACGAGGTCATCAGCGACCCGAAGTCGCAACCCGAAAGGCAGTTCTTCCAGCTGCGCGTCATCTCAGATCACTACAATAGCACCAAATTTTTTGGAGAACTGCTGCTGGCGGATAACTATGTGATTGTCGTGGACAGCGTGGAGCGTTTGCACAAGCTGATGAGCCTTTATGTCAGCAAGACTCGTTCGTGGAATCCTGGTGCACGCTTTCTGGTGCTCTTCAACAATGTCCAAATGTGGGATAAGCCCTGGACAGTCGCTTCGAAGATCTTCAATGATCTGATGAGCACCTTTTATGTGCATCGCGTAGCGCTTATCTTCTCCGACTCCTCTACGAACTACAATCTCCTAGTAAACGACTATTACAGTAATGTCGATTGTCGCGTGCTTAGCGTCCAGAGTGTGGGCCAGTGCAAAGACGGTCAATTGTTTCCTTCGGCCCATGCTGTCCATATCGCTATGTCGGACTACATAAGTGGCTTCAGCCCGAGGAACTGCACCTTCTACGTGTGCGCCTCCATTGCGGCGCCCTTTGTCGAGGAGGACTGCATCATGGGTATTGAGATGCGAATTTTGGGCTTTATGCGCAATCGCTTGCAGTTCTTGGTGGGTATTGAATGCTTACATTCAAGATATAGTAGCACTACTTATTTTATACGTACCATAGGTAAAACTACCATTCGATATTAATTTATTATTATTCAAGATATTAGATTCATACATGCATATATTACCCAACTAACAAATTTTTTTCAATCATTGGAGATTATTTGAAACTTGAAGAAGGTCATTTGCTAAAGAAATTTCGAAGAATATTGCATAATGTTGAGCAATATTTCACTTCGTTATGAATTTAATCTATTTTAAAGAAAACTATTTTCGACCATCCCCAACGTCAAGGCGATCGAGTATAGGAACATACGAAAAACACTTGAGCCGTATGGTCCAATTACACGCCTTGGGAAAGCACGGCAACATTATAAGTTATTAGATAACAATTTAAAATAAAACGCGTCGCTCTTCAGTACGACGGGCAGTTGAGCACAGATCGCTGCAGCTTTCTCATCTGAGTGCAGCAAAGATCATTGTTATCATCCATCTGGTCCTTCCAGCCGTCTGAGTTTTACCCCACTAATTACGAGATACTCAGAGAAGGAGAACAGTTCAGCACAAAGTGTTTCAACCATCTAACATGCATTAGAGTCTATTCCACTTATATTAAATTTGCAGCTCATAATATTTTAGCCTAAAATTGGGAAGCATTCAATTTCAACACAAAGAAACAGAGAATCTCTATGAAGAGACGATATAGATAGATAGATATACAAGATCTGATCATTTCTCAAGCCAAATGATATACAACTATACCAAGAACATTTATGAACTTTTCTTTTCCAATCCAAAAGTTATAGTAAATCTCAAACCTCTATTAAAGCTTTGGACTTAAAGTTTGTTTATTGAATCGAAAGATTCGAAATTTTATATACTTATATACTTGTATCGACAATCTCTGCCTAGTTGGTAAATCGCGTAAAACTTAAAAATTTTTAAATGTTTTTTTACATCCACTTTATATTTTCGCAGGTTGTCTTTCCGAGTAAATATACCAAAATACAATAATAGAATTTCTGCTTTGAAATATATGGGCTTTCCTGAATTAACAAGCCCGTAGTGGTCGTATTGGAAAGCGTAAAACATTATAAGACGAGGGTACCCACGAGTATATATTCCAAATGTTTGGTCTCCAGCTAAAATAGAGTCGATATGGTGAACAGAGAGACAGACGGACGGATGGACGACAAGACGGACATTGCACAAAACCAGTACATTTTTTCTCTTTGTGAACGAACATGCAAGTTATTGTATGTTTCATTGTAGGTAAATCAAACATGTACTCGAGACACCCGAGGCGAAGTGGATGAGGAGGGCAAATGGAATGGCCTGCTTGGCAAACTGGAGGATGGCGAATGCGACTTTATCATGGGCGGCTTCTATCCGGACAATGAGGTGGTGGGCATATTCTGGGGCAGTGACAGCTACTTGCAGGACGCGCACACCTGGTTCACCAAGTTGGCGGATCGTCGACCGGCTTGGCAGGCCATGGTCGGTATCTTCAAGCCGTACACTTGGATCTGTTTTCTGGTCATACTACTGCTGAGCTGGCTCTGCTGGTACACGCTATCCTCTCTCTTGCCAGAGCCGCAGTACTTCCAGCCGCTCAGTTTGACAGGCATCAATGCATTGGCTGTATCCATAGGCACTGCAGTGCAGGAGCGACCCGTTTGTGACGCCACACGCGTTTTCTTCATGATGTTGACACTATATGGAATCAATGTGGTGGCGATATACACATCGAAGATGATATCCACGTTCCAGGATCCAGGCCATCTGCACCAGATTGACACTTTGCAGGAGGTGGTGGCTGCAGGCATACCCTTTGGCGGTGAAGAGGAGAGCCGCGATTGGTTCGAGAACGAGGATGACATGTGGATATTTAAGACGTACAATTCCTCGCGTGAGTTCAGGCCGCGTACTCAAAACCTGAAGTTTGTGGAGCAAGGCAAGCGCACCATACTGAGCAGTCGCATGTACATTATGCAGAACCTGTATGCGGACGACATCTATGCCTTTCCCCAGAACGTCTTTATCAGCCCCATGCAGCTGATCATGAAGGCGGGCTTTCCTTTTCTGTACGAGATGAACATGATCATACGCTATATGCGTGACGTGGGCATCATTCAGAAGATCGACTCGGACTTTCGCTATAACAATACCTATCTGAATCGTATTTCAAAGATGCGTCCGGACTTTGCAGCCACTGTCATCGTCTTGACCACAGAACATCTGAAAGGTCCATTTGGCATCCTAATTGTGGGCATATGCAGCGCCACGCTGACATTTCTCGGCGAGCTGCTCATTGGCTATAGAAGCCATAGACGTCGACAGCGACGTGGCAGGCGACGCAGCAAGTGGCAGAAAGAACGGCAGCAATTGCACAGGGCGGTGGCTCCGGTGGTGCGTTTTACGCCCGTTAAGCGACGCAAAGTCCTGTAAGCAGTTGCTCAAGCAGACAGAACAACCAAACTAACTAAGCCATAAAAATTGACTCAATTCACATAAATTTGCAATTGAGGGAAGGCAGCGACAACAACAAAGACGACGACTTCGTCAATGTGGTTGTGGCTCTTGGGGTCGTCGTTGTCTTCTTTGTGGTGTAGTTGTTGTTGTCTTCCTTGTCTGGTCTGGTCGCGTCTGGTAGTTGTAGTTTTCACGCGAAATACTTAAAATCAGCGACAAAATTCTATTTTTGCAACTATCAAAAGCGACGGCATGAAAAACAAGGAGACAGTCAGGCAGGCAGGCAGTCAGTTGGTCTGTTGGTCTCCGGTCTCCTCTCCGCCCTGGTGCCAGCTTTCAGCTCCCAACTCCCAAATGACTACTCCCTCTCTGCAGAAATTGACAATCAGCTTTGAATGAATTTCTGCTGGAGAAAATAAACCGCGCGCTCAACTGTCGCTGATAATATTGCTATAAGTAGCATATTTACCCACTCTTGGCCAAGCCAAAACTAACTATCAAAATAAAGTTCGTAAAATACTGCGGACAAAATAATATAAACTATACAAACTAAAACTTTGCGATTGCAACTTGCCACTTCACGATTTTTAAATCAAACGCATATAGATTCGAAATCACAAACACAAAAGAAAAAGAATGAAACAGGGTATAAAAAGAATGAAATGATTTTACGCAACATCAACAACCAATCAGCATAAAAGTTAAAGCATTCGAAAGACCTTTGCTTAAGCGACTTATTTATAGTAATAAATTTATTTAGTTTGCAATATTGTCATTATATATTGTATTTTTCACTTAATTCACCAATACAAAAATAGTTCGAAATTCGAAATA
Organism: Drosophila leonis; assembly: GCA_035045365.1. NCBI lineage: Eukaryota > Metazoa > Arthropoda > Insecta > Diptera > Drosophilidae > Drosophila > Drosophila leonis. The sequence goes on from JAWNPC010000835.1 coordinate 1,002,950, forward strand.
AGTTTCAACTTGTTAGTTACTATACACACCATTTAAGCATAGAGAAGTTGACCAAGCCTTAATCAAAATATATTTAGGTAGGCATGGTTTATCGATCTATATGTGAAGAATGTATTTTTGAAACAATTTTGAGGCCAATCTTGAAGAACTGAATAAGAAAACTATTGAAAATGTGAAAATTAAAGACCAGAATTCAAGCTTAATGATGAAGTAGATTTGGGTTCACCTCAAGATAGAAGCGGTATTTTATATTTATTTTAGCTCTATGTACAATAGATAACAAATATTTCAAAATTTGAATGTGCAAAATAAAATTATTAAACTATGCGAATAAAACTGATTTAATTATTCTTAGAATTTGCTGCCAGTTGCCATGATCTTGCTGCGTGTGAATGATTCAATCAATGCGCTTCGTCCGAACTCTGAAATAAACATTTGCGTTCACAATCACAATCACAATCACAATTACATTCACAATAGCATTCGTATTCACATTTACTCGATTACTCACAGAACACTCACAAAATGGGCACAGCGCGCACTGAGTGACTGTCTGTGTGCGTGTGTGTTGATTTGCTTTTTGGTGAAATTTTAGACTATTGAACTATGGCGTTTCGAGCAGCGTCTGATGGGCTGACTAAGCGACTAACTGCGTCTGTCTCGCCAGGCCGCGACGCCCAACTGTCTGTCTGTGACGCAGATGCAGATGCAGATGCTGTTGGGTATGCTGATGCTGATGTCGTTGCAGTTGCAGTTGCAGTAGCTGCTGCAGCTACACATACATTTGCGACAAGTCGTGAGCTAAAAATACGAAACTATAAGTTTATTTGAGGCAAGGCGAAAGAGTCGTCAAATGAAGGTCTGTGCAGTGCACAGTGCGCAGTTTGGTGGCTAAAAATTATGCAGCGCATTTTTATGATCACAACAATTTTTGTTGCTGTTGTTGCTACCATTTTATTGTTGCTTCTTTGATATGCTTACAAATAAATAGTTTCACGCCATAAAGCAGCGCATAGGAGGGAAGCTTTGGCCATAAAAGTTGTTTACAACGCTTGAGCCTGCGGCGCACATAAAAATGCACCAACAAAACAGCAACAGCAACACATTAACAACAATTTGTTGTTTTGCAGTTTGTTTTGATTTTCGGGCCACTGGCAAATTGTGCGTATGTGCTACAGGTGGTCAGTGGTCCGCAACCGCGTGGCCCAGTCCCAGTTCCCAGTTCGAGTTTTCCAGTCATATGTGCGTCTGTGTACGAACTTCTATATGTGTGTGAGTGTGTGCGTGTGTATCGAATTAAGTCGTTTAATTAATATTTACGATTTGTTTGTACAGAGCGATTTTAACAAGCAACTGAAGTTGGGTCTTGATTGCGCCTGCGCAGGAGTCAGCAACTAACTCGAATTTAGTTCCTCCCTGATCCAGTCCTCATAGAGAGAGAGAGAGAGAGAGAGAGAGAGAGAGAGAGAGAGAGAGAGAGGGATCACTCAATTCTTGCCAAACTCTTCATGACTGCACGCGCCATAAATTTGTAGAACACATTTCGCTCCTTTTCACACGCTCCGTGAGCAATAAGAGAAACACGAGATGCGACACTGGATCCAGCAGCCAGAAGCCGTTGTTGACCGCAATCGGAGCACTTGCAACTCTTAGAGCTCTAGCAGCTGTTGGAACTGTGGGAGCTTGGCGCGCGACAATAAAACCAAAGAAACAATCTCACATCGTATAGTAACAGCGAGCGCAAACATTAATTTGAATGTCTGTCATTCTATGCCAACAATGATCAAAGTTATTTGAACACTGCACATAAGCAACAGCCAAGCACAATTTCTACAAACATAATAAGAACTAAAACAGAAAGAAAACAAGTAAGAAAACTCTAGTCGGTGGTGCCCGACTAAGAGATCTCCTGAGCCCCGTCCGATTTGCGTTTGAAAAAAATATACTCAATCATGTATTTATTAAAGCAAAAAAAATGTAAGCTTGTAAAATCAAATTCTGAAAAAAAATGTTTTTTTTTCCGGTGTCCAAAATATAACAAAAATTAAAATTGTATGAAATATAAATGAATCTAAATACAAAATTTAGAGATTCTAGCTTCAAAGATGTACAATATACAATATAATTTAATAACTGCATTTAGATCATGTTTTTAGTCGATATCATTAAAACGAGAATAGTTATCCATTTTTTAAAACAAACTGGACTTGCTAAAAAAAAATGTCATTTGGAGTTTATAGCTTTAAAGCTGTAGAAAATACCCGATTGTCCACGCACCCTATGAGCGTAGATATAACCGCCATATCTTTTTGTTTTTGGGTTGTTAGCCCGAGTATTTATGCCAAATTTCAAGTCTCTAGCATCAATAGATTCTGTGAAAAACATGTAGAAATGTCATTTTTGTCAAATCTTTGGAAAGAATCTAAGGTAACGTAACTGCAAAATTTGAAATTTGAAAGCTTACGTTCCAAAAATGTTTAAATTACAGGGTATATTTCGGTACGAAACGTCCTAAATGGGCGTCACAAATATTTTTGGGTCATAGTGGGCGTATGGGGAAAATCTTGACATTTTATAATTCGAGGGTGTACACTAGTATATGTTTAATTTCATCCAATTTCAAGTCTCTAGCTTCAATAGCGGCGAAATGGTTTGCGTGTATACGGACAGACGGACGGTAGCAAGACGGACATTATACAAACCCAATATACCCATTTCACTTTCGTGAATGAGTATAACAAGAAAGGCTGCTGCTGTCAGCATAATATGTTCATTCATAGTCCAAAAACATTTGAATCTTTGTTAATAAAGGAGTCAGGAAGGGCTCTGCAAAAACTAAACTGACAAATTTTGGAACTGTACGCCTTTGGAAGATTTTTTTCCATTTTCCACGCCTCAAGAGGCATATATTTATAGGTTTTGGTAAATCAATTCAATAAGTCAACATTAACTTATTCGTTTAACTTTTAGTTTCTAACTGTAAAGCTTTAGAAGATGCAGTTTTCCTACATGCCACGCCCCCAGTAGGCGTGGACACATTATTATTTGCCTATGCTTAGAAGGACCCAATGACAACGTAACTGTCAAATTTTGGGGCTAAGGTACAAAAATGGTGGAAATTGTAGGGTTTTTCATGATGCCATACCTCCGAAGGGGCGTACAATTTTTTGTAGCATCGATAGAGTAGATCAGCAGTAAATCAATAATTGAATGTTTCAGTTTCTAGCTTTAAGGCTGTGAAAGATAGAGACCAAAGCAAAAAAAATACATTTCATGCCTTAACACGAAGCTGATATTCGTATATGAAACATCACATGGAGTTTCAAAATTCGTGTAGGCTTAACTGAATGTAACAGCCTGTCCTATATTTTCACTCATTGAATGTAATTAAAACCCCTTTCATTATTATTATTCTGAGACTTTTAAGCATAGAAAAAAAAACAAGTAAAAAAACTCTAGTCGGTGGTGCCCGACTACGAGATCTCCTGAACCCTGTCCGATCTGAGTTTTAAAATATACTCAATCATGTATTTGTTAAAGAAAAAAAATGTAAGCTTGTAAAATTAAATTCTTAAAAACAAGGTTTTTTTTTTGGCTGGGGTTCAAAATATAAGAAAAATCAAACTTGTATAAAATATACATGAATCTAAGTACAAAATTAGATTCCAGCTCCAAAGATGTACGAATATTATTTAATTACTCTCTAGCTCTTATAGGTTCTGAGATTAACGCGTTCACACATACGGACGGATCGACGGGCGGACGGACGGATGGACATGGCTATATCGACTCAGTTCGTCGGCCTGATCAAGAATATATGTACTTTATGGGTCTGCCTGTTACATACATTTGACATTTTAACAAAATCATTATACCCTAATTTACCATTTTCAATGGGTTCAGGGTCTAAAATTACAAAAATAATTAAGTAATGCCGTTTTTCTTTTCTATACATATAATCAAAAGTTTTATCTGAAATGAGCAATCAAATGGATCTTTCAATAATAACATATTTTCATATTATACTCTATAAGTGAGTGATTATGTTAATACGCCCAACGACAAATAAGAGTATGTAAATCGAGAAGACAAAATTCCTACCAAGCGCGAGTGCTAAGCGAAAACGTGACAGCTTTTCTTGACCCAGGCCCAGAACCAAACGAGCGCAAAATACAAACAAGTAAGAAAATTGTACTCGGGACTGCCTGACCTGGAGATACCTTAAAATACCTAAAGTGTCAACTCCGAAACTCAAGTACCACCTGACAACTCAAAAACATTTCTATCGTAATGGTGATTCTATATTAGAACTTGGAGAAGAATATGTACATGCATTTGAATGTATGTGTGCACATGCATAGAGAAAATGCATACGATTGGCACTGATTGCCACGTGGCTTTACCTATTATGTGTTGCTTAACGGATACCCGATAACAGATAACGGATAACGGACAAGAACTCTTTTAAAATTTGGGTATATTTGCAATTGAACTTCAATTGTTTTGATTTTGTGGAGCTTGTGAGTCGGCATCCAAAAATTAAAAAATCAAAGTTGTTTATTATTACTTTTCAACAAAACCATCATACCTTGAATTCCCATTTTCATTGTGTTTAGGGTATAAAAAGCAGCCGAAATAAAAGTTGCTCATACGCCACGTGCAACATGGCCGCAGCTGTGGGCCTAGAAGAAACACAAACACAAATACAAGCACGCACGCACACTACTTTGCCAAACAAGCATAAGTAGAAGAAAAGGCAACACAGATACACACACACATACACACATTACTAATATTTATGGCAACTGTAAAAATCTGGCGCTGCTTTTTGTTTGGCCAGCCACACGTCGTGGTTATAAATTATTTTTTTTGGTTTCTATATTTTTTTGTTCGCTGAATTCCCACACACTCAGCTCCCCGCCCGGGGTATATCCTATTTGTCCTTTGGCTGGCGTATTTCGTTATTGTTTGGACATAATTTGATTTGTGTGACAGGCGGTGTCGCCAGCGCACTTAGGCGCATTACTCAAATTGCTGGAATACTTGGATACTTGGAGAAGATATTTCGTCTGCAAGGACTGAAACTGATGCACTTACCGCTTTTTCTGGCGCTGCTCGAGTGCAATGTGTATGGGCACATCCACATACAGATCCTCGACGTCATCGATGCTACTCAGCATCTTATCGTAGGCCAGTCGCTGCGGGCAGCTGGACGACGGCGGGACATACGAGTCCTGGCTGATGCGATTGCTGGCCAGCGGCGTATGCGCAATCTCAGCGCTCAGCTGCACAAAGTACTGCAGGAGCAGCAGCAGCAGCACTTCAATAAGCACAAGTCCCGGCTGCCGTCGCATTTTATATTTTCTTGCTCTTTTTATTTGATAATTTAGCTGTTAACTTTTATGGCCCGTTAACGTTTCGCAATTGCCTTAAATAGAATTATTTAAGAAATTTACTTCTCAGTTAAGAGTTAGTTAGTTCAGATTTAGGCTTTAGTGAATGGGTTCATGGGCGGCAATGTAATAAAATAAATAAAAGAAACTATATGTATAAAAGCTATATACTTTATGAAACAATAAATTCTAATGTGAAATTTAATTTCACTTCTAAAATGTTTACGATATTTACATTAATTTTGAAAAATATTTCAAGTATATCAGACTTTTTGGAATTTTTAATGCATCTCTTATATTTTTAAAGTTAAGTAAATTTCATGACGTCTTATTGTATCATCACCTCTTCTTTTTTCTCATATTTTTAGTCTTGTTGAATATAGCTTTGTTGGAACATCTGTCAGGCCAGCTTGAAGTTATTTTAACAAAATATTTCAATACTTACGAATTTAAAAAAAAGTGATTAACAATCTTGATCCACTATAACTTAAAGACAATTTTTTAAAACATTATAGCTTTACAGAGCATATCAGATCATACCAATTATTCAATTAAATTGGAAAGAAATTTATTCATGGATTACATGAAAATCTGCCATAATTGCCATAGGATAAGGATATGAGATAAGAATTATTCAAACACCAGATTCAAAAAAGTCTTTTTTTTTGTTGTTACTCAAATGATTTCTCTGAATATGAAGTCGTCATATAAGAATTTAAATTCCTTGAAGTTCTGATTATGAATATTTAGAAGAACTTTTGCGAAAAGGCACTTAGTGATTTTTTAATTAAAACTCACAAGTTTAGGTTATAATTAATTATTGATTAGGAAAAAAGTACTTTCTTAGAAAAGAGAACTATTTGAATTGAAACTTAAAAATACGTAAGAATTGATAACATTTTTATTTAATGCGTACAAAAATTAATTTGTATCCCACAAAATAAAAAACAATATCTATTTAACATTAGATTGGCAGTAAAATTGGTCTCTAGTTAAAGATTATAATATAAAAATTCGCAAAATAAACTCCATTTAATGAGCATAAAATACAAATTCCGATTATAATAAACAGAAGGTCACAATTCTTGTGAGCTGTGCATGGGGGAATATTTCTATTGTATTTCTCCCGTCAGATTAATCTTATCTATTTAGCTTTTAAGCTATAATATATCCAATTCAAGAGCTACCCCAAATGAACTCCATTTCTAGCTATAAATCAATCGCTTTGGCTTTTCTTATCCCTCACAGAAATTGTATTTTTATCCAGCTGCTTTAACTCTTCTGCTTGGTCACTTCGACAACTTTCCGACCCCTCATCAGCAGAGCTTGACAAACCCAATCCCAGCTCCCGCTCTTGTTACTGCTGCTTCTACTTCTTCTTGCTACAATTAAGGCCTGTCAAACCTTTGACACACGTCGCCATTGCCATTGCCTTTGCCAGTGACAACTTCTTTAGCTGGCTGAAATAACAGAAAAAGAAAAAAGAAATAATTTTTGGCAGCGCAGCGCGGCAGCTTTTTAAGTGTTTGGCTTTGGTTTTCTCTTTGCTTTTATCGGTTTATCGGAGAGGGGGCAGCCAATTAATTTTTTGGCTGCACTGAATCGATTCTTGGAACTGTTAGATTTGCTAATTGCAGGCCACACGCCCCCTACACAAGCTCTGTTTCTTTTGGCTGTTTTTTTGAAGGCAATTAAAATTCTTCGAATTCGCGTGCGGCGCAGCAAATGGACAACGCTATCAAAAAGGGGGTCTGGTACCTCAAGCAGGGGTTGCCACCTGTTGTCGCCGTGCTGAGCAATTAACGACACATGCCTCCCATAAACACAACAACACACTCGCATAGAGCACACGCACACACACTCACACACACACACACACGTCACTCACTTTGCTACAGTTTGGTGTTGGCAATTTTTTGAGCGCGCATCGTTTGTCTCGCACTGTGTTTTATTTGTTCCGTTAGCTAGCGGTATTTGTATTTTCACCCGGTATTGCAAAGCTTTGCTTCTGCTTTTGCTATACACACACGCAAGGACACACTCGGACACACATACACGCACTTGAAAGCTCAGGCACGCGCGTAGTTCGGAAGCTGAAGCTGATGCTTCCGTCTGCCTTGACGAGCAAACTCAAAATGAGAGTCGTGCGCAAAGCAAACGAAAATCCGAGCGCATCTGACGCTAACTGCGCCGTCAACAGCGGCAGCATGCGCTGCGACTGCGAGCAGCATTGCCGAAGATGCCGCCCCAAACGCACGAAGACATTAACCGAAGTGGCCAGCTGCGCTGTCAGCAGGCGCACACATGCATGCACACTACTTCTGCATGTATTTGTGTGCTTGTCTGCTTATATATAGCTTCTTATGTTTTGTTTTTTTTCTTTGCCTTAATTAATGTGCCTGCTTCGGGGACTGCCCCATTGATGAGGCTGCCAACTTCGACCCATGCCTTGCCCTTTTCCCCACAGACCGCTGCGCCAACTGCGCCACCAATCGTTCCTTGCTCTGCTGCTGTTGCTGCGTTTGTTTTTGTCGCGCCAACGATTTTGATTTTTGAATTTCATTTTCATTGAAAGCAGCAACAAGAAGTGAAACATAAAATGCGTTTGTTTTATGCATGGCACGTGACTTTCAATCAAAAACAAAATAAAACAAAAACAGAGCGCCACTCAGCCGCATCAGCTCCAGCTCTGAGTCAAATGTAATCCGAGAGGTAGTAGAAGAAACAACACGGAAGACAAACATTTGACTCAGTCGCTGGCTCAGATACCAAATGCAGGCGCTCAGCCGCTGCCTTGTCCACGCCTGCTGCTAGACACGGCCTCTGGACTCTCGATCTCAATGCACTTGCAGATCGTGTCCATGTCTCAGTTTCGCTTTCAGCTTGTACCATTCCCTCTGCCACTCTCTACTCTCCATTCTCCACTTTGTATTATTCCCCAATTCAAAAGCCAAAACATTGTGAAATTCACACACGGCTCGCGGCTCGTGCATTTTGCTGATGGTGACGATTTAGGTACATGTGTTTTCATACCATTCTGTTCTTTGCTTGTTTCTTAGTTTTATTATTTTTTTCTTTTAAGAATTACAATATGACCATTTCATTTAGTTCGAGCCCCCAAGTATATATATGTATGTGCATATGTATATACATTTATGCATACATATTTTTAAACTTTAAAAACTTATAAAACTTTTAAAAAAATGTATTTTCATAATGGCTTTACAATCAGTGTGCCTCACCTTACAATCGACTTGAAATGAATTTATTGGTCGCAAAACAATCTAAAATTAATAAAAAACTATTAAAGAAAGTACTAAAAACTATTAAGTTCAAAAATTATATTCTATGAGCGCTCGTCTTACGAAAATAAGAAAGTTTCAAAATAAATATCAATATCATAAAAATGTTCAATGTTAAAAATGATTCTATGCTATAAGAATGTTTGATCTTAAAAATGAAAAAAAAACTATACTTTCTAAGATTGAATAAATAAATAACTAACTTAAATTTTTTTTTTAAATTAATTTTATTTCAAAAACAAGTAATAAAACTCTAGTTGGTGGTGCCCGACTAGGAAATCCCCTGAGCCCCATCCGATCTGCGTTTTTAAATATACTCAGTTATGTATTCATTAACGCAGAAAAAATTTAAGCTTTTAAAATTAAATAATAAAAAAAAATTATTTTTTTTTGGCTGGTTCCAAAATATATTTAAAATCGAAATTGTATAAAATATTTATTAATCTAGATCTAGATCGAAAGATGTAAGATTTCAATAAGGTTTTTAATTGATACGATTAAAACGAAAATAGCTATAGATTTTTTGACAACAAACTCGATATGCGCGTGCTATACAGGGACCTACAAAAAATTCAAGTCTCTAGCTCTTATATGTTTTGAGATCGACGCGTTCATACAGACGGACAGACGGACAGACAGACAGACGGACAGGGCTAAATCGACTCAGTTCGTCTCCCTGATCAAGAATATATATACTCTATGGGGTCTGCCACGCCCCCTTCTGCCCGTTACATACATTTGACACTTTAACAAAACCATTATATCTGATTTCCCATTTTCAATGGGTTCAGGGTATAATAATCAAAATAAATGTTAATATGTATTCCGTGATATATCAATTTTCATGTGATTGATGACCGAGACTTATAAGCAACAATTTATAAATATAATGTGTGGTACTTCACATGAATATTATTTACACAATATTGTTATGCAATTAATATTTTAAATATTACTGGAGCTCAGAATAAAGCTCGACTGTACAGATCTTTCTTTGTGTTAGTCCCCTATCAGCGCGTATTTCTAAGGCTTTAATTATAATTAATCAAATACATCAATGGAGACTATATACTTTTGTGAGAGTATTTGAGAACTTAACTTACTACTTATTGATCTATATTTCTTGCGTTATTTAATAGCATATATTGTTACGTTATGTATTAGTATTGTTTTCATAAAGTACTTACAGAGTGCTGACGTTGGTTTATAATCCATTCTGTCTGTGGGTCTGTCTGTTTCTCTGCTTGCCTGGTGGCCTGTCGGTCTGTCGATCTGTCTGAGTAGCCAAGTAGTCAAGCTGGCTGTGCAATTTATTGTTGGCTGTTTGTTGTCTCGGTGGGGTGTTCCCGGAATTCTGACAACGCCAAAAAGCTGTTGCGTATGCACTGCGGCAGGCAGGAAATGAACTTTTTTGGTGCCTGGCTGCAGCTCGTAGCTGCAAATTAACAGCAAATTAGTTAGAAAAGCAGTGAAAAATGTAAGTGACTTAATCAGCGGCATAGCCAGCCAGACACGAAATGGGCCAACAGCATCGCCAAAAACAACAACAATGGAGCACAGGCCAACATTGAAGAGGGAGGGCCAAACAAGGGAGGAGGGTCAACCTTGAAGGCGCCCCTAAAGCGCATAACTCAAGGGCCACGCAGAAGGCAGACAGAGCCCAACTAGGTCCCCATTCCGGCTAGTCCCGACCAGGCAACGAGGAGAGCCCTGCCAAGCCAGACTCATGCATAATGCAAGGCGCTGCTCGGCCTTTCAGCCCCGACTTTAGCTCTGGTGGTGGCCCAAGCGGCGTTGCGTTGCATTTTTCAACAATTTAATTATTGACAAAAAGGTGGAATGAGTGCCTGACTGACTGACTGAAGGAGTGCTTGAGTGTGTGAGTGCGTGTGTGTGTGAATGTATCAGTATTTGTTTTCTTTTTCCTTATTTTCTTATACGGCTACCGATTTAACCATGGGAATATTGTTCAAATTGATGCCTATTCGACGGGTTGGCACTGAGTGCCTGTGGGATTAACTAAGCGGCTTTGATATCAATACGTGCAGTGCATAACAAAGCCGTTGAGAAATGAATGATCATCCTTTACAAATAATGTTTTAATCTATATAAAGCCCACGTGTGTTTATTGTGGCTAATCTAATAATTTGGAAAAGACTTTAAAAAGTCTCCTTTCAGATTTGTCTCTATTATGAATTATCTACTATGATGTAGTCCATAGGGTACGTTCAACTCGTGGCTCTTACTCATATTTTTACCACCACGTTCGATATTTTCAACTTCCGCTTAATCTTAAACTTTGACCACGGACGGATTTCAGGTAATTTTCCATATTTGAACTATATGCAGCTCGAGGCTTAATCTCGAATTCTCTTAGTCTACATTTCATACTCAGTTTTTGAAGCTCCGTTAACAGTTCCGTATTCATACATAGGATATATCTAACTCTGAGCTCAATTCTCCATTTAAGTTTTTGCTTAGCATTGAGTTACCAGCCTATTGTTGCTTTTAAGCTCTATCATCAGCTTCTGCTCCTGCTGCGACTTCTAAGCGCTCAGCTTCTATTTATATAGCTGTTTCATTCCTCCTTTCTTCTTTTTCCTCCCTCCTTGGTCTTAATTTGTTACATCTCATACTCTAAATATTCCTTCAAATTTCAATTGTTGCTTCTACAAGTTTAATGAATCCTTCTTTACCTCCTGCTATAGCTATTTCAACTCCAATTTAATTCTCGCCAAATTCTACTATTGTCGCTGCTACTCGAACTCCTTCTTTGTTGCTGCTCCGGGTTGCTTTCCTTCTGCTATTCCAACGACTGCCGCTCCACTTTTTGGTCGCATCCAAGTTATTGGTACAACATTTTTGCCTCACACTCGCACTTCATCAACGCGAAATGATTGGCATGCCAACGTCAGTGACTGCAGCAGCAAAGGGAGTAGCAGAGAGAGTAGCAGAGGAAGCAACAGCGGGAGCAGATACTGCTGACTAGTGGCTGCAGCGGCGACAGCCTCCGACATGTGTAAAAGAATCGTTTAAAATAAATGACAGCCGCGCCCCTCTATGCGCTACTCTCTCTCCTTCACTTACCCACTCTCGCCCTCTCTTTTACGCTCTAGCTGTCTCTTCAGCTTGCCTGCATAATTACCCACAGAGCCGAAGCACACGGCAGATCACAATAATCAATACGGCGATGTAGTATGCCACAACAGCCTGGCCGAGTTTTTATACTTTTTGATTTTGATTTTTTTATGCCTTCCTCTCGTGATACCCTGTAGTCAAACCCTTTGCAGCCACAACAAGATTTTTAAGCTAAAAATAAATGTATGATATGTTGAACATACTCATAACCTGCAAAAAGAATAGTCAAATTGTTTATTTTATATACATTTTTTATATACATACAATATATGTTTTACTTTTATAAAAAGTAACCATAAACAAGTAAGAAAACTCTAGTCAGTGGTGCCCGACGCAAAAAAATGTAATCTTGTAAAATTTATTAAAAAAAGAAATTGTAGAAAATATAAATTAATCCAAAATCGACTTAGCTCGTCTCGCTGATCAAGAATATATATACCTTATGGGGTCTGCCACTCTCCCTTCTGCCTGTTACATACATTTGACAGTTTAACAAAACCATTAAACCCTGATTTCCCATTTTCAATGGGTTCAGGGTATAAAAATAAAGAGTATTGTAGAAAAAATACTAAGTAAATAAAATACTAAATACTAAGTACAATTATTCAAAATTATTCTGGAAAAATGTGCAAGAGAAAGGAATGCAGTAAGATTTTCAAATAAAGTAGTACAATAGTTTGAATAATGTGCCATAAAATGATGGAAGATTAATAGAAATGTAAGACTTAAGATTCATTAAATATACAAATGTATTCAACATGTGATATTTGAGAATTAATCGATGCTTTTAATCAGTTCATACTTGTGAGATTTGATTTTGTATCCTGGCAAACTCCATTAATTATCCATCTTAATTAAAGGATATCTTCTAGTCGATCATTACTTATTCAAGCACTCTACTTGTTTTGTTTTAGCGTCTCGGTGAGTGTGTGTGGTCCAATGCTTCACATGATTTCGGTTGCTTCGTTTGAACTGAGCCCTGAACCCAGCTCCCATATTCCAGCTTCCAGCTCTCAGTTGCTGTGTCCACATCTCTGAGCTGGCAGGGGTGCCTAGATTATTTGTTTACACGCATCCATTGGGCGATGCAAATCCATCATTCATCATCATGCGAATGCACTAAGCATAGACCCAAACGGTGGACGGTAGACGGTGGGGACAGCGGAGCTTTTAGCGCATGACAACACCTTCTTGGCCGAAAGAACGCCTCAGGCCTTAAATAAGTGTTGCACACACGCCAAGGCTGGCTTGCAACACCTGGTCACGAAGCCTAGAAGACAACTGTTGCGGCCTACCCGGCTGCCCCCTATCCTCCTGCTTCACTGACTGACTGACAGCTCGGCATGGCACGAGCAATGGGGAAATTCGAAGTTGGGCGAAAAACTTTTGCTTCGTCCTGCTGAGCGACTTTATCCTTGGCTCCTTAGCGCCATGGCCCCTTCGCATGTTAAGAGGAGGAAAGTAGAAGGAAGGGAGGGGAATTGTCAACTTGGCACGCATTTTATTAAATGAAAGAATGTTTTTTGCTGAAACGAGTGGGGAAAGTGAGCAGGGCTCAGCTGCTGTCAAACTTATGCCAAGCAAATCGAAAGGGCACACACACACACGCATTCGCGGACAGAAGGGGACACAAAGTCGACAAAGTGAAAATTTTTTAATTGCATTTTTGCCAACTGTCGCTGCGGATTATTGGCAATGGCAAAGCGATTCATTCCGCTGGAAATTGCAGCGGAAAATGTTATGCGCTTTGCGCAACAAGAAACTTGCATTAGGCAGGAATCAGGAAGCACAAGACGAAGACAAAGAAAAAATGAAAGGCAGGGTAGGCAGCGTAGACAATGGCAACGGCAACGGCAACGCCAACTTGTATTCAGAATACGCATCAAGCTATGTAAGGGCAAAAAGGATATTGGATAAGGATACTTATGCTAATGAGCAACTGCTACAGAAACAGCAGCCAAAAAACAAGTAAGAAAACTCTAGTCGGTGTTGCCCGACAAGAAGATACCCTGAACCCCAAATGAACCTATTGAAAATGCGAAATCAGGGTATAATGGTTTTGTTGAAATGTCAAATGTAACAGGCAGAAAGAGGCGTGGCAGACCCCATAAAGTATATAAATTCTTGATCAGGGAGACGAACAGAGTTGAGTTAGCCATATCCGTCTGTCCGTCCGTCCGTCCGTCCGTATGTGTGAACGCGTCGATCTTAAAAACTAACAAAGCTAGAAACTTGTAGGTCCCTGTATAGCACGAGCAGGTCAAGTTTGTTTCAAAAATTTGATAACTATTCCTGTTTTAATGTGATCGATTTAAAACCTTATCGAAATGCAGTTTTTAAATTCTATCTCGTACATCTTTGGAGCTAGAGTCTCCAAATTTTGCATTTAGTTTCATTTATATTTTATACATTTTCCAGCCGGACATAAGCATGCAAAGTATTTGAATTATTTCTGACTTTTGTCTATCTTTTTAGGAACTTTGTTCAAATTTGAAACTTCTATGCCTCTATTGCTTCAGAACAATAATTTGAAATTAAAGTTAAATAATTAATTAGAGAAATGCTTGATTCAAACACATTTTTAATATCGATTGATAATATATTAAGAGCTCAAATATATAATCAAACATTTTAATAATGCCTTAACTATTTTTAGTTAGTTACTATGCTGAACGCATATTCAGTTTTTGTTTCTTTTTGGTGCATGCTAAGTGATATGTGATATGTTGATTAGATTTGTAAAAACTAGAGATTCAATCTTGCATCTATTGTAGCTATCGAAGATACATAGAATATAGGCTACTTGAGAAGAATGAAATACGCATATGAAACAAGTATACTTATTTTTAATGAAATTGAAAATGGAAACTGATTTTGTATTGTTATTAGTATGAAATATTTATACAGAATATTAATCTTAAGTTCATTTTCATCGATATACACTACATACTACTATATAAATAGTAGGAATGGAAAGCATTTAAGAAAACAGATATTCAATTCTATTAATTCTAAACATACTTATAATTATTTCATTGAATATAACTAAATATTGAATAGTATGGTAAACACGATCAATTTATATAAATTGCATGATACTACAATATTAATGAGAAATTAATGTGAAATGTGTGTTAGTCCGAAACCAAACTTTTTTATTAAAAACTTAAAAATATTTCGTAAAAGTATGGCTCGGACTATAGATAAAATACAACAATTTTTAATTTGTAATTTACCGTAACATAAAAAACTTAAATAATGAGACCACTGCATAACTTATAAAGCATAAAGAAACAATTTTATTATATATTTTTTGTAGATTAATTTTATGTGGAGCTGCTTACTTTCAACTCAGACTCTCACAGTTAGCTTTCGTTTTACTGCTTTCATTTGCACTCGTTAACCATGCAAAAATATATATTCTGATTAGTTTCTTAAGTCGAAATCAAAAACAAGTTATATTCAACAAATTTTGCTTATGAAATATATTTTAACTTTGGCCCTAACATAACTGCCAGAAACAACTTACGTGTATAAATAAATACTACACATACACATTTATATGTCTATATATATGTATATATGTGAATCCAACAACAATTTTAGATGTATTTTTTTTGGCAATTCGTTTTTGTTGTTGTTGACGCCGCCACCACCGCAACCGCTTGTTTGTGTTTTTTTTTTTTGTTTAAACGTTTCGGCTTGTCATGCGATGAAAGAGCTTTTGTATCTGTATTTGTGAATGTGGCTGCTCGTTCTGTGAGTGTGTATGCGTGTGTGTGTATGTGTGTGTATGTTGTGAGCTGTTACGCGTCGCCACCCAGAAGCTCAAGTTTATAAGAGCCTACATATTCCATCATCATCATCATCGGCAACATCATCATCCTGCTCCTCATCAGGTTGTTGTTATTGTTGTTGCACAACTTTATGTGTGTTTTCAATAAGTTGTTGCTGCCACGCAACAGCAACAGCAACAGCAGCAGCAGCAACAACAACTAACAAGGGATAGCGATCATGAGGATGTCATGATGATGTTACTGCTGCTGATGATGATTGTGATAATGATGATGATCGATGCCGTTGCCAAAACCAATGCCGAATGGCAATAGTCAACGCCAACAGCAACAGCATTGGGGACGGCAGCGTTTGATTTGCTTGGCCTGCTACGCAGTCCATTAAAAGTACAATGACCAGAAAATAACGTTATTAACCGAGCGCCTTGGCCAGGCACAAAAACCTAAAAACTTCGGAATCAAAACAAAGCAACCAAGAATTTGCCCAAAACACGCACACATAGAGTACAACCAGACGTGAACACCCAGTCTCCAGGTTCCGGTATATGAGAAACGAGGCCGAGAACGAGAACGAGAACGAGACGGAGATTGAGATGGTTAGAGATCCCAGTTTCGATTCCCAGTTCTTGCTCGAGGCACGATCGAAAGCGAAAACGTTGGAGGTCCGCTGCATAAACAAACTCAAAGCAACAACAACAGCTATACACAACAACAACAGGCAAGAAGAAGATGACAGAGGAAGCAAGCACTTGATTGAAAGTTACCCTAGAAATGATAATTTATATTATTGAACATAAAATGGTTCAAAAACATTTAGTCTATCTTTTACTGTTCAGAGCAGCATATTTGGTTATGAAAATTTCAAATACAATCATGAAAAGTCGATATTTTTAAATTAAAATATATATACAACTTACATACATATATACTATATAATATACTTACTTTTACTATTATTACTACTATTACTTAATGTACGATATGTGTATACTATATATATACTTAATTATTGTACAATTCGTAAGTAAGTAACAACGTAGCAGTAGGGCGCCCACGGCGGTGTTTCATGTTCTACAAACAATTTCACTGAGTACAAAATAAATGTTTGAAATTCACCATGGGTATGATTTTGAGTCTATCTATGAAGGATGTCAGCAGTTAGAAAAATGCGGAGCTTGAAGATACTCCAGCTAAAACTGAAAATGAAACACTTTTTTTTCTTATGTGCCACGCCCCAAAAAACTTGTATTAATAAAATATCAAAACCAATAAAAAGCCAACAGTAATGTGCGTGATATATGATCAAATTCTGACCATACAAAAGTAAAAGACACCGCTTTTCCAGATTTGCAACTCCCTTTAACTCCATATCTTTTACGGGACTAAGCTAGAGGAATTTATGAATTTTCGAATTTCAAGTTCCAAGCGCTAACAGCTCTCTAAACACTACATAGTACCTCCGCATGTACCACGCCAGTCAAATAGCCTAGTAAGATATATACTTTTGTGGCTTTACGCAATGCCGTTTATCTTATTTACCTTTATTTAGGACATCATTTGGATCTTATTTGTTCATATAAAAATTTATTTAAAAATTTATATTGAGAGTTCCTATAACTTGTAACACTATTCGAATCGACGATCGACAAAATCGATCGACGGAATCGACAAAATTCAGAGACTTAGAAGAAATGAAACAAATTCAAACTAGTAATCAATATGATTCTTGAGGTAGTTCCGTAGGGTATAACTATAAAAAACATTCAGTAACAATTTTCATTTCATGCTTTTTGATTGCTGAACTAACTGTTTATCACATGAATCCCGACTAATTGGTTGACTCTTTTGAGTTGGGTTAGTTTTGATTAGAAGTCAGCAGCAACAGCAACAACAGCATTTGCTGCTGCTGTCCGGCAAACAAGTCAAATTACATAGTTGAACAGTGTTGAAGCCCCCTATATGACAACGGGTCATCAGGGCAATTGTCAATGGCTTTGCAGCAATGCAGCAGCCACTCGAATCAGTGGCCCGAATTGCAGTGGCCCAAAAGGCGGCCAACTGCAAAATAGTTCTCTGTGACTGTGGCTTAAAATTGATTGAAATTATCAGCTTTGGGCTTTGGCATGTCAACTGTGAGTGAGTATGTATATGCGTGAGTATTTGTGTGTATATATGTATATATGTGTGTGTGTGTGCATGTGTGTATGTATCAGACATTTAATGGGTTAAACGAGCCAATGTGTCGTCGATGTCGCTTGCCAAGTGGCTTACGCTTGTTACTTAATTGGATTTGGGTTAAGCCATAAAATTACAGCCAACATAGCGCACAATAGCAATAAACTTACACTTAAAATCCATGTGTACTAGTGTATGTGTATGTGTGTGTGAATGTGAATGTAACTTTACTGAAAATAATTACCCAAATGCCATGTTATCAAATAAAAAGACAGATAACAGGAGAGAAAGACAGAAAGAGAGAGAAAGTCCCATTGGTAGAGCGTGTCAAAAATGTGGCTCAGCTCTTCTGCCATGTAATTAGATGTGGCAGCAAATCAACATTTGCAATTGCCAAAATAAAATAAAAGCAAAAAAGTAAGTAAAAAGAAAATATAATCAAAAGCAACACCAACAATAGCAACCACATCAACTGAAATGTCAACAATCAATCTTTTCAACTTAAACACCTAGATCCAGCAATGTAAAAAAATAAAAAAATAAAGGAGTTTATAAAATTGATATACATTTACATATACTTATATTGACGGATTATTCTCATTCTCAGACATTTTGATAATTTTTATATGAGTACCGCGAGTCTCTGCAAATGCTGCCCCTTATATGTTTTGTCACGGGTCTCACAACATCATCAGATCATACTGACATGGTAGCCCCGTCAGAGCCATACTCGATTTAACTGTTCACTAACATCTAACTCAAGCAAATTTATGTTTACGTATACTGTCTGTAACAGTGATATAAATATCGATAAGGTGTTCTATCCCAATAAATGTTCCACATATACATGCCAATTACCGTTAGTATATAGTTTTTTCTCCATCCTTAGGTAAATGAAATTCTAAGAATTCATAAGCCTTTAAATGAGTACCGAAGAACCTTATAGATTCTTTGATCTTATTGAGAATTTAAAACAAACTTTCCAGCATTATTTTCTAATGTGCTGATTTATAAATATCATGGTCATAAAATTTTCCATTCATAATTGAAATATTTTATTTATTGGAAGATCTAGACTAAGGAATAGCATTAACCTAATCAAAGAGATTAAATCATCTCATTGTAAATATAAATTTATAATTACCTCTTAAACTATGAGCAACGATATGAAAAATGACTAAGTACGAGTATGCTATTAGGAATATTCCTAAAATAAAAACTCAAATATCGAATTCAAGTCTCATACTCAATTTGTTAGTGAAATGGGTGTCAACTGTACTTGCGAGCTGGCAATTGCGCGTAAATTATAAATAAATAAATAAATATTTTAAGATCAAAACCGAAATAAACAGCTAGTTGTGTCCAAATTTAGTGTCACATGCCAGAGACAGGCAATAATGTATGCAATTACTGGGGCGCACGTTTCATGGCAGATCTAGTTTATATAGTATATACTATATCTACTATAAACAATGAATACTAAGCATTAATTCATGTGAAAATAGTATTTTAAACAGCTGGCACAACGCCAGCGAAAAGTACCTCTCTAATAATTTAGATTAATTGATGCGTGTTTGTTATGTTATTTCACACATACACACATATATATAGTTATTTCCGGATAGTACAAATATTTCTGGATTCGTGTAAAAAAATGCGGATTATTCCTCTAGCTGACTCTACACAGTGCTTAAAATATCACAAAATTTGATTAAGCGAAAGTGAAGGCAAAAGAAAACTGACTTGTTTGAGAAAATTCCTTTTCGAATGATTCACTTTTGTTTTCCATTCTTGAAAAGTTCTTAACATGTGTACAACATAGTGTTTTAAATAAATGTCATGAGATGCAAGGAACATAAGATCAAAAAGATGAGGAATCAAAGGAATCAAATATGCTCAAGCATATATTCGATGGACGAATTGTGATTCATTTATTTTGATGAGTATTTAAACTTTTGGAAAATTAAATAATTTTATTGGATTTGTTAAAATATCAAATGTATTTAACAGGCAGAAAGAGGCGTAAAATAATATATTCTTGATCAGGACGACGAGCTGAGTTGCTATTTCCATGTCCGTCTGTCCGTATGTATGAACGCGTCGATCTCAGAACCTATAAGAGCCAGAGACTTGAAATTTTGCACACCAAGTTTGTTTTTAAAAAATCGATAACTATTCTCGTGTTATTGTTATCGATTAAAACCCTATCGAAATCAAGTTATAAAATTATATCCCGTACATCTTTGGAGCTAGATTCTCCAAATTTTGTATTTAGATTCATTTATATTTTATAAAATTTCGATTTTTTTATATTTTATATAGTTTTTGTATAATTTAATTTTACAAGCTTACATATTTTCTGCTTTAATAAATACAAAATTAAGTATATTTCAAAACAAAGATCGGACAGGTTCATTGGATCTCCTAGTCGGGCACCACCGACTAGCGTTTTCTTACTTGTTTTTATTATTTTTTATTACATGTTTTTAGCTTTATTATTTTCCTTCTTTTGTGGTTCAATAATAATAAAGAGAGCAAATTATTTATAAATATATCAAGCAATTGCCAAATATCTAAATAAACGAAAAAATTTCAAATTTCAATTCAACCTGTTTAGGTAATTTTGTTTATACACCTCTCAATTAAGGCACACTCATCATTGATAATAATTTGATTAGGATAAAAACAGAGATAAATTCTTTTCGTAAAGGCATCTTAAATAAGAAAACCAACGCTTTTGGAATTTCCGAATTCTTTACTGTTTAACATTTGACATTCAAAACACAACTAACGCTTCCAGCTTGAAATTTTGACATGCTATTTACATTTCTAGCACAGCTCGTCTCAATTGGGGTCGCAACTCAACTTTCAACTGCATTTAGTAGTTTTGTTGTTGGTGTGGCATTGTGGCCGTTGTTGCTGTTGCTGTTGCCATTGTGCCTTGCAACATGTTGGCATTGCCGTCGCCATCGTTGACATCGCTGCCTGTCCATCTGTCATATTTTCTTGTACGACAACTGTCATTTTATACACATACACTCGCGCATACGGACAAACATATTTCGGATTCTCTTATATGTTTTTCCCATGAAGGAGGAAAACACACTCGTCTCATCCTTAAACACTTATTTAATGTTCCATTAGCACGCCTCCGTTAGCTTAGACAAGTTTTTTGTTTGAAAAGTAAAATTTGTATATTATTCTGTGAGATCTTTTATACAAAAAAGGGAGATTGCAGTATATCACGGCTCTTTAAGTACTTCCACACTGCACTCAACTGTGTGCATATATAATTGTTGGTCAATCTGAAGAGGGCTCTATATCATCTGAACCGTCAAATTTGTTTATTTATCCCCTAAGCTATGGACGATGCTTTTCCAATTATCCAATTGTTTGCTAAATCAATAAGACAGGTCAACAGTAAATATGAGTATATTTAGTTTGTGCAATGTCCGACTTTCTGTCTTTCCGTCTGTCCGTCCGTCTGTCCATCTGTCTGTATGAACGCAAACTATTTCGACGCTATTGAAGCTAGAGACTTGAAATTTTAAAAATATACTCGTGTATACATACCCTCGAATTATAAAGTGTCAAGATTTTCGCAGTACGCCCACTACGGGCGTGGCAAATTGGAAAATGCACTATCCGGTATGTCAGAAGCCCTGTTAGTTGAAATGCTAAGGCTAAAGCGTTGAAATTTGGAATGTATACTCGCGTTGACATTCCAAGATCGAAAAGATGTGGCGGATATATCTAGTGGCAAATCGGGTAAAACTGTATCTTCTTCAGTTTTAGAGCTAAAATGCCAAAATTCGGCATATGATAAAAAAATTTCGTATCCATGCCCACTGGGGGCGTGGAAACTTGGATCTGACTATATAGTGATTTATACATATTCTTATATATGTATCTTGAGCAGTATTGATGCTAGAGACTTGAGATTTGAAATATTATATGTAGTCGGGTTGACAGCCCGAGAACAATAAGATATGGCGGATATATCTACGCCTATAGGGGATGTAAAACGGGTATTTTCTACAGTTTTAAGGCTTGAAACTAAAAATATTAATTCAACAAATTGAGAACATAAATACTACAAATTCATTAAGAAAACTATGTTCAGGAGCCCAACTCCAAGGTAAGCAATTATTTTATGCTTTTAATATACATAGATAAATATTTTGTTATTTCAGCTCAGTTCATTGTCTTCTTATACCATACGAAAACCATTTTTTTGTTTGATATGCACTCTAAAATAACTAGTTAATGGAGTAGAAATGCTTTAGCGGAAGGGCATAACGGCGTCGGCATAACACTTTTATCTAACATATAATTTGTTTTTCCCTCTTTTCTATTTCTATTTCTATTTCCTTTTTTCTATTGTGCTCTGTAGCAACATATTTCACTGCATAATTTCATAGTTGTGCTCGTAACGCATGCAAAAGACAACAGAAACACCCACAATGGGAGCAGCGAACTAAAAACTTGACATGGGGACAGCCGCAGCCGTCTAACTGACAGTTGTCGTTGTCTTGTGACGTGTTTTGGCTCCTTTTTGTTGGTTTTGTTGCTTTAGTTGTATTTCTTGGGGCACTGGCTTGTTATCATTTTTTAATAACATTGTTGCGCAGAGCAACGAATTTGCATAAAACACAAACCGAGCGACGTCAAAGTCAGCAGCAGCAGCATCAGCAGCAAAGACAGCGCCGGCCAACACGTGGTATGAGTAATTTTTTCTTAAGCACAAGACAATGACACGCGCGTGCATTAAGTGTATGTGCGTGGTCGTGGGCGGCTGTGTGTGTGTACTATGAGTAACTGTGTGAGTGGGCGTGCAGTATGAAATAAAACAATTTTCATACAAATTCCGTGCATTTGCATAAATTTCATGAGATGTCGTCAGAGCTAGTGCCACGCCATGCTGATCCTGTCACGACGCGACACAACTGCTGCGGCAGCGGCAACTAACGAAGGCATCAAAGCGCAACATTTGGCCAAGTGCATGAGCCGTGCTTGGCAAAAAATAAACTTTTGTGGACAAATTTTTTTTGTCCATTTCGGCAGTAATCATAAAATTTCATTGCATATGCAACAAAAAACCAAGAGCTTTTTAAAAAAAAAGACTTACATGCATGCTAGAGATGACAGCACGTGATTGCAACATAAAAGCGTCATTTACATGACGTTTTTGTTCCCGTTCCCGTTGCCGTTGCCGTTGCCGTTGCCGTTGTCTTTGTCGTTGCTGTTTGTCGTTGTCGCTCCTTTAGCTGCTGGCAATCTGGTCACGCGAGCTGCGCTTGCGCCGAAAACTTTTCCGTTTGCCATTTGCCGCCTCAATAGTTTGTAACGACCTCCAGTCACGCCTCCCATTTCCCACCTCCATTGGCAATGGCCAACGGCTTTATTGAGGTTTTGTTTAAGCTTTTAGCGTACTTTTCTTTTTCCCAGTGCAAAGTTGGGCTTTTCCCGTATGTGTGTATCCCTATGTGTGTGTACGTGTGTGTGTGTGTGTATGTTTGCCCGGCAGCATTTTTGCAATTAGGCAACAGTTGAGACTTTTTTTTGGGTAAATGCATTGGAACTTTTCAGTTTCGGCTACAGTTGCAGAGTTTTCATTGCTAACAGCGTTCGACACATACAAAAATGCTGCGTAATTGAGACTGATTTTGGATGAAGGGAAGCGGAGCGTGGAGAGCCGCTTGAAGCTGCTTTATGAAAAAGTTGAGTGCTGGGTGGCATTTGAAGCGAATTCGGCATTGCCATCTCCACACACAAACACATTTGCATCAAGTGTGTGAGATAAAAGAGTTGAACATATTGTATGAAAACTTACTTAACAAATCGATTATTTCTCAAGGATTATGTTAAGAGCATAGTCAAATATGAGTCGTAGAAGTCATTGATAGATTTATTTTAAATAATTTTCTACATTTGTACAGTTTTGTACAGCTCAGAAATCATTCTTCTTCTTCAAAGTAGAAACATCCATCTGATAGACGACAACTTTTAATGTTTCTTACTGTCAGTTTATCCCCATCCAGGTATTGTGTTAAATATTTTTCGTTGAATAATAGATAGCTGCTTGCTTAATTATTCTTCGCTTAATGGAAAAAGTCCCCACTCACAGAAAAATTCATAATCTGAGTAAACAGGAATCACAGGAATTTAAAGGCGTTTATAGTCAAGTCAAATTATCGATTAATATCGACAGTAAGGAAATGGCATGAATTATCAACAATTAAAAATATTCCAGAATATACATTAAAATTTCAATTCCCTTGGTCATGTGATTCACGAGATCGCTGCTCTCATATGAATCTCTCATATAATCTACATAAGACTTCGCAATCCAAAAATCATTATTATTCTCATTATCGAAGTAAAATGTAAATTAATTTTGTACAATGTCCGTCCTGCTGTCCATCCGTCTGTACGATACTTTAACTAAGATTTTTGTTATATTATGGATACCGGCTCCAAATTTTACCAAAGTCTTTAAATTGAAGGCCAATTTCAAATATAGTCGATATGTGAATATATGTATATATAACGTAAAGAATTTATCTTGAACTATATTCTGGAAATTTGGGCTATTTTGGTTAGATATTCAAATGCAGTTTAAAAAATAAGCGATAAAATATTATTGTATTATCTCCCTAAAATTATTTTTAATGTTTCCCCATTAATATTTCAGCCGCATTTGCATTAATATTGAAATTTGGAAATAAATTTTTATTCTTACACCACGCAAATGCTGCTGAGTAGCAGAAAATTCACTTAAACTAATTTCAGGAACAAGTATTTATGTGTTCATTTGAGAATGTATTCCTATACTCCTCTGCTCCACTCCCAAGAACATACAATGCAATTATCTTGAATGTGAAATGTTCTGCACTTCATTTAATTTAGCATCCATTGACTGGGTAGAAGGCCAGAGGTCGAGACTATCAACACTGTCGTGCCACATTTTCAAACGTATTTATTTGGCAAACAACTATAAGAAGCAGATGAACAGGAAGCACAACAACTACTAATGCGAAGCCTAGATATAAAGATAAACTAAGACGAACTTATCGCTGCTATTGCTCCGACTACCCTGCTGAAAGCAAGAGGAATGGTCAATAATATTTCCAAAGAAATCGACATGCGAACAAAAACGTGCGTGAAAAAAGAAAAAAGAAAAAGTAAATAAATAAATAAAGGACCAGAGTGTCGGACTGTCATGATGTCGGGCTGTCGAACTGCTAAACTAACGAATAACATACAAAAATGTTGGCCACGTTGACAGCTTAACGTGCAAAATTAATGTGACAATCTAGCTAAATGCATGTGTGTGTGTGTATGTCGGACATAAATCTGCGAGTATATAGCATACATATGTATTTGCGCATTGAGGCAGATAAACATGTTGCCAAAATGACAAAACGAACCCACAAAACGAGTGGGAAGGGGTACAGTAGCAGCAGCAGCAAGACTAACAGCTGCCAAACTGTTGGACATTAATTACGCACAGAAATATTAGTGGACAACAAAAACTACAACAACAACTATAACAAATACAACAAAACCAGGAACAACCGCCAGAACTCAAACTCATTAAATGGGTCTGACTTGCAAAGCTGGCGGCACAGCATTGCGTATGCGTGTAGCGATCTAATGCCTAGCGATATTCTAGCAAAAAAAGCATTAAAAGTTTTTATTGCCGAAGCTCCCATTTTGTTTCTTTCTCTCCGTCTCTCAATCTTTCTCTTTCTATCTCCTTCTCTCCTATTTAGTGCACATGCCCTCGCACCCTCGGCGACTATCTTATCGTGCAGACAACAAAAAGCATTAAATTACTTTATAATCCGTTTATAGCTCCAGCCGGAAGTGGCCGAGACAAGCATACAAACACTCGCACACACGCACACACTCAGGGAACAAGAAAAGGACATCTCAGCACGTTTTGTGCACACATTGGAGCCAGCTCAACAACATAATCAAATCAAAGATTATGTTGAAACATTGAAATTACGTACAGAGCTGGCATTCAACATTTACACACACACACAGAAATGCTCATGCACACTAACGCAAACACACACAATTACAAATGCACACACACATACATAGATATATACACTCAACTGATGAAATGTGTGCCCTCTCATCACTTTAGTCTGTAATCTGCCACAAAAGCACTGCAAAAACAGCAGAAGTTTTTATTTAAGTTGCCATAAGTGCAAGACTAACAAATACCCTGTAGTATGGAAGCCACCTGCTCATTGCTGATAAAAATATATTCCGAATGGACAAATAAAATACAAATGTTTACATAAATTACAATAAATACAATTAAAAGGTAAATATTGGTTTTGTATTGCATTTGTATTTCGTCTTGTTGTCCGTCCGTCTGTTCGTATGAACGCAAACCATTCTTCCGCTAGTGAACCTACAGACTTGAAATTTGGAACATACATTCGTGTAAGCCCTTGATTTTCCCATACGCCCACTAGGGGCGAAAAATGCATTCCGGCAGGTCAAAAACCCTGTTAGTTGAAGTGCTAGAGAGTTTAAATTTGAAATGTATACTTTCGTTGACAACCCAAGATATGAAAGATATATCTACACTCATTGGGGGCGTGGTAAGCCGGGTAAAACTGTATCTTCTACAGGTAGTCTTTAGAGCTAAAATGCCCATTTGGAAAAATTAATCTGATCTTATATATTTTGAGCACTCTTGAAATTTGGAATATATCGTCCGATTGAGAACCCAAAATTAAAAGGAAATATCAGATATATCTACGCTCATAGGAGAGTGGAAACCCGCAAAAGCTTATATCTCCTAAAGTTTCAGAGCAAGAAGCTTCAAAATTAGATAATTGAGTTACTGGGGACCTCTGACACAAAAATAATTGCTACGCACCATTTGGGGCGTGCGTACCGAAAAATACCCTGTAATTTCCACATTTTTGGAGCGTAAGCTTCCAACTTTTGCAATTACTTTACCCTGACTCCTAAGGATTGGCCAAAAATTACATGTTTACGCCATGAAATATATACTTGGTTGACTACCCGAGAACAATAAAATATGGCTGATATATTCTACAGCTTTAGAGCTAGAAACTAAAAACTAGAAAAAACGACTAAATTACCGTTGACTTCCTCTATTGATTTGCCAAAAATAGAGGTAATAGCGTTTGAGACGTGAAAGAGTATTCTTCAGTCGCTAACGCCCGACTGCAACGTTTTTGCTTGTTTTTTGTAATAATAAAATAAGAAAATTTCAATAAAATTACAATATAGTTTCTTTGTGATTTTAAATTCAACTAAAATTAAATTTAAAATAATATTAAATAAATATTAAAGTAATAACTGAATTCACTTATTAAAAATAAATAAAATCAAATATAATTAAATTTATTTACTAAAGCAAAAGTATAACTAAACTAATAAAGTTTAGCTAAACAGTAAGGATTTGTAATCGGGCACTACCGACTCCATAATACTCATCACCGATCCAAACACAGTTGCATTTGTGTTGGTAAGGAAGTTAGAAAGGAACCAGGTGTTATCCCGCATTAACCTTTAAGGTGGAGCACTTCTGTATTCTCTAGCTGCCACTGTCATTCAGGTTTCTGCGTTCAGATCTCATTTTTCCGTCTCAAAACCTTGGCAGCAAAAAAAACTCATTTACAAGCATTTTTGGAGTTGCACATTAGCATTTACTTTCACATCACCGGTAGTTTCCAGGTCATTAAGTTCTTCTGTCCACATTTCGCTGTTGAAACAAGTATGAAAACTCTAGTCGGGTGCCCGACTAGGGCATCCCCTGAACCCCGTCCGATCTGCGTTTTAAAATATACTCCGTATTTTGTATATAACAAACTTATACAAAATTTAATTAAATTGCCAATCTTGCACTTTCACAATCAAATAGAATCTTTGTCAAAGGAGTAGTTTTTGTTTTAAGAATAACAGAAATAATAATTTTAAAAAAGAAAAAAAAGAAATTTAGGAAATCCGACATTTACACATCTGGAGTCGAACCCAACATCTACTGATCAAAGCGCATCACCTCTACCGACACCGCCATTGAGTGTGTGAAAAAAATAAAAAATAGAACATTTTTGACATAAGCGTACAGAGATCTGCACGACACGGCGTACCCCGCTTCTATCAACATCGCCACTGCACTGCTTAGACAAAAAGTATCAAATTCGAAACTAAAGTCAGCTTAGAATTATATCAAAATTCAAGCAGTCAGCTGTAATTGTTGTGAAATGAAAACGGGGGTGGGTTTCTGGTCAAATGTTGCAATTGACAAAACGTTTTGTTTAATTACTTCTAAGATACTTAATGGATTTCAATGACATTTTCAGCATATGATCTACATATTACATTGAATATTTTTCAATAGTATAAAATTGCAAACTCATTCACATATTGGCTTTATTTGCAACTAACCTCCAGCTTGAAATTTTTTTTTAAATTTGGAGCCAATAGCCAATATCCAAACAAAAACCGAAATTGTATAAAATATAAATGAAACTAAATGCAAAATTTGGAGACTTTAGCTCCAAAGATGTACGAGATAGAATTAAAAAACTGCATTTCGATAAGGTTTTTAATCGATATCATTAAAACGGGAATAGTTATCGAACTTTCATTATACTGTACGGTGTTTCTGGCGGTGATACGTATCTTCAGACATTTTCAGTCTTAGAATATTATAGTAGTTAATATTCGTATTCCACAGATTTGGTCCTAAGATTAACCCATGTAGCGTTTAGGTTGTAGCGTTAAAGAGTACTCGGTATGCCGATGGTGTGTTGTGGTTGTCTGCCATTTTTCTGTCCACACTTCCGGATATAAACTTTCTTTCACGCATGTGTTTTTTTCAACCTTGTTACTTCGGTGTCTCCGCCGGTATATTGTCTCGTCCCAAAGCCTTTTCATTCTTAAGGGAACAAGCTCTAGTCTTAGGCTCCTCCTCGGTTAAGATCGGTGCTGAGCTCTACAGGTGTTTCATCGTCTACATTTGGTGCTGCTTCGTACCTCCCCAGTTCCTGCATAGCTATTTTCCAAAGTTATTCACATTTGTTTTCGTTACTGCGTGAAGTGGCAATCGACCGTTCTGCTTCTGTTGTAATCTTATGTGTTATGAAGTGCAGTGGAAGGCTAACTGCACTTCATATCTTTCTCTTTTCCGAAATGTCGTGGTTCCACTGGTACGCCTGGTATCTGCCTCAATACTTGGGGTACCTCCAAATTGATGCTCTCGTCTGTCTATTTCTGTAGGTCAAGTTTGTTTATATCCCATATATGCGGGGTTCGCTAGAGATGTAAGCCGACTATTATTCTGCAATGTGAATGAAGGGTTACATTTGGTTTTGTACACTTTAAAAAATCCGTGCTGAAAGGGTCGAAATCAAGCCGCTGTCTTAACTCGGATGTATAATCGCGGAGGACATGTGAAGGTGGATGCTGGTCTTTATGGACCAACCAACCAACGTAAACCTCGAAAATACAAGTGGCGACAATCATCGAGCGGGGACCTGCCAAGGCTTTAACGGGGCGGAGTTGCAACATTGTCCTAAAAGTCAATTCCGTACATCACTCCTTTGTACTAAGGTCCTAGGGTGCTAAATCTGTTAACCCAGGTACAATCAATTCCGAATCATTTGTTTTTTCTTCGTCCGTGGTCACTCAAGGTTATCACTGTACAGTGTTAAATCTTCTATTTCTTCTAAGATCGCTTTTTTTTTTTATTATTAAGTGTAGAACCTGTACTATAGCTAAAAGTACAATAACAACACAAGGGTAGAAAATTATAAATAGAACCAAACCCCATAACGAGCAGAGCTGTTAAGAATTCCATTTGAATGGAAATTCAAAATGGGTTTTTGTTCTGAAAATTCAAAATGGGTTTTTGTTCTGAAAACCCATTTTGAATTTCCATTCAAATGGAATTTTTAACAGCTCTGATAACGAGTCATGAGGATTTCAAATGGTGGAGGTCTTATTGATGTCCAATAGTCTTGGCAAAGCCTTGCCGTTTAAGTCGTCTTAATGGTCTGGCGGGGAGTAGTCCTCTTGCTATCAGGTTGCGGTGTCTCAACAGTCTTTCGCTGTATCTGCTCGTGTGCATTCCGATCTGCTCTTCGACTGTATGCAGTTTCAGATCTTTGTGGAGTGTGGAACCACGTCCGTACCAGGGACAGTTCGTTATCTGTCGAAGTACTCTATTCTGTAGTACTTGTATCCGTTTGTAATTGGATTTGGCAGCAATCCCCCAAATCTGCACTCCATAAAGCCATATAGGCAGAATGCAATGTACATATACAGCTCTTTTGCATCTTAGCGGCAATCTTCTCCTTTTATTGTTGAGCCACCGCAGTTGCAGCAGTCTATGACGACATTTCTTAGCTACCGCTTTGAGGTGTGGCCCAAAGGTAAGGCGCTTGTCCAGGA
The DNA here is from genome assembly GCA_035045365.1 of Drosophila leonis. Taxonomy (NCBI): domain Eukaryota; kingdom Metazoa; phylum Arthropoda; class Insecta; order Diptera; family Drosophilidae; genus Drosophila; species Drosophila leonis. The sequence goes on from JAWNPC010000835.1 coordinate 1,033,205, forward strand.
TGATGCCGAGGTATTTGACTTGAGGCGGCTGCTCCAGGGCAACCCCTTCTAGCTGAATTGGTGGTGTCTGCGTTGCTTTCTTAAGGGTGAAGTATGGGTTTGTGGTTTTCAGCGCGTTAATCTTGAGGTTCCACCGCTTACACCAAGCAGCAAGAGTATCCAGATACCTTTGCAATGCTGTACTGGCCTCTGCGCAACTTTAAGAGATGTATCTAAGATCGCTGCACGCATTAGTTTACATTATGGCGGTTGATCAATCGCTATGCAGTGGGGCGGACCGTGGAAGCTGTGTGCTTGAATAACCAGGGACAAGGATTACTACTGGAAGTCATCAGGGGAGCAACATCAAGTCGCGTTTACTTGTTTTTGTAACCTCAAGCAACCCTGTTATAACAATTTACAAATTTACAATGTTTAATTTAACAATTAACAAGTGAAGATTTAAAAGTCACTTCTAATTTGATTTCTTTTAAGCAATCACACTAGAATTACCATCTATCTTTCTATGTAGATATTGAAAATATTCTAGACTCAAATTTTAAATATATCCATCTAAATTAACGACATTCAAAATAAAGACTTATTGGTAGAGATAATCTTCTATTTTGTGTTTTTCCCATTTATGGGGTATTACAAAAAGCTGCAGCATAGCTTGATAGCATGAGGCTCCGCTCGACTGCCGCTAAACAATTACACACATAAAGCAAAATGCTTTTTGAACTACTACCCGCTCAACGTGACAAGCAGACCTCCTGCCACGCCCCACAACAGAAATCACAACAGCAGAAACTGTAGGGAAAGCAGAAGCAGCAGTCGATGCAGCTCTAGCTAACGTAAACGGGCAAAAATCTTTGATTCATTCACAAGCAGCTGCCAAGAGCGCAAGTGGCATGCTTTTTAGCACTCACTGTGTGCGTGACATGCGCACTTCCTGGAGTCAGCTGCTCTCGCAACAATCTGGCAACGCTGTGTCACTTCGGCAGCACAAGCAGCAGAATTACTTAGCAATGCTATCAGTTGGCTGGCTGCCCTCGGCTCGTAACCGTCGCGGCTGCTCTTAGTTTTGTGCACTCTGTGGCTGTCTGTATGCGAGAGAGCGACTTAAGCGTCATCGTAAGCGTAATCGTAAGGATATGAGGGTGTGTGTGTGCGAGTGTAAATTTGTGCGTGCGGGCGCCAAGTTGTTGTGCCCTTAACAGCCAACACAGCTCTATTGAACCACCTGCCACAGCACGCTGCTATTTTCAGTGGCAACTAAAAAAAACAGAAATACAATAAATACACACAAAATAAAAGAATCTGAAACTTCCGGCTGATGATTTGCATATAAAAAAGAGCCACAACAAATTTAAAGCGAACGGAATTGTCGGAAACTCTGTTTAAACAGAAGCAGTAGCTACAGCAGCAGCAACAACAACAACAACAACAACAGTAACAGTAAACAAGCAAAAACATTTCGCAAATCAACACAGCGCGCAGGAAAGTAGGCAACAGTTTTTTGTTGCGCACCATGGAAATGGACGTCAATCGCCAGACACGCCACAACGCCAACCTAATGACCATATCCGCCCGCTGTTGTGCCAACAACAATGCAACGACAGAAACAACAACAACAGAAATTGAAACGCCTGCAGCGAGCGGCTGTTGTGGCATCTTAAGTCGTTTGTTCTGCGTGAGCCGCCACAAGGCGACACAGTCGGTGGCAGGCACTGAGTGCAGCCACGGTGAGCCGTTGTTCATGCAACGCAAGACGCTAACTACACAGCCGACAGCGCAGCGACGTCGACGTACGCCACAGGAAATCTATTTCGAGAGTCGCGGTAAATCCTGCAAGAAACTATTGAAATTCAATGGTAATTCCAATAAGGTAAGTGCAACAAAAAGTAACTGTAACTGAACGAGTCTGTATCTGTGTGGTTGTGTGAGCGATTGACGATATGAGAAGCCAAAAGACAGACATAAAACACATAGGTAAAGTTAAGAAACATACTTACGTGAGGCTAAAGCTGACACGGTAAAAGGATTAAGAGATTTGAAAAAAAATAGATATATAAACTTCTTAATGTCCTCGATAAGAGTTATTGGACATCATTTTGAGTGCGCATTTTGCTATTTATCAAAAATATATGTGGCATAGTAAACCATTACTGTACTAAGCTCTGGTTTATATTGATATATTTGAGCATTATCGAAAAATACAAAATATAAAATTGAATTTAAAATTAGTGCATATATACAATTCGGAGTAATGTAAACTATTATTATTCAACAATAATACAGATTATAGCATACAAAAAGTGAACAGGCTGCAGGCTGTTTGTATAGCTATTTTAGTAACCTCCGGGTTCTATCATCAGCAGCCTTTATTATCAACAACAGATTCGTCATCGGCTTTACATTCTAAGCGATAACCATTTAAAAATTACATGGTCAAACATTAGCAAAACATATGCAAGTAACAGGGATCTAACAATGTGTAAAATAAATATTTTCTTATCAAAAAACAAAAAACATATGATAACAAAAATTCGAAGTCTTGAAAATTTTCTTAGCGTCTTCATTTAAGCTTATATTTTTTAATGACTGTATAATTCATTTAGTGGCGAATAGTTGAAGTTGAAGTATTTTGTAGTGTAACAAGCTCAAAGCTTGAACCAATGTTACCTAACACCGTGAACAGTCAAACCAATACACAAGTGATTTCACTTCGCAAGTTTCACAAACGTATTCATGTATGAGTGCTTAGGTGTGTGCGCGCTATTGTTGGAAAATTTTGAAAATTTGTAGCTATAGCACTAGCTATAACGAGACGATTGGAATTGAGTTGATTGTTGGTCTTTTGTTTGTGACGCCTGTTAAGGTACACACACCACAACATATATTGTACATACACACACTGAGCTACTCATAGTCAAACTCTTGCCCATAGCCTGAGCACTTTGCATAAATCATTTGGTATTGTGGCCGGGTCGCAATGCGCTTATGAAATATTTCATTTTGTTTAATGCGCCAGCAACTTAAAGCAGTGTTGCTACATGCCACATGCCACATGACACATGCCACCCAAAGTACTTTTTCTATGCTCCCATGCACTAATTAAAAACGTGCAAAAAGCAAGCCAATCAAACAGGTCGATGCACAACAATGGCCTACCCAAAATCGCATATGCGCATATATAAAAGTATGTGTGTGTAACTATGTGCCAGTGCTTGTGTCTGTGAGAGAGTCTGTGTGCGCTGCAGGATACAATGCCATGTGCTGGCTGTCCAACCCAGCACTAGGCACGCACTGAAGCGCAAGCAACAGGATGAATTTGTTCAACAACATGAACGTGAAGCTGGCGGAGCTGTTCAAGCTTTCCAAGAGCCTGGCCTGGCCTGGTCGAGTCTTCAACCAGGACTGCCTGCAATGTGAAAAGTGAAAAATGAAAAACTCTTTCGCCCTATCAAGTGACATCATCAATTTCAATCTATTTTGCACTGACCAAGCGAATGCAGCTGCTGCACAATTGCCACAGAAAAAAGGAAGGGAAGAGGCCAAACGCCAGAGAACAGTAGCTATTGCAGACGGAATCGCACTTTGCATGTGCTGCAAAAGCTTTTGGGGCGACAGAAAGGCTATCGGTACTTTGTAGACCACAATAAAAATAAAATAACTAAAAAGGGCTCAAGCCGCGATTGCCGAACTGAAAGATACTCTGAACCTCGTCCACTCTTACTGTTCACTACTAGCTACCATAGCTCATACTTATGCATACATCCACATACATACATATATGTAGTTTTACAAGTGCACGGATACATATTTGCATGTACTTAACTATAAAAGCGGGTAAACACAATCAAAAAGCATGTTTACAGCCCTAAACAATGTATTTCTATTAAAAACAAGTAAAAAAAAAATTTTTTTTTTTTTGTTATGGCATTTATTGTATGTGGGTTTCATTTTTGTACAATAAATGATTGCATTAATCATATTCATAGAATTGAAATTACGATTGAATTGTGTTTAAATTATCAGCTGCTACTTTAGTTTAGATTTTCTAGATGGGGTTGGAGCAGTGAAGTGCCGGTAGTTTTAGAAGCGATTTCTTATCTTTTTTTTACAAATATGCCATTTGATTGTGAAAGTGTGAGTCAACAAGGCGCTGAAACATGGTTTCTTAGTCGATAATTTTGGTAAGTTAACACTTTTTTTTGCTTAAATGAATACATAACTGTCTATATTTTAAGACGAAGATCATTCGGTGGGGTTCAAGTTATCTCCTAGCCAGATGATCTTCTAGTGTGACTGGAGTTTTCTTACACGTTTTTTATGAATATCCAAAATATAAAAAAATTAAAATTCTATAAGCTACTCATAAAACAAAATTACAATTTGGATTTTGGATAGGGTTAAATTCTGCTGTTGTTTACAATCAATAGGTTCAAGGTACATATATAATAATAAAAAAAATAAGAAAAATGTTACCAAGCGTTATTTCAAGCTAAACTCGTGCTTGTAGCTTTCAGTCATTTAGTGCAAAGGCAATAAATATGTACATTGAAAATGTATGCTGAAGTTTTCAATGTATATAACAGGCAGAAGGAGGCGTGGCAGACCCCATAAAGTATATATATTCATAATCAGGGTGATGAACTGAGTCGATATTGCCATGTCCGTCCGTCTGAACGCCTCCATCTCAGAACCTATAAGAGCTATAGACTTAAATTTTTTTTTTTGTAGGTCCTTGAATAGCACGCGCAGATCAAGCTTGTTTCAAAAACGAAAACTATTAGTTTTATGTTATAAGACCTTATCGAAATGCAGTTATTAAATTATATCTCGAACGTCTTTGCAATTAGAATCCCCAAACTTTTTATTTACAATAGGTTAATGTATATTCTATATAATTTCGATTTTTGATATTTTTTGGTTGACACGCCCCCTTCAAAAAACGTATTTCAAATACTAGAGACTTGTGCTTTGACAAGTACATATGAATGACATAATCACGGTCTGAACGTTTGATTGAGAAAGTCCAGCCACAAAAAAACTTATCCAACAATGAAGTTCCCATAATACTTGTATAGGCATATTGCAACCCAAGCGCAGTCACTGCGTAAACTGCGCAGTTAGCAAAGCGCGTGTGTGTGCATTTGTTGCTTGTATTTATGTGTTTATATGAATAAAAAAAGCATAGGTTCAGTGGATCTCCTAGTTGAGCAGTCTCGACTAGAGCACTATTACTTGTTTATCGTATACCTATATGTGTCGGACACACAGACAGACGTTAGTCAAACAGAATGTTCAGATATATAACACAAATGATTATATATCTTGAATTACCAAAAGATATTACTCTTAAATTAAAAATAATTGGCTTGTAATTTTTTTTTAACTTTTAATGAATGTTATTGCCGATTTTTGATGTCATGCAGTCATATTAAATACTTACATCAGTTTAATTATGACTAGCACTAAGTTTTCAGCATTAGCTAAAAACAAATGTGATGCAATTAATATAATTAAAGTTTCACAAAATTTTTCACTTAAATGATGTAATATTGGGCTTTCATGATTTGCATATAACATGAGTCAGTCTTAAAAACTTCTATCATGTTCTAGCATGAGCTAAAGTTTTGGTTGAGCCTAATTAAATTTTAAAAACATCTAGGCATGGCAGTTTTCCGAATGTCCGTAGCTTATAGCAGCAGCAGGGCTCAACTCTAAGTCTCAATGGACGAGTCGGTCAGCGTTTAATTTACACCTCAGCCCACTCATCAATTTTATAATGAAGCTATAGAGCAGAGTGAAGCAAAATGTTTGTTTTACCAAAACCGGCTGCAGGATGGGTGGAGCATGACCAACCATTTGCAACCACCGAAAAAACCTACCCCCGACAAGTATTAGGATTATATTGCATTACGGAAATTTGGGGGCAACGGTTGTATTACCTTCAAAAGCACCCTAATGTCATTACTTTTATGTCATCAGCGGAGCTCTATGGGTGGCATCCTTGAAATGCATTCACTTCCTAAGATGGCAAGGCGAAGCGGATGACAGACAATTCGACAACTGTACACAAAATGTGTACCTGTACGAGCTTGATTGCAAAACAAATTCAATTTATTAGCAAACACGAGGAACTAGAAAATCAGACAAAAGAAACCTTCTTGTGCTAATCAGCTTGAAATATGATTATGCAAATTAAGCCAAGGAACTTTCTTTTTTGTTTTTGTAGCATTTGAATAGCAAATTTGTCTCGTAAGATGTAATTATGTTCGATATACTTTGATTAAAACAATAAAGATAAAAGTTTAGTATGGTTTAGCTAAAGTTACTTACATAATTAATTAGAAAAGCATAATTGCAATACTTTATATACTTTATGCCTAGAGATAGTTATGGGTAAAAAGGGAGTAAAAAAAAAAAGGGAGTGAAAGTTCCAATGATGACAACCACGAACTCGTTTAAACACATTAAATATGATTTTTATTAAAGGCTAGAGACTTTAGAATATATACTTGTATTTTTAATTTCGTATCAATATGAAAGCTTAAGGTGTCCAAAACATACGATCTTTGTTACTATGATAAAACTACATTATTATTTATTTACCATGTTGTGTTTTGAATAAATTCAAGATTTTAATGCTTTTTTCAATATTTTTATACCCTGAACCCATTTTCCCATTTTCAATGGGTTCAAGGTATAACAAGTAAGAAAACTCTAGTCGGTGGTGCCCGACTAGGAGATCCCCTGAACCCCGTCCGATCTGCGTTTTTAAATATACTCATTTATGTATTTATTAACGTAGAAAAAATTTAAATTTGTAAAATTAAATACTATTTTTTAAAAAATTCATTTTTTTTGGTCGGTATCCAAAATATAACAAAAATCGAAATTGTATAAAATATTTATTAATCTAAATACAAAATTTGGAGATTAGATCGAAAGATGTACGAGATATAATTTAATAACTTGATTTCGATAAGCTTTTTAATCGATAACATTAAAACGGAAATAGTTATCGATTTTTTAAAAACAAACTCGATATGCATGCCGACTAATTTTTTCCCACTTGCTTATTTATAACCTGTATTTTATACATATATACAAAATTCATCATTGAAGTTTATATTTAAGAACATTGAATCTTCTCTAGACGCTTCGCCACTGTAATTTTTAGTCAGTTAAAAGTTTAATTTTGAGGACAAACTTGAAGAAATTACATTGAAGAAACGTTGCAGTAAGTAACTGGGGAAAGCTGCAGCTCTTCAATTACAAATACTCAATTGAAATGAAGTATTTCTGTCCATCGCCCGACCTTTGCCATTCATATAAAATAGTTACATGGAGTGAATCTTAGTATTTACCCAGTATAAAGTATTTGCGTTTAATTGCTGGCACTTTGTGCACAAAAGTGCCTATTACGAAGTAAGCAAGCCAAAACTATCCAAAAGTTTGTGGTAAGCGGCTTAAAGGCTTCTTTTCTTTTCAGAGTTTATCAGAGTGTCGGAGGCACTTCCTCTACTCACTGATTGCTAAACAGTCTTGGCCAAGTTTGCGCTCGAAAGAAATCATCATATGCCAACATTACTGACCCGACGCATGCATAGACAGACTAGTTGGTTAAAGTCCTTCGTCCTTTCATCGCCCATAATTATGCTGTAGCTGGGTTGCTGAGCTGCTGGCCAGTGGCCGGGCACAAGGCTCAAATGCAAATGCAAATCAAGCAGCTGCCCCGGCAACAAAAGCCGTGAGAGCTCAAACAAAAAAGGGTATTATAAAATGGACAGCCCTCGCCTGCAAGCGGAAGTGACTGGCCCATCTGTCTGTCTTCCTGTCCAGATCTCTCTCTCTCTCTCTCTCTCTCCCATGCAGTCTTTCCCTTTTTCGAAATGTCGCCTCTGTCAACTACAGTGTGTGTGTGTGTGGCTTTAAAAGTCGTGATGTATGCGAGTATTGTTATACCCGTTCTAGTTATGGGTTTACTGAGATGATATATGAATATATTTTACTATATCAAATGAGAGTTCTGTATGAGTTTTTTTAAATTTTTACTATTCATTGAGAACTAAGTATTCGGGACTTAGCTGTTACTTTGAAAAATTCGAATGAAAAAGTGCTATGAACGAAATAGGTTTAGTCAGCACCAAATTTAAGCTCTTTTTTGGCTTGATATGAATTAGTCTTGTTAACACATCAATGTCAGTGCAGCATGATATATATGAATATATATAAATATAACAAAAATCGAAATTGTATTAAATATAAATAAATCTAAATACAATTTGGAGACTCTAGCTCAAAAGATGTTCGAGCTATACTTTAACAACTTGATTTCGATAAGGTTTTGAATCAATAACAAAAAAACAGAAGAAGTAATCGATTTTTTAAAACAAACTTGATATGCGCTTGCTATACAGGGACCTACAAAAAAAATTTCAGTCTCTAGCTCTGAGATCGACGCGTTCATACTAACTAGACTAGACTAAATCGACTCAGCTCGTCGCCCTGGTCAAGTATATATATACCTTATGGGGTCTGCCACGCCCCCTTTTGCCTGTTACATACATTTGATAGTTAAAAAAAACCATTATACCCTGATTTCCCATTTTCAATGGGTTCAGGGTATAAAAAAAACCAAAAAAAAAACCTGCCAGAAACGTTGCAACGTCGTAATTGCCAACGGGCCATGAATAGCCAGTGAGCACTGGAGAAAAAATGAAGAAGGTACAAACAGTTGTCTGCTGCCACATGTCCACATGTCCTGCAGCTCGCTTAAATCCCTCAGCACACTCTTAATGTATGTGTACTAGTGTGCTTTAACAATGCACGCTGTGTGAGCTGTGCAGCATTTAGAGCACATGGCTAATGTTTTCGGCCGCCGCTGCTCAGACAACCACATATGCTGGCAGCTAGCAAACGAGGAGACACCAAGTCCCGGCCCCACACCTCGCCATTCGATCTGATGAGCTGGTTTCCATCATCAAACCCGACTGTTCGCATTCATTACAATCAGGCCTGATTAAGTTGGGCAAAAGTTAAACAAGCGCCAGCGACAAAAACTCAATTCAAGAGTGAATTTACTCGAATTTCGTCGCAAGCCCCAACAAAAGCAGTCAAAGCATTGCATACACACAAAAAAAATTGGGAAAAAAAACAAAAAAACAAAAAGTCATAAAAATGAACCGTTAATCCAAGTAGTTGAAGCAATGGACTCCAAGCCCTTTTGCCCAACAAGATGAAGCGTTCGCCTTTTTTTGAGCTAGCCCCGCACTCTGGTCCGCTGCTGCCAAGTGTTGACGATGACAAGGGTGCTTTGCCGCCTCACTGACTAAATAAAATTGGAATTTATTATCATGATTTGTAGAAAGAGGAAGAAGAAGCGGTAGCATCAGCAGTAGCAGCATCAGCAAGCGAGGCAGCGACAGCAGATAAAAGAGATAGAAGCAGTCAAAATGGCAGATTCGCTCCGACTGAGACTCTTGTCCCGTTTACCAACACTGACTCATTGGCTGCTGCCACTGCAGGCCAAAAAGCCAGAAGACGCCGATAAGTAGCCGCACTTTTAGATTTATACAGCACAGCACTGATTTAAATGCCAGAAGAAGTTTAAATCACGCCTACAGCAGTGGGTGTAGCGAAAAAGGCTTAACTATGCAGTTCAGCTAGTTTATTGGGCTTAAAATTCACCAACAGCACCATCAACAGCACCTAAAACGATTTACGCGATGTATGCGTAATATTAGTTGCGCCGTTCGCAAAATCTTAAATAGATAGCGATTACTGAACTGCTGAGTGGCAACTTTTATGATTGGGCAGCATGATGGAGCCAGAGCTGCCGCCCACTGTCAGACTGTGGGCTGGCAACTTAATAATTCAAAAGAGAATATGCACAAGCCTCAAAAAAGCCGAATTGCATGCGCCAAAAAGTTGGCTTGAGATATGCAACTAGCTTGAAAGCTAGCTACACAAAACTTAAAAGAATATCTTTAGCTTCGAATAAAAAAATCACAAAATCAGAGGAAAATCAATAACATATAATGCTATAAAATAGACCATATTCATACCATGAATTGAATGAAATTCAAGGTAAAATTATTTTTTTCAAATATCTAATAGGTTGAAGGAAGCGTGATCGGCTTAGGATAATCAGCCAATTCGATTTAGTCATGTACGTCCTCCTGTCGGCCTGTATGTGAAATGAGATTTTGCTCTCTGTCCGTATGAGCGCAAGCCATTTCGCCGCTGAAGCTAGAGACTTGAAAATTGGAGCCTATACTCGTGTATACCCTCGAATAATAAAGTGTTGAGATTTTCCCGATATGTCCACTACAAGTTATGAAAATGCATTTTCCGGTAGCTCAGAAACTATGCTATTTAAGTGCTAGAAAGTTGAAATTGGAAATGTATACTCTCGTTGACACCCCAAGATAAAACAAGTAAGAAGACTGTAGTCGGTGGTGCCCGACTAAGAGATCCCCTGAACCACGTCCGATCTGCGTTTTAAAATATACTCAATTATGTATTTATTAAAGCAGAAAAAATGATAGATGGCAAAAAAAAATTATTTTAAAAAGAATTTTGGTTTGGAGACTCTAGCTCCAAAGACGTACGAAATATAATTTAATAACTGCATTTCGATTATGGTTTTTGGAAAAAACTTGACCTGCGCGTGCTATACAGGGACCAACAAAATTTCAGGTCTCTAGCTTTTATATTGTAGGTTCTGAGATCGACGCGTTCACACATACCTCGGACGGACGAACGGGCGGACAGACGGACGGGCGGACAGACGGACGGGCGGACGGACGGACGGGCGGACAGACGGACATGGCTATATCGACTCAGTTCGTCTCTCTGATCAAGAATATATATACTTTATGGCGTCTGCCACGTCTCCTTCTGCCTGTTACATACATTTGATATTTCAACAAAACCATTATTCCCATTTTCAATGGGTTCAGGGTATAAAAAATATGACGAAAATATCTACGTTCATTGGAGAATTGGCAAATCGGGAAAAACTGTAAGGTATAGAGTTATAGAGCTAGAATGCCAAAATTTGGAAAATCGGATCTAACTATATTGTATTGTATACAAATTTTTACATCAGTACATTATTACATAAATCAGTAAAACTGTAATTTCTGTAGCTTTAGTTGGGAACTGACAGAGTTTTGAGTTTTGCAACGTTCTTACTTGTTTATACTTCAGATTCCGGCTCTAAATTTCCAAAAATTATTTATACTGAAGTTCAGTTTAAAATATAGCTAATATGTAAAGGAGCTTGTGTTCTTTTATAATTTTCGACATATATAAAAGAATTTGTAAATTACATACTCATTAAAGAAAGCGTGTCCAATTGGCAAAATAACGTGGCAGTTAGCGCCAGACGTACGCATTTTGTCTATATCCTGTGCATTCATACATTAACATAAGAGAATTGTTACCATTTTCCAACTAAAATGGAAACTTCACCTCCAAATTAAAAAAATATTTTATTTGATATAAATTTACTCTGATCATCGTCCAGATCAAAAATGTATTTACTTTATGGGTTATGCCAAGCCTCCATCTACCTGTTACATACATTTACATACAATATACACTGAGCTACCATTTTCAATGGGTTCATATTCTTACATGATTTTAAAAGGACATAATGATATTTGATATATGACCAGACATTTTATTAATCCATTTCATAATCAATCAATAATAATGAATATTTTTAAAAATTTACTTATAAAAACTATTAGTTACTTTTAAAATTTTGAGGGCAAAAGAAACTGAATTTTTAAATAAAAATTATTTGGGAATATTTTGTATTGGCTTAAAATAAATTTTAATAATTAAGAATAATTTAAATGAAGAAATTAATAATTAATTAATTAGGACAAGTTTTGAATTAAAAACAAACAATTTATTTCTTACGCATAGTTTATAGTCAAACCAATTATTTAAAAAAATTTCCCGATTGCCATTAAAACAAGAACATCATCAAATAATTGTTGTTGAAGAAATTCATGTAATTCAATTCTAAATGAAAATTTAAACCTTTTGCCATCCGCACATTGTTCATCATCATATGAGAATACTCTGTGGCCGAGTCGGTGTGAGTGGGGGAACATCAAAATATTCTCTGACCAACGAGGCTTGCTGCAAGTACTTTTCTCTCAGCGCTCGTGATGCTTTGCACCCAGAGGGATTAGCTGACTCCCCAAATACAAAACACCTCTCACTAACACCTGCACTTGCAGCTAAAAGGACACAATACACCGACACACGGCTAGACCAACAAACACGCTTTCAGTTGAGTTGAGCGCAAAGTGAAGGCGCTGTTAAGCTAGCGCCTACTCACCTGACTCGTTCCAATCCACACCCATTCATGTGAGTTGCGCCTTGTTAAAAAGAACATTTTTGGCATTTTGCATACAAAAATAAGAAGTGAAGGAGAACTTTTAGTTAGAAGGCCAAACTAAAAATTTGTACCTGTCAATTCTGCGAAATTTTTCTCATTTTCATGCCGTTTGCATTTCAAATGAATGTTGTGCTTGAGTAGAGTGTGTGTTAGGAAGTGTATAAGTGTGTAAGTTTGTAAGTGTATATATGTTTGTGTGTATGTGTGGGTGGGTACACACACAATTTCATTTTACCTGTCGGCTCAATGTGCCATTGTTGCTGTTGCTTTTAGACAATGTACGAAGGATATACATAAATAAAGCATGCTACTTTTTTGTTCCCTTTTCGGCTAAGCTGTGTAGCTTGTTGGTGGATGAGGCGCACCTCCCGCCTCCTGCGCTCGGCTGACGTGACAAATTGCGTTAAGGCCAAGTTAAGCTGCAGGCAAAAGAACGTTCACAAGATCTCAGATGCCTGCAGCTGGCTGTCCTACTGCTCGCTTAATGCAGTTAATTATTGCAGCATCTATTAAGCATTTGGCCAGAATGCTTGCCAAAATTATAACTGACAGATGCTGCAAAGTATGCTAGTATGCTACGCTCTTTATTTCAGCCCAGTTGAGGCATAGACAACAATTTAATGCGGCACACATCTGCCGCTTGATTAGCTTTGAGTGTATGTATGTGTGTGTGTGTGTGTGTGTGTGAATGCGTGGGTGCAATTTCGATGGCACATGTGCTGTCAACAACATTTTTGACTCTTGCTGAGATTTTAGCCTGGAACCGGATTTTGATGGCAAACAAGATTTGTCTGGACCAAACCAGCTGTGCTCCGTGCTCCCATTTTGTCTTTGCCAAAAAAAAAGCTAAGCTAAAACAAGTGAGAACGCTTTAGTCAAGACTGCTCGACTAGGAGATATCCTGAACCCTGCGAAGCTCCGATATTCCAATCACTTTACGCCTATTTAAATACATTACACACAACACAAATTTTCGGGAAGGCGGCGTGGTATCCAAAATCAATAAATTACAAAATGTCTGTATTTATTACACGGATATGCAGAGTAACTCTTAAATCTACAGCTGTAACGATATTCAAATTACGTTAAAAAAACGAATCAAAATAATCGATTTTCATCGATAATAAGGAAATGGGATGAGTTATCGAAAAAAAATGATAAGCTCGTATTGCGTATGGTAGACACGAGTATACATATCAAATTTCATATCTGTAGCTTTTGTGGCTTACGAGATCGCTGCGTTCACACGGACGGACAGACAGACTATGTGACATGGCTATATCGACTCAGCTTGTCGAGCTGATCAAGAATATATACACTTTATGTGGTTTGCCACGCCTCCTTCTACCATCAGGTAGTATCATATGTATCACATATGTACATTTTCACAAAACCATTATACCCTGATTTGCCATTTTCGATGGGTTCAGGGTAGCAAAAGCAAAATGAAAGTCAAAATAAGAAATAAGAGAAAAAATTAAAAAGAAATTTGTGCCAAAATTAAAAGCAATTTCCTTTCCATTTACAAGAGCAAAAAAAAAGGCAGCTCAATTTCCTAGCGCATCAGTTTAATTCAATTTATTTTATACCCATGTATGTGCTCTTGTGTGTTTGTAAGCCAAGCTAATTCAATGAACTAGACTACAAAATAACTTAAATTTTATTTAGCAGATAAAGCCCTGCGTATCAGCTCTAGTATCATAAAACCGCCTGCCTTTAAAATTTCTTGATATACCACATCCAAGCTTCCGCTACTCTGGTTATGTTGGGCGGCTCTAGCAAATTTGACGGCTTGACGAGCGGCAGTCGAAGTTAGTCGACCCGCATGAACACATACACACAGTCATGCACATACACAAGCACATAGGCATGCCAGCAACTCGTGATATTTGATGGATGGTATCGCAGATATGTTAACGTGCTGGCAGGCAACGGATTCGCGGAATGGCGACGTATTCAGCGACTTGGCAGCATGCCTTTGATATATGAGACACAATGGGCCTGAACAGAATTGAAAATCAGTCTGGGACAATACGTTCTAAGGGAGAATGCTTCAACAAAGTAAAAATGAGACACACAATACAAATTCTGATTAAATGAAGCCTGGTACAAGTTTAAATCTATTAAAATCGCTAAAGAATGTCAATAAAAGCGAATATTTTAATAGCTATATATATTTGCTTATCTGTCTGTCTGTCCGTCTGTCCGACTGTCCGTCTGTCCGTATGTATGAACGCGTCGTTTTTTTGTAGGTCCCTGTATAGCACGCGCATATCGAGTTTGTTTTAAAAAATCGATAGCTTGTCCCGTTTTATTGTTATCGATTAAAAACCTTATCGAAATCAAGGTATTAAATTATATCTCGTACATCTTTCGAGTTAGAGTCTCCAAATTTTGTATTTAGGTTGATTTATTGATTATTCGATTTTTGTTTTATTTTAGATACGAGCCAAAAAAATTTTTTTTTATTATTATTTAATTTTACAAGCTTAATTTTTTTCGTTGATAAATACATAACTATATATATTTAAAAACGCAGATCGGACGGGGTTCAGGGGATCTCCTAGTCGGGCACCACCGGCTAGAGTTTTCTTACTTGTTTTAAATTGTTGATATCCAAAATTTTTTTTAAAATCCACTTTTTATACCCTGAACCCATTAAAAATGGGAAATTTTAAATTTAAGGTCAGCTGTAAATATACCCAATGTAGGAATGAGTTTGCATGTTTTCTAAAATGACACAGATTCAATAGATTATATTTCATAAGCTGAAACAATAAAATGTTCAGCATATGATCAATCTATAAAATCTATTACGTGACACAAAAGTTATTTTAAAAAACGTTTGGCCAGCAATGTGGCCAGCAGCGTACATTCTCGTATATTCTAAGAATTTTCAGCTGCTACTTTAGGTTAGATTTGCTAGATGGTGCAATAGCAGTAGGGTGGCGCTATTGGTTGAGGCGATGCTCGTCAAGTTAAAGTTGTAGATTCGAATCTCGGCGATGTTCTGACTTTGAAAGTGCGTGTTCGAGTCCCGCAGAAACAGTTTTTTTTAGTAGAACATTTTTATAAGCTTACATTTTTTTGTGGTCATAAATACATAACTGCGTATTTTTTAAAACCCAGATCATTCGGGGTTCAGGGCTACTCCTAGTAACCTAGTACTCCTAGTCCATTTTTTATCATTTTTAATATCCCAAAAAAAAAAGAAAAAAATCTTAAAATATGATGTCTTTTCATATTTGGTCTAAGCGAATTGTGGAAAATTATTAATGAATTAAAATAATATGAAATACTTAAATTAATTAATGTACTTATGTATTTTTTTAATGAATTGTTTTTAGATTGACTATTAAACTTCATTAAAATAACCACAGTTTCTTTATAAACTGTACCCAAATGGCAGTAATAGAAAATTCAATTAAATTCTTCACAGTTTCCCGAGCTTGACGACTTTCCACAGTGCAATGGGTTAAGCAATCTGCTGATGCTGCTGCTGTACCGTCTTTAAAGCAGTCTCAAATAAAATAATTTTATGTTAGGCACTGTTGGCAATGAAATGCGACTATGGCACGAGTGAGGGGGCTCAGTTGAGAGGCTTTTATATGGCGCCATATAAATTCGGGGAGCCCATACTTCAGGAGCCGCATTACGTTTATGGCTGGCTAAATTAAACACAAGAAGGCAGCGCCGCCAAAGTGGCAAGGCAGTCAGTTGAAAAGAAGTAGTGTGTGTGTGTGTGTGTATGCGCGGGAAAGGAAGTGAGCGGGAACAGCAAGCTGGCTGGGGGGAAATTGCTACAAGTTGCTTTATTTTATGCGCATATTTGCGCATATTACTCATACGAACGGCTGGCATACATCTTCATTTAAGCAAACGTCTTCGACTTTGCTTTCGTTTCACTCTGTTCCCCCTTCGGAGGATCTTCGCGCTTGGTTTTCTGGCGCGCAAGGAGTCGTATATTTTTATTTTATTAAATTTTCATTTCATTTGGGCTGCTTAACATGTTGCATACATTTGCTGCTTTAAATGAAGAGCGGGGCGTGGTAGTTGGATCCGCCTGTCATTAACAATTATTGAAACAACAACCATTGTAAAAGTGTTCCACAGATTCGTTGATTGGCTGCCAAAAAATTTGGACACAGACGCTTTGGTGTTTCATTTCTTCGGCTGATTTATTGGAGCTGCTCGAATTCCCAGTGCTATTAAAGTATGAATACGCTTTCAATAAATGTGAACGAAGGTAGCAATCTTTTTTGGCATCCTTATTCGCATTCGCAAACATCGTTCGCTTGTGCTCAGCAAAAATTCGCGCAGCGCGTCTCCTAAGCTGCACATCGCCGTCCGGTGGCGGCACAAGGAGGAGACTGTTCCCAGTGGAGGTCAGGCCTTACTGTGCCCTGCTCGGCTGTGACCTGTGCTCAGCCTTTTCAAGAGCCTGGCGTATCGGCAAATGGGTTATTGATGAGCTATTTTGCAATACGCTGGGGAGCTTGGCATTGAGTTCGCATAAGTTACAAAGCGCGCCAACTTTTAAGCTACTGCGGCTCGGGCAGCAGGGAGAGCAGAAGAGTCCGAGTTTCTGGGTGAATGTGTGAATGGAAGCGTGACTGGGATTTGACTGAGAATACAAAACACAGAACCAACTTGTGGCTGCCTAATGAGAATTTAAACTTTTTAAATTCAGCTTTAAACTCTACCGCTTCAGATCTAACCTTATGTTTGGTAATCAGGAAGCATATTTCAAGCCTTAAGCTGGCGATAAGAAAATGGTAAAAGAAAAAACCCGGTTAGTAAGCTTTGTGTTTACTCAATTGATGAACTAGATACCTTACCCTCTAAATGCACAAAGTTCAATTATACAAATCTATGTTAGGATTCTAAGTCAATAAGCAATATTGACTTGTGTCTTGTTTTCCAATATTGACCGCACCTGAGTATCATTTTAATTCCAGATTAAGTCTCATTTATTCAAATATATCCGTACTTTTGTTAGTTCTTCCCCACTTAAACTTAAACTATGATTAACTTACTCATCTCACTTATGTCTTAATTCAAGAAACGTACAAAATGTTGACTTTTACAGCAAAGTTTTCACTGCTTAAGTCTTACAGCTTACGATTTGAACGAGTGTTGCTAACAAAAACTATAAGTCTCAACTTATCTAAACAGCTATCTGCTGAGCAAAGGATCTGCTCTATAAAGTTTAGTTGCTCCTGGCTTATCCTGTCAGCCGTTTTAGTGCCGCTTTAATACCAACAACGTAAAGCATGCTCCTTAGACGCTGTTCATTCTCATACTCGTCCGCATAACTTTCGACTACTTCTGCAATCCCCTATATAACATACACATATCTATATATATACATATATTCATATATATGAAGGTCTTTATATATTGTATATGTATGCGTATGTACTGCCTGCAGCTCAAATTTCATTAGCGCTACTTTAAAATTGTGGCACATGCGTGGCACATCGTCTACGTTCGCGACTTCAGCTCCGTCACATAAATGTGCTTAATCTTTTACACGGCAACCCGCCGAGGATGACACTCGTTAGTGTGTCCGTATGTGTATATTCGTGTATGTGCAGCACAGTGGATAGGCTTTGTTTAGCATAGAATATGATACAACATTATGATATGCGTTTATCTTGCATAAGCGTTGGAATCAATTCAGCACTCATTTGTTGGGAGCTGACGAAATAGAGCTATAAATATACAATATATATTTATTTCATACTACGTAATTTAATAAATTTAATAAAATGCGTTTTGCATTCCTTAAAATATATTTACTGCAAAATATAGATAATCAAGGCAAGGATTTTCACAAATATATTATAAAATTTGTATTAAAGCAAATATTAAAAATAATAATATTGTGAAACATAAATACAAATAAACGAAAAAATATTACTTATCAAAGTCTTCTTTTTTTCTTTTTCATTTCAATTCAAAGCTTTATATCTTTTTTAACAAGAGACAATTATTAACA
This sequence comes from Drosophila leonis, assembly GCA_035045365.1. NCBI lineage: Eukaryota > Metazoa > Arthropoda > Insecta > Diptera > Drosophilidae > Drosophila > Drosophila leonis. Next base: position 1,051,618 of record JAWNPC010000835.1, read on the forward strand.
ATAACATTACAATACATGTAAAAAAAACTCTAGTCCGTGAACCCCATCCGAGAATATATATACTTAATGGGGTCTGCCACGCCAAGAAAAAAAGATATTACCATTAACCAGAGCTGTTTAATAGTTTGGTAGTAGATCCAATATTGATAATAAATAAAAATAGTCTCTCAAGCCTTAAAATGATGTTGCACACTATCTTAATGTAGCCCACTGTGGCTTCGTTTTCTCCACATCACTTGTCTAACATATCAAATTTGTAGCGACGCATATCCGGCGCCTCAGCATGTCAACTGCGAGCTCTGTGAAAACTTTTGGCGGCGCTTGTACTTTGGCAAAGAACTTTAATTTCTGCATTACCAGCGTCGCCGCAGCGGGAATGGAGTTTGCGCATGAGAGGAGCGAGTGCATCCGAAACACATGAAAAGTTTCCCATATAAAGTTACTCTTAACAACACGCCCGGATTTGAGGGTAGTGGCGAGGGTCTGGAGCAATGGTTGTAAAGCGGTTGTTGCGAGGAAATAGTTACGCCACGCCGCTTCAAGTTTTGCCGTAATACAACTCATTAAATTTAGAAAATACTCGCGAGAAACTTTGAGGCCGTGGCATCTTATGCCGGGCGTTTGCCTAACATCCGTTGACATCTACATTTACAGCACGCCGTAAACTTTGCCGGAATGCGACTCCAGCTGGGTCGGGCCTGAAAGGATACGTTCAGCCGAAACGCTCCGGCTTGGCGCGTCTATTCTGCACTCTCTAAGACATGAAATTTAAGTTGCGTCAAGTTTAATTGCAACGGATGTTGGGCGTGTAAATTATTTTGTTTCGGAGCCTCATTTTCTCTGCTAATGAGCAACTTATTAAAACTTTTGGCCCTGCCAGCTGCAGGCCAATTTGAATGCCGGACCCGTGGTTCGGCTTGGCTTGACTTGGCTTGGAATTCGCTTTCAGGGTGTAGTGCAGCGCGTGAGGCGCATAAATAAATTCGAATAGCTATGCCAATTGAAAAGAAAGCCAGAGATAAGTTCACAACCAGCCAAAAACTCATTTACAGTTTCCGAGCGAGCTGCAAACACAACGAAAACAATAAATGGAACAGAATGAGGAAGCGAGGAAGAAAACTTCAATTTCTGCCGCACTTCAGTGAAAGCAATCAAGGAAGACGTAAGAAAGGGGCAAAACTCAAAGTCAAGCTACTGAAGTGTCCAATGAAATGAAAAAAAAAAAACAACGAGAATGCTCTACCATCAGTTACCTCGAACTTAAATGAGGAAAAGGTTCAACTTAACGAATTTACTTATTTTAAATAAGGCTGAAAAACATTTCGGAATTAAGCAGGCTCGATTCCAAAAACTCAACTGATTTGATGTTAGAGTCATAAGATAACAATTTAGTGATACAAAATATTAACAAAAACGATGACCAATTAATTATGGGCTAGCAGCCCTAATGTTAACCGACTTTAACTATTATTTCACAAACCAAAAAAAATTGATTACTTCTAAATTATTAGATGAGTGATTCATGAATTATTATGATAGAATGATGATACAAACGACCTACTAATTATAAACTTCATAAATATATCCATTTAACTTCAATTAAAATAACTATTATTTCACGAAGAAATTTAGCAAATAGATAAAATAGTTAAAGCAAAACCATTACACCCTGATTTCCAATTTTCAATGGGTGCAGGGTATAAAAAATATTAACTGGCTTATTAAACGAAACTTTGTGTAAAATATAACGACAAATTACGATACTTATAAAAATACCGACAAAAATTGAATTTAGAATATAAAGTCTGCGACAATAGAAACAAATATAAAGTTCTTTATTTGAAAGAAGTGTGCGTCTGCCTTACTCAATTAGCAAACTATACTCTGCATAGAAATAACAGGGTATACTAAGCCAAATAGCTGTAATTATTTGTAGCGGGAGTGTAAGCGATGAGCGGGTTAATGGTACTGCGAATGCGGGATGTCTGCTAGCAACTGTTTTTGTATGCGACAGTTTGTGCCTCCAGTGCTTAGGCAATCGTGTCGAAGCTTTGATTTTCAAGTTTACGCCGGATTTGGTTGTGCACTGTAGCATACTTATGAGGGCTGCTAATTACCGTCGAGAGTCCAAAACTCATACGCACCCGAGCTAACATACATATACATATGCAGAGTGCGAAATTTGGACTAAGTAATAATCGATCTGACAGGCTGAGTGACTGTTAAAGTGTTGAAATGTCTGCGGCAGCACTTAATTAATTAATGTCAGCGGCCATCGAACGAAATGAGAAAAGTTTTCCACAGCCTCGAAAACTTGGAAGTTATTTAAACATTTGTTAAGTCAGAGCGAGACGTGCGATATTTGTCAATGAACTCATTAAGCAAATTAATAGACAAAGTTGCCAGCTGAGCACTGACATGGTGCAAGTGGTTCGATGATTCTGTTGCGTTGCTGTTGCTGGTGTCAGTGGATGGATGGTCGGTGGTGGGTGTGAAAATTTATTTACTCTATGCTGTGTGGCAATAAAATGGCAACGCAATAAAAACCAAAGTCAACAAACAATTGCGCGCCACGCAGAAATCGATTATGGACGCCTCAAGGCAGCAGCTACTTTAGTGTGCTGCCACCCAAAGAGTACCACAATCACAGCCACAAGCCACGTTTTCGATTTTGCCATTGCCAATGGACTTGGCCACCTGATGCCCCGGCGTTTGAAATTGCCAACGCTGCAGTTGGCAAACCAAAGCGGAAGTGATTTCCACGTATCTGTGTGAGTGCTGCATATGTGTTTGTATCTCTGTGTGCGTGGGTGTGTGGGTGTAGGGATTTTATGACCCTTGATAGTCGCAAGCGATTTGTTGCGTTGCATTTTCAATTTCGCAGCATGCACTTTAGCAACTTTGAATAATGCAATGGCAGCGCAGGCCCCAACTGCAGCGCATACATGAACCCGAACCTCAACCCCAACTCTAACCAGCTTTGACTGCGCATTTTGGCAGCTTATTAAGGCGCTGCCCTTCTGTTGCTGCTTCTGCTGCAGCCTGCAAAACTTATTTTTATTTTGTTGATAATTTTCAAACACGAGCGCGCAATTCGAGTGCTGCAGCATTTGGCATGTGGGGCAAGTTGACATATATGTGGCACGTGCTCTCCTATATGCGACCGACTGTGCATGTGCACGTGTATGTGCCAGTGAGTACCCAATCTGTGGCTGACGATTGATGTGCCAGACACACACACACTCATACAGCCACTAGCAACTTGCAATCACAAGCAGTTCGTTATTGGCCTGCGACTGCGGTTGGCCCTTTCACTCGAATAAAACATTTGAACAAAAACAAAAGCAGCAACTGCAACAGTCATAATAAAGTACATAATATGGTCAACATATTGTAGCGTATTAATCTGCAGTTTATTGGAATATAATAAAGGTTTCAAATGGAACCTAAGTTAAAGTACAGAATAATTTCTCGTTTTGCGGCTCGGGAAAATCAAATTGAAAACAAGTAAGAAAACTCGAGCTGGTGGTGCCCGACTAGGCGATCCCCTAAATCCCGTCCGATATGTGTTTTTAAATATAGTCAATTATGTATTTATTAACGCAGAAAAAATTAAAGCTTGTAAAATTAAATAATGGAAAATAAATGTAATTTTTTTTTGGCCGGTATCCAAAATCTAACAAAAATCAAAATTGTATGAAACATAAATGAAAATGTGTACATTACTTGCATTGGACGAAATTTGCCAACTTCTTCGTAAATATGCCCCGTTAAGTGTTTATTCTAGAAAAAAGTGGGCGGATCTTGCAGCTCCAGAACGGAGCAAAAATCGTATGCAGAGATAGCCAAAATAGTGTCCAGAGCTAAGTCTACCATCTAAACAGTAATTGGCCGTTTTAAATACGAGGGGAGCATCAAAAATAGTACTAAATCTGGACGATCATCTGTGTTCTTAGATCGCGACAAGTAGAAATCTGACCCCATACCAAGTTTCCTAGCACTGATTTTAAAAATTTTTTGAGGATGTTAATGTACCTTTATTGGTCCATCACGCCATCAAGGATATACACCCGGAAATCATTTGTAGCGCCATAAAATCATACAAGAAGTTGCTAAGGCGTATGTAGACAAGCCAGTTGACTTTTGGCGTATGGTCGTCATCTCAGATGAGTCAAAGTACAATAAATTTGTCTCGGACGCTGAACGACAGCTATCTTTGTATCTGTCTTTCTATCTCTCTCTTACCCCCACTCTCTCTCTCTCTCACGGAATAAGAATTAAAGGATACAGACCAAAATTGAGAGCAGTATAGCTAAGCCGAAAAACCAACTCGGATAATATTTTCGCTACTTAGATAACAGACTTTTGTATTAGCACGTCATAATATAATTGCGATACGACATACATATATAGATATATACATTTTGTACAAATATATATATATATATATTCTGATGTCATGTTGAATCAAACGACCCTCTCAATTCTTTACAATGCTGATTATGTATTAATGAGTGTTTGCAGCTACCTCATTTGCATGCACCCGCGATTTTATTTTCCACATTATTCTCTTAACTGCGGCCACTCGAAAATCGTTTAATTTTCATTAATAGTCAAGTGGGTTTTCATTCGGGATTAATGTGCCATGGCCATGGCAACTGAATTCGCATTGTATTCGCGCCGTCTGCTAGTTAAATGCGTTAAGAGCATAAAAAATTAAGTTAAAATGAAAATAAAAATAAAAAGAGAAAGAGAAATTATGCATTTATTTTTAACCGTTGTCTGCACCGCATTAATTTTAAACAATTTACCTGCTACACACACAAAATAAAGCATACATAAAAAAACCACATAAGCATATTATTTTAAAGTCAGGAACTTAACGCATGGCAGTTCCCAGAAGCCGACCGCCTGCAGCTGCAGCCACTTCAATTTCAAAAGCAGATGCTGCAGCTACGACTACTGCCGCGGCTATTGCAGCCGCTGCTGTAGTCATTGCTAGTGGCCAGAGCCTGTTGGTCGTTGGCCGTTGGCTATTGGGGGCAGAAGCAGTCACTGCAGCTTTGGCAGCCGCCTGCAGATCAAGTTTTCATTTCTCTTTTACGCTTTCCTGCTTTATTTCAATTCCTATCAAAAGAAAAGTATAAAAAAATATAAATATTCTTTTGAATCGCAGGGATTTTTCATTCCTGTTCCCTGTTGCCTGTTTTCCCTGTTCATTTTTACAATGCTGACTGTCGCTCCATTGTGCGGTTAATTCCGTGTTTGATTAGCGTCGTCTAGGCAGCTGCATTGGCTTATTAAGCATACGCCCGGTCATGCGCCCGCTTAAACAGTGAAAAACACACAACTATAAATTAATAATAAAGTTCTTGGTGCGGCCGCAGTAACCGCAATGCAAAATCGCTGCCAGTTGATGATAAACTAACTAACACATTTTATTTATGAGCTGGCATTGAGACAAAGCCGCCATGTGAGGCATGTGGCATGTGGCTATGTGCTATTTTCCATGTGCCATGTGCCATGTACCACATGCCACAGCCAACCACAGCAACAATATCAAGAACATTTGCGGTCGCTCCAGTGTTAAAACAATATTAAAAATAAAATGCACAATGATTGCATAAAATTGAACAAATCGATTAAATTGCATTCAAATTAACATCGGTTAGCTACAGCAAACATTTCTATGCTGTGAAAGAAGAAAAAGCGTGCAATACTAAAAAAAAGTAAAAATATTAATTCATGAAACCAAATTATTATTATGAAGCCCAATTGGCAATATCGAAAGTGACTTAAAAGTTTTGCATCAAATAATATTATATAAAGCTATATTGATATTCATAAGTTGCAATCTCATTACAAATTGTTATAGTTAATCACATTGGGTTTTACAATTTAATTAATAAATTTCAAAGGCTCGAATAAATAAATATAATAATACTCATTAAGAATTCACAGCATTCTGAATATTCAAACAATTTTGCTAGATATCATTTATGTGAATACATACTCTGAGATATTCTATAGAAGTATTTTCAGTTTAAAGTCAACTGATAAGTCCGTTTATTCGCCGTTTATTTGCATACATATTTTTTTAATCAATTACTCGGCCAGAGTTAAAAAAATACCCCGTTGAAGTGTCCAGATAACTAATGCGTGGCACTTAGTGGCACACAAAAATTGCGTTTAGTTAGGACCTAAACAATGACCCATTGGGTTGTCGCTGTGGATGCAAATGTGGGGCAGTTTGCACTTTTTAATTACGATTTTCAATTAAGGCAGCGACAGCAGCGATACACAAAACCAATTTGCAATTGGCGCTAGCTAAAATCTCACTCGATTTCTCTTTGCTTTGCATTCGCACACAGATATTGCTGTATCCGGAGGAGGGCTGGGCGCGCACAGCCTCATCCAGCTACTGGACCATCACGCCCTGCTGGTGGCAGCCGAATCGTTGTCGCATTGTCGAATGCGCTGGCACGCAGCGGCAGGCAACCAAGGCCAGGATGTTGCCCATGGACCAGCAGGGCTCGCTGCTGATTGCCGGACACTTTCGCAGACCGTCAATAACAGCGACAGGCGGGGCTGCAACAGTCTCAACAATGGCAACAACAACATCGCCAGCAACAACGGCTGGAGGTATAACAGCAACAGCAGCAGCAGTATCTCGAGGAGGAGGAACTGCTGCTACAGCTGCCACAAATAGCAGGTCGCAGTCAAAGTCGAAGTCACAGCTGGCATACAATGATGAGTTTAAGCTGTATCTGACATCGAACATATCGATGGAGGATTACAACATGGGCTACTGCCTAACTGGATTCGTGGAGCGTCGTTGCCAGCTGACAAACACCTTTCAAATGACACACTTCGCCGTCATCAAGCGGCAATGGCCGCCGCCGCCGTCCAAGCTAACCAACTCATAGGCATCCAGGCCCCCTGTGATCCCTCTAGCCACGCCAACTTAGTACGTACTTCCCATTGTCAGCTGAGTGTATAATCTCTGTTCTCTAAATCTAGCCATTAAGTAGTGAAATTTCGCAATGCTGTGGCCCACGTGATAGCAGCAAAAAAAATGCAATACAAAAAACGTAGCATAACTTTCAGCGTCCCTCTTAAAAAAATCCAAATTGTAGAAACTACAAGCGCTGGGCAATTCGTCGCCACATTTTTTATTTTTGCTATAAAAGTGCTATAAAAATTTCTATGTGTGTACTAGTGCGTAATTTGTAATTTTAACTAAATGCTCTGAACGTGCTTAATTCGTGTGCTTTCGATGTTGTGCAAACAGCGAAACCCAACAAAACATAAAACCCAAACTCTTTAAAACATTAGGCAGCGTAAAATAAAATCAAAATATTCAAGAACAGTGGCCGAAAACTAAATACCCTTGAAGGAATTGATCAATTCTATTACAGACTGTAAATAAAACTTTTTTTACGATTGCCCAATAAATATCAAATTTCATATTTTAGTTTATGAAGGAAGAAGAAGACTTAGTTGATTCGACTTTTGCGTGAAACTAGACTTTCAAATCAAATAATTTGCATTATCTTGTATTTATTTTATACACTTCACTAATTTATATAAATATCAAAATTAATGTCTGGTTGAAATTTAAGTTTTCGTAATTCGTGACCAATTCCTTAAGGCCAATGCAAGGGTAAAAATATATCCGAAAACAAATAACTGAAAAATACAACTAGATGCTTTTAAAAGCTAAAATGCAACTAAACCGCTTTGCCGGCCAACGCACACTCGCAAATACACACACATTACATCGCATACACACACACACACACACACACACACACACACACACACACACACACACACACACACACACACACACACACACACACACACACACACACACACACACACACACACACACACACACATACACATAGCACACATTCCATTTAAGTCAGGGCAGCTACTTAATGCTTAAAAAGTGCAACAAATTGAAACTTGTGCTTGTCGAAGCATATGATTGTGTGCCAAGTAGCGTGTGTGTGTGTGTATGTGTGCATGAGTGTTTGTATGTAAGTATTTGTGCGTGCGTTTCTTTTAACTACGTAAACGACCATGTTCAAGCGTATTGCCTTTAAGCTTAAAATATGCGCAGCTTAACAAACAAATTTTGCCGTTGTTTTCATTAACGGGTATCAAGGCTCATCATCATCAATTAATACTGGCATCACATGGCATTAAGACCAAATCGTAAACGAGCAATTTACGCAGTTTTTATGTTCACAGTAAAAAAATCAAATACAACAAAATTTTGTAGTAAAATTTGTAATGCAATTGTTTCTTTAATTTGTTTAAGTTTAAAAAGATAAATTCACAGAATAAGTACATTAAATGATTTTTATTATTTTAGGTTTTTTGTATTAATTAAAAATGTACTTAATAGGAAAATAGTCCCAACAATTTGAACCAAATTTATTTTAAAACTTTCAAAATATTTGTAATATTTTCATTTTAATAAATATATATACAAATATGTATATATTTAATATTTGAAATTTAAATATTTCTGATCCGAAGAAAAAGTTATAAGCTGCTGCTCTTTACTCAACGCTGCGCTCTAATCAAGACAAGTCTGTCAAAACCTTCACACAAACACACAGACACACTCTCACATACTCTATGTCTCTCTCTCTCTCACTTTTTGAGCATAAACCGCAACGTATATCAACAATTCGTCCAATAATTGGAGTCTTTCGGCGCAACAAATGGCGCTCACGCCAAACAAGGCCGAAGCTCCAATTGCCAAAACCCTAAGTGTTAAAAACAAATGGTAAAAAAAACGTAAACCAAAGCTACTTAAGACAAAACTAAAACTACAGCTAGGCTAAGTGCTAGACGTTAATAAAATAAATCAAAGCAAAAATAAAATTAAAAGCAAAAAAAAACAAATATTTACAAGATAGTATATAAATATATACGATATTTGACATATACATATATACATATATGATACAACTTAAGCTATTAATATGATAAACTATTTATGTGTGTGTAGGCTTGAAGTGAACTTAAAGTTTTTGCCATACTTGTATCGGTGTGCTTATTTATATATATATATATAGATATATATATATATATATATATACGAAGAACTCAATCACTAACATTTTTTGCTGTAGTGCATAGCTCGCTTTTAGGCGCTTTTACACGCAGGCGAAAACCAAGGAGGAAAACAAATCCAAATCAAAAAACAAAAAACAAATGTATTTATACATATATATTATACAAGGCCTATAAAAATACTCTTTAATTTGCTCTCACCCACAGCCTGTCCCCGTAATTGATATTTAAGTATCAGGTACCTGCCAAAAAACCAAAAAAAAAAAAACAAAAAACCTAAAATAACAAATAATTTATATTAATAAATGTGAATCGTTTGCCAACTAGAAAAACGAAAAAGCAAAAATAAATATTTTAACGGTTCCAATGTCCAAAAGTTTTACTTGGCAAAATACTTACAAGCAACCAATTATATTTTTAAATATAAACAATTACAAAGTTTTCTATGTATACAAATCCCATGGTAACATACCCAACCAACATACACACACAAGCATACACGTCCATATCGATGTTGTTGTTTTTCTATATGTCTAGGTGAATGTGTCTTGGTGTGTAGCATATTTATCAGCGCTTAGCTTAAGGCTAATCTTCAACCTTTATTAAATATAAAAACACTAAAAAAAACTTAAAATAGAAGCCATTAGTAAATCATTCAAAACGGTCAGGCACTGAGCTATTTTCTTGCAAACGGTAAAGAGTAAAAAAAAAGCAACTACAATAACAAATAAAACAAATGTGTGAGCTGAGCAGAGGGGCATCAAATTAAAATTAACTCATTAAATTAAGCTTATATTTAATTAATTACTTAAATGGAAATGTTTGTACAATTAAGAAGCATTGAGCCACGCATTTGGCGCAAATCAAAAATTACTGCAAATACGAAATAAAAGTCGATCGCTAAACCAAAACCAGAAATCAAATTTGAGAACAGTTAAACAAAAATAACATAATTAAATGTGCTCTAAAAAGAAGTATACACCAAGGGGATACCCTGTAGCCACCCTATAATCCATATTGTTCACTGTGTGTTCCTGGTTCTGTCTTCTTTTCCGTTCTTTATAACAATACTTCATTTGTAACATTTGAGAAACTTGAAAAAATGTTGTGAGTCATCCAAAATCCAAAATATTCTGAAAATGTGTGAGCTTAAGACTCGAAATCTGACTAAAAGTAAATGATAAAATATCGTTATATATTCTTACAGAAATGAGAGACAGACACCGCCAGTGTCTATAGGGAAGATCTTTATCTGAATTTTAGGCCTCTAGTTCTGCAATCTCTCAAAGTAACAACAAAAAAGTGACACAAAAACGATTACATGACTATCGACTATTTCAGCTGATCGAGAAAATATTTGTCAGAAAGAATCCTTCCATATGTTACATACATTTTCTCAAAAACAAAAGCCCCTTTCATGGACCTTCTGCAAGTGCAGGGTATCACTTGGTAATAATAAATGAAAATGAACTTTTACTAGTAAAAAGTTGTATGCGGAAAAGCAAATAAAGTAGCTGTGGCCCGGTGCAAAAGTAGAAAATTCGAGGAATGTAAAATAAAAAACAAAAGAAACCTAAAAGCATAGAAAATAAAGCAAAGTAAAATTAATAAAATTGAGCTTTTACTTGACGTTTGCTGATCATTTACGGATCTTCCGGAAAATATTCTTAAAAAAGTGAATACTAACAGAGAATTGGGCGCTTAACATATATATTTAATGTGGAATTATTGACTTAACATCGAAGTTGCGAATTATTTAATTAATAATTATTGTTAATTTATTTATACAAGTTGTTTGAATGCATATGAACAGTTATTAGATTATTTATGAATGCTTAAATAGGTTGATTATTTGCATCAGATGATTTAACCATTTTTCAGTTTTTCATATAAATTGAATAGCTTGTTATACTCATTCACGAAAGTGAAATGAGTATATTTGGTTTGTGCAGTGTCCGTCTTGCTGTCCGTGCGTCGGTCCGTCTTTGTCGGTATGAACGCAAACCATTTCGCTATTTGCTAGAGACTTGAAATTAGGAGCATAAATACATATATATATACATATACCAATTGGGAATTGGCAAATCAGAAAATGGAGCTGGTAGCGTTTGGGTCGTGAATGAGTATTCTGCAGTCAGTAACGTCCGACTGCAACGTTCTTACTTGTTTTTTTTTAGGTAACTCTCTGTAACTTCAGACAGATATAAAGCCAATGTATATCAAGTAGTGCACAGATAACGATATGTAGACGAGCTAATATTTCTTTTTATGGCTGCTCTCTTTTGAGTTGATCTGAATCAAAATTTGATTTGATTCACTAATTTGATTTCACTTATTTATCCTACACAGAATTCTGAGCCTATTAAGACTGTAGCATTTAAAAAAAGAATGGTTTTTGTATAGAATTCGCGCTTCGATTTCTACAGCTTGCAGAGTCAATTTTCCAATTTTCCTTGTCTTCCGACTAGAAATGCCTTTAACTTTCAAACTCCAGCTGTTAAAGGCGTGCATTTCAATTGCCATTTCCAATACCAATATATCAGTCCATCAACAAATCAGTTGTTCGATCAATTAGGCAAAGCGAGATTTTTATTTCAATTATTTAACTTTTTAACTCTACCTTTAAATTGTAGCTCAACTCATTTAATATGCCTGAGCTATAATTTCATGAAACTTTTAGCATTTACCTATGGTATATGGTATATTGCATTATGTATATTCCGATTTTCTTCTTTTGCTCGTTTTAATCGTCGACATGTCAGCTTTTTACAGATTTCGATATGTATATTAATTAAATTGATTTTATTATGTGTGCGCCCATTTTTTAGTTCGTTTCTATAAGCGTTCGCCTTTCAAGCAGAATACACAAACAAAGTGGAAAGCAAACCGAATTCGCATTTCAATTACAATTTCTATGGCAGCAGCGCTTTTCATAATTATATCTCCAATCGGGAAAAGTCGCAATTGCAGTTTTCATTGCCGCCGTCGGTTGTGGAGCTTCTTTTTGTTTGCATCAGGGCTGTGTGAATATGCGCGTTTTTGTTTGATTTATTTGTTTCATTTTTTTGCGCAATTAAATTTATATTTACATGCAATATATGTATGTGCTCGATGTGTCCGACTAGATATATGGCACAATTTGAATTTCCTACGTTTTATATTAAATTTACTTTATACTATTTTTATTTTCTTTATTTATTTTTTGTGTGTTGAAAGTGTTTGTCTTTCACAGATACATGCTGCAAATTAAAGGGGCATGCCTGGGGACAACGCAATTTCAATTTATATTCGTTTCATTTGAAAAACTTTATTTGATTTGTACGTGTTTTTCCTTTTTGTTTGTATATGTGATAAGCTTTGCACACGATTTGTTCGTCAATTTTTTGTACAACATGCCAAATGCATCATAAAGCAGAAAAGATTTGCACATTGATTTGATCTGGCTCTATCACTAACCATACAACAGATAGATGGGCCATATAGAACCAATTTTTTCAGCACAAATTTGTGCTTTATGTGCCACCAAACTTCATTTATGCTCGGGTCTCTTATCTATAGGTTCGATCAACAGTGCGCTCTGAGCACTAAGCCGAAATGGTCGATCCTTAAATGAAGTCATATTATACAAAATTTAATTACTTGAAATTCTAGGCCTTTACAATTTCCACAGGCAGCTACTTTCTACTACAGCAACTTTCGCACACAGGCATATATAACCATAATAAATGCTCATATATGTGAACAAGCGACTATATGTGTGTGTACAGTACAGTCTCGTCGCGAAAAGATAGTTTGATGTGCAACAACGCTTTCATACCCTTTCCATTTCCTTTCCTTGGTGAACTAATTTGCTTATGCCTGCATTCATATACATATATATATAGATATATATATATATATATATATATATACATATATAAGTATATATTGGAGAGAGCAGAGAGCGGAGAATCAGCAAAAAAGATTGTGTAGAAAGGGACTTCATATAATGATCTACCAGTTTGTTCTAGTGGCTCAATGAAGTGAAATAAATCAATAATAGCTGAAAATAGATATCTTATTGTTCTCGGGTTTTTAACCCGAGTATATATTCCAAATAAAAATGCAACAGATTTTGTGCATCCCATTGAAAATAGGAAATCAGGGTATAATGGTTTTGTTAAGCTATCAAATGTATGTAACAGGCAGAAGGGACCCTATAAAGTATATATATTCTTGATCAGGGAGACGAGCTGAGTCGATTTAGCCCTGTCCGTCTGTCCGTTTTTTGTAGGTCCCTGTATAGCACGCGCATATCAAGTTTGTTTTAAAAAATCGATAACCTTTCCCGTTTTTTTGTTATCGATTACAAGCATTATCGAAATCAAGTTATTAAATTATATCTCGTACATCTTTTGAGCTTGAGTCTCCAAATTTCGTACTTAGATTCATTTATATTTTATACAATTTTGATTTTTGTTATATTTCAACTTTTTCAGTAACATAAAATCTGTAATATATATAACTATATATTATTTATTGAAATTTAGACCAGAATACTACTGAATATCGTAGAGAGCTAATTTTCGAGATTCGATTGTCCGCCACGCACAAAAGGAACAGTTCAAAAGTCATTCATTAATTACAAAATATATTTAAGTATTTATAACTCAAATATCTTTGCAGCATGCAATTAAAGCCTGTTAACTAAGCAAAGGTCTTAGCCTATATTTTACCAATTCAACGAACATTTTACAGCCTGAGCCGTTACCTAGCCTAAAACCGGAACACAATAATAATTACTTATAATTATTGTTAATTTTCAAAGCAGCCAACCGAGCAAAAACAACAACCTACAAATATAATAAAAAAAAACTCAGAAAAAATTAGAAACCATTAAAAAACCACAAAGAGACCTCAATTAAAATTCAAATTAGAGCGCTTCGGAAATTTGCGCCCAACGCTGGCGGCCAAAGTGCGAAAACTTAAAACCGCAGAGCCGGCGCAACGCCAGCTCCCCAAACTAAACTCCCGGAATGAAATATGAAGCCCGGTAGCACGGCAACAGCAGCAGCGGCAGTAGAGGAACAGCAGGGGAACAGCAGAGGAAACAGCAACCGTCTCGTTTCGGACAACTAATAAGAAATTTGTGAACTTTGCAAATTTGCCATCATTAATTCTGTGTAGGTCTGGCCGTTCACTAGTCCCTGTCACAAAGCACATATAAATTGTCGAAATCGCATTCAGGATCCAATCCCCAAGCCTCAAGCCCCAACACCAACAAAGACGACGATGATGACGTTGCGATGTAGTCCTCGTCATTGTGTAATAATTGTCAAGCAATTTAAATCGAAGCTGGGCACATAATAAATTGTCATATGAAGGCGCGTGCACTGGCACATCCCCCTGCCCTTCCCTGCTTAAAGGACAGTCCAGAATATGACTAAAAGGAACACATCACAGTGAGGCGCTGTGAAATACTACTCTGGCAAATACCCTGTACATCATTGCTTAATTCAAGCTGCTGATCTTAATTCAAAAACGAATAACTTGTTGTTAAAGCATTTACTTGTATGTATACATATGTATGTATGCCAAGTAATACGACTACATATTTCTATGGCTTACAAAACAAAATTTAACAATATATATTAATGTTCCACCCCTTCTCTACTGCAATGAATATTTCCTACTATCTATTTTGTAGAATTTTTCCTAACTGTTATCTAACTAACTGCATCGTATTCCCAAATTTAATTTAAATTTAAATATTTCTCAAAGTAAACATGTGTTTCATCCATCAAAATTAAAATAGTTTTCAACCCAATATTCATATATATATAACTGGTCACCGTATTTAAAAAGCAAAATTTACTAAAAATATAACAAATACATAAATATAAATCAAATATAAACGACATGAACATTACAAGTTTGAATTAAAATGAATAAACAAAAAATTAACTATTTAATAAGCTTATCGATTTCAGAGATGATCGATTTTTTCAGGTGTAGAACTACGGCCAGCTACAGCCTTGGTATAAAACGCATTGAGCCATGGCTTAGATGAATTCGATGATACGAACTGCTAGCCAACATTCTTTTGTCGCAGGGTATGAACAAGGTAATGAGGAAACGGAAATTGCTGCCGGAAGTGTATGCGAAGGCGGAAGCTCATTTTGCAATATTCACAGTTGACTGATTTCTAGCGACTTTTTGCCCGTCGCCGTCCGGGCGCCATGAATTGTAAATTGATTGTAGCTAAAGTCGTCGCCAGTTGCCGATTTTAATCATTAATAATGGAGGCATGGGGCTGGAGCGGAGCACTGACTATATTGGACTTTAGCCAAGACCAGACACACAACACTGAGACAGTGAATGGCAGCGCAGAATGACGGAGCCGGAGCCAGGGCCAAAGCCGAAGAGAGACAACGGCAAACGCTGACTGAGCACTTGGACTGCGCCTAAGGTTAGACAACGACTTTTCAAGTGCCTTTCAAGCGCGCTGGCAACAAAATGGCTGCGCACACCCACAAACAGCTAAACGGGACAAGTTACCGTTGCTGCTGCCGTGCTGCCAAGTTGTTCTTTGTGAAGAGCTGCTCAAATAGCAGCAACGGGCACTGCACCAGCACCAACAGCAACAACAACAACTTAGTTTCATTGTTGACATTGCAGCAAAAAAATATATATAACGAAGGTAGCACGGCAACAAAAAGCAATTAACTTGGCTTACATCTTTGTTGAAAGTTGAAACTCATGGCGCGATTTATGCCGCTGGTGCTGTTGTTGTTACTCCTGCTGCTGTTGCTATCCTTGTTGCTGCTCCTGTTACCCTGACTTTGGGTCTGGCTTTGCCAGCGGATGCTGCGGGTGCAGCCAGTTTGCCCAATCCTTGAGCTGTCAGCGCAACCAGCTGGTTGCGTGTCTTTCGTTGTGCAAACGAATGCAGCTGCAGCCTGAATCTCGCACTGAGATAAAACTTAATGGCTTGCTCCACTTGAAAGGTTAGATCTTACTCTGATTTTGTGGCAAATTGTATAAACACCTGGCAGCGCATTTCGCCACTGTGCACGCACGCCAACTTGAAGCTATTAAGAGCAATCACTAGAGCTGAAAATTTTAAATTGCGAAGGTAAAAACATTTGAATTTTTTTCTTCAAAATCGTGAGCAGGAAAGAATATGATTAGAAGAAGATTAAAATAAGAGCCATGTTCTTATATTATTGATCATATTGATAAGGTAACTGTTTACCTTATCATTTAATCGGTAAGGTTAAAAGGAAAATTCATTATCCTCACTAAAACTATAATATCGCACATACCTTCTTAATACTTCCTTATGTAGCTCCTAATATAAATCTATATATCTCCACCCATCTTAACCATTCTTGTTTCTCATTGACAGGTGCATGATGACAGCATCCTTACTAACATTTTCTGGCTTACATTTTGTCTATCAGTCAGCAACGTGAAATTTGGAGCTGCACTCAGATTTCATTTTATTTCATTACATTCTACTCCGTAAAATATTCTTGAATTAGAGCCTTAGACAATCGTAGAATACTGAAATACATTTATTCAATTTAATTTAAAAAGTTAACCACTGCTCTAAGCTCTTAACTCAATGGAATCCACTTGGGTAGACCAAAGAATTTTGTAATATAAGATGTGCTACAAAAATTTGGTTAACTTGACTCGAGGGTTTTTCATGCTTTTATGTTAAGACTAGTGAAAATTCATTTTTCCAGCTGGAAATCAAAAAATCTTGCGTAAATTGCGAGCACACAAACAAAACTCGACTCGACTCGACCCTGAGTCTGGAGCAGGGGATGAGTACTGGGCATGGATAGGATGGCAAGCCCTTGAGCCAAAGTTAAGTAAATATGACTCAAGGACACTTGGCGCATGGAATCCTTTGGCCACTTACTTTTGAGCACGCAACGGCTGTGGCGTGGGCGGACGAGCCACCGTGCCGACCCGACGGCCGTTGGGCGGTCGGGCAGACACTCTGTCTCATTCAGTTCCATTTGAGAACCGATTTTAATACTTTCTCCGACACAAAAGCTACTTAAAGTTTTCCTCTGGCTTAATTCGTTTTTTTTTGTCAAACAACAACCAACAGCAAACAGACAATAAAGCAAGAAAACAAAAAATAACGAAAACTTTTTTAAATTGAGTTAACTTAATTTTTTTTGTTCTTGTTCTCTCATGCTCCATCTTTAACGTCTCATTGTATGCCAAGTTGGTTTCCTTGTTCTGGTTTGCCTAATAAATGTGCGTGCTAACAAAAGGCCAGATAAACAGCTGGTCAGTGAGAGACAGAGAAAGAGAGTGAGGCTGACAGCTGTAGCGACAGCCAAAGGATAAAGGATAATGACAGCCATTAGTAGTAAGTGCGCGTTGGCTACTTTGGACGCTGGGCAGTTTTTTCCCGCCGCTCATTAAAGTTGTTAAGTACTTGGCATAAACGCTTCCCAGACTAAGAAGGTGACACAACGAGAGCGACCGAGGTGGATAGAGTGTTATGGCAGCCACTAATGGTCAAGGCGTTAGGTCTGCCCACGATTAAAGTCAATTTAAATGTGCCTGAAGCCCTCAGACTTAATTCGTTAACAAAAGAATATTAAATAAAAACTTAAACGACGCTAACTTTCTGTGTGGTATTCCTTGAATTATGTAAACAAGATGAAACAAGTGAGAATACTCTAGTCGAGACTGCTCGACTAGGAGATACCCTGAACCCTGCGAAGATCCGATATTCCAATCACACACACACATGCACACGCACGCATAACTACACGCTCTGCTAACTGCGCAGTTTACGCAGCGACTGCGCTTGGGCTGCAGTATGGGCTATATTGTGGAAACTTATTTGTTGAATAAGTTTTTTTCTATTGTAGATGGACTTTCGCCATCAAACTTCATATGTATGTAGCATAGTGTTTGAAATTACTTTTTTCAAATTTGGGGGAAGGGGGCGTGAAATCCAAAATCCGTAAATTACAAAATGTCTGTATTTATTACACAGATGTACTCAGTAAATCTATATCTATAATGGTATTCAAGTTACGTTAAAAAAAACAATGAATCAAAATTATCGATTTTCATCGATAATAAGGAAATGGGAAGAGTTATCGAAAGAAACAAATTTTAACTCGTATTGCGTATGGTATACACAAGTATACATTTCAAATTTCAGATTTCTAGATTTCGTAGATTGCTGCGTTCATACAGACGGACATGGCTATTATACATCGACTCAGCTCGTCGAGCTGATCAAGAATATATATACTCTTTCTACCTGTTACATACATTTTCACAAAGCCGTTATACCCTGAATTCCCAATTTTCAATGGGTTCAGGGTATAAAAAATCACTGAAGTGAACTATAGATTCACCATTCAAATTAATAGAGATGCGACCTGAATGGAGAAGTTCACCTGGTCACCTGTTGAGCGCTTGTAGCGATAATGGAAAGCAAACTTTTAATATATTTACGAAAGATACTTATCATAAATAGGAACAAAAAAATCAAAAATATGTAGAAGATCTTTTATGGCTCATTTGAATCTCAGATGAATATACTAAGCACATAAAACACCACTAAAAATTAAATTTCATAAAAACAATAACTAGAAAATAATTGAACACTTGTATGAGTAAATAACACACAGGCCACATATATTTGAAAGTTTATACTAGCGCAAGAAAATGGAAAATAAGTAAGCACACATTTACACAAATACACACATATCTATACTTACAGATGCATACATATACATATGTACATGTTTATATACATAAAAACGTAAATACAAACATACATAGATGCATCAATACATACATAAATACATTTTTTTTTTTTTTTTTTTTGTGTCTGAGGTAGGTAAAAATGCTTTATGCACCGTCAGTCAGGTCGTCACTCTGGCTGGTGTGTCGGACTGCAATACTGCTTACCGACTAAAAAACCTCCTCTTCTCGGGCTGCCTCCCACCTTGGAACCAGGAGCTATCCCGCATTAACCTTCAAGGTGGAGCCCTTGTATATGCTCTAGCTGAGCACTGCCATCTGTGTTCCTGCGTCCAGGTACCGCTTTTTCCGTCGGAGAACCTTTTCGGCGAAGTCACAGACTCTTTTCCAGGCATCTATGCTGTTGCACATTTGCTGTACTATAGTCTCTACTTTAACTTCACCGACAGTTTCTGCCAATTCGGTTCTTTCTTCTGACCACTTTTCGCAGTTAAAGAAAGTGTGTTCTGCGTCGTCCATTGCATTGTCGCAATAAAATATTTATTAAATAGGTATATGCAAATCGAATAGCAGTGCTATTCACAATAAATTATAATCTTATATTTATACACACTTACAGTCATTCAGATGTGATATGTTATACATAGATACATCCAGGTACATCCATTTCTATTTTCCCTACACAGTTCCTAGAAAAACGAGACCGCAGTCCCGATTACACCTGGTATTGTTGTTTGTGCTGCTGTTACAGAAGCATTTTAACAAAACAAAACCGAAAAGCCTGAGACATACGGCATAGATAGGTAAGTCGGAGGGTAGGGGCATTGCAATGGCAAATGCATATCTGGCCAAAAAGTGTCGTCAGTAAAATCGGTTGCGTTTTCTTCATTTTTTCTCATTTCTTATTTCTTGTGCTCTTTGTTTTCGATGTTGCCCCTTCCTTCTTTATGGTGTGCGACAAAACGCCACATTTGCGTTCAATGAGCATGAGATAATGTCATCATCAACGTCGTCATCAACACAACCCCCTGCCTCTGAAGCCCTCGCCTCAGCAAGTGCCTCAGCAAGTGCTTCATCCTGTCGACCGTGTCTTTGTCAGTGGCTGTGTATGGGGCAGGTGCGATTTCGTTGTCTGGCATTTTGCTTGAGAAATTGCATTCAATTTAATGAGCTTTACGTTTTTAATTAAGTCGTACGGTTGCAAAGGCTATATAAATGGATGGCCACACACAAATGGATGCAAAGGTATGTAAATAGATATGCAGCACAATAAACTTACACGATAATTATGATTATGAACAATTAGCTATATACTTTCATAATGAATAATCTAGTAATTAATATTCTTCCGTTCAAAGTCATTGATGTGTTATTTAAATTCATATTTCTGTTAACTGCTATAAGGTATCAGAAATAATAAACTAAGAATCTTAGAGTGACACAGAACTATCTAATATGCAACTAATACTTACTTTTCTCTTTTCATTTCATTTTTAATTTATCTACTTAGATTTCAAATTTGATAAAGAAACATTTAATTTCATTTGATTATTTGGCTTTGAATAAGCTTAAATCATTCTTAACACAATTAAGACAATTCTTAAACAAGTAAGAAAACTCTAGTCGGGGGTGCCCGACTAGAAGATCCCTTGAAACCAGTGCGATCTGCGTTTTTAAATATATTCCGTATCTTACATCTATCACAAACTTATACAAAATTTAATTAAATTGCCAATCTTGCACTTTCACAATCAAATAGCATGATTGTCAAAAAAGTAGTTTTTCTTTTAAGAATAATACTAATAATTATTCAATAAAAGAGCAAATACAAAATTAAGAAAATCCGACAGATTCGAATCCACGGCTACACGGCATGGCGTGTGGCCCGTCTCTATCAACAGCGCCACTTCACTGCTTAGACAAGCAGTAGCAAATTCGAAACTAAAGTCAGCTTAGAATTATAACAAAATTCAAGCAGTGTCAGATGCCAGTGTTGTGATTCTTAGAACAGAGAAGAATGCTTGCATTCGAATGTCTCAATGTATGTGTGCGCACATGTATAGAAAAAATGACTCATTGCTTACGGGGGTGGGTTGCTGGTCACATGTTGCAATTGACAAAACGTTTTATTTAATTACTTCTGGGATACTTAATGGATTTCAATTTTCAGCATATGATCTGCAATTATATTGAATATTTGTCAATTGTCTAAAATCGCAAACTCATTCACATATTGCAACTAACCTTCAATTTAAAGAATTTTGTGAAATTTTGAGTCAGTATCCAAAATATATCAAAAATCAAAATTGTATAAAATATAAATGAAACTAAATGCAAAGTTTGGAGACTCTGGCTTGATAAGGGTTTATATCGATAACATTAAAACGGGAATATTTATCGAATTTTTGAAACAAGTTCGATCTGCGCGTGCTATACAGGGACCTACAAAAAAAATTTCAAGTCTCTTAGCTGTTATAGGTTCCGAGATCGACGCGTTCACACAGACGGACGGACGGACGGACAGGGCTATATCGACTCTGCTCGTCGTCCTGATCAAGAATATATATACTTTATGGGGTCTGCCACGCCTCCTTCTACCTGTTACATACATTTGACATTTTAACAAAACCATTATACCCTGATTTCATTTCCATTTTCAATGGGTTGTTCACAAGGTCATCTAGAATTGTGAAATTTTTGTATGATGTGATGTGATGTGATGCAGCTGTCATTGTAAAAGGAACCAAACGTGGCACTAGCAGAGAGGAGGTGCAAGAGACACACATATTAAGTCTCCTTTTTTCATAGGTTCTGAGATGGCCGCTTTTATGCATACGACAGAAGAACAGACATGCAGACGGACAGGGCTTAATCGGCTCCTCTGTTGATCCTTATCAAGAATATATATATAAGTATTTTATATATATTGTCCTGCCTCCTTCTGCCTGTTACATACAGTTTAAGAAAACCATTATACCCTGATTCCCTATTTTCAATGGGTTTGGGGTATAAAATGTATGGAGTTCGCCTTATCCAGTGGATTAATTAAGTAAAAAAATGATTCATATTTAAAACATAGTCTAATATGTGGCTGAATTGATAGCCAATTGTCAATTTTAATAACAAAGAATGTGAGGCTGATAGTTTTAAACTAATCATCAGGTAACTAGCTATATGCTGTACATATAATAATTATATTGATAATAGCGATCCTGAATAGAAAAGTGTGATTTGATCTGTAGCAAAAAAAAAAACAATATAAAATTCACTAAGGAACACAAAAATGTTATCTTAATATATTTGATTTGGATTTGGAATTCCGCAAATCCTATAAGGGACTTATTTCTGTCCTACAAATTAGTTGCTCACTCGTCAGCACTCGACGAAGCGCAGAGCAATGAACAGCCTCCACTTGTTGATGACGTCAATGCTGAAGCGATATTAAGAGCGGAGCACATAGCCTGTTGGCTAACCGCACTATCAGTGCTCCCTCCGCGATTCGATTCGTTTTGGAGACCCTCGTCGACTCGCTGCCAGGTATACCAGCTTGACGTCATATCGGCTCTATGTAATAATTTCACGCCCTATCGCGGTCATTTTAATTAGCACGATTGCATTTTCGACACGTAGACGCAATTCAAATTGTAAATCACATAGGCCGTTAAACATGTGCATTCACATTCACACTAAAATTGGTATAATATATGCATATATATTTATATACGCATGCCTATGTGAGTATGCGTTTGTATATAAAGCTAGTCGTGCGCTTTGCCATATGTGACATTTATAATGCAGGCAGTTGAGGATTGAGCCCGCTTCAGTTCGAACCACAAAATTTTGCAGTAAATTAATATTGCCAATTAGGGCAACAAGGCCGCATCATCAACGTCGCTTGCACTACTCATTTGAGGCAGTTGCACCACCAAGCCCCCCCAACTTATTTATTTCGAGCCATTCGTTTCGGCCAGCAATTAACACGTCAACAGCGCTTGGCATAAATCTAACAAGTTAGGCATGTCAAGCTAGATAAACATGCTATGCGAGGCTGCATAGACATTAGCCAAAGATGAGTTACCCTAAAATATTGTATAAGACAGACTGCGGGAACCCGATATAGTCTTTGTTATTTAGTATATATAATAAATCAAAATACAGTGAGGACTCTACCATGCAGCCTATGTAGATTAGCTGAGACGCATTTACCAAACCACTTGCGGACAGTTTTCTGAACATCGAAAAATATATTTTGCAGTATTTCCAGAAGTTGTTTTTTCAAAATAAATAACCCCTAAGTATAATGGTATTGTTAAATGTATGAAAAAAGTGTAGTATAGATATTATCTATTAGATAACCAGGAGCAACAGCAAAATCGATCTCGAAGAAATTAGATTTGGTCTTAGAGAAATTAAATTTGGCAGCGCAAATCAAGTTGCTTAATAGATGATTTTTCTCATTTCCTTGAAATCGATTAAGTTTTTTAGTTTCAGATTTTAAATCATATCTCTGACGTCTCCAGAGGAAGAGCACTAACCATACATTGTATAGTTAGTAGTAAGAGTCACCAAAATTTGTATTTTGTGTCGTGTATAACGGTTACAAATTACAATTACAATTACAATTACTTGTGACAGAGAGATAAAGTTTTATTCAGATCTGGTAACAAACACAGAAGTTATTAAGCAAAGCATATCAACTGATAAAGCCACGAGGCAATTAGCACCAATCGCAACTGCGATTAAATTGCATTTAAGTTGTCAACTGCTATTTTAGTTATTGGATTGGTCACTCCCAACGGATTAGTAGTGGTAGAGGCGGTGAGTATTTTTTATCGGGTCATGAGTCTTCACTCGAGCAAATTTTTAAATGCAATTTATTTTAAGTTCAAATTTTGATATTTGATTTTGAAGATGCTAGTACAAATCTACCAGGAAAAACTATTTTTATATTCGGTACCCAAATGAAAATTTGTAGGTCCCTGTATAGCACGCGCAGATCGAGTTTGTTTCAAGAAATCGATAACTATTCCCGATTAAAAACCTTAATAAAATTCATTTAAAAAATTATATCTCGTTCGCCTTTGAAGCTAGAGTCTCCAAATTCGGAATTTATTTTGTTAAATTTTGGATACCGGTTTAAAATTTTACAAAATTCTTTAAATTGATAGCATTTCTATACATGATTTTATATGTGTCAACCGAATATTTAGATTTGCTGAAAATTTTATGAAAAGCAATTAAGTAGCACTGAAGTTAGTACACAAAACGTTTGGTCAATTGATAAATGCACACGGCTCGCAGCGCTAAGCAGCGCCAGCGTACTTATTTTCCAATACGTCTGCACATACATTGAAATGCGTGCAGTCTCGTATATTCTAAGAATCGAAACTGCGATTGAATCTTATTTGAAATATCAGCTGCTACTTTAGTTTCGGATTTGGTAGGTTCGGAACCTTGCAATGTTGGGATTTTTTGTTTTTTTTTTACAAACATGAAGTGCCAGTGTCGGTAGAGGTGATGCTATTTGACAAGTAGATATTAGTTCGATGCTGGGTGCGCTGATGAAGGATTTTTTGTTTTTCTTCTATTATTTTTTTAAACCCCAGTTTTTCTTTAAGCCCATTAAAAATTGGACTTCAGTATAATGGTTTGGTTAAAATGTATGTAACAGTCAGAAGAAGGCGTAGCAAACCCCATAAACTATGATCAGCTCGACGAGCTGAGTCCACGTCCATGTCCATCTGTCCGTCCGTCAGTATAAACGCAACCACAAAAGCTAGAGATCTGAAAATTTAAATATATACTAGTGTATACCACACGCAGTACGAGTTTATAATTTTTTTCGATAACTCATCCCATTTCCTTATTATCGATAAAAATCGATAAATTGACTTTGTTTTTTAATTTCAAATTTACTGTGTATATCCGTGTAATAAATATTTGTAATTTTTGGATTTTGGACACCACGTCCCAAATTACCAAAACACGAATTTCAAATATTATCAAATAGACACATATGGTCATTTTCAGTTTCCATAATATAACCCATACTGCAGCCCAAGCGCAGTCGCTGCGTAAACTGCGCCGTTAGCAGTTGTTGCTTGTAATGTATGTACATGCATAAAAGCAGCTTAAAGTGATTGGAATATCTCAGGGTTCAGGGAATCTCCCAGTCGAGCAGTCTCTACTAGAGCAGTCTTACTTGCTTTTTTTTTATACCCTGAACCCATTGAAAATGAGAAACCAGGGTATAATGGTTTTGTTAAAATTTCAAATATATGTAGCAGGCAAAAGGAGTCGTGGCAGACCCCATAAAGTACATATAGGTATATCAGGGAAGCGAGCTGAGTCGATTTAGCTCTGTCCGTCTCTCTATCTGACTGTCCGTCTGTCCGTCCGTCCGTGTGTCGATTAAAAACATTATTAAAATGCAGTTTTTAAATTATATCTCAGATATCTTTGGAGCAAATTTTGTATATTTTATATTGTATACAATTTCTGTTTTTGTTATATTTTGGATACCGGCTAATTTTTATACCCTGAACCCATTGAAAATGGGAAATCAGGGTATAATGGTTTTGTTAAATATATGTAACAGGCAGAAGGTGGCGTGGCAGACCCCATAAAGTATATATATTCTTTATCAGGGTGACGAACTGAGTCGATTTAGCCCTGTCCGTCTGTCTGTCTGTCCGTCCGTCCGTCTGTCCGTATGTATTAACGCGTCGATCTCAGAACCTATATGAGCTAGAGACTTGACTTTTTTTGGAAGTCACTGAATAGCAGGCGCAGATCGAGTTTGTTTCAAAAGTTCGATAACTATTACCGTTTTAATGTTATCGATTAAAAACCTTATCGAAAGAAAGTTTTTTTATTCTATCTCGTTCATCTTTATAGCTAGAGCCTCCAAATTTTTCATTTAGTTTCATTTATATTTTATACAATTTCGGTTTTTGTTATATTTTGAATAATAGTTAAAAATTTTAAAAAAATTTTCAAATTGAAGGTTAGTTGCAAATATAGCCAATATGAGAATGAGTTTGCGATTTTAGACAACTGACAAATATTCAATATAATATGTAAATCATATGCTGAAAATTTCATTGAAATCCATTGAGTATCACAGAAGTAATTAAACAAAACGTTTTGTCAATTGCAACATGTGACCAGAAACCCACCCCTGTTTTCATGTTTTTCTATACATGTGCACACATAGATTGAGACATTCAAATGCGAGCATTCTTGTCTGTTCTAAGAATCACAACAATTACAAATGACTGCTTGAATTTTGTTATAATTCTAAGCTGACTTTAGTTTCAAATTTGCTACTACTTGTCTAAGCAGTGCAGTGTCGGTGTTGATAGAAGCGGGGCACGCCGTACCTAGTAGATCTGGGTTCAAACCTCGCCGATGTCAAAACTTCTTATTGTTTTTTATTTTTACACACACAACGGTGGTGTCGCGGTAGAGGTGATGCGCTTTGATCAGTACATGTTGGTTCGACTCCAGGTGGGGAAATGTCAGATTTTCTTAATCTTTTATTTTTTTCTTTTATTCAAAAACTACTTTTTTGAAAAACATGCTATATGATTGTGAAAGTGCAAGTGCGAAAATTTAATTTAATTTTGTAAAGGTTTTTGTAAAGTTCAGGGCAGCTCCTAGTCGGACACCCATCTAGAGTTTTCATACTCGTTTTTAGTCAAAAACTATTTCTAGCTTAATATTTACAAATCTACACAGGTGTTTCGGTGAGTGTAAAACTGTATGTATGTACAGTATGCTACAGCTGCAAAACCATCAATAGTGGCTCCACTGGTTTTAGCAATCGATAATATCTATTGTTCATCGATCGACTTAGTGCTTATGGAAAAATATATTTTCTAATTTTTCAATAAAAACCAACCAGAAATTTCATTTCCAAAAAATATGAAGATAAAACTAAATGAATCAAATATATATTTAAATTTTTGGGCTATACAAACATCGTCCTTACTAAACATTCTGAATAATATTTGATTGTACAATGGGCGAGACAATTCAATTATTTTTTTTTTTATCTGTAAGAAATTTCAACAACAACACATATGAAGAAGAGTGTCTAATCATTTTCGTACTATCGATAGTCATCGATCATTTGATTTGGGTTTTTATGCATTTATTTTATTTATTAAACACCACAAAGGGTGTAAATTTCAAATGAATACTTGTAGCACCATTTTTCAGACCAGATGCAGTTGATCACTTTTGTAAACGGCTTTGGAACAAACACAGCTCAATTTATGTACATACATATATACATATGTTCATTTATGGTGGCGTTTGGTGGGGCCCTGCTTAGTTGCTGAATAGTACTTAACACTCATATACATATTTTAAGCTGCATCTCTGTTTCTCTCGCTCCGCGTGAATGCGGCAGAGTCTCTGGTGCATCACGTGCAAAACGCAGCCTAAGCTGTCCCACCGTACAGTCTTTCGTGCTGGTGCATGGTCTTTTCGTTTGGTCGTTTCGGTAAGCGACATTGAGACTGCGGATCGCGCAAGCGCCGTGACATTTCTGCACCGACGTGTGGCTACTCAATACACATGGCACCGCTTTTCGCAGCGACAGCACACGCTAAGATTACAACTACAACTTGCCACCGATTGTGGAGAACGCGCAGCGGCAGCGATTTCACTACGTGGGCACCACAGTGCTGCTCTTGTTGCTGGCACAGAGGACTGATTATAATACAAGATTTTGCGGGCATTGCTCCGCTGGCGCCAATTGCGAATTTGCAGCACTAGCCCGCCGTTACGCTTGCTGGTCAGCGAACCAACTAGCGTCACGGTGCGTATACTTAATGTTGCGAATACCACATGTTGTGCGTGGCTACTGCATTGCTTTAGTGTGTTTTAGTTATTGTTGTCGTTGTTGCAGAGGCTGCTCAATCGGCTGGGCCTGCACGAGCCATCGCCAGCCACGGCGCTGAGGCAGTTGGCCAGCCAGTTCTTCTGCAGCCTCTTACTGCCAACCTATCCGCTGTGCCAGCTGCTCACATCGCTTTACGTGGGCTTCAGCGTGTATCCGCTGGATCGTGTGAGTACGATTATATATGCAGCCATAATTTAGCCAACAAAGCGGCCCCAAAGTTTTGTTGTATGCAAAAGTTTTTATTGCACTCAGGAGTGTGCACACTCACACACACACACACACACACATAAACACATAGAGAAAGAACGAAAACACTCACACATGCACACCCACACAAACACATTCAAGAGCCGGCTTTAGTTTTGGTAATAAAAGTTATTTGAATTTAAATGTGTAAACGAGCTGCCCGCCCCGCTTCCTGCCACTTGTGCCAACTATTGTGGTACGTTTATTTTTACAGTCATCGCCAAAAGTTGATGTACTTTGCCAACCATCTAGCTTCAGCTTCCACCGCTTAGAGGTTTTTTTTGTTTATTTATTTAGTAATAGCTTAATCCATGCCCATCAAATTGATCATCTTAAAGCAGCAATGAGTGTTTACAGTTAGTGTTTGCCTTAATCAATATTACTAGAAATGTTAAATAAAAACTTTTTTAAATTTTTTCTCTCTCCTTATACTGTTTTAAAAATAAACCAAAAAAGCTTGTGTTTGATTTTTTATAAAAACTTGCATATTCAATTTTTTTAAACTCTGGTCAACTTTTTGGACGTCTATGTTTTCTCCGAATTATAACTCCGAATATATATTTAATGTTTTTTTTCCAAAATAAAAATAAATAAATAGTTGGGGAATAATAATAAAATTGAATTTCGAAATATTTATTCAGCTGCAATATTTTTTTTAAGATGCTAGGCACTTAGAATACAATTCGACTCACTTAGCCTGTGAGGGTATTAGATATTCGGTGATTTTATTCCATTTGCAGAGCTCTGATTTTTTGCTGTAATGTGGACCAAAAGGTGCGCTAAACTTTTGCCAGCCGTTGGGATCGTGGCCAGGCAGATGCTGGGGCTTCAATGGCTGGACCTGCCGCGCTCTCTGCTACGGGTAACTATACAACACACGTTACGTATACACCACGTTGCCTTAAACACTTTTTGTTTTCGCATACGGCACATTTAAATTTCGGTTTGCCATGAAATATGGCAAATAAATCGCGCTCGTGTTATTTTTGCGAAAACTTTATGGCTTATCTGTGCTTCGTTTGGGGCGCGTGCTCAAAAGGCTAAGCCGTGCCACAGAGTGGGCGCTGAGCGGACCAAAGAGGTTGGCGCCAAGTGCTTGGTTAGTTATTAGACTAAGGGCACTGGCAATTGGCTCTGGTCGTGTCGTCGACACACACCCTCAAAAAAACTGGAAACATAAAGGTAGATAGTTGTGTGTGTGTGTGTGTGTGTGTGTGGAAGTTTTACCTTTTTTACAGTTGCTTCGAGAAGGTATACAAGTTTGACAGGCAATAGATAGTTCCAAAATCTCTTTGGTAGTACAGCTAAAACTTTAGTTTATACTTTATTCAAACTTTGCAAAACTCAACTATATCCAAGAAATGCAGCGGAATAACATAAATTACTTTACACTTCTGCAAAATCTCAGTTTTTCTGATTTTTTCCCCTTAGCATAATATTACATAATATTTAATACTTATAATAATTTATAAATTATAATTGTGTTAGACATTTTATAGGGTTCAAATAAATGTATTTAAGTAAATTATTTGTTTAATTTATGGCTTTCAGTTACAAATATATTACATATGGCTTAAATATCGAAGCTTAGTAAATAATTCAATATACTTGTATTCATTTTTATGTGCCAAATTTCTTAATTTTTTAATTTGTTTGCATTATATTTTTAAGAAATTTATTCATCTATCAACTTCTATTCCTTAACCATTTTTACAATGGTTATGTATGGTTATGTATATACATAATTAAATTTTTATAAAATATTTTTATATTTTACACAACAAATTATTCAATAGCAAATCAACTATAAATAAAATTATTTTCAGTGAATTAATGAATTTTCACAATTAATTCAAAAGTAACTATAAAACACTCATGATTTGTTTTCTAGTTATTTTCTCATTTCAAATTGAAAGTCAAACAACAAATGCCAATGCTCAGGCAGTCAGAGGCTAAGTGCAACCGCGTGCTGTATCTCTGTAAATCGTCATAAAAAAAGAAATCAACAAACAAACAGGCAAATAGTAGACGAGCATCAAGCTGAGTCTCAGACGGCACCAAAATTGCTAAGCAAATAGCGCAAGGCGATGACTTCTCATCCAGCCAGGGAGTTGGGGTTTGGGGTTGGATTTGCTGTGACAACTGCCAAACATGCCGCACAATATACACAGCTAGCTGCCCCACTGAACCTCTGTACTTGCCACACATGCTCCCAGTTGCTGCCAACGCTTTGCTCGCTGCCCGCGCAAATAAATATTTGTGCATATTTAGCTGAGTGCCCGCTCTCCGTCCCTTCACACCACATAAAGTTCAACACACTTTGCAACTGCAATGCGCGAAGCATGATTTGATCCAACAACAACAACAACAACAACAACAATAACAAAACTAAAAGAAAAACAAATCAAAAAACACAAAAAATGTGAACTAAATAGTGAAGAACTCTCTGGTAACACAAACAAGCTGCCGGCTGTGCAGCGAAACACAAAACTATTTGCCACAAGTTGCAGCGGGGCGCGTGCAAGTGGCAGCAATTGAAAAGAAGCCAGAACATAAAAGGAAGAAGCACAGCAACAAGAAAAATGCAGCGGGCAGCCGGAAAATCAAATAAGCATCAAAACAAAACAAAATATGTCGCCGCAGGACGTGAGACATGGACTGACAGAGCAACTGTCAAGAAATTTATATAAAAAAAAAATCAAAAACTATAAGGAAAAGGCAAAGTTGCAAAAAAAATAAACAAAAAAAAAACAAGTAAGAAAACTCTAATCGACTAGGAGATCCCCTGAACTCCGTTCGATCTGTGTTTTAAAATATACTCAATTATGTATTTATTAAATCAGAAAAAATATAAACTTGTAAAATTAAATTATAATAAATATAACAAAATTCAAAATTGTTTAAAATATAATTAAATCTAAATACAAAATTTTGAGACTCTAGCTCCAAAAATGTACGAGATATAATTTAATAACATGATTTCCATAAGAGTCTTAACCGATAACAATAAAATAGGAATTGTTATCGATTTTTTAAGAAAATTTGACTTTAACTTGATTTCAAGTCTCTAGCTCTTATATGATGTCAGATTGACGAGATCATACATACGGACAGACGGACTGACGGACAGACGGGCAAGACTATATCGACTCAGCTCGTCGGCCTGATCAAGAATAAATATACTTTATAGGGTCTGCCACGCCTCCTTCTGCCTTTTACACACATTCGACATCTTAACAACCATTATACCCTCAACCATTCTAGTCCTACTAACTACTTCGCTAACTTAAAGTTAATGCAGCGGCTGTGCTTCGGCTGTCTGAAGTGAATTGTTAAATAACTTTTCTATTAAATTCACTGTCCAAATGGGGCATAATTAAGACATCATAGGATGTGTGTATTTGCCAAAGCACAAGTCTCCATTATTTTAAATATGTTCATTGCAAATTAGAAAAAGAAGTCAAATTATCGATTTATATCGATAACAAGGAAATGGGATAAGCTACCGAAAAAAAATGATAACCTCGCAGAGCGTTTGGAGTACACGAGTATACACTTAAGTCTTTATTTTTTGGGGTTTACGAGATCACCACGTTCACACGGACAGATGGAGGGACGGACAGAAAGACCTGGCTAGATCCACTCAGCTCGTCGCCCTGTGCTCTGCCACGCCTCCTTCTGCCTGTTCCATACATTTTTTTTTATTTCCAATTTTCAATAGGTTCCAAGAATAAAAAATTTTTATTTTTATCCAAATTTTAAAATTTTTCTCTCAAGCAATAAAGCTTCCAAAACGATGAATTTGAAAATGTAATATGGAATCTATTGAAATTCTCTAGGTCAATTCAGGCCAAGGAGCTGGTCAACAACAGGACCTCCAGTCATTCATGTCAGTTTGTCAGCTTGTATAAATGCACGCGTGTTTGTGTGTGTGTGTGTGTGTGTGTGTGTCTGTGTCTGTGTGACTGTGTGTGTCACTGCATGCACTTCCGTGTGCTTTGTGTCACAATGGAACGGAAATAGCAGCTTGAACACGCTTACCCACCCACACACACACACGCACACAAATACACATTAACACAGAAACACAAGTCCACATACACACACACAAACACACATACACATACACAAACAAACACTTCACAGTCAGCTGACAGCGGGGCAGCTCGTAAATTTCAATGCTTGACTTTTGGCTTGTGAGCCTCATCAATTGAAAATTTTGCATTTTGCAGAACATTTTGGTACGACCCCGGCGAGCTCCTTACGTGGTCAGCTCGACGCACCAGCTGCTACAGCTGTGGCTTTATGGGAAAACCTCTGCTTTGCCCATGCAGGTAATTTTCAGCAGTTCGACTATCGCTTAGAACGGCTTAAATTGCAGCATGGCCAAGCCACGGCTCCATTTTGTCCGCTGAAAAACATGCTCCTCAATCAAATGCTCTTCCATGGCATCAAAGATGCGTCGTCCACTTGCTGAGGCGTGCACCAGTTGGTGCGCGAGTTTGTAATAGGCGAATCAAGGTGCACCAGGTGCGTGGCTATAATAACATTGATTTTCTCTATGCAACTACGGTCAAGCAGATTATCCACGAATACATCATGTTGTATAACAGGTAATTAAATGGAGTATAGATGGACGAGTGAAATAAAGTATATTGAGAAGAGATTTAAGTAGTTATACGAACGAATCATCCAAATGTCTGACTTCTTAATGATTTACTCTGTTAGTATGATGACGAAATGAAGAAATAAGATCAAATTGAAAAGATCAAAAAGAAATATGTTCAGATAAAAGTAGTTATTCACTTCATTTTCATTTTTGTTCAAGATATACATAAAGAATATTAAAATTTATTTTATAAAATTAAATCTAAATATGTAACGAGCAACTTTTTTGATCTATCCTAATCAGCATTGAAATGAAAATGGGTCAGATGATCGCAAAAAGAACGAAATTTGAAGACTTCCACAAGCACAAAATCAAATAAGAATATTGTTGAAGATTCAATTTAATTTGAAGTTTAATGAGTTTATCCTACAATAAATTGAGTATAACATGAAAGCATGAGCGTGACAAATCAAGCTCAGTATTATCATTTAAAATAATATTAAATTAATTTTTGATCGGATTCCATGGCGTCTTATTTACATGTTTATCTGAAAATTTACAGGGTTATGCTGTGCTATTTTTTACTTATCCAATAGGCTCTACAGCTAACTTATATTTAATAGACAAGTTGAAAGTCAGCATTAAGCGGCTCAAATTCTTTAAGACTTTCCTTAAATGATTTAAACTACTAAAAGTATTTAGTTTTGTTTGCAAAATAACAAACAAGAACAGGTGAATCTTTTTTGGTAAAGGAGGCTGGGAGGAGCCTGCAGTAAATAAGCTGCTAAATTTAGCTCTACGGAAAGTATTTTGGAAATTACAGTGTATTATTAAAGAGGGTTGTCAAATTTTGTTAAGTATCAATAGATGAGGTCAACAGTAACTCTAGCTCTAAAACTTTAGAGTATATAGCTTCCTGCCTTACCACGCCCCCTATGGGTGTAGATATAAATCTATATATTTTTCGATGCTGGTGGTACTAACAAACATATATTTCTTTTTCGATCTGTAGACGAGTAGCTCACGTGTAACTGTCTCACACACATACTCAGTACGCCGGCACGTTCATATACAGTACGCACTCATACAGTATACCAATTGGGGGCGTGGCAAATCGGAAAATAGAGATGGTAGCGTTTTAGCCATGAATGAGTATTCTGCAGTCGGTAGCACCCGACTGAAACGTTCTTACCTGTTTTGTTTTCAATTTTGAATCTTTTTTGTCCTTTTTATGATTTTTTCAGTGTTTAAATTGAGATTCGGGTCAGAGCAGACTGATGCCCATGACCCTATCTAATTGTTCAACATAGATCTGTGTGTTAGCTTTGATTATGATTATTTGATTATGATTATGTCGCGTTTGACCTGATTGCCCAGGATTCCGATAATATTCTTTCGACTTATTATAAACTATTCTTCAAACACAAAGTTCTATGGCGAGTCAACAGGTTCCTCCAAATCATATCAAGCCTTTCCGTTTTGAGGTAAAAATTGATGAATGCATCTTCTTGGAACCCTAAGAATTATCTAATCGATATCTTCTATATAAATATCTGAAATATATTTTTGACCACCCACAAGCCGAAATTCCCAGTGGTCCCTGTTTTCAAAGCTAGTTGCTCAGCCAATGATGATACTCATTGCGATTTCATCATAGGCTCCGATATTTTGATTCTAGCAGTAATTTCAGGAACATTTGTATTACCTGCTTCTAGCCTTAATATTGACAGACGCTATTCAGCTGACAAATCTATTGTATATTAAGCTATTTTATTTTTGATTTATTTTAGATCATCAATAGGAAGACAATCAACTATAAATTGAACTACAGAACGTTGCTAATCAAACCAGGAACTGGAGAGGAGTGGGACCTGCACCTCACATTGCTTGTGATGCTGCAGGTCTTGTGTGCATCAGCGTGCACTTCCGTGTGCTTTCTGTGACAACGAAACGGAAATGGCAGCCTATACACCCCGCATACACATACCCAGCCACTTGAATATAGCCTGGTCAGTTGAATGGGACGAATCGTAAATTTAAACGTGTTGCTTTTCGGCCTCAACTGCATGATTTATCAAATGTCGCAGCAAATTGTTTAAACGAAAAAACGATTCCAAAACAAATTGTTTATTCGTTTGTTTGTTTTTTTTTTTTACATTTATATTGTGTCCTACGAAAAAACACAAATCAACTAAAAAGAAAACTTGGAAAACAGACCTCATAAGCTTCATACTTTACATTAGACAAATTATTATGTTTATCATAATTACATATCTATATGAACTGGAATAGTTTGCTTGTCCAGCCATCGATTCCTTTGCTGGATGGGCGTCCTGGTGTTCTCTGCGTGGGTTTATTGCATTCGATATGTGTGTAAAAATGGTGTGCCAGAAAGCAACGCACATCTTAGCTAAGTTCGAAACCCACACCGGACTGTATGGCATAGATTAGTTTTTCGCGCATCTGTTCAGCATTCTTAAAAGGCGGTAGCTTCAGCAGATTCGTGCAAGTGCTGGCTGTGGGCAAACGCTCCATATCACCAGCGTTCTGTATAAAGAACGGTGGATCCAGGTCCTAAGACAAAGACAGCAATAAGAAGTGTTGATCGATATTGCTGCGAATACAACTCACCTTAAAGCCCAGTAATGGGGGCCGCGAGCAACTGGTGACAAATTTGAGCAGTTGCCGTCGCTGCAAATCGTCAAAGCCTTCCACAGCCTCCCAGAATGCGACGATTGAAGGATGTTCTGGCGTGTATTCTCCTCCATATTTGCAGTGCTTTTTCAAATCCTCTAGATCGATAGGGATTTCGGCGCCCGATATGAGTATTTGCAGTTCTTTATTGCTGAACATATAAAGCCACTCGATGGGCAAAACATTGGACAGTCCCTTGCGGAAGGCTTTACAGTGACGCTTGATTTGCACATTGAGCTTAAAGTTAGCTATTAACTGTAGGTACTCAATGCGATTTGAGTTGGTCACCGGCGTGCTCTGACCCTGAGGTTTGAGCTCCACCACCTGCGTCTGTCCCAGTGAACTGCTGGCGACAGTAAAATCCAAATTCAGTTCACTAACATCACCCGGATAGTCTTTGAGGTAAAGTAGATTTCGATATAGTTCCGGATCCAGTGAGGCCAATTGGTGTATATCCACGTCAGAATATTTTCCGGCTAGCTTGGTTAGGAAAAATTCAGCCAGCGGCAACTCGACCAATAAATTCTCATAAATTGCTTTGCCCAAAATACGACCAATGAAATAATAATGCTTCTCAAAGTCACTAAACAGATCCGCGACATTGGGATTAGGATACAATTTGTTATCCGTCGTTACCCTAAGAGCGTAAAATACATTGACATCAAAAAGAAATGGTTATTGAATTCTTATCATCTTACATAAAGAAACCCCGATTGGGATCAAACGCTGTTTTTATAAGTTCCGATAGAAATTCTCGAAACACGCCACCACCATCAATGCCCGCCTCATCCAATCCCAACTGAGAAACAAACTGTATGCGAAACTTCAAGCGCAAGTCCGGCTCTGGAAAAGAGAAACGTTTCTTAGCAAACAGAAAGCACTAAATTATTTTAATTTAATACCATTCTCAGGACGCAGCTTGTCGTAGGCATCTTCATACAAATGCGTACGACGCACAGTTACCATAATAGAGGGGCCCTGCAGAAAAGCCTGCAGATGACCCTGCACCCGCATCTTATTAGCGGCAACGAGACCCTGCAGTATGCTCACACGCTTATTGAAAGCTACGACGAAGGGAATTTCGCGCAATATGGTAATGGAGCGTTTTTGCTTGGTCGACATGGGCGGCCCGTTCTCAAAGTCCTCGCGTGTGAAATCGCGTATGGGCTGAAATGGGCGTATGCCACGCATACGACTGCTGTGTGTCAAGGGCAGATCTGTTGGCCTGTCCAGTGGCAAATCTAACCGAGAAACGGTCCAATGACCTTCCGGGCAAAAGCCCAAACGGAGATCGCGTGAGTGTATTTGATTGAGCACAAATACCACGACATTTAACAAATTTGCCCAAATCTGCTTCTGATGACGCAGCGTCTTGCCGTCGGCGTCTGTGTGGCCCAGCACACTGCGAAAGGCGAGCTCGACCAGGCCCAGACTTATGTCCTTAAGTGTCTTTGACATTTGCACTATCTCCGCAATTGAGAAAGGCATAAGTCTTGCATGCTGAGGTGCCGCTTCCAAAAGCTTCTTTTCCACGAATTCCACATCGTGCAGCGTGGGCAATAGACGTCCAAAGAGCATGCAGAAGGTGGCTAACAGAGGTATAGTACGGTCCACGCCCTGCTGCTTGGCTACAAAATTAATTCGAATAGATATTAATTAAATATGGCAAAGTCTATGTTGTCCATACTTACGGACAACACCCTTAGAGATAAGCGAAAGCGGCGATGAAAATCCCAGTTGAGTTGACTCGGCGGCCAGCTTAAACCAAACAGCACGTATGAATTTGGGCGTGAAAGCCAAAGTGTAGAGCAATCTATAAAATCAAATCAAAACTAGACATAACAGAGATAGCAATACAATAATGTTTACCTATATTCATATACTGCATGCTTATTGTAAATCATCAGATTGTGACAGATCTCGCACAGCGCATAAATAACTTGGCTTTGTTCAATGTGCGGCTCAATTTGCTGCACAATGAAATCTACACGCTGCGTTTCGTTTAATATGGTTATCGATTCTAGCAGACTGTTTCGCTCCTTGCTGCTCAGTTCGCCTGGCGTGCGGCAGGACTGCTCCATGTCGTAGTCAAGCGTGCGAGTCGAGGGCTGTCCCTCATCTTCTTCGTCGGACTCATCCGAATCGTCTTCATCGTCCGAGTCTGTGTGACGATGTGGTGTCGCATGCGTGCGCAGCGTAGACTTCGGCAGCTGCAAGATGTTGGGCATCATTTGAGCAATGACGCGCACATAGACAATTAGCAGGTTACTCTGTTCTAATGTGCCTGCAGATTGATCAACAGATGAAACATATTCTTATAAGAGAATAAATGTATACGAACCTAGGTGGCTACGATCCAACACCAGAAGCGAGTTAAGCAAATACGAACTAAACAACGTATCATGCGTTTGCGACTTTGACGACTTCACCTCCCCGGCATGCATAATGCCATAAAACAAGTTATTAGTGTTAGCATTATCCGTGGCTGTGGCTTCAGAAACGGGAGCGGCCTCGCTTAAGTCTAGTAGCCCATGCAGCGTGTGCATGAGCAGCGCATAGGGAAAGTCTTCGCTCTCCGCCAGGCAGGGCAGCACAAAGTTGCGCACTGGCTCCGTATGTGGCGTGGCTAAAATATCGCAAATGAACTTGCGACTGAAGAGCTGCGATAACTCGCTACGTGGCTGACGCAATGCCACGCTCAACGGCCGCAACATCAGCTGCATCAGCGCATCGACGAACGGAGTGGGAGCGTGCAGTGTCTCGCCGTCCAGCGGCGGACATTTGTCGTCTAGTAGGTGACGTAATCGCACAAAGTAGTTGCGTGTGATCAGGAAGCCAAAGACACATTCCAGATACTTGTACAGCACCGTCTCATCTTCAACATAGCGCTCCACGGCTGCCACCGTAGTGAAGGTCTCCAGCATGCGCAGCGGAATGGCCTGCACACTGTGCGGAAGCGCCAACTGCACCAAACACGCATCCAAGACCTTACACACCCGCAGCAACCAAACGGAATCGTGTGCTGAATGCTGTAGCAGACGTGTGGGATTTCGCAAAATCTGCTGACAAACTTCAATCTGAAAAAGCAATCCAATCAGATATGATTTGTACTATTTGCAACAAGTGCCTCACCAGTCGGTCGCTGTCCTTGGCCACGCGATTGCTGTAGAAAAAGGTGAGGCGACGTAGCAGGAAGCACAGGCTCACATCCTCCGTTACGCGATCCCGGTGCGCATGAAAATATGCATCAAAAGCCTCGCGTTCGGCTCGCTTGCGTCGCTGGCGATGGATGAAGGAGCGTGCATACGATTGCAGCACAACTGCACCGTGAGTCTTTTGTCGCAGCTCATTGCGTTTCTGTCGTTCCAGCGCCGCTTTTCGTATGGCCGTATCTCTGTCGCACGTCTGCGAGGCGCCGCCAAGACTTTGCACTGGTCGGCGCCGATACTCGCCATCGAACCCAAACATGACACTGCAATTGTTCTGCTTCTACGGCTGCGGCTACTGCTGCTGCTGCTGCTACCGCCACTGCTGCTATTTCTGCTGCTGCTGCTGCTGCTGCTGCTGTTGTATTTTCCCCCAGCTGATCAAGCGCACTCCCCCACTTAGCACATAATTTTGTATCTTGATTGGTATACGTCTGCGCTGCTAAAAACGCTCAAATGAAACAGACAGCAACGATGTCACGAGTTTTTCTGCTGATTCAACTCCAACTTAAAATACACTTTTCACTTGGCTACGTTAAATTTTCTGGCTGCGTAAAAAAAACTTGCTAAAACGAATGATTTGTATATTTTTTCTGTGTTGCACAAAAGCACTAATTAATGACAAAAAATTGCCAGCTGTTCGTCGCTGTTCAGCACTAAGCGACTTTACAGTGTTATTAAACACCGAGGAAACAGTTAAATATCATTTCGTACGTTAGAAAAATCCCTGTGAATTACATATTAATACTCGTTGCTAATGTTTATTGTATTTTTGTTTATTTTCATTTTTGTGTAATGAAAGAAATATCAAGCAACCTTATACCAAGATGATTATTTCTACAATTTCAGCACATGTACATAAAAAAGAACAGGAGAAAACTTCGTTTTTAAATAACTTAGATGATTTGCTAAATAGAAATATTTTTTCTATCTACTTATGCTTTTATTCTGCAATATATCTTCCTTTTCAAATTATATCCATCATCAAAATATTGAAAATGTACCAAAAAAAAATATATATGCATATGTATATGGTTATATATATATATATTATATGTATCTATATACATATATACAAAATTTGTATACAAATATTTTGATAAACAAGCGTCACACTCTAGTTTATTTTTGTTTTCCTCCATTTTTTGTTATTTTATATCTGCACTGTCATATTTGAGTAGCAGGCAGAACTCTAGATCAGCTGATGAAGCGTAAATATAACAGCTGAAAAATTGCAACTGATAAAAAAATCGGAAATATTTGCGACAGCCAAGAAACTAAATATATCAAATTAACTTTTTTGCATAGCGACCACTGTATACGCTTACCAGAGCGCAGAATTGATATAAACAGAAACAAATGCGAACTTGAGTAATCTGGTATTTATTATGCTTACTTCAATTAATATTTTTGTAAAATTCCTTTACATAATAAATTAATTTGAGCTTAAATAATAAATACAATGTAAGCTATACAATTTTATAAAACGGCCAATCATATACATATATAAAAAACATACATATTCATAAATATATTACAATTAAAGGTTTATAACTGAATGTTAAAGAGCCTTAACAAGAAATTGGAATAAGCTTGAAATGAAAATGAGTAAACTAATGTTGTTTATGTATGTAAACATATAGAGAACATAATATTGTTTTAAGATTCTCACAAATCGCTAGTCAAATATCATTTTGTTCTTTGCATACGTATTACAAATATGTTCAATGCAAATTGGATGAGTGAGCGTTTGAGCCTGAGCCGTCTAATTGGTTGCTTCTGTTTTTGTTTTTGTTATTTTTATTTTTATTTTTAATAGCCAGTTAATAAATTACTCATTGCAAAGCAATCGCCAATGCTCATTTTAAAGTGCTGCATGTGGCAAGGCTGGGGCAGAAGCTGTTCCATTACTTCCGTGTGGATGACGCAGTTGATGGCGGTTGTCGATAAGCGCGAGCAGAGCTTGAGCCACACTCATAGTCTGATCATCGACGAGGACAATATCAAAGGCATTCATATACTTCTCCATGTTGGCCTCCACATGGTGGAAGAGAAAGCCGATCTTTAAAATATGCGATGAAGCTGGCACGCCGGCTGCCATGTCCGCATCGCCAAGGGAATCCCCCATGACAATGATATGATCGCGTGTATGGACCAACTCATAATATTCACTGCCCTCGAGCACAGTTTCGTTCTTATTGAAAATGTGAATCATCGGCTCCTGAAAGCCGTCCAACAGACCATCCCGAAAGCGCAAAAAGTTGGAAACAACCTTGACATTCGAGTGCTTGATGTTCGCCTGTTGCATCAGCGACACTACCGAGTTGCCGAGACCGGCGGAGAAGACAAGAACCGGAATTTGCAGTCGCTGCAATGCCTCGAACAGCTCGTGCGTTCCGTCACGTAGCGCATGTTTAAATTGGCCAGCCATTTGATCTAATTCGGTCAGATCAAAGGCGAAGCCACTGGCCAAGTTGCCCGACTTGGTCCACCACTCGATCATGTACTGCACCTTGTCTGCTATGGGCATGTGCGGATCAATCTCGATGGGATGGTATTTGTGAAAAAGCTCGTCTATCTTGTCCTTGAAGTCATCCGGCAGGGACTTGCACGAATTGAAGATGCCAAAGCTCGAGGGAACAGCAATGCCATCGTCCGTACGCTGCTTTGTGATCGTATAGTCAAAGTCGGATACTATTTGCATGCGCTCCGGTCCCCCGCAAACAAACTCATTGATAATCCGCTCCACGCCCTGCGGATCGCGCATTTTGCAATGCTCCTGATTCAGCTGTGGTATATCCTGCACGCGCACATAGCCCGCGCGATCCTCCTGCGAGGCATTCGATTCAGTGACACCCATTTTATTTTTTATTCGCTGTTATAATTCCTCTCCACCGTTTATTGCACTCGCTCAGATTTGTGTCTCGTGTTCTCGGCGTGAATAACGCTCAACGACTGAAATGAAAACATAAGAATTGTATTTATTACTCGCGATATGCGGTCGTTAGCAAAAGTTCGCATGCGTCCGAGAAAATTTCTTACATATGCATATGTATGTATGTATATGTATTAATATATATATATATATATAATATATATATATATATATATATATATATATATATATATATGTGTGTGTGTGTCTTTAGAGGTGAGCGATAGTGGAAATATTTCTCCTTAACGTGCCCACAACTTGAAACACTATAGCAAATCTAACCTTATTTAATCAGTTACGCTTTTTGAGCTAACACATTTGGTAATTAATTTTAAACATCGATCTAAGTACATACATATGTATTTCTAAGCAATCAAACTACTTAATATTGTAACAATATCCCTTGTATATGCTTTTAAGTAACATCGTTCACAAAATGTTCCCATATAATTAACACAAAATTTAGTTCATGTATCCAATAATTATTTATTTGCATGGAAAACCATTCAACAGTTCATCACTATCTCATGTATATATGTACATATGTATGTATGTATGTAAAGAGATGCGGGCATTCTTAGCTGGCCTTGGTTCGTAGTTCTTTGATTCTTGACGGTTTATCAGGCTTTTGGCGAAGCTTTTTTGATTTTGCACTTTGTGTATTTGCTGACACTAAATGCCGCACAAGCATACGAGTATTTACTTTTCGACTTACATTCGCGGACTGCACACCCACAAGGCAACGCTATCAATCACACAATACAAACAGAACGCTGCGAACAGCTGTTCGCGGCGGAACGAAATGGAATTGAAACAAAACGTGTGCGACCAAATAAAAGGCAACAGCGGGCATAAAGTTTCATAATTTGTTTATTTTTGTGCTATCTCTCTCTCTCTCTTTCTCTCTCTCGCTCGATGGCTCTTTTGTATATTAACTAAATAAAAAAATATGCTTCCTTCAATTCATAATTAAGGATAAATTAACAACTTAATTATCTATACATTAAATATGAGTTGTTTCTATTTTAGCTGCTGCGCGGGTGATTTTCTTCTTTTTTCTTTTTTTGGAAACAGTTTCCCTTCCATCTGTTCAATCTTCGATTACAATGGGTGATACGACTGGATCTCTTTGATTTTGACTTCTATTTTCTAGTGGTAAAAATTTCCAATCGCCTGGCAAAGAACCCTTTAGGCTCAACTCACGGGACAAGTAGCTGTAATTAAAGGATGCAAAATGTTAGCTACGAGCGTCGACAATAATTAATGTATCTGGAGAAGTTACCGATTGAGATACTCGCTGGCGGCATTGCGGGATTTGAACGAGTAAAGACCCTCATCGGGCACCTTAACCATAAGCTTGCTGTCCACTAACTTGGCTCTGAAACGGGGCAAATTCTTGGCCACCAGGAATCCATTTTTTGGCTTGGCAGTCAGCGATTGTCTTGCCTCGACGACAACGGGCGGCTTGGCCGGCACAGACTTAAGCACTGCGGACTGGGCCGCCTTGCCCGCCAATTTCTGATGAGGTGCACGCAGCTGACTCTGCGCCAAATTGCCGATGGCAGATGCTTGTTTCAGCATCGTGGGCAGCCCAGAGGCAGAGGTAGCTGCCACACTCGCAGGCAGTTCTTGGGCCTTGCGCTTGGCCCCAATTTTGATGGGCTCAGCAGCAGGACGTGTAGCGGTGCCATCCTTGACCCTCATCTTGGTAACTGTTAAGCCTGCCGTGCAGTTGCCAATTTTAATGTTGCCATTGTTGCTGCTCAGCAGCTGCTGCAGCGTGTTGTTGACTTTAGGTGCCGTCGGATCCTTGGCAACAGGTGTTGCACTGGTCGTCGCTGTCGGGGCACACCGCTGCACTGAGATGCGACTTATTTTAGCCGGCGGCGGCGGCTGTGCATTAAATTCGCTGCTGGCCAGAACTTGTGGCGACGGTGCTTCTGTTTGGGTGAGCTGGACCTGTGGAGTCAGAAATTGTGCGACTGGCGGTGAGCCAACCACGGCAGGCACATTTGATATGAAGGGCACAAAGCCAACGGACCGAGCAGTACTATTCAGCTCCTTGACCATGGCACCATTGTGTGGAGCAGCGGCTGTTATATGCAGGCTCCCGCTGCCGCCACCGTAGTTGGGAATCGTTTGTATGGTGAAGTTGAAGAGAGACGCGGCAGCAGGCTGTTCCTGTTTGGACAGCTGCTTTCGCTGCTCCTTCGCGGTCGGCTCTTCCAGCTCATCCTCTGCTTTATCGTCGTCATCGTCATTGATAATAATCACACAATCATCATCCTCATCTATATCTGGCTCGGGGGCTCCTACAGCAACAGCAAGCTGCTCCGAGGTGTTCAACGTCGCCGACGAATCCGCTGTTGCCGCCAAATCAATATCAAAGTGCACTTTACCATTGATCTGGAGTAGCCAGAAGGCCATGGTGCGTCTGTCCCGCTGCACCGGAATGCTGTGATTCCGCTGGTAGACCTCGCGCAGCATCATCTTGCCATCCACACTTTGCAACAGCACCAACACAGGCGGCGGTATGTCCAGGCGCAGCGGGCCAAAGTATATTTTACGCTTGGATGACGGCGTTACGAAGGCATCATAGGGGGCATCCTGAAAGAACTGCAGTTTCACCATCTTTTTGGTTTCATGTGCTACGCGGGCCACATTGTGTATGCGATCCAATGAGATCATGTCCTTGAACGCCGGCACAAAGATGTGCGAGAAGTCATCAAACAAATTAAGCACTAGCCAACGATGGTCGTGCGTGTATGGCTCCGGCACCTGCAGATCTGAGATATCCGTTTCAATGACCTTACGAAACTCAATGTTGCTGAAAATGAGCGAGGGTTCTTTGCTCTCGCTAGATGCCGTGTCCTCCGCTGTGGCTGTGGCTATAGGGGTAGGCGTAACTGTAGGCGTCGCAACTGGAGGTGAGTCTAATACTGAAATGGATGTGGATGTGGAGGTAGCAGTATCCGGTGCAGTTGGTACAGCTGCAACTGAAGGCAGAGCAGGAGTTGGAACTGCTGGTAGAGATCTAGCACTTGGTGTTGCAAGC
This sequence comes from Drosophila leonis, assembly GCA_035045365.1. NCBI lineage: Eukaryota > Metazoa > Arthropoda > Insecta > Diptera > Drosophilidae > Drosophila > Drosophila leonis. The sequence goes on from JAWNPC010000835.1 coordinate 1,096,099, forward strand.
GGTGCTGCTTTAATACTGAGCAAACTTGCAGACTCCCCTGGACTAGTTGCGGTTGGCCGCTGATGACGTTGTTGCTCCCTAATGCGCTGCTTCACCATCAGCGTGCAAAGCACATTTATCTTCTTTGTCAGTATGGGATGTGTTTGTGGCGTTGGCTTGGTGCACGCGTTGCCCTCCATGTAGCGCAAAAAGCCCTTAACCAGCCAATATTGTTGCCTGCCCTGCATCACCACAGCCAAGCGATTTGTGTTCTCATTTCGCTTGCCCTCGAGCAGCATGCGTGCCATCAGGGGCAAGCTGCTGCGATCGGTTGCAAAGTGCGTGTTGACCACGGCAATGGCACCACAGACGGCTGGCATCATGTTCGTAATTGTTGCCGCCAGGAAGCTGTGGCTCTTCATTTGCACATCCCAGATGAACACATAGTTGGACTCGAAAGCGGCCAGAAAGTTGGTCCACTTGATGATACACAATATCTCCTCGTTCGGAGCGGGAATTATTTTACTCTCGCGCTGCAGCGCTAGGTCGATGTCCTGCATTTTCTTGCTCACGTGGGTGTTCATTTTCTTGATGACATCGTTATACGAGGCACGGAAGGAGACGGAATCCACACTTGGACTATCGTCATTGATGGCCGCAACAACCGTCCCATTGCTGCCCGCGGTAACATCTATGGCATTAGCATTCAGCGAATAGCAAGCTGATATTTTAGGCATTTGAATTTCCAGCCTGGGTGCAGGCTGCATTGCCTGCTGCTGCTGCTGTTTCTGCTTAGCTATTTGCTTCGTTTCCTCTGCTTGCAGCTTCTTTCGCTTAACAGGCGGCTCCTCCAAGATCGTGGCCTCCTTTGCGCCGCGTTTGCGTGCTACACACTCCGTTTCGCTTTCATCAGAATCATCGCCTACCTCAATTATTGTTAGGTCTGGCGTCGCCGGTGATTGCTCCAGGCGCCGCTGCTGATCCAGTTCAGACCGATAGTAGCTAACGGCGTTGGAAACACGTTTATCGAGCAGGGCCTGTGTTTTCGCTGTCTCAGCTCGTGTCACCTCCAAGCGAATGCGATCCACGCGGCGCCTATTCAGACGCAAATAGCAATTTCTGGGCACGGACACCGCACGGCGACACAAAAAGGGACGTGAGCGATAGTAGTTAAAGATTATGTCAAGCTCGGCGGTACGTTGAGGCACCACTACCACGGCTGATTTATGTGCGGGTGCCAGTGGTGTCGGAGGCGGCGAGGGCGGCGGCGGCGGTCTCACTTTCAAAACAGGCGCCGGCTTAGGCATCAACTTAACTGGCTGCAGCCTAATGGCAGCCACGTCTTTGTTCAGCTGTTTCTGTGGCAATATCTGCTTGGGCTGCTGCTTTTGCGGCTGTACTTGTTTCGGAGGAGGTAGCTGCTGCTGCTGCTGCTGCTGCTGCTGATGCTGTTGCTGCTGCTTCTGAGGCAGCGGCAGCTTCAGCACCTGCGGTGTCTGCTTTTGTGGCTGTGTCAGTTTCAGCACCAGCGGCGGCAATTTCTGTGACTGGGACTGGGGTTTTGCCTTTTCCTTGCGCCGTTTCTTGTTTGACTCCTCCGGCGGCCGCTCGAAGCTGTAGTGAGCACGCGTCGCCAGCTCGGGCACATAGTGAGGTATGGGCAGCTCCGCTTGCTCCTTTTCTATTACGATGGGCTTGCCTTCGAGCGCTAGTCCGCCGCAAAAGCATTTGTATAGCTGATGGGTCATGCAGAAGGTAGCCAGGTTGGCGACATCCGGCAGACGACGCAACGACACCTGGCAGTGCTTGAGCTGATCAAAATCCGTGTCCTTGATGGAACAAGGTTCACTGAGCGACGTGATGACGTTCTCGGTACTGCCGCGCGTGCGTTTTAGATTAACCTCACGCTTTGCAACTTTGCTGGGACGCAGTAGCCCCTCATCATCCTCGATGGAGTCATCAAAGTCCTCGTAGCGCTTGGGCGCCTTAGTGCAACGACGTTTCTTGTCACACTGCGTCTCGTTGATGAGCAGTGTCTCGTTGTCTGTCAGGACCAGTGTCGAAGTGAAGTCCTTTTCCATCTTGGCTAAACGTGCTGTTGCCTTACGACGCAAGTTAAAAGCATCCTCGTTCGAAAGACCGCGACCCTGTGGATGAGACGCAGGTAAATATGACGAGCAAAGATCTACATATACTTGATACTCACGTCAGTTTCCACGCGCATGATGCGTGTTAACTCGGCGCCCGTGCAGCTGCAGTCCAACACGCAATCCGCACGTCCGCAATGCTCCCGAGGGGGCAGCTCGCCGGTCATACTCTCACAGAGACAGCCCAGTTGGCAGTGATCCTTGCTACAAGGTTTATTTGCTATAAAGATGGGATTTAAAGGAGTTCGAAATCTATTAAATGTATTCAAATTATTTTTAATTTAACGTAATTTACGCAATAAAGCTAAAACCCACTCGATTTCAGTTGCAGTAGTTGTTTATAAAGTTAAAATGCAATTCTTTAATGTAGATTTGCAAAAGGATATCGATCGGCATCGAACATTATTTCTCAAATCAATATCGATACTGATAGGTAATATTGGTTTTAATGACACCTGCTACAATTTGTTTGAGAATAAGTAACTGTGTCTTACAACAATATCGATAGCGCCATTGTAATTGAAATTTAAGAATATTTAAATATATCGTATATCGATTAATTACTGATTAACAAGTATTCCTCATACCGATAGGCTGACAGTTATATCTACAAATGATTTCAAATATATTTTATTTAGAATTGCAACATAAAACATCTTCTGTAATCCAGAGTACTATACGGACAGTTATATGATCTCCATTGAGCTACAGATCAAAGCCAACTAATACCACAAACATAATTTGTAGTGTAATCTTTCAATACATAGAACTTACCATCCTTGGCAATGGCGGCTGCATCGATGATGGTGGCATTGAGACGGCGCAGCTCTTTGGCTAAACGCTGTTGTTTGTTGGGGCGTGGCTTGTTGGCGGCCAACTTAAGGCCCGCCTTGGGCAGGCCGTCGCCTTCGGCCGCATCCGAATGGACCGCTGCAGGAGATTCCTCTTTAATGGAACTTATATCTGGAGTGGCGCCACGTGCCGCATCGGGATCAACACTGATGAACGAGTTCTCACTGCAGCTGATGGCTACAGTGTTAATCATATCATTGACTATGTCCGCACAGTCCAAGGCAATGGAATCTGGATTTTTGGGTAGCTGCTTGCGGAACTCCAATTCGCGCAACTTCTCCGGTGGCTGCGCAGCGCTGAAGCTATCGTCCAGCTGCTCGGAGCGATCGACCACGCGTCGCACCAGAATATGATTGCGATCGTTCATATAGGGTATCACAAAGGTAAAGCTCTTTCGCCTGCCCACATTTGTGGACTGGACGGCGGCCTGAGCCTCTGCCTCGCGCATGCTATTGGGCGATTCCTGCAGTGTGGAGACACTGAACTCCGCCCACTCGCGTGTGATGTCATGATGCGGCAGAATGTATTGCAAGTAACGCTTGGCAATCTCATTCAGTGGCCGACCCAGCTGCGGCTTCACGTCTAGCTGCACGGTGGGCATGCTGACCACGGCCATGCTCCCGCCGGCTAGTAACAGGGCGGCCGTATCATCGTCGAGCGGCTTCTGATACGGCTTCTGTGAGAGTGGACAGGGCCTAAATATAGCAGGCAAAGGATACTGATTCAGCTTTTGCAGTTTGCCCTTGAGCTGGCTCTGGCGAGTTGTTATCACTTTCAGTTCATTGCGCAACGCCGCGTCCACGCATCGTCTGTGACACTGCAACGTGTCTAACTCCTGTGCAGTGAACGTGTTGCGATGTGGCTGCTTTTCGCGGTGCACATTGTTTCCCTGGCTGCCAGGCAGACGCACCATTTCTCCATCGATGCGTATGACCTGGTAGTAATACTTGTCTGTCTCTGTGGACACATAACTGGCCGCCTGCCAGCCCTGCCGTGTGAACGGCATTTGGGTGCTGGGCGACTGTAGCTGCTGCATTGCAGCAATTTTCACCTTTCGCTGGCGCTGCTTGCGCTGCAGCTCGCGATAGATGTTCGCCTCGTTATTGATGATGGCCATCTTTTGGTTCTTGGAGCGCTGCAGATAGTGCCGGCGATCGGCAACAGTACGAAGCTTTTGCAGGCTGTCCGGCACCGCTGGCATATCCATATGCGGCGGCACACTGTGCGCCGTGACTCGTCCATCCTGGTACATGGGCTCAAGTAACTCCCGATCCGCGGACCGAGTATCACGCAGATTGTTCTTCTTCATGTACGCTTCCAGCGCATCGCTGACAAAGGCCCCGTTGCCATCGATCGTCTTGCAGCTCTGCGGCACCAGGGGCGTCAGCAACATGCCCGGCTGGTGTGCGCTGTCATCGAATCCAACGAAATCTTCGCTCGTTTCATCATTAAAGCTAAAGTCGGCTGTTCCCTGAGTTGCCTGTTTATTGAAGTTACCATGCAGATCATTTGCGGAGCTGGAGAAATTCAATTCTTTGGCAAAGGTCTTCACACGCACTTTATTCATTAGCATGTCCAGAAATTTGCTGCCCACTGCCTTTTCCGTCGAAAGTTCGAGCCGTTTTTCAGCTTTGCTTGTGGGCAGCACAACAGCTACGGCCACCGCGTCCTTGCCAGCAGCTGGCTTTGTGGCTTGCTTTTCTTTAGATATTTCAACCTTTTTTAACGTTCCTTCAATTATTGCTACTAATTTGGCTGGCTCGTCTTCAGCCTGTTGCTCTTCTAACTTCTCTTTTACCTGCTTGTGAGTTTCTTTCTCGTCTACCCGTTCCTCTACATTCTCCTCTAGCTTCTCTTGACGTAGCTCAACATTTTTGTTTGCATCTTCGATCAGTGAGAGGCCGCGTTTGCTGCTCTTTAACAGCTCCAATTGCTGTTTCATCTGCTTGGAGAGCTCCTCGCCATACAATTCCGTCTCCTCGTACTCTCTTATCTGGCCCATTTTCTTGTAGTATCGTACAGTGTTCGACGACCATTGCTTAGCGTTAGCTTTACGTCGTTTTATCATGCGCTTCAGTCGCGGGTCGAAGAGAAGCAGGCGAGCTCGACGTATGAGCAGGACTCGGTTATTGCGCTTACGCCATGCGTAGGTGCGGAGCACACAGCGCGGATTTAAGGCATAGATGATGAACCGCTTTGCATTGCCCCAGTTCCTGTGCAGAAACTGCTGCGAAACAGGATATTTGCGTTTCAGATGGAGAAATTTCCTCAGATCCTTGCCTTTGAGGACAATACGCGGCAGTTCCTGTATCATTCTAGAAAACAAAACAAAAATTATAAGCCTTCAAATGCGACATATTAATTACATTTTACTAAAACCTAAAATTATTGTTATCGAAAACGATATACATTCAATGAATTGCTATCGATAAAAACATATGCCCAACTAAATTATTTTATAATTATAAAATCTCTATAAATATAATATAATTTTCTTTCGGGTATTTTATGAAATGCAGATTGTGATATTAACAAAAACTAGGTAGCTACCTAGCTACATTCACATTAAAAGTGCTGCCCAGCAAAAATTGTAATCGAAACAGGCAGCACTGGCGTGCTTATAGATACACACCATAATCATCTGACATGAAAATGAAACTAAAAAATTAATAACCAAGCATTGGCTACACACCACATTATTATTAATTCAATTTAGGTTAAATTATATTAAATACAATTTGATACAGCAAGTTTCCTCTATCAGGACTTTCCGACAACATTGATATCAAATTATCGAGCTTCACAAACAGATTGTATTCAAATATATGATAGGTTATGCATAAGTACATTTACTAAAGGGAATACGCACTTCTTTTAAGACCCAAATAAATTAAACGGTAAATACCGAACAGAACGAGTCCAGCAATATTGGTCTAGTTATATGTGCGCCTTTGACTAAACCTCGCACACATAAGAAATTCCGCTGCCGCCGACATTGGCACACACACAAACAAGACACAAAAAAGCAACGGCAGAGGCAACTAAAACATTTTCTCACTATACTGCTGCAGCAATTCCGAGTTTAAACTAATGCCAATCAACACAAATTTCTGTTGACATTACGCATGTGCACAATAAAATTTGTAATTAATTAAACTTTGCTTTCAATTCAAGAAGAACGCGTGCATATATTTTGCGATCACAAACAGCTCTGAACGGGCCCTGCGACGACTGCCTTATGTGCATGTGTATGTGTATGTAAGCAAGTGTCAGTGTGTGGATCCGTTCTCAGGCGTTCCAACAAAATGCAATGGAAATGGCACAACAGTAGTATTCTTATGTCATATACATATCTATGTACGTATGTACGTACATAGAGTGTACTTCAGCAATCTATGTAACGATGTGTGCGTGCGCACGTGGTCACCGATAACCGATTTATTTTGGTTAGATGGAAAAAGAAAGCTAAGCAAGATACATTAAATTTAAAAACAAATAAATATTAATCGCGGAAAAGTTTAGTATTACTTTTAGAATCGCCTTTGAGTGTTTTCACTGTACACAATAAATTAAAGTTTACAATTTGCGATCTTTACTACTTTGTAATAGCATTTATAAGTTTCAATATCTATTTATAATAAAATTACGTAAAAGTTTTTTTGAAAATAAATTAATATTGTTGTATGCTCATTATTTACTTAAGGGGCAAAAATTGCTTACTTCGCAAACAACAAACAGTTTGCAATACGTATTAAATAAATCGATAACCTCAAAATAAAATCCAAGATGGCGCCGCGGCAACGAATACATGCACACGGTTCAGCCGATCGCATGGGTCAGAATGTAAAGCACCGAAAACTCTCCGCCCCACAATTTGTGTACTGCAAAAGTACCATGAAAAATTTCGACTAGCCGAAAATGTCCTGCCAAGTAAAAACTATATCGAAATATAAATAAAAACACTCACCTGCACAAAACTGTGCACACACCGTACACTACTATATTTTTTCCTATCCAAATTCGGCGGAAGATTCTGATATCTTAAGTTTTTTTTCACTTAAACACGCAATTACTTGCGGCTCTCGCTGCTGACGTCGGTAAAAGCGTACCACATACGAACAAGTACATATACATACACAGCTCAACTCACACCTACTACATATGTATATCGACGACTGCATGATGAATTTCAATATGGAGACCGATAACATAGCCAAAAAGGCAGCAGCATGGAATGGAACACAGGGTTGCTGAGCGCGAAAAACTTGAAGCCAAGTGATATTCAAAGCTGTTGAAGTTAGCTGTTTGGTGACTTCAATTTTAATAGTTTTTGGTGTTGTATGTTTTCGATTATATAATAAGACTGGCGTGTCTTAGTGGACTCGGCAATATCTGAACTCCTGCAAAGAGAAAATTGCGATGTTTTTGATTTTGGCGCCTTAGGATAAAACACGTGTTCACAGCACACCAAGTTTATTATATAAACCGAACAAGCCTCATAATGGACTCGACCAAGGTGATGCCACGTCAACAAAATTCAACGCATTATCGTTTAACGGACGCTGTTTGGCAACCCTGTATTCCGTTTCATTTAAAGAAAGAGCCATTGTTCAACCCTACATTTTAAGGTTAGGCGTAATGTGCGTACGTGTGCGCCATAAAAAACTTTATTTTCAATTATACATTTATTTTATTTATTTTGCACGATAGTTTGACTTAAAATAAAGAAATATATATATATCACATATATATTAGACAAAATTAAAGGAGATGAAACGTGAAAACGTTGGAACCGTGCCGTACTATACCTGTAAATGGACAGAATGAATTTAACAGTTAATTTAAAGTTTATATTGATTTAAATTAAAAATAACAGATTTTTTAATTAAAGTTCAGTAGGACCTATTTTTGAGGATTGTGTTGTTGCGGTATTTGTGAATCATGTCACAAAATCAGATTTCCTTTTTCATCATTTTAAAGGTTTTATGCCTGATCAAATTAGTATTGTAAGTAGACCCACCTTATAATTGAAATATGTGCGAGGCATCGATCCACCAGAACACTGTAAATTAAGGAAAATAGCCAAATAAATTTATTGTTTTACAAATTTTAAATATACTAAAGTATGAATTTTAGTTCAGTAGGACCTATTTTTGAGGATTGGGTTGTTGCGGTATTTGTGAATCACAACACATTCAGATTTCCTTTGTCATCAATAGAAAAAAATATAAGGCTAATTGAAATATGTGAAAGCTTACCTGTCGAAGTCGAAGTATTTTGAAGTTAGCATGCATAGGAAACCTGAGGGAAACATTGAAAATTATTTAGCTAAGCGTTATACGCTAGTTTATATTTATTATTTTTTAAATGGTTTTCAGTAAGACCAATCACGCACTCAACATGAGAAGTTTCTCTTAATTTTCAGATAGGGGCGAAAGCTTATAGCTCATCATAATAGGATGCTTAAATTATGCTAAGTTAAATGGATACTAACCTTTAGTAAGTCACCGACCATGGTGTGGGTTTACAAGAGTCATAGAACAACTTTAAAATAAAGAAAAGAAATTTATTAAAAATGTATTCAATGGAAATTAAATTTAAGCATTGCCTTAACATTTATTTTCAGTAAGACCAATCACGCACTCAACATGAGAAGTTTCTCTTAATTTTCAGATAGGGGCGAAAGCTTATAGCTCATCATAATGGGATGTTTAAATTATGCTAAATTAAATGGATACTAACCTTTAGTAAGTCACCGACCATGGTGTGGGTTTACAAGAGTCATAGAACAACTTTAAAATAAAGAAAAGAAATTTATTAAAAATGTATTCAATGGAAATTAAATTTAAGCATTGCCTTAACATTTATTTTCAGTAAGACCAATCACGCACTCAACATGAGAAGTTTCTCTTAATTTTCAGATAGGGGCGAAAGCTTATAGCTCATCATAATAGGATGCTTAAATTATGCTAAGTTAAATGGATACTAACCTTTAGTAAGTCACCGACCATGGTGTGGGTTTACAAGAGTCATAGAACAACTTTAAAATAAAGAAAAGAAATTTATTAAAAATGTATTCAATGGAAATTAAATTTAAGCATTGCCTTAACATTTATTTTCAGTAAGACCAATCACGCACTCAACATGAGAAGTTTCTCTTAATTTTCAGATAGGGGCGAAAGCTTATAGCTCATCATAATAGGATGCTTAAATTATGCTAAGTTAAATGGATACTAACCTTTAGTAAGTCACCGACCATGGTGTGGGTTTACAAGAGTCATAGAACAACTTTAAAATAAAGAAAAGAAATTTATTAAAAATGTATTCAATGGAAATTAAATTTAAGCATTGCCTTAACATTTATTTTCAGTAAGACCAATCACGCACTCAACATGAGAAGTTTCTCTTAATTTTCAGATAGGGGCGAAAGCTTATAGCTCATCATAATGGGATGTTTAAATTATGCTAAATTAAATGGATACTAACCTTTAGTAAGTCACCGACCATGGTGTGGGTTTACATAGAACAACTTTAAAATAAAGAAAAGAAATTTATTAAAAATGTATTCAATGGAAATTAAATTTAAGCATTGCCTTAACATTTATTTTCAGTAAGACCAATCACGCACTCAACATGAGAAGTTTCTCTTAATTTTCAGATAGGGGCGAAAGCTTATAGCTCATCAATATTTGTGCTAATTAGATCGATTTTAATAATAATAGTTGTATTTACCTTTTCGTTACCTTTTAGTTAAGTGATGGAACCTTTCAGGCTGCGATCTGCAAAATATAGAACAATATATTACTAAATTACTTAGGATGATTAATGTGTTAAGGAAATTTTATAGTCAATTCTCAAATGTTTTTATTTGTTATCAATTCAGTAAGACCAATCTCGCATTCAACATGGGAAGTTTCACTTAGTTTTCAGATAGGGGCGAAAGCTTAATGCTCATCAAAAGATGATAGCGAAACATTTGAAAATTGTATATTATAAATTCGTAACTAGCATTAAAAACTCACCTTTAAGACAGAGAGCTGATGCATTCGCTAATGAAAACCTAAATCATTAACAAAACATAATTAATTATTCATATAGATTTACAATAAAAGTATTATTTATTGCATTGCGAATGTCACTTATAAATGCATTGAAAATTTGCATTTGTACAGCTCACATAAACAAGAGGCCGTCTAAAATTTGAAACTTAACAGCTAAGAAGAAAATGCTCTGAAAATGCCTTATGCCTAGTTTAGTAGGAGTTATTCTATTCCTATTCCTGAGCCTCTTCTCTGTCTCTATCTTTATCCTTCTTCTTCTTTTTCTTCTTCTCTTTCTCAACAGGTACTTCAGCAGCAGATTCTTCTGCAGATGGCGCCTCCTCCTCTCCCTTATGCTTTTTTTTCTTTTTCTTCTTTTCTGTTGTGGCGGGCGCGGCATCAACTGCCGCCGCTTCATCTACACTGGATGTGCTGCGTTTGCGCTGCATACAGAAATTGAGTTTAGAGGCAACTGTAATTCATGTAATTAATATCTTTCTTCAAACCTTGATTTCATTGGAGCCATTTGAAGGCGTTGCTGCCTGCGGAGCGACAGCAGCCGCTGGCTTCTTGGCATTGTAGTCCACAAAGCCTGTTAACCATTCTTTTGGCGTGTTCTCATTGGGCCTGCCAAACTTGTCCAGTTTTCCGGCAGCAATGAGCGCCTTCTTGGCCGAAGCCTTAGGCCCTAATCCCCATTTGCGCGGATACGTGTCACGTTCCATGATCACACGCTTAATCTTTGCTACGACGCCGTGATCGCATGAAGACATTGTTGCTGTAGTCATCATTGCAATGGCCAAGCAAATCGCCTCGCCCTTTGTGGTACAGATGACAATCTCCTGCTCTATTTCGATGCCATCCTCATATCGCAAGACGCCAGGTAACATAATTTTAGCACCATAGCAAACAGCATTGACCTAAAGAAAATTCATTTTATTATTATTATTTTTACGTATATATTTCTTAATCTATATATATACATATAGAAACATTTGGGATAGGATTTGTGGTCTGAAAATAACTTTGTCAGATACGCACGGTAGGCGCAACACCAACATACACACATCAGCGACATTATTGTTCCCAGTCATAGTCACAGTCGCCGTTGGTTAAGATACGAACGTCTGCCGGCTTAATATCATGGGGTATATCTTACAAATCTCTATAATATAATTTAACATACCGAACTGTCCTTCATGATGATGCGTTTGTGATTAATGAGGAGGCCCTCCAAGGGCTTGATCACGCGACGCAACATGGACTCATCCTTGTGATTCTCGTACAGCCACATGGCATCGAGTACATCATGCATGGTTACCATGCCGTCTCGCTCGGACTGTATGCCGGAGCGAACGCGACGCAGCTCCAACATCTGGCCACCTACGCCAAGAACTAGACCCAGATGGACGCACATGGTACGTATATAGGAGCCGGCCTCACAGCTAACCCAAAAAACGCCTAAGCACGTAAGTATCGAGACAAAAACAAAAGAATATGTTACCAATAAAACTGTGCATTTGCCAGAGCAAATACTATAATTATGCTGTATTTCCAGTCGATTTTTCTTTAAAGCCTTATACGTCTCTGCTATAAGCCAGACAGCGACGCACTAGCTCTATCTGGAGGGGAAAGTATGTTGTGTTTGATAACTTACCCATATTGCGTGATTCGTCGTAGTCCAGCAATTTACTGTCGTAGACTGTGCGCACACGTAGCTGACGCTTTACGGCAGAGATGAGGGGCGGACGCTGGAAAAGCGCACCACGCAATTTCTCCAAGCCTTGACGCACTTTGGCCACCGATTCAACGGGACCATGTAGTTTAAAAATAGCAACATACTCTTTGCCGGCACTTTGTTGCGACTTGACAAGACGTGTGGCGCGGTCAATGCAGACAATCAAGCAGCCTGTGTTAGAAAATATGCGTACGCACGTGCGTTAGGAACGATTTGTAGGTTATATTGAAAAAGTATCGCGCGTTAGATATGAGCGAAATATCGAATATCGAATATCAAATAATTGTCACAATTTTAATCACAATTGTTTTGCTTACCTGTAACCTTCGGATCCAATGTACCGGAGTGTCCGGTTTTTTCCACTTTCAATATTTTTTTGATCCATGCGACCACCTCGTGGGAACTCGGATTTGAGGGCTTGTCGAGATTAATAAAGCCGGTTTTGATGTACTCTTTAATATCACGATTAAGCGGCGAGGAGCCATGTGCTAGCGGCGTATAGTGATTCGAGCGTATGTTTAGCTTATCGAAGTGTTTAAGAAGTAGTGGCCACTGGGAAGTATCCAGCTCAGCTATTTTAGAGGATGGTTTTATTTGGAATTGGTTCTGCTTCTGCAGAGTGCCAATGTCTTCGCCATCGACAGGCTCTTCCTTGATTTTCTTCTTTTTTTTGCGAGAATCTGCAATGATGTGTTGCGCATTAACATTGGAGCACTTAGTTTATTTCTTTTCTATGTTTACTTACCAACGTCAGTCATTTTAATGAATTTTATTTCAGACAATGCTCGCGATGTTCGAATACGTCCACACGTGGTGCCAGGTTAAAGAAAATGGCAGAGTACCGCACGTGTTGAATAAGTTGTGTAGTTGAGTATCGAACTAGCTCCGATATTATTTTTCGGACAAACTATCGATACATGACTATTAAGTCATATTTGAATATCGGAAAAAGTGGAGTTTAAGTATAGTATATATGTATGTAAAATATAAATTACACCATAACGACAGCAAGCTTTTTCATTATAATTATTGTTAGTATTAAGTGTAAAGTAAAAAAACATGTATCATTTATATTCTGCCTAACAACAAAAATTAATCTGATAGGTTACGTGAATCTACTTTATCGTCTACAGACACTTTTTGGTGATAAGTAAATCTACATTATCACCAACATTACACCATCGTATTTGAAGACGTGATCAGACTTCAGATAGTAAATGGTTCGACATGACGATAAATCTTTGCGATTAACATACTAAGATGAACTAGAATAAAAAATAATCTTATCGATACTATCGAGCTTGCAAGTCACATTTGAAATAATTCTCGATTAGTATCCATGCATCTCTATCTTTGTTTTGGTTAACAAATGGAGCATGTCGAAGGAAGTGGAATTGCTGGTGCATCAGCTGGTAACAAGGAAAGTAAAGTAAAACCCACAAAGAACACGGCCATTAAGTGCTTGAAATGCGACAAAGTGTTTATATTCCCCGGTGACAAAGACGATTGCTTGGCGCACTTGTATCTCGAGCATCGTCTGGTCATAGCAGATGTGGAGGACATAGCGCTCCTTGAGAACTATCTGCAATACTGGCAAAAGGAGTTCCAAAGTAAGTTTGCTTGCGAATATATAAAGTGGAGTTAATAATTTGCATCTATGGTCCAGCACATGAGTTTGAACAGTATTGTACGACAATGTTTCTGGATCAGCTGCCAAATGGAATCTACGCCAAGAACGAGAAATATTATCTGCTCTGTGACATATTGCCGCAAGACTTTGAGCTGCGGAAGCGGTTGCAGGACCAGTGCTTGAGTGCTGCACTGGAGCAGCATCAGTTTGAGCTAACGGATCGTAGCTTCAGCAAAGAGTGCCTCTTCTGTCGCACTGTCATTAAAGGATTACGTGCTGACTACTTGGAACATCTGTTCGATAAGCATTTTCTTCTTGTGGGCAAGCCAGAGAAGCTGGTCTACGTGGATGAGTTGCTCGATCAGCTGGAGGACAACCTAAACAAATTGTTGTGCCTGTACTGTGAAAAGATATTCAAGGTGGGCTTAGCAACAATATAGTATTTAATATGTTAGCTAAAGCTTTGGTCATCCCCAGGATCGACCAACGCTAAAGGAGCACATGCGCAAGAAGGGCCACAAACGCATAAACCCCAATCGTCGTGAATACGACAAATTCTTTCTGATCAACTACAATCGTGCGACTTCAAGACCTGTGCCGCGCAAGCAGACACGAGAGACGCGAAGGTCCGGCGCCGCAGAGGACAATGACAGCGTTGACTTCGACAAGCATTTTGCGCGCCAGGACTCGGATGCAGATTGCGACTCAGATTGGTCCGATTGGGCAGCAGATGGAGAGCCCCATGTCATAAAGTGCCTCTACTGTGCCCACTTGGAAACTCAGTTTTCTGATCTGAAGCAGCACATGATCGAGGCACATCGCCTGGACTTTGAGGCCGTCACCAGCTCCTTAAGTTTCTATCAGAAAATCAAGGTTGTGAATTATGTGCGGCGGCAGCTCTGCTTGTTGCGTTGCGTTTGCTGTGATTTGCAGTTTGACGAGTTTGAGCTCCTAGCCGAGCACATGGTTAACGAGTCGCACTGTGGCATCGGGGACCGTTCAAAATGGGATAAGCCCGAGTTCTTTTTTCCCTACATTGATAACGATGGACTTTTGTGCGTGCTGGACGACAGCACGGGCGGCGATTTGGATGCAGATGTGGTTCGCATCATTTCTGAAGACAGTGTGGTGCAGATAAACAAGGATGCTGAGTGTTTGTCGTTAGAGAACTTTAAATTATGAATCTTGCTGCAAATAAAACAAGAAATTAAAATAATTTCCACAGTCGCCAGAACATTTACGATATTTAATACATTGTACCAATAATAACGAACTTAGTCTGCGCCATTGAAGAGAAATAAAGATTAAGAATAAATATAGATATGGAAGATTTAATGCACAATGTAAAAAAAACTTTTTAAATTAATATTAATACACGCAGTTGGCGGTGAGCTCTGGACGATATATTTATATGTATATCAATAATCGAAATTGCTATGTGACTGGCGATAACTGCGGCAGTGCAGTGCTGTAAAACGCTTCACTCAAACTGCAACGCGTTTTTGGTATTTTTGTGTGTTTTTGTTTTGCTGACTGCACTGACATCATTCCGCTTTCTTTAAGAAATTTGCTAATTAGAATGGAAGCACTAGACATATTGGAGAAAAGAATAGATGCATTGAACCGTGTGCTAGGTCCTCTGCCCGAAGCACAGGTTGGAGACGCCGATGCAAACGCAACGAAGACTGCCAACATTGTGGACACTCTCTGCTCTGCCAACGCCTTGTTGACCGAAGCCACAACGGGACGAACACAGGTTCAGCAGTGCGTGGTACGTGCAGCGGAACTAGAGAAGTATTTGGATCCCAATTACTTGGAAGAGCAGCAGCAGGTGCGCGCCAAAGAGGTCTACATAAATGCAGTCGCACCCGAGCTATACGCACAAAGCGAACAGCTGGGACGGATCAAACAGCTAGAACCGGCGCTCGGTGCCGAATACTTTCGGAGCATACCCAGCGAGTGTCTGGACAAGCTCAAGCAAATCACGGATAATAACGGCGAATATGCACAGCAAAGCGAATTAATTGAGGAGAGTCTAATACTGGCCATGAAGCGCTATGGCGAAATCCAAGCGGGCCTGCTCACTTCGCTGGATGCCATGAACGAACGCCTCGACCAGGTCGAACAACGCATGGAGCAACAAAAACGTGCCGACCTTACAAAGGATGTGCCTCCCAAGGACTGAACTGCTTAGCTCTCTCCTATAAGTATTTACCCTTAGAAATTGTTCCACTGTTCGCCTGTAAGATTTTTATTTAATACGCTAGCACAATACACGTATCTATCAACTAAAAATATAGCTTACCTAGAACTTAGCTACGGGTGTGGATGTCATACTGAGAACTAATCGGCTTTGTCGAGTGGCAGCTAGTAAGTCCCTATCACTTGTACCCTTCAGTATATATTTATATATAGACGAAGCTTCAAAATTTGCTTAAATCAAATTGCTCTGTCATGAGGCTGTCTAAGCTAAGTAGCTTAGCTAATGTATCCGAAGTTATAAAGCAAAGACCTGATATATTTTACGCTTATGTCTGCAGCACTTCAAGGATACTCGTTCTCTCTTGTTAGTCTTATATGGTTCTTAAAGCTAAAAACTAAGGATGCTGATGGCCTAGAAGCGCAGCTCGTTGCGTTGTATTTGCTCGTAGATGGACTGCGTCAATGGAACGTAGCAGCCATTGGGTTGGGCATAGTAGAGCTCATCCTCGATCGTGGCTGGATTGTAGCCCTGCTGCTGCAGCTCCACCTTGCGCAGCTTGAATGTGCCTGTTAGATCGATACGTCGCAAGAAGCGCAAGAATTGTGGACGCGCATAGCTGGGCATGGCGCTGGCGAGCGTTGTGCCCAGCTTGGAAACATCTATCTCCCGGGTGGGATCATAGATGGCGGCCATGCCGGCGCGTCCCTCTGTCTGGGGTATGCACACTCCATAGACAATGGTGTCCTTGTAGTTGACGAGATTGCTCAGCTGTGCCTCCACTTCGCTGGTGGAGACATTCTCGCCCTTCCAGCGGAACGTGTCACCCGTGCGATCCTTGAAGTACAAGTAGCCGCACTCATCGGCCACCAGCAGATCGCCCGATATGAATGCCTTGTCGCCCTTGCTGAATACATCGTAGACGACCTTCTTGGAAGAGGCCTTGGTGTCGACATAGCCCAGAAACTCGCGGGTGGGATTGCCCTTGACAATTTTGCCTATGAAGACGCCGGGCTCATGCGGAGCACACAGCTCACAGAGACCCTTCGCGTTGCGTATGGGCTCGCCGGTGTGGGGATCGGCGCGGATTATGGAAATGGGGTAGACCTGTGGCAGTATGCGAGAAATGAAGCCAATAGCACCCACAGTGCTGTCGTTGTTCATGATGTTTGCGTTGCCCTCGGTGGCGCCATAGAACTCGCCTACCTTCGCTATGTTGAAGCGCTCGACGAACTGCGTCCAAATCTGTGGGCGCAGCCCGTTGCCGAAGACCATGCGCACCTGATGCTGACGATCATGTGGCGCTTCCGGCGTCGCCAATACATAGCGAGCCATCTCGCCGATATACTGGCCAACCTGGAGAGGATGCGTGGAATGAAAACTAGCCTAAACAGGCGCTAGAGCTTTGCACTTACCGTGCACTTAAAGCGGGCGCAGTCGGCAAAGTAGCCCGAGGCACTGAATTTCTTGCGTATGACCACGGTGGAGCCGAAGAGTAGCGCCTGTCCCATGCTCATAATGCCGCCTGCCGTGTGGTAAAGCGGCAGAGGGGTATAGAACACGTCGTTCTCCCGGAAGCCCAAGGTGTAGTGTATCCCAGCGGCTATAAAGAAATAGCTGTGGACACAGGTTATCAAAGCTACATCATCTGCTTCACAGAGTATCTTCTATTGCGAACTTACCGCGAATGTGTAATGACAGCTGCCTTCGGTAGTCCGGTAGTCCCCGATGTGTAGATATATACCAGCTTATCCTGATGATCGGCCCGACTGGCACCAGCGGCGACCTTATCCTTGGGAGCAGACTCCAACAGAGCATGCAGCTGCTGTGTCAAACCCTGGGTCAGACCATCCGTGGCTTCAGTGGCATTTGGCTCATCGCTGAATTGATAGAGCGCCACATGGGCGGGTAGATCCTTGGCAATATCCATGACCGCCGATCGGTAGGTCATGCCATAGATGAGTGCCGTGCAGTTGCCCACTTTAATGCTGTGCTGCAGCGAAGCTCCACGCAGATTCGTATTGATGAGCGGCGTGATAACTCCAATCTTGGACAGGCCCAGCCAAGTGGCCACGAATTCGGGGCGATTCTCCAGTAGCAGGCCGACGACATCGCCTTTCTTATAGCCATGACTGTGGAACACATTGGCGACGCGGTTCGCCTGCTCGTTTAGCTGCCGGAATGTCCACTTTTGTGACTCGCTAACAATGGCCAGCTTATCCGGCTGCTTAGCCACAGTCGCCTCAAAGACGTCGCCCACATTGAGATTCTTCCGCTCCAGGCGCTTGATAAACAGCAAAACGCGTATGTACGCAATCAGAGCGCTGTAACAAAACATTTGAGAGAATTCGCATGGAGCAAGTGCATCCAATTTGGCTCACATGGTATCGCGTGGACCAGTCACCGCCGCTATGTAAAACCAGCGCCAGCCTGGCTTCACCAACAGCAGCACAACCAAGCTGCCATAGAGGGCAGCCAATCCACACCAGCTACCCTCGTAATACCAAGTCACAGCTGTGATCGCGGATAGAACTGGAACCAGGAGAGCCAGCAAAAGCCACCTGCGACTGTTGCCTTTCACATTGGTATTAGCCTTCTCATGACCCATGCTGATCTGCACTTCCTTAGGTGCTTCCTGCAATGAATACAAACAGAAGATGATATATAAGTTACCTTCCAGATGGCAATTTGGTCTTCGCCAGTGGAGATGCTCGAGCTGCACAACTTGATGTGCAGACTCAGTATAGTCTTTTGAATATTATATTTACGTGGAAACAAGCTTCGCTCACAGAGTGCATCTAGGATGAAAGTTATTCCATCATAAAATCCATTTCCCCTAGTACAGCCCTCTATCTTCTTCCCTCTTCTTAATGCACCCTGAGTGCAGCCGCTTGTGTGTGTGTGTGTATATTCGCAAGAGCGCCTAGAATGACTTTTCAATCAAGTCAGGCTTAAACAGGGTTCCGGGTAACTTCTAGTCGGGTACTCCCGACTCGAACTTCCTTACTTGTTTATCTTTGTTTTATTTATAATATAATCAGTAAAGATAATATTGTCATATTTTATTTACACAATCGAGTCTACTATATAAGGTAATAAAATGCCAGCACAGGTTTTGCATGTTTTAACGTACCTTTCTATGTTATTAAAGTCAAGTATAATTATATATGCTAAATATATCGATTTGGTCGAGTTTGCTTGATTTTCAATATATTATACAATAACAAAGTCCAGATAACAATTTTTTCTTATTCAAAGTGCATTTATTGTATGATTATCTAAGCGTCCCCATTATATTGAAGATCGCATTCAATCCCAAACTCAATATTATTTACTTACCTTAAACGACTAATATCGGTTTCTTTATTGATTGAATCTAACTTTTTGTTGACTCTCGATTTATGTGATTTTGCGAAACTCTATTCCAAACATTTTAGATTTGTTTTCCATAGGATAATTAAAGGTTGATGTACATTTTTAATAAACAAAACTTGACGCCTGATCCCATAAAATCTGTGCTATTCAAGTCGCTTAAGGTCAAGATTTCATGTTCATTTGAGCAATAAAATTCCGCTTGTAAGATTGAGCTAAAACAAAAGTTTGTGATCATTTAAAAGGGACGAGAAGAGATCTATTTATGAAACGACTTCAAGTTTGGAATGTTCAGGCTTAGCCCTTTGCAATATTCTCATCAAATATGGGATAGTCGTATAATATATTATCATATTATATATATTCTGTTCTGCCCACATAAATCCAATATTCTGTCGCAAATATACTCGCTATGCCACATTTGAATATTATTATTATTATCTCTTTTTTTATTTATCAGTTTCTTTGATCAGTTTTTGAATAGTGATTTCATTACTCATTAGCTGCGTGGCAGTCGCAATCTAATCGTGCCTGGGATCCAGCTAATTGCCAGTTGTTTAATTTGCACATAAAGTCGTTTGCTCGTTTGCATTATTATTTAAGTAGTTGGCGCTATATTTGCGCAAATTGTTAGTTTTAGCAAATATAAATATTTTAGTTTTGGTTTTGGTCTTGGTTTGGCTGGTTTGGGCTCATCGGCGCTAATTGTCAAAACGGTGACCGATGCGGTTCGAGATCTCTTTGAAATGCATCATCGCCTTTCGCTGGGCATCCGCTGCCAGCTTGTTGGACAATCGTATCAGCAGGCAAATGGTCAAGGCCGCAGTTAGACCCACAAAATAGAAGAGTATCTGAGTTTGGGAGCAGTTCCATGAGATGAGGTGTACAGCTGTACTGCTATTTAGCCTATTTACCTTGTGCCAGATATTGAGTTTTACGGCAATAGTCGGGAGCTCGCCTCCCCCTTCCTCAGCTAATCGCACATTATCGGTGCTTTTCATCATGGTCTCCAAATATTTGCCTGACTTTACGACTCTGTCAGATTCTTTAGATGTATTTTAGCATTTGGCTTTGGCTTTGGTAGCTATGTTTTCATGTTCAAATAAGATTTGATGTTTAGGTCTAAGCTATGGGAAAGATTGATCATGATTTTCAGATGAGATTTGCGAAAAGACCTCGAATACTATATAACTAAACAACTCTTGGAACAAAATAGTAAAATCATTCAATTCTAAGTGAATTGAAAAAATTAAATTTTTGTTTTTCATTTTGTGGTATTTTCACGTTAAGTTCAAACATTTGATGTATTTTATGTCTGTCCTATAACAAATATTTTATATCTATCTTTTCTTCCCTAGGTACTTCTAAATACTACGCTGCCTTCCAGGGCCATCCAATAAAAATCAATAAACCTAGAGCTATGCGGAAATAGCATTAAGCAAACTTGAAGACTTTGTGCTAGCTGTTTGTTCTCTATTAGCTCATCTAATACTTCGGTATTCAATGAGCGCAAAATTTTATGCGAACTACTTTGTCGTCCTTTTTCCCGTGGTAGTCTTGCAATATGTATTCTGAGCTACTTTTATATGTCATGGAATGATCCATAGGAACTCAAGATGTGACGCACGCAAAAAAACAAAAGAGAATCGATTCTGTCAACCAGTTTGGTGTTGACCTACGCCATGGACTTGACTTTCAAACCCAGTCGACCATTAAATATTGAGATGCGACTGAATAGCTAAGCGAACTAAATGAAACTTGTTTTCAAAGCTCGGACTGGGTACTAAGATCGATGCATATCTAAAAATATGCGGCGACTGTTTTTATAACTCTGCAGCATAAAAAGGCAGCGCAAACAACACAGAAATCAAAACAATTAGCGAGTGTGACACTTGTGTGGATGACACTTTGAGGTACCCTGTAATAGCTAGGCTAAAGATCTTTTTTTTTTTAAATTTTTTGATTAATGTTTATTTCAATATAAAATTAATATCTTCTGTCTTTGTGAAAGTTACACAATTTTCGATATGAATGGTTATTCTCGTTTCTTAGTTACAAATAGATTAACAGCAGACAACATACAATAATATATTATTAGCTCCTCAATTGATCAAACTCGTTCACCCAGTTCTCTGCTAACAGGGTGTAAAAAGCATCGAAAAGAAAACTGGTTTCGTGCGTTTTTTCACATATTGTATTTTTGTAGCGCAAAGTAACTTGGCTTTGCTTCGGATCGAGCACAAAAGCCCCAAAAAATGTTAATAATATATCAACTATAGTTTACCTGCGTGGACTTCAAGGCTGTCGTACCTTGGCCAGGGGCAACAGCATCATTCATTTTGCGCTCCGATGTGAGACAGATAATGTCGATAAGAGTCGCTCAGCAGCGTCGATAACAGTGTTGATTAACGTCGGCTGGCTGCGGGTAATTAAGTTGGCTGTTGTTACTATTGTCAGTGTTAAGTGTTTGTTGCTTTTCTTTCTTCTGCTTCTTTTTGTTGTTTTTGTTTTTGCTTTTGTTTTTGTCTTTCTTTGGTTTATTTGTTACTTTCAAAATGAAATTGCGGGTAATTAGACGTGAGTGAGACGCGAAGTGCAATTGTAGCCAAACTGACACAATGAAAAATTGCCTTTTTTTGTCAGTTGTGGTTCGTGGCGTTACCTGGAACTGGAACTTGAATTGGAGGCTGCAATTGGGGCTTTTTCTATTTGTGTGTAGCTCAAGGTGAGTTTTATTTATGGCTTTTGGGCTTGGCTATTGTCAGTTGCTGTTGCGCGAGGCTTATGCTCGGCAGTAATTGTTGAAAAGGTCTTTTATTTTTTATATTTTGCATAAGCGGATGCAATTTTGACGCCTCTTTAATGGTACTGCAAAGCGTAACTCATCTTATATGCGAACTAAAACTTTTTAAATGTATTTTAAAGTATTTTATTTTTTATTTAATTTTTTTAACCAGGAAAGGCCTTTCGGCAAAAGCAGAAGAAGCGCTACTTAGCCTGCGGCTGTGGCTTTGTATTTCATAATAATACGTACAGTTGCCTTCAGAAAGTAGACCTGATCACGTCTAAAGCAAATTTTCTTCAACCTAAAACCCCCTCCTCAATTATTGATTATTGGCTTGAAAAGCTCTTACGCTTTTTCGTTATTTTTTAAGAAAATTATAAAGCTTCGCGGTGTTAGTAATACTTTAATTGATTTATCTGTAAATACTTTTTAATAGCATGATTATAAACTGGTTTTGAAATAATTAGAAATACTTGATATTTTCAAATAAAAACGTCACTTTTTTATTTAATATTTTTAAGTCTCTAAATTTTTGCTTATTTAAAGCCCTTTTCTTTGTATGATAAAGCTCTGGAGTCATTACTGTGACGGTGAGTTGGGTATTTTATTGAATAGTTAGAGAAGTTGTGTGATGAATGAATGGTTAGTGGAGTGGACTGATGAATGAGATTGATGGCGTGAATAAGTTAGGTGGGGAGCTGCTGTTCCCCAGATGGAGCAGTGCTATTTTACAGTGTAGTGAAAGCTTAGATTTGGGTTTGCCTATCCAGTCCATGGTTTTATCTCTTGTTTCAATAGTGTTAATGGTTTTGGTGCTGTGTCTTTTCCAGGTTAGTTTTTGGTCAAGTATAAGTCCTAGGTTACTTAAGAACTATTGCTGGAATACACTTTGAACAAGGGCGACTAAAACACTCTAATGACGCACGCAAACATCTAATCTATGATTCATTGTTTTATTTATATAAATAAATGAAAGTTGAACAGAATATTTGCTGCACATAAAGAACAACAAATAGTTTGTTAAAATAATGCGGCTGTTCCTTATTTGTGCACATTCAGCTTAGTTGTTTTTGTTATTATTGTGCGAGTTGCAGTTGCAATGAAGCCGAAATCCCAGTGAGTAGATACAAGTGCCCCAGCATCTTCACAATGCAGTTGATAATGATGATGAAGCATCTTCACTTTCACTATGCGTTTCATTTTCTCTCGTTTCACTCTTTACTTTGTTTTTGCACTTTATCTGCGGCACAGTTAAGCAATGTTGCCCAACACTGGATGAGGACTCAAAAAGCGATTTGTTGCGCAAGCCAAAAGTCGACGTCGCGACGTTTAACATAAATATGATCTTGGGCTAAAGCTTTGTGGCACGCACTTGTTTACTTTTGTTGCATATGCAATTTCCGTTGGGTCTCAGTTGGTTTGCCGCCAAAAGCTTATTGTTTCATTGTTTTGTGCTCGTTTTGCCGGTCGCGTCTTTAGGCCAACAGCTCAGCTCGTCAACTGCGCCCAAGCTGCGCCGTTGCCCAAGCTCAAGCTGACGGCTCGAGCAGCTAGCAGTCTCCGTCGACGTCTCTGTCGACGTCGCCAACGACGCGACGTCAAAGTCGGCTTCGGGTTAAAACAATGCTAGCTCGACCGCGCAGCTGCAGCTGCACCTGTCAGTGTGTGTATGTGGCAATGTGTGAACGAGCGTTGGCTTTGTTATAAAAAGTATCTCAGATACAATTTGATTGCTGCTTGTGATTGAAGTTTTTGCTCCTTGCATGTATATTTGTATATAGTTGCACGCACGTGCAAATTGCTAGCTGCAAGTATACCCAGTACTCAGTTGGGTATATACAACACGGTTGATTATGTCACACCTGTTTAATTGAATATTTTAAATAAAATATTGCTCAGTGAAAAAAGCTTAATCTAATATAATTAAGCTGATTGATGACAATTTATTTTTAAATTATCTAAGAAGAATCCTATGTATTTTAATCATAGTTGGACTACATTTTATTTTATGTTACATTTTATTATGAACAAATTTAATATAATTTTCGTATCAATAAATCATTTGTTTTTAAAATTTGTATTTAAAATATTTATTTCTTTTATTTTTATTTATGTTATATCTAAATTGACATTTTTTAAATTATTGGTGATATACTCATGATCTTTAATTTGAAGATATAAATACTCTTTTGATCTAGCATTGCCAAGGAACGTGGAATTGAAACGTATTTTGTTTCTAACTCAAGATATTTTACTTATATTTTGAATACTTATTGGTAATGGTCATTATATATCCCATTTGCCAGTTAACTAAAAGTAGTTCCGCGCTTAAGATTTCAAATTCTAGTGCATTTCGTAGAGTATTCCAGTGTCGAGAATTGTTCAGCTTTTGCATTCTAACAGATCGTTGTTTTATATGTTTGTCTCTCGCAGGCCGATTGCCGTTAACATTTCAGCAAGGGGCGTAAAAGCCACATCGACAATGTCGACATTAAAAAAAACAAACGAAGAGACAGATAGAGAGAGAGAGAGAGAGAGAGAGTGAGAAAAAGAGAGAATACGAAATTACTATTAGAAATTCTGCACGCACCATGTGAAGGGTGGAGTAAGGGCGGGGCAGAGGCAAGACAATTGCATTTAATACGAAACACGTGTTTTGCTCGGCACTCTTTATCATTCTTTGTTGTCTTTTTGATTCTCTCTTATGCGTTGGCTTGTTGTCGGAAGAGAGAGAAAGAGAGAGGGAGAGGGAAGAGGTAGCCGAGCCTCCTCCTCCCCTGGTGCGTGCAGACAAGTGCAACAGCGTTTAGCAAAACTTGGAGTTTAAAGAGATTATGAATAAATATATATGACAGACTTATATACGATATATATTTACATATACATACATACATATGTATGTATGATTTACATGACTTGGCTAAATTATCTTAAGAGCGGAGCTCAAATGAACTGCAAGCACTTATGGGAATTTCGGAACGGGGTTAATTGTAATTGCGAAACTCTTTGGAGTTTTTGGGCGAGAGGTATTTAGAAGTGTTAGTTACACATACATATATACATATGTATGTATGTATGTATGTGTATGTATGTGTGTGTATGTGTGTGTGTGTATTAACATATGTTTCAATAATTCTATCTTTGCGAAAATCGCAGTGGATTATTTACCAGGCTTTTCACATCTGTTGCGCTTGGGTGGATCATTTGATAATCTATAAAAACAGACTTAAATTCAGTGTTATTTCAACAGTGTTGTAAAGTCAATTACGCAGCAATTACCTTATATTCGAGTATGTTCAAGTATTTGTTCAAATGATTTGAGTGTATTGATCTAAGATTATAATTTAAATTGACAGTTACCTAGAGTGTGTGTGTGTGTGTGCTTGAAAAATAAACAAGTAGCTAAAATTATTTGTCTTTCATTTTCATATTTGCTGGCACTTTCTTCACATTCTCAATGGGGGCTTAAAAGGGAATAGTGTAAGCCTAATGGGAACCAATGGATGCCAACTCATCTAAACTGAAAAACTAAAATGTTTTCTATATTGACAATAAATTTTAAATGCTCTTTGTAACAAAAATGGACATATATTTATAGATTCTTTAGCGTAAGTTAGAAGCTGAACTGAAGCAACTGAAAACAAAACCATTATACCCTGATTTCCCATTTTCAATGGGTTCAGGGTATAATAATTATTTCAGTTCAGAAAATTTCTTTTATATATGTATATATTTAAGAAACCTCTAGTCGGTAATGCCCGACTAGGAGATCCCCTGAACCCCGTCCGATCTGCGTTTTAAAACATACTCAATTTTGTATTTATTGTAGCAGAAAAATTTAAGCTAGTAAAATTAAATTATAAAAAAAAAATCAAATTTTTTTTAAAAATATAAACCCAAAACTTGGAGACTAGCTTAAAAATGTACGACATATAATTAAATAGCTTGATTTCGAAAAGTTTTTTAATCGATGACGATAAAACGGAAATAGTTGTTGATTTTTTGTAACAAACTTGATATTTTCGTGCTATACATGGACTCACAGAAAAATGTCAAGTCTCTAGCTCTTATAGGTTCTGAGATCGACGCGTTCATACATACAGACAGACGAACAGTCGGACAGGAGTAAATCGACTCAGTTCGTCATATACCTCATGAGGTCTGTTATGGCTCCTTCTGCCTGTTACTTACATTTTAAGAAAGTCATTATACCCTGATTTCCCATTTTCAATGGGTTCAGGGTATAAACAATAATAACACAAGTATTTTATATAATTTTAGAAATTTGAATATGCTTTTTAATGCTTTCAATACCTACACTCTTAGAGAGGTACATCAAAATTGAGTTATTAAGATTTGTTGTAAGCATTTAAGAATTTCTTTAGTTTTCAAGATTTTTTCTTGTTTCTCAATCGTATCCCTTCGTACATATACCTGCTTCAGCATCTTTCAACAACAACTTTCAATGGCAACTCATGCATGGGTACTAAGAATTTTTATAGCTATGCCAATCAACAGTACCCCGACCATGTAGATACTTTAATACCATATATATAAACGCATATACAACAAATATAACAAGGCAGCAAAGAAATGTCCGACATTCAACGGACTTTTTCACACATTGCCGGGACATAAAAGTGTCTGTCCGTGCAAAAAACAAATGCAGTCGACTATGTACATATGTATACATAAGTATATATAGATATGCATATGAGTTAATATAGAGCTGTATATGTATAAATATATATGCGTACCCTTCAGAGTCGAGCTGCGCCCTTGTTCTTAGCCCCCTTTGCCTGACTGGAGTGGACGATCTTTTCTGTTGTTGTTGTTGCTGCATTTTGTCAAGTGGATTCTTGGTCTGAGATCATTAACATAACATCGTTAGTGCGCTTATAATGAAGTATTAAACAGTAAATCCCAAAAGAAAGGAATATGAAACAAGGGTCGAATATTAGATACTCTTCAAACGAGAATATGGAAGAACTGAATAAAAAAGCAGAATCTC
The DNA here is from genome assembly GCA_035045365.1 of Drosophila leonis. NCBI lineage: Eukaryota > Metazoa > Arthropoda > Insecta > Diptera > Drosophilidae > Drosophila > Drosophila leonis. The sequence goes on from JAWNPC010000835.1 coordinate 1,122,853, forward strand.
ATTTACGATGAAGAGTAACAAGATTGAGCAATAGATTTGATACTTACATTTCTAACTGATATGATTTACTACTGATCTTTTCCGGTTAACTGTTCTCGGATGAATTACGGTTACAATACAAATTTTAGTTAATGCATTGCGATATGTAGGTCGAAGGAAACGAGAGAAAACTATGCCAAACATTTTTAAGAGACTAGAAATAATCAATGTATTAATGGAATCAATACTAGTCTAGAATATATATTATAATAGAAAATCAACTCCTCTCATTGCCTTTCACACTTTATGACAAAGTTAGAATACCCTCTCTACGAGGCAATAGAGAGAGAAACTGAATGTTGTCAAGTGGCTGCTGGGTGATGTTTTATGTCTCCGCGCTTGGCACATGATTAGTTTTAGAGACCCATTGACGCCGTAGAGCTCGGTTCCAGGCCAGCGCCAAAAAGAAATGTATATATGTATAGCATATATGTACTCGTATATATGTATATAGTACGCACATATCTGTAATACGAATTCAATTGTATTTGAAAGTCTTATATTACGACAGCGGCAGCACGAATTGATAGATGCGACCGTGAAAAAGCGTGGCGTGGAAGACGCGCATCAGTGTCCATCGGCAGCTACAGCTGAAGTTGTATATTATATATAAATAAATAAATATATATATATACATATATATATTTTTATATGTGTTTGTGTGTGTGTGTTAGTATGATCGGCCTTTGGGGATGCTCCCGCGCTGTCAGAAATTAATCTTTTTGGGCAGCCGCCAGATGTTGCCTGCTTGCGGTTCGCCTTGCCGGCGCAAAGTGTCAAGCGTTTACATCAAATGATGCAGCGGACACTGTTCCCAGAACCCCCACCGTACACACAGCTAAGGAGACCATAATAAAGAAGAAGACGAGCAGCAACCATTTTGGCAGCTCGGTAAACGGTCTTTTTCATTAATATTTTTTTAATTTTTCTTCTGGGTAGAGTTCAAACAGGCATTTTACTTAGTTACTTCCTGACTACCCCTGTTCGAGTCACTAAAATCTTTTTGTGTAAATAAACAAACAGTGCGTCGATTGGTCGTTGTTGTTGTAGTTGCTGTTGTTTTTTCATTGGCGACCGCCAACGCTGACGTGACGTCGCTGCCTTTGGCCTGTGCTTTTTTATGGACGCTTTTTTGTTTATAGACAACGACTACATAGGGGTTTATGTGCTGCGCTTCTTCGGCTGAAAAAATATAAAAGCAAAATATTTATGCGCTCGACGCGAGACTCGCTACCAGCCACCAGCTACCAGCTACCACTACCCAAACGGACAGACAAATTGACGGACAGACAGACAGGCGGTTGCTTTTCAGTTGCACCCGCCTTGTGTCTCTCTCAATCGCTCTCTCTCTCTCTTTCTTTCTCTCTCTGGGATAACTCGATTTTTATACACTATGTGTAGCATGCTGTAAAATGATTTATATCTAAAATGGGTATTTGTGTTACTAGAGAGAGTTTGCACAGTAGGGATATCTATAGCGGAGTTCTTTAAAAAATATGTAAAGAATTGAGTATTTAAAAATTAGGAATAAAAACTTATAATACTTGCCTTATTTTATTATACTATTAACTTGTACTTGATCTATTCTATTTCAGTTAATTCACATATATTTCATTGTTTTTAGCAATATATATTGTTATTGCATACTTTTGGGAGATGCAAAAAAAAACACATTTATCTCGAACAGATATAAACATTAGCAATTGCAATTTGAAAAGTATTTTAGTAATTTGCTCTCAAATATATACAATAATCTTTAATAATATACATACTTGAAAAACATGTACTAAAAATGCTATTAAGAAACTTGACAAAAACATTTTTCATCTATTCAAGTTTAATGTTTTTAATATTTATTTAAGAAATTAAAAAAAAAACATTTAATTAATATAATTATTAAAAAAGAACTCAGCTGAACATTTTCGCTTTTTTAGAGTATTATAAAGCATTTCTATAATAAACCATTTAGAGAGTACTTTATAGTCGATCATTTGCAGTGAACTGCAACGGCTACAACATTCTAACATACATGCCTTTTTTATAGTATGTACTTTTATGCGTATACGAATTGACTTGAGATACATTTTTATGTAAGCAGTGAGTGTGTGTGTGTGTGTGTGTGTGTGTGTGTGTGTATACATTAGTTTCTCTAGTACATTAGCGTAACTTGTTTTTGTTGCTGCCGCTGTTGCTGTTGTTGACGTGCGATGCCAACTCGGGCATTTGCCATTAGTCAGCTGGGTCAACTTGATGAACTTTGATCGTTGATTGATCGCCAAATGCACTCGAAATGCAGTCAGCAACAACAAAACCGATCATAATAACATAAACAGCAATAACAACAATAGCAATCTGAAAGCAAATTGCATTTGCTGTTGATTGAATGCTGGTCCGGTTCGACAAATGCCTGAACACCTCGAAACGAGAATATTGATTTTAATTACTCAGTCTGTGCATATTTTGTCGCATTCAACGTTGCGTGAAGCAGATGTTCTACTTACCGAAGGTTTTCGAGTGCAAGAGAGAGAGAGAGAAAGATCAATCAACAGGCCTCAAATGAATGCGTTGCCTTTTGGGTCACAGTGCAGTCTCCTACTATGTCTACTGCTTCATCTCTTGCTCCTGCGCCTGACTCCGCTCCATCTCCCTTTCCATTTTCATCTCCCTTTGCCCATGTCTCGCCCGCCTTCATCGCTGGCTTCCGTTCTTCGAGTAGCTGCTGCTCGCATTTCGAAATCCGAAACGCTTCGTATATTTTTTGGACACACCGTGTTGCTCGCAACATGGGGGCAACTGTCTGGCCCGCAACACTCGGCAATTGTTTTAGATTTTGTTTTAATGGTTTTGCCAATAAATAAAATCATTCATAGAAATTGCCATTAATATTTTACATGGCCGCAACTCAATAAAAAAATAAATGTAAAATCTTTATTGGACTGGATCGTCGCTCTTCTTCAAAAGGTATACAAGTACAGAGCTCGGCATAGCCCAATAAAACACTGTAATAAACTATTGTAAATATTTACCTTAAATAAATATATATGAATATAACAAATATAGAAAGCTTTACTGCTGTCAACCGTACACAAATTATTAACTTACCAATTACGACCACAATATTTGCTAGTCCTTGAAATACATAAATAATATATGTATAAAAAACGAGGCTAAGTAGTTTTAAATTAAATACATTATTAATTCTTAGGTATTTTTCTAGTTTTTTTGAAAGTGCAAATATTCTTGGTATTAGTTTCAATAAATTCAATGCAAGCCCAGTTTGTATAATCTGTAAAATCTATCTACTGTCTCTAATGTCTACTGCAAATGAAATGATAAACTTTTTCTATAGCTTTTATTAGCCTATGAAATCTAATCTAATGCAGTTGGTTATTACTATTTAGTTGGCTATTTAAACTTGATGCAGTTCCAGAGAAAAACTAATTGAATATAGTTTGACAGTCAACAAGAAAGAAGAGAAACAATCATAATTTATATGCCTGTTGCTTAGTGAAACGCCCTTTTGTCGGAATTTGTAAGCTGCCGGGAAGACTCGGAATGAGAAAATGAGGAATCTCGACACATACTTGGACCATGGCTGGAAGTCGAGGAACCATTAGGCGGCGCCTACTTCAAGTCAGGGAGTGCCGCATTCAAGCCGAAGAGATGAATAGGTAAAAAGGACACAAGCACAACACGCATTCAGCGCCTACTCCCACACGCATTGTTTTCATTTCATTTACGAGTCGAGTCGAGTCGAGCTGCTGTCACATATGTTAGGAAAAAACGGTGTTTGGTAAACGACATGAGGTCCTTTGGCCAGAGCCTTGCTGTGATTCGCAGCGCATAGCACATGCCATTGATTGCCATGTGCGCATCGCGCATCGAACAACAATCGTCCTTAACAGCCATGTGAATTTCTGGCATGCGAAAAAACAATAGGAAAACCATAATAGCCCAAACGCGAATAGAAAATGGCGTTGCGAGGATATCTATATGTATATGTATGTGTGCAGCAGTGTGTGAGTGAGAGAGAGAGAGAGAGAGAGAGAGAGAGCTGCTGACTTCTAAATTTAGTTACACAATATATGCGCGCGTTATTTGAGATGATCTTCAAATGCTTTTTAGTAGCCCAACAACCAAACATAGGCAAACATCAGTTTGTGGGGGCGTTGACAGTTCGGAGTTGGGGTACTCTGCATTCCCACGTCAAGGTGGTTTCTTTTGCTCCTTGAAATGGTGTACGAGTGTTCATGTATATTATATATCTCAAAAAATTCCTGAACTAGAAATGCGTTTCAAGGAAACTCTAGCTCTCAATTGCATTGAGTGAAACTAAAAATGTTTTCTTACGCTGGAGAAAAAAGAAAACAAAAGGGTTTGAGTATCCAATGTCAAGGAAAATATTCTTTTTTCTAAACATTTAGTAGATATTATGCTAAAGTGAACCTATTTGGCATAATGATAATAAACATATTTTTGATCTCAATTTAAGAAAATAAAATGAAGTTTTTATATTATTATACTAAATATTATAATGCATATTTGATATATCCAAGAATTTAAGTAAAGAATATAAAAATGGTTTTTCTTATTTATTTTTATTTATTTTCATTTCTGTCGTTTGATATTTACTAATATTTTTTGCTTTAGAGAGACAGATATCGACAATTACTTTTAAGTTATTATAAATTCTCTGCAGTTTGTCAAAATTCGTTGTACAATTTTTATTAGGATTTGCTTGTGTTTAGTCTTCTATTTATTCGATGATAACAAATGGCAGGCCTAATGATTCAACGTTTGCCATTTGAAATGAAAAATAGATCTAGGTAAAAAATATAATTACATAATTTAAATCAATGTAAATGTTACTACAGTAAACAGTATTAAGTTTTAATTTTCAATAATCTTTTAGTTTTTGTTGTGTTGAGCGCGGACTCATCGCATCTCTCCCTTCTTCTACTCTGAACAACTCTTAACCTACGAATCAGCATGTGGCGCAGAGAGTCCTTTGCTCATTTGTCGTTCAAAAACTTCATAATCAAAAGAAATTTCAAATGCTTATGAAAGGGAATTTTCAAGCTTTCAAATCTATCTATGCACAAACGTGTAAAATCTGTTCCTGTTAGAAAAATTAAATTATAAATAGAAATATTATAAGTAATGATTATAATATAATAAATAATAATATACATACTTAATAAATACAGCAAAAGAAAGAATAATACATATAAGAAGAATAAAAGAATTTTGTTGGCCAATTGCTTCTATCAAAATTTTGATTCACTTAGTTAACAGGAGTAAACTCAATTAAATTCTTAACTGAAAATAATCAAAGTTTTTATTAAATACATATAAAATTCAAATTATTATGGGACAAATGTTTACATTTTAAATATAACTAATTGATCCTTTCACTGGCTGCAACTGGTTCATCGTCGTCAATTCGCCCAGCCAAAACACGAGAGCGGATCCTTCGCAATTCATCTAACAATGACTCTAAAAGTATTATCTATAATCTAGCACAATTCTGTGATATTTAGGTAAACCTACTTGAAAAATGCTTTTTCAATCTTTCACACTCTAAACGCATGAGCTTCCTTTAGTTTGCATCTACAGAGATCGAGTAGCCGATCCCTCTTCTCTCTGTCACTCACTTTCTCATTCAGGCACACCATTTAGCCTCACTTATTCAAAGATTCACAAGTATCTCTATATGTATTCAAAGATCTACCCCACTTACTGTGTGTGTGTATCTACAACAACCTGTCAACGTGGTAGACTGGATATTTATCTCTCTATATATGAGCAAAGGAATAGCGTACAGTAGTTTGTATATAACTCAAAACATTCATGCCAGGCTGTCATTTAAAAAGCAATTAAGCGTAGCAACTAAAAATGATATTTGGTTCGCCTTTGAAGCGCTCCACACAGACTAAATCAACTGACTGAGCTAATTATGTGAATTTTAAATAGCCATTTTTGGCGACATAAATACTTTTGTGTACACATTGTAAACAGTTTTTATGCGCAGCCAGAGGAAACTCCAAACAAACTGAAAAAAGAAAAATAAAAATAAAAATAAAAATGAGTATTAAACAAATGAACATAAATCACCGGATGTAGATGGTGTTCCCATTGCCAAGCCCGCGGCTGACGTCGTCTCCGGTTGCCATTTTCTTTCTCAACAAAATTTCGCTTTAAACTCTTGTTTCCCATGAATGTACGAGAGAGAGAGAGAGAGAGTGGAACAGATACTTGGCTGTGTATCTTTGAGATACATAAATGTGGCAGCCTCACTTGCCTCTTTTGCCTTGTCCGTGGTATGACGTTACGCTCTAAGTATGTCGTCGCTGTTGTCGATCGCATATATGTGAACTTATGTTCAGATATTGCACTATAAAGTCGGACCCCCCGAACGGCGACATTTTCGCGCCTAATTTAATGGGGGAAAATACTCAACAACAAAAACAACAGCAACGACGGCAACATCGAGGAAAAAACAACCGCAAGAAAGTAAACAAAATGGCGACGTTTTTTATGTGTTTTGTTTCTGTTTTAATTATGTTTTCTTTTAATTTATACAATTTAAATTAGTTAGCGCTAGACATACAAGTAAACCTAAGTAATAGTTGGCTTATATATTTTTAAAATTTCTCTTCTTTTTTCTTTTTGTTTAAATAAAGTTTTAGCTTAGTCATCTATAAGATATGGAAAGAGCTGCAAGTGCTCGCTGGCACTCGCATTGGAATTATTCACGCTGTGTGCATTATTGTTCAGTAACTGGAAGCCCCAATGGCAATCGACACTATTTCTCCTCCTCGTCCTCCTCCTCCTTCTCCTTCTCCTTCGCCTCTCGTCCATCACATGCGTCTCCTCTTCCTATACCTTTTGATGCTGCGCATCGCCCTCCATGCGCCAGACACCAAATAAATAGCTCAGTTTCTCGGGCGGAATAATCGGTGCTCCGTTCGCCTTGCGCAAACACTTGAGATCAGCCTCAGCTCCATTGGCGGCACTTAGTAGTGTACTGGCATTCCCATAGCCAGGCGATACCGGCGACGTCTGCGCCTCCAGCGCCTTCAGCAGTGATATGTCGCTCGAGCTAAGCATGCGGCAGAGGAAGTCAATATATCTGCAAGGATAAGAGGTGCGAAAGGTTCGATAAGAAATTGAAGATGTTTTAAAAGATTCTGAAAATTGTTTTGTAGGTTATTTAACTAAATATTTAAAGCAATTCAATTTAAACGTTTATAGAGGAAACATCATTGACAAACCAATTGAATAAGTTAAATATTTTAAATAAGTTAAATGATGTTAAATATACAGCTAATAATTTTAAAGGTAAGACTTAAAAGGAATGATATAAATTATTTGATAAAAATATGTGGAGAACTAAAGAGGAAACCTTTAATTTTCATAGGATATTCATAATACAGTTTTTAAATAAAAATAATTCAATAAAAATACTCGACTTTTCTAATTTTAAAGATTTTTAAAATTTTCGGAGTTTAGTTTGACTTTTTTAAAATTATTAATTAGTATTTGAATTATTCTTGATGACTCAACATATTAGTTTTTCCTCATGTTTCCCTTGAGCTAAGAATATTTCACATATTTAATTTGATTTCATTTCAGGGTTTCACTCCTATTTGAAATAGTTTTCAGTTCATGGGATTTTTGGAATTACGTAAAGTTTCCAACTCAGGTATAAGCCGCAGATCTCTCAAGAACTGGGTTAAGCCCAGGCCGGAAATGCCCGGCAAAAAAGATTGTGGACTTACCTTGTGGCCAGCTTGAGCGTCTGTATTTTGCTCAGCTTGTCGCTTGGCAATGTGGGTATGATCTGCTGCAGGGCCTTGAAGGCATCATTGAGGCTCTGAGTGCGCTGGCGCTCCCGCACGTTGGCCATGACCCGCTGGTTGCTGAACTCATCCGTCTCCTCCGTCTTGCTGGGCTTGCGTTTAAGGCGGCGGCGAGGCTTGCGAAATGCCTTGCCAGTCACATCGCCAGCATCCAGCAGGCTGCTCTCGTCGCCCAGGCAGGTGGGCGACATGTCTTCGAGTTCATCCTCCTTGGCATAGCCACCCACTGAGCTGAGCGCTGTTTGGCGGGCATATTCCATATCGTCGCGGTCAGAGCTGGAGTAGGCGCTGCCATTCAGACTGTTCGCTGGCTCATAGGCATCATAGTTCTGACTAAAACAGATACATTTAGAGTAAAAGAAACAAAATTACATTATAAATAAATAGCTATTGGTCATATAAACTTAAGTTTTAAAAAATTTGTTTTCCTTCAAATTGTTCGCGCAGTTAGTTTTTTTTATAACTTTCACCACTTTCACATTGATAACTCACTATTTGTGAGATTTAATTTTCAATTTAAGAGAACTCCAATATTTCTTTACAATATTATTTTTTATATTTCCCCTTTTAAAACTTTAATTATTGTTATTTAAAAAAAAAGAAACAAATCGCAAACTTTTAAGTCCTTAGATCTGACAAATATTTAGACCTCGCGGCTTCATTGAGATTCTTGATTTGAACTTGAGTTTCCTTTAATATGTCAATATATTTCTATATCCCATATACTTCAATATTTGTTACTGAGTCTTGAAGAATGAAAGTTCTTTTATAAGATACTGACTGGAAATGTTATTTAGTTTCTTAAATGATAATGAAATAGTTCAAGAGTTCAAGAGTGTAGCAGAGCTTTGATATATATAGTATATACGATATTTATAAATACAGTCGAGTCCCGATAATTCAAATGGCAAGGGGATCAGTTTTTTTTTTCGATTTACACAGAAATTCAATTTATCGAGACTCGACTGTAACGAATTTTTTTTCAAGGGGATAGAATTTTTTTTGATTTATCGAGATTTTCGATTTAGCGGGGTACAAATTATCGAGACTCGACTGTATATATATCCGATATATAGTAAATCGCATATTATATGCGTTAAATATTGTGCATGTTCGATCTGTGACTTAATCTTTATATATAATTACAATATAAATATAATATTTCTCAAGTTGTGTTTCTAGTGTGGAAAAGTTGTTGCTACAAAATCGTCATTGCTGTCAGTGGGGCAATCGATCGTAACTTAAGCTTGCGTACAATAGTATGACGAGAATAGAGATTCTCCTTTGTATACATATTTATAGGATTCACTTACCCTGCTCTATAGTTACTCTGGAAGTGAAGTTGTTGTTGTTGTTGGTGCTGATGTTGTTGTTGCTGCTGTTGCTGCTGTTGTTGCTGTTGTTGCGGATTGATTGTTTGGGGATATGCGCCATATTTGAAGATGTGAGATTTGTGATCGTGTAGCTCCTCATCGGCGGCAAAATCGAAATGCGAGTGTGAATGAGAGTGGGGCGAGACGCAGGAGTTTTGTTGGCTGGGCGCCTGCGCCTGCGTCTGAGCTGCAGCCACCTCGTCCACTGTGGTGGGCAAATAGTCCACATACAGTTGTTGCTGCTGTTGCTGTTGTTGCTGTTGTTGCTGTTGCTGTTGTTGTGGTTGCTGTTGTTGCTGCTGCTGCAACAGTTTCTTGTGCTCGGGCTGCATGGATATCGCATCCGTTTGGCATTCGTAGTCGCTGCTGCTGCGCGATCGCTTGCCATGCTCATTAAGCAAATATCCATGAGGAGATGCAGCTGCGATGCCTGTTACTGATGTCTGTTGCTGATGGTCAAAGTTGTTTTGGTTGTTGTTCAGCTCCAGGCTGCTTTGAGCGCTCTGATTGCTGCTGGTACTGAGCACCTCGTTGCTAGGTATATTATAATCCGTATCCTCGAGCTCTGTTATGCCATAGGCAGCATAGTCCGCAGCATTGGGCGCCAGCGAAGGCAACGGCGCATATTGTTGCTGTTGCTGCGGCTGTTGCTGCTGGTGCTGTTGCTGTTGCTGTTGGTGTTGCATGTAGTGGCCTGCCGGCTGATCCATTAGCTGCATGTAGGCGTGCTGCTCCACCTGAATGAGCTTGATGACATTGTGTTGCAGCTCCATAATGTTGGGCAGCGTTGGCTTGTAGCTAATGTCCAGCAGCACCTTTGGCGACACCGAGCGTGCGCTCATTGTTTGGTTGGCAATTTTGAAACAAATTTACTTGCCCTTTGCACTCGACAATATTTATATATATTCAAATTTATATATCTCTTGCACTATTTGTGTTTCTTGTTAAGTTGTCTGATTCACGCCCCGCGATCTGTTAACTTAGCTTGTGTGTGCGCGCAGCGGCAAAGACGGAACGCAACTGACGCACGATCCTGCCGGCCATTGCTCAGATCGATGTTTTGCGCTTTGCTCGTTCGCTATTCGCTGCTCGCTCTTCTCGCTGCGCATAGTACTAGTTGTCTCGCTCTAACTCATACAACGGCCGTTTGGCTTGAGTTTGAGCCTATGGCGGCCGCTGCGCAGGTATGACGTCAGCTCAATTCGCCTTCGTCTGCATTTCGCTCTTGGATTTTCTCAACTGCGGCGGCTGCAATTCCGCACTTTGGGTTTTGTCAACCGACTGGAGAGAGCAAGCGACCCAGAAAGCGGGAAAGGGAGATGAGAGGGAGTAGGAGTGATGAAGAGTACATTGGATTTTTGAGGATTGGGTTATTTTTTTGCGAATTCTACGTAAACATAATGCAACTGAGAAGGCAAAAAAGTTGGTTTAGAATAGAAAAATAAGCGAAAAGCATAAAAGCAGATTTTAATTGAAATATATTATATATTGTATATTGTTATTAATTATATTTGGAGTGCAATAAAAGCTCTCTTCAGACTTAGGCTGCATATATTGTAGTAATGTAACGCCAAATATATAAATTTATTAAAAATATATAACCTATTTGGAAGGCTTTTTTAACAAAGAATCAGTTTATCAATCTTATATGCGATATCCAATACAAAAATATAATAGTTAGTTTATACAAAATTTATCATGATAATATCTATATAAGCATTTATGAGTATTTTGAAAAATTGTACAGCATAAATGAAAATATATCAATGTATTAACTAATATACAACTATATCTTGCTTTTTGATCTTTCATTAATAAATAACTAAAAATAATAAAGAATTTTCAAATTTAATATTTTCAATTTGAATCATAAATAGCAAATAGTTGATAAAATATTCAAATATAAATGCTTTGATTATACAATATTCAATTCAAATATTAAAATATTAAAGAAATAAATATTAAATCTGTTATTGATCTTTTTCTCTATAATCATTTATTTTGCATTAGAATTCATAACGTTAGCATCTAAGCCCTATATTAAATATCCAAGTAAGGAAAGTCCACAGAGACGTTTTCATTATGCGTAATTAGTGAATTCCCACACATACACACTCACACTCACACATACATACATACATAGGTAAATATATATATGTAAATCGAAATCTCATCTAGAAAAACAGAAAAAACCTAAAATACGAGCGAAAGTCAAATTTCCGGATATAATTATCCGCCTGCCTGCAAGCCAAAAATACCCGATTAATGCGACGCACGAACTTCCGCAGGAAAATACGCGTGTAAAGGGACGCCGGATTCGTGTCCTTTAAGGACTTACCTAACCCGCAGACGAGGCCGAGAAAAACCACGATAAGGGTTTTTTGTCTTCACCTTGTGCACGGGCAAGGGCAAGGGCACGGGCACTGGCACGAGCAATCTTTACCTGATCGGTGGGTCCAACAAAATATACATATTCTACTTACAAATTATCAATTAATTAAAAACTTAGCATTTGCCATTGGTAGTAAAGCCATAGGAGCTTCCGCTTGGTTGTTGTCTTGGCTGCGATCGTAGTTGTGCGAAAGAGAGCGCAGCGCTGATAACTTAACCATAATATAACCCATAATTTTATGGCAGCGCTTGAAAGTATGCATCACATTTCTGGTGCATTTAATTTATAGCACATCATTTGCTTTGTTTTAGGTGTCTTTGTTGCGTTTGCTTTGGATTTCCATTTTTTTTGTTGCTTTTTGCTTTAAGTGATTTGCTCTTTTTTACGCATTGGCCACGCTTAAGTCACGTAGTATATTGATTTCAATTGCGTTTATGTTGATTTCGATGAGCAAAAGAAAAAAGACTCATTCAAGGGAAAAAACGTAACGTCTGGATGTTTTTCTTATAAGAAATGTGCGCTCTGAGCTATTTGTTTTGCGTGCAAAAAAAGAAAAAAAAACAAATATGCAGCCGCTTTCCATTTTGACAATTCCAATCCTAATCCTGTCATCTAAGTGCATGTGTGCGAGTGTGTGTGTGTGTGTGCGAGCGTGAGAAGCAACTTTTGGTGCACGTAAATCTCGCTCGACAATCAATTAAAATTAAAATATTTTTTTGTGTCTCGCATTGCGGCATGTCAGGCGAAAAGGAAAAACAATAACAACAACAGTAGCAGCCACAACAACAACAGCAACAGCAACAACAACAACAACAACAAAAACAACAACAAAAACAATGTTGTCTACATATTTGAATTGACTTTTGATGATGTATCACGATTTATTGTTACCAAAAATGGTTGTCAAAGCGCGTGGAAAAGTGGATCAGCCGCGTCTAACGGTGCAAAGCGCGGCGAGAGGCGACCGAAAGACGAAAAAAACTCCCACAGCTACGTCGCGGGTTGCCGAAATGTCTTTTGTCTTATGTGCTTTAGACTGCGCGCCTGTTTGCCTGTTCGCCTGTTCGCCCCGCTCTCCAATTCGCCTCGTTTGCGTTTTGCGTGGCGCAGATGCAGCGCTAGATTAAGCAGCGAAAAAAAAAAACTAAACGAAAACAAAGCCTAACAAGGCTGATGGACGTGCAAGCATCTGAAAAGCTGTCACACACACACTCAGTGGAGCTTTATGTGCTGTTATATTAATTGCTTTTGGGTAAACGCCGACAACCAATGAGAAGCGCTGGCGCCAACACCTACGCCAAACTTGTCGCGCGTCTGTATGTGGCTATGCATGTTAATTAACAATACACGAGCAGCCACACATACAGACACTCGCGCACACAGACTTCCACTCACACACACACATGCGAGACAATGTAAACAGTTGGCCACCCAATAATATGCGCGCCAACTTGTCATTTAGCCTAGCTCCACCTTAACAAAACAAACAAACTGGCGCACACACACACACACACACACGTACGTACGTACACACACGTATTCACGAATACAGACAGCAACATACAGGTATGCTGAGCTGCTCCAACGCAACATGTTGGCTGCGGTTAGTTTCATTCCAGCAGCGAACGTGGCGCTAGTCGGTCGTGTGTCGCGCTTCGTTCATCGTCGTCCAAAGCTTCGCGTTAAGTCAAACGGTACAATACGAACTCCTTTTCGCTGCGCGTCGACCGTTATAAGCGTGCGCGTTGCCTCTGTTTCAGTTTCAAGTTGTCTCGCCGTTCCGTTGCTGTTTGCCGTCTGTGCTTTGTGGGCAGCCGGCATTTATTGCAGTTATTGTTATTGTTGCTCTCGTTTTTTGCATTTGCTGCGCGTGCGTGCGTGCGTGCGTTCGTGCGTGCGCTTGATTTAAATGGCGTTTTAAGTGAAATTAAAATGACGGATGTGCTGTAATTTGCACACACACACACACCGCAAACACACACATATGTACAGAGAAATACATATGTACGTACAGCCGAGTGTCAATAAATTTAAAACACGCGGCAGCCCGTGGGGCGTAGCATGTGCCTAGCCTTTTGATTACAACTACTACACAGCGCGTGATTGCAACGCCCCAGCAGCAGCAGCAGCAGCAGCAGAAGCAGCAGCCGTTGATCGAATTAAGTGTGCATCGTGTGTGTGTGTGTGTGCGTTTGCTTTGCTGATTGCTGTTTCTTGCGCCCGCGGCTGCGTGTCCGGCAATTTAGCGGATATGCAGGAAAATGTGTAACACCCCCGCCCAGGAAGCCGGCTGCAATAAGTGCTAATAAGTGAAGCGGACCGGATGTATTTATGAATTTTGTGCGTTTGACGCCCAAGCGTCGGCTCGCACAATAAGCGCGGGACAGTGGAACAGTGGAATAATTGTGGAACACAAAAACACACACACAATACGGTCATGCGCTGCCGCCTCAATAAATATTTGCCTATGGCCAGCTAAGCAACTCACTCGCTCACTCACATACCAACAACCCCCTCGATCGCACGCGTCACGCACTGCAAAGCTTTTCGCTTCGTCTGCAAGTTGTTTTTGCACAATGCGGCGGGCAACGTCGCTGTTTTCGCCGCTGCCGCCGCGTTTGCTGCGTCGCCGTCGCTAAAGCGCCTGCAAAGAGGAACAACAAATTTTACAAATTTCAAATAGCAATTGCAACTACCGCCCGCTTGGTACTTGGTTGCACTTCGTCTGTGCCTGTGCCTGTGCCTGTTGCTCTGCCTCCGCCTCCGCCTCTGTTTTGTGTGCGTTATTATTGTTGTGTTTGTTGTCATTGATTTGGAGGGTAGCATGCAGCAGTGGCAAACGGTAACAGCTGCTGCGACAATAGAGACTAACTACAATAGTTGCAGCGATTATTTCAAGCACCATCGTCGTCGACGTCGTCATCGTTGCAGTTTCAGTCGTAGTTCCGTAACGTGGCTAGAACGTTGCCGGGCAATTATTATTTTGTAAGACGTTTTACAATTTAATGGTTTTCATGGTAAGCACCACTCGACTCACTCCGCCAGAGCACCAAAACGCCAATGCCATATGCCATGTGCCCCCGTTTTTTCAGTTCAGATACCTTCCCACCGTCCCTCTCCCGACTCCCTTCTCCCTCCTCTCTTCTCGTTATTCCCTATCCCTATCCCAATCCCAGTCAAGTTTTCTTTACCGTGCAACAGTCTCTCCCTCTCTCTTGGACCATCCATTAACTTGTTTGCTCTGCGCTTTTTGGACAGCAGACGCCCCTGAGTGCATCCGGAGACACACGCAGGGCGGGCTGACACCTTCATAGCAATAGTCGTGGCGTGGCATATACTCATACAAACACACACACACACATACACACTTTCTCACCTTATTATACCCTGTTTTATTTTCGCATCTTCCTCTTTGCTTTCAGAATGGACTGGGATCCGACCCTCTGTCAGCAAAGGAGGTGAGTTTCAGTATTTAATAGAGTCTTTAACTATCTTCAGCTTATTTTATTATTGTTTCATGTTTTATTTGTCATCATCAATCATTTGTCTCCCAGAATAGCACAACAATTGATTATGCTGCAATCGCTTCACATCAAAATCCCAATAGCTAAGATTAACAGACTAGTCATTCCACTAGTTATTCCATTTCTTTATACAATAGAACAATAAGTAGCATTTTGCGATAAATATATATTTAATATTTTTTAAACCAGGATTGAAATAAAATATATAAATTGGTAAATTTACTGAAATTCTCACGCTTAGTTCAGGACAGAGTCTGTGGCTCTTTAAAGCGTATGCTAATTCTTCTTCACTTTTAAGCATAATGAAGCTTCCATTACAATTATATTGAAAACACTCTAATTTCTTCTATATATTTTGTTAAAATATTGCTTATATGCTGATGACCGTGACATCATCTTTACTGTAACTGGTAATCTTCGATTTATTTAGATTTTAGATTTAGTCAAACAAGTAAAAGGCAAACTCAGCTAAATAAATATTACAAATGAAGCTGACTCGAAATTAGTGTTGCAGGATAAAGTCAATAGAATAAGACAAGAACAAATACATTCGAAATTCTACATTACAGTTTCTTTGTGTATCGGATAACATTATACTACAATATAACAGGTCGAATCTATCGTTTCTTTGTCTAGAAATCAGTTTTCCCATTAAGTTAATTCGAATCACAATCAATTAAGGTGATTTGCCTTCTGTGTACTACACTCAGAGACTGTGGAGTAAACGATATAGTTCGGCGTGTGGTAGCATTAATGATATTAAGCGGACAATTCCCAGTTCTGCAACTGGAAAACTTATGAGGCTCATCAATTGCAGCAAATTGCGCGCGCCTCAAAGCAAAAGCCGCACGCACAGCAATTGTTTTTTTTGCCCGAAAAATTCCTGTCGGCAAATATTATTTGCCAGGTAGCATACCAATCGGAAAACAATCCATAAAACTGGCCATCAAGTGGGGAGAGTGGAGGAGCAGGGGCAGAGACGGAGACGTAGCTGACGTCGCGACGATGCTGGACAGGCGCAGCTAATGGTCAACTCCTCTAGGTCTCGGCGCCTATGAGACATTTCAGCACGTCTCACACAAATTAGCGCAGCGATTGCAACGCCATAACAATATCATAAAGAAGGGCGGGCGGGCGATCGGTTGGTCGGTCTCTAGGAGTGGGGGCAGGGTTAGGCAGGGGTCTCTATACTGGGTAGATCGAGATCGCGGACAATAAATCAGCACAGTTAAGCGAGGCAATTAGATAAAATGGGTGAACGGTTGCTAGGCTCGCATATCAATTGCAATGCATCTCGATTCGTATCGACTCTCAACTCTCGATGTGTCCGATGAAGTTGTTGTCAATGCAATCCATAAGATAAAATAGCCCAAAAGTCACCGATTGCATGTGCATTGGCCCCAACGGCCCCAACGGCTCCAACGGCTGCTCCGCCGGACACAATCGAAGACAAACTATCTAATCTAATGTTGTTCGCAAAGGCAATGAGCATTTGTTTGAATAAATAAATGCAGCAGCCGCAACACAGCAATAACAACAACAACAACTGCGTCCAACATCGCCCCAGGGGTAGCTCGACTAAAGCAATACCTTGTAATTAGCTTAAGCTATATCGAAAGTGAGCGACTTTTAATTATCGACTGACAAGTAACAAAGACAAATACAATTTATTGCGAAAATTACAAGCTGCAAGTTGTTAAAGCTAAAAGTTCAATCAATTTGTTTCATTAATATGAAGCAATAATTTTAATGAGAAAATATAAATTACTATAAATACATATTGAGCTCAGCAAAATAAAAGTAAAAACTTTTATTACAAGACAATCAATCATATTTCTAACTCCATGAACAGCGTCGAATCTGGAATACTGGAAGTGAAATCGAATCAGAATCAGAATATACAGCCATTTCGTTACATGGAGTTTTTTTAAAATTAGATTGCTTTTCTTAAGTTGAAAATTATTATTGTACAACTTTTATTATAAATGTTTTAAGTTGTTATGTTGATGTTCTAAATTTCACTAAATATCTAAAAAAAAAAATTGGTTTTGAAGCCTGTAAAAATAAAGAAATAGGGAAAGCCATATATAATTAATAACACTAATATTTTCATCAAGTTTTTAAATAGTTTCTATTCGATTTTGATCGGTGAGTGTTCTACGGAATACTGGAATGACACAAAAATAAACAAAGATTGGGGAGCCAAAAGAATTGAAATAGTTAAAAAAAGGAATTTTCTATGAGGTGCGTTTTTTTATTTTGATGTATAAGTATATATTGTATTTTAAATGTATTAATTGCTAGATTTGTGACTATTAAACTACAATAGTTGTACTCTGGGGTTTTGTAAAAGGGGTCCATTTAAGCCCTAAGTGCGTTCCCATTTTTATGCCAGTTAAGAAACAATCATACCCCATTTGCAAATGTGCATTTACAGGGTATGTAGCATCGCGTGGCTGGCCAAGTGTAAAAATCTCAGCATCTAGAAGTTGGCCAGCTTGTAAATCGCCCACTCGACGCTGACATTTTTTCATAATTTGCGCTACAAGCTTGACAATTGTCGTTTGTTGCCCACTGGGCAATGTTTTTATTGTTGTTGTTGTTATCGATGTTGTTGTTCTGTTGGCAGCTTGTATGCAACAACAGCGCGCTGCATCCGTTTGGCCAAAAGCTCTTCGGATTGCGCGAAACGCGAAGTGTTGGCGCTTTCGCACCTTCAGTTCACAGCTTTAGCGCTCCAAGCTTAGCCTCGTTTGCTCTCCCCCATCCCCCTCCCTCTCCTCTTCCTTCACTCTGATGCATATGCAATGCTAAATTAAAATTTATCCGTTTTATGGCGCTGCGGGCAGCCAATAACTGTTTTAAGCCAGCTCTTTTTGTAGTTTTATTATACATATATATATAAATATCTCTTTTTTTTAAATATTTGTTTGTCGGTTCGGTTTTATTGCCGCTAGTTTATTGGTCAAAAATTTCGTAAGCGCTTAATGCGCAACAATTGCGGCTTTTCATATGGGGCAGAAAGAAGAAGCAGAAGCCGTAGCAGAAGCGTTCGTCCCGACGGAAGTCGTTTGCGGTTCCACGCAGTTGAATTCAATAAGCCAAACAGCTACCAAACACGCATAGATAGAGATACATACACACACACACACACACACACACACACACACACACATATATATATATATATACATATACTCACACAAACTCTCTCTTAGTTACTCTTCAGCATTTTGTCAAACTTGATTAGCCGTAGCCGTAGCTTATGGCCTTATTGTTTACTTGCATATCTAATAAGCCACATTCTTAATCATAATTATGTTCTTGATAATGATCTTAAGCTCTCTCACTATTTTTCTCTCTTTCTCGCTCTCTCTCTCTCTCGCTTTCTGTTATGCTCAATCTATCTCTATCTCTCTCCCACTGTGTTCTTCTTTTGCAGGCAGAGGGCCCTCCGGTTCAAGTTGAACCAGTTGATTTGAGTTTACGTTCGCCGCGCGGTAAGTTGCTAATTATATACATTCTCATCATAAAGCTCTATCTGCAGCTACTTTTATTCCTGTTGTTGTTGTTACTGTTCTTTGGCAACACTTAATATATATGGTTCCGAGTAATTAATCAATGGACTTGCCGTCATCTGCGTAAAGTTGGCTTTTCAAAACGGGTCAAGAAAGCATTTCGAAAAAGAAACCGATTTGCATATCGAGTGAAAAGCGATTGGAGGCGGGCTTTTTAATTATAACAGTTGGCAGCTAAAGCTAAAGCAAATCCCACTTTCCTAGTGGGTGGCAGGTAAAAAATGTGTAATTGATAAGCAGAACCAATTATATGTTCAAGCTTAAGGTGATTTCCTATAGACTTGAGATACTTCAATGAAAGTTGAAAGTTTTCGAATAATTTGTGATGGCTCTTAAGTGTTTAAGTTTTACGAAAAAACAAATTAGTTTCTAGATAGTCGTTGAAAATATTTCAGATACAAATGTTTACCGCTTAGTCGCTAATAAATCATTTCAAATTCTTGATACATGTAACCTGAAACTTTTCTCAATCATCACTGATACACCCAAATATCTGTTTGCTAGCTAAATTGTCTGAATAGTCCTTTGATCCTTTAATCCTTTAGCTATTAGTATTATGATAACTATGACTTCCAAGCCTGAGTGAGCTGATGGTCCGGTTTGCCCAACCTAGTATTAGGGTCACGGAATTTGACTTACTTTGACATCTCATCAATATCACTTGTTATGACATGAAGTTTCATATAAAGTTTGACCAAAACCTTGGGAAGGTCATGTTGATACCCAGCACCCATGATATCTGTTATCTTATTCTTATCTTCAATTTTTGTCATTATACTTGTATTAATCAAATATTGTATTAATCAAATATATTCAAATTCAGCTGCAAATTGTCCAACGAGTTACTTA
Source organism: Drosophila leonis (assembly GCA_035045365.1). Lineage (NCBI taxonomy): Eukaryota > Metazoa > Arthropoda > Insecta > Diptera > Drosophilidae > Drosophila > Drosophila leonis. The sequence goes on from JAWNPC010000835.1 coordinate 1,142,470, forward strand.
TAGAATAACAGCACTTTGAATCAAATTGGTTAACATTTTAATATATTTTCAAACTAAATATGATTGTTTTGATATCTACTTTAAAGTGAATGACAATTTGTTTATATTGTATATTATGTGTTGTAAATACATTTATTTATTTATATCAAGATAGGAAACCATTTAAATGCATTTCTAGTGCTTGTTTATTTCAATAGATTTATTTTGCAGCTCTCATTAATATTTGTTGAGGATTCATAATGTTGCTGTGCTACCACAATCTTTTAATTAACAGAGTTAGTCAAATTATGCAAATTTGTATTTAAATGAATTGCAAACAGAAATGTTTTATCGCTTGATATCAGATTTATTGCATTTGAATTCAGCTTATCTTATCCAGTAGCCAAAGTTCCGGTTTCACTTTTATGTGTGCGAATTATGTGTGTTATAACTGTTCCGGGTCTTACGCTTTAGTGTCAAAGTTCATTCGATTACGGTGTGAATATATTCAATGGAACTGAATTATGAACGTAAAACTTTATAAACCAAGAGCTGTCAGAGTCTCTAGGTTTTGGAGTAGCTCATCTATTGTATATTGAAATATATATATTATATATTTCGAAAGTGAAATCATTAGCTTATAGTAGTTAATGCTTAAGCATTACACGCAGCTCATTTAGTTAATGAAATAGAAGCGCTTTATTGTTTGTATTTATATTTTGATTTCCATTTAATGTGAGTTCCTCAAGCGGCATGCAACTTGTTGCAGGCGTAGCGCTCGCTCGTAATCAACATGAAAATCACGTGTAGGCCCATAAAACGGAATCACGCTGATTCCGTCTAAACGTAGCTCCATTTCTAACGCAACGACAATGAGCCACAGCTGTTGGCTGCCCACTGAGCCAGAACCCAAGCTTGAACCCAAGGCAGTTAAATAGAGGAGGCGCAGCAGAAAGCGAGAGGCGTACGGACGGGGGCATACAATCTAGCGCAACTAACAAGCCCATAGAGAGCGTGTGTCGTTGTTGTTGTTATTGTTGTTGTTTGGTTCTTGTTGGTTTTACCACTTGACCGACCACCAGCTGTTGACCATTTGACCTTTTTGGCAGCCTTTCTCTTTGACTAGGCGCATAATGTGACTGACTGTGTTGGTGAACGTGTGTGTGTGAAGTTAACAGCAACGCCCCAAAACTGTTGCCCACTGCGTGGTACTTACCCGTTCCGGGTCTCGACTCATCAGCAGCGACATCATCAGTGACTATCTTATAAGATGGATGTTTGCTTCGGTTAGATAGATAGTTATATGGTTGGTGCTGCTGCTGCTGCTGCCTCTGCTGCCTCTGCTGCCTCGATTGCTGCCGCTGCTAGGCCGTTGGCCGTAGGGTGCCCCAGCGGTACACATAATTTAATTAAGAAGCAGAGCTCGGGCTGCCTTAAATGGCTATACAGTAAGATTAACAGCTAAGAGCCAAAAACGCGTTGCGTTCATTAGACATCCACTAAAAGAGAAAAACTCGAAAAATATATATACAATATAATTCAAAATACAAAATAACAATATATAAAGACTGAGTTCCAGTCGGCAGTTGCGCATATTAATCAATTAGGCATGATATTAGTGAGGGCATCATTAATTTTGTCAATACGCTTGGACCATCGAGAAGCGCAGAGAGAGGCTCATTCAGTCGCTCGCATCTTAATGGTTTTTTCTTCTTTGGTTTTATGGCGTGCTACCACAGCGCGCGAGTTGTCTGCGGATCTGTGGCAAATGTGTTAAATAGCGTTAAAATTTGTAAAACAAACGGCACATAATGGGAGACCCCGTCTTAATTTTCAAGTTTAACGGTCATTCAGCATTGCCTTATATATTGAATGTATACGTTATATATCTGCTTGTAGACTTATATATACATGTTTACAAATATATAAATATATGTATACACTTGACTATTTGGCTACATAAATTATAGCTTTTAAATAATTATGCAATTAGGCAGCGGCTACGATAGCTGATAGCTGATAGCCGATAGCCGATAGCCCCAAACTGCAAATGAACTGAATGAAGCGGAAAAAAGACAACAAGATGGAAAATGGCTACCAAGAGAATTGGGGTACTACAATATACCCTGTATTGAGTTATAGCTCTGAGCAAAGATCTTGAAATATATTTTGCCAGTTTATTTGAGAGTATCAAATAAGATGAAAGAATAAAGATAACGTTTGATACGCAAAATCAGAATAATCATATCTTTCCATTATTTATTGAAACATAATAGTTGAAAGAAAGTCAAGAAGTTATATGGGATAGCATGTCTGTTTCATTGTTATTCTTTATTTATTCATTATTTGGACTATTGTAGATTGAAAAGCCTAAAGGAAATAATTGCAAGATCAGTTGATCATCAGTAGAAATACTTTTGGCATAGATGCATTAGTTCTGACCTTGTAGAGTAGCCGTTGTTCGCAGGGTATAGCCATTTTCTACCAAAAACTGCCAAATAAAAAAGGCTGTCTGCCGAATCCCCGACAGTTGAGTGCGAATTCCCACCAAGTCTAATTGCAGGCTGGGAAGCGTTGCAGCTAAAACGAAACAACTACAACTTGATTTATTTAAGCTACTCAAACAGCCCATAAATAAAGCTGTTGAACTAGCCGCACAGCACAGCGCTGTGGATGGATGAGGGGCAGAAGCTGGTGCAGGCGTTGGTGCTTTACCCAAAGTCTCCCAGTCTGAGACGCTGCGCTGCAGACTGTGTTGTGGCACTCTTCTGCGCGGCTGGCTCGGCACTTGGGGGCATAGGCTTTCAGGTTAAGTAGATGCGGCGACACGCGGGTCGTTGCCAAAGCAAAGGACCTTAAAGACGTGGCCACGGGCAGCGGGCAGCGGGCAGCGGGCAACTTGCAACATGGGGCAGCACTCTAGCAAGCAGCAGAGCATTGAATGATATGCAAGTTTTGCTGTTACCGTTGCTGCACTTCATCGATGCGACTGCTGCTGATTTTGGCATCTCGAGCGATAGACTCGAACAACAACAGCATCTCTTTCTCTCTCCAAGAGATGGCAAATCTTTCATAACTGCAGGCAGCGGCCGCTCCTTGACTCTGAATGCAACTCGCAGAAAATTCATTTGCTAGGCCCGCACAATGCGAGAGCCGGTGCGATTGTTTTTTAATTATGCTCGAGCTGAGCTGTGCGGCTGTCGGCTGACACCCAGTCGGGGGCTAGAGCTCGGGACTGGGCACAGGTCTAAGTTCTGTCTGTTTAACATGGCGCGTATGTAGCGCGCTTGTCGCTTGGCTCGTTCGCGTTGACTTGGACTCCAGTTGACTGAGTGACTGCCTTTTTGAGGTTATGTGAAAGGTCAAGTTCGTGATCGCATTCAAACATTTTTGCCAACCACTCATCTTGCTGCGCAGATCGGCGTACCGACTTCTTGCCTGTCTGCCCACCTGCCCGCCATCCTTCCTGCTTGCCTACCAAACGCCTCCAACTCAACCCGGGCCCAAGTGAACCCAGGCTAGTCGTGGATGCAGAGGGGTGAAGCAGGGATACGAGTGTGAGCCCGACCCAAAGCCCAAAGACGACGACGTCGTAGAAAAATTGAAGATGAGCGTGCCACCACCACGCCACGATTCTGCCATTGCCACACTGCCTGCCGCGGCTGCCCCACCCAGTCCCCCACCCGCTGCGTCGCTGCCTGCCTTGTCGCACCAAATTGAGTGAATGTAAACTGTGGTTTACTTGTTTCCAGCGTTGTCATAGTAATTTTTCTGCACTATAACAACGGGCAGCGTCGCCTGCAACTGCAGCTCCAGCTCCTAGCTCCGGTGGCAGCAGTCACCCGAAAAAACACAGAAAACAGACAAAAAATGGAGATGCTGATGACACTGGAGACACGTTGTCTCTCTGGCAATCGTGCAACTGACACACCAGCAACAGCAACAGCAACGGCAACAACAACAACAACGAAATGTTATAGCAGCATATGCCACACGAACCAAAAATTACACTGGACAACACAGGGTGCGGCTAAGGTATGCGCAGTGCGGGGAGTGTGCAGCAATCTTTAGTTTTTCTTTTATTTTGGGTGGGGAATCAGTTTCTTCTTCTGCTGCATTGCTTTGAGGATGATTTGAATGTCGACTGTTGCTGCTGCTGCTGCCGCTGTTCATGTGATTTCTCAGGCACTTTGATTGCGGATTAGCTGCCTACATGGAAAAACAGAAAAATTTCATTAAAATTTCGGTGCTCGCTCCAGCAGCATTTGATATTTATTGTATTATATCATTATTGGATGCTGCTCAGATAAATTGATTTTAGTTTCAAAGTAATTGATAAATAGAGAATAATTGATGTCTATTTTGAAGAAATTAGCTCTTATTATTATACTATAAATTGTAAAATTTATATGAAATTCATACATACATATGTAACAGGCAGAAGGAGGCGTGGCAGACCCCATAAAGTATATATATTCTTGATCAGAGAGACGAGCTGAATCGATATAGTTCGCACAGGTCAAGTTTGTTTAAAAAAATCGATAACTGTTTACGTTTTAATGTTATACTTGTATTATTAAAAACCTTATCGAAATTCTGTTTTTAAATTCTATCTCGTACATCCTTGGAGCTAGAGTACCCAAAATTTGTATTTAGATTCATTTATATTTTATACAATTTTGATTTTTGTTCTATTTAAAACACCGGCTTAAACAAATTTTTGTTGTTTGTTTCATAATTGAATTTTACAAGCTTACATTTTTTCTGCTCTTATAAATATGTACATGATTGAGTATATTATAAAACGCAGATCGGACGGGGTTCAGGGGATTTCCTAGTCGGGCACCACCGACTAGAGTTTTCTTACTTGTTTATTTTACTTTTTTACCTATATTGAAACTTTGGGAGTATTAAAAAAAAAATCTGTTCATCTTATATATTTCGCACCAAATTAATATGCAGGATGTAGTTATGTATGATAATTTATAATTTATAAATATAATACAAGTAGACGGGCTTCGGTCATGGTTTTACATGGTACTTTTGCAGGCGGATTTGTTCCTCTATTTAAATTTATTCAGTAACCTGAGACTGATCACAGACATGCGTAGCTTTTGGCGTCAGTTAACGCCTAACAAGTGCCTCAATGCGCTCTACAGCCAGCCTCGGGCTGCAGCGGCCGTCGGTTGGGCCATAAATCAACGCCCATGTGGCAACTGAGCAACTGGGCAACAAAAAAACCTGCTGCACAGTGCATTTCTCACTGAATGTGTGCGCATCTTCCCAGGAGCATGCGAATAAATGCCACAACCACAACAACAACAACAAAAAAAAAAACCAAAAATTATATAAAATAAATAAAAGAAAAAATAAAAATAAAAATAAGGAAAAGCAAGAGCCAGACGCTGCAGATTCGCAGATCCGCAGATCCGCAGCTCTGTAGATCCGTCCCAGGGCCTGGGCATGTTGCAGCTGTAAGTAGATCCACGCTTTCGTGAGCAAACAATTCGAAAGCTGACAAAAGTGCTGTGCAATAACATGTTAACGACGATCTCTGCTGCCTATCGATGCGAGTGTGAGTCGACGAGAGTGAAAGAGTGTGGGGGAGTTCGACAGCAGCCCACACGACGAAGAATCATAAGCCACGACGCGGACTGCTCCTCAAAACAAAATAAATAAATATATTTCTTCAATTTTTTGTATATTTTTGGCACAGTCAAGCTATCGCAGATATATATCAGATATATATCGATCGCATCTGCATCGCGAGCCTTTTCGTTGCCCGTGTAGCTCATTAGTTGGCAGCTAATTTCGCAAGCGTTGCCAGACAATGCCACCGACCCAAGCGGCATGCAACATAAAAACTGTAGCCGCATATTTATTGGTCATAAGTGCGCCGACAAAAAACACAAACAACAAGAAAATCGTTCGGAAATTTGTCTCCAACTAAAAAATAAAAAAGGCCAAAAAGTGCCGCAAAAAGCCAAAATGCTTGCATATTAGCAATTTGCATTGTTCGGGGTGCAACATGTGTGCAGCAGACGGACAGAGGGGCAGATGGACAGATGGACAGAGAGACAGACGGAGGGACTGGCTGGTGTCTGCACTGGTTTCGAGGCCTTTCCAACTGCTGCAAGCCTTATATAAAAAACAGCCAACAATAGACTGCGGCAGCCAGCCATGCAGCCAGCCAAGCTTGTACGTAGCTGTGAAAGAATTCTTGGGCCAAATGCTGCTGCTGCTGCAACTGCAACAAGCTGCATCCGCCTCCAATTCGTGCACCCGCGCACATGCTCCTAAATGGAGCCTTCGTGTAAACAGAAAAATTTGACTCATGACTTTGTTGTGCAGCAGCCTCAACAACAACAGCAGAAACAACAACAACAACAACACATTCACATCCTTTTTTGGCGGGGGCATGCAACACAGTGCTACACTTTTAGTTTTGCTCAAATTAGTCAGCGGGATTTTTGTGGCTGTGTTTCTACAAATTAACGCCAATTTCGTATCACGTTATTAATAGTTACCATTAAATTGCCCGCTCCACGCTCTGATCATTATCTGGCGGCTAACAAGACAACAACAAAAGCCGCAGCTATGTATAGTGGATGCTGTACGCTTGGTGACTGCTGCTGCCTGCTTGCTGCCTGGCTAGTGGGTGAACCACTGTGATTCCTTGCGGGTCCGCTATTGGCAGCCACAGCTGGCCAGCAACGTCTTGCCTTAATTATCTGCATGGCCAAAAAGAAAACAGCAGCAGCAGCAACAAAAATAAACTATACCAAATTGATTTTTTTTTGCTTCGATTAGGTTTAAAAAAACAAAAACAAAAACAGCTGCAGTCGCGTCACCTTTGTTTGCCGTATAGAGCGCGATAAGCTTGTTAACTGTTAACCAAATCTGTAGCAGGCCACCGAAAAATGGTGAAAAAAAAGCAGAAAAAATCACTCTGTGTCTGTGTGCACGCCCACGTTCTCCGCGTTTGTGCAACAAGCCGCATGGTGCACTCTTATTATATTTTTTATTTGCCAGCTAATCAATGACCCAGTGCCTAATTAACATTCGCCTTAGAGATGACAGCTTGAACTCGATAGAATCATAAAAGTATATCGGAAAAGATTTAGGATTCAATAAAATTTGGGATTATATATATTTATATATGTATATGGTTCTGTATATAAGCATATATATAATACGAAATAGAAGATTAATATTATATTATTTGAAGCAAATACTTATAGCTACAATATAATATGTATATTATATAAATTAATCTATCGTCATATCGATTTAAGAATTTGAATGCAAAATTACTAAAAAAAAACTTGGTCAGCAGTTGATATGAATTGAAGTTCCGATCCAATTAGGTTCGGCCACAGACGAAGATTCTATTAAGTACTTGTTAAATATAATTTTTTTAAAATATTTTTATAAAAGTTTTCCAATAAACTTAAGTCTAAATATTTACTTCAAGTACTTGATTTATATTTTTTATAGTAATGAAGCAGAACAAATTGATGGCAACTTTTTTATAAACATTTGGAATCTTTTCTTGATATATTTGACAATTGATATTATGTTTTTAGTTTTCTAAGTAAATTTTGTTATTTATATTAAATTGTTAAATGTTCTTGTTCTTGTTATTGTTCTTTACGATTTTTTGTATAGTTTTTTTGCAATGAGTTTCATTGAAAACAATATAATTTGAATTGAAGCAAATACTTTTAGCTAGACTCCAGTTAGACTTATGTCTATATTAATTGAACAAATGGGACTTACGAGTGCTTTGTGCATTGCACATGTCCATCTCTGACTTGTAGATAGTTGGCCAAGATTTGCGGCTACTTAGAGTTGGACCCGATGCCGGCTAGATAAACAAATGCGAATCGGATAATGTCATGTTGCCATGTCATATGTTAGTAACTGCAGCAGCAGCAGCAGCAGTATAAAAAAGAATAGATATATAAAAAAGAGTAAAAACAGCTACGAACTGGAGCAGTAAGTCAAAAGCAAAGCTGAAAAACATTCTTATCGATTACACCTGAGACCTCAATCAATAAATTGATTGTTAGCGATCAGTTTAAGGCTAGCTTTGCTGGCTGGCTGTGGTAAGTGGTGCCGCGGTGGTGCAGCAGCCACCATGTGCCGCGCATACAAAAGAGTTAAGCTGTTGTTGTTGTTGCTGTTGTTGTTGCTGCTGCTGCTGTTGGTCGGCTCTTAAGATAATCCGAGTGGCGGCTGCTCTGCCTGGCCAGCTCGCAGCCTCTGTGTTGGCCTGACTTTGGGTCCCAGTCAAAGCTTTTTGATCGCAGCCAGGCGATAGGCGGTTGAGCTGCGTTGTTAGGAAGTCGTCGCTTGGCCGTTTGTTTGTTTGTCTTGTGTTGTTGTTGTTGTTTCATTTCGTTGAGGCATAAAGCAAGATTTGTGTAAATGTCAGGTGGTAATAGTGACACTGTGCGCCACTTGATTGGTTTTACTTCTGACCAGCTCAACAACAACAATAACAACAACCACTGTGTGCCAATTTTATACATATCTTTTTTCGCTAGCCTAGCTGAATTGGTCGCAAGGCTGTTATGGTTCTTGTTGCTGTTTGCATTTCTTTAATTGGCTCATTTTCACGGCACATGTTGGCCAAACAAGTACAAAAAAGCACGAGAAGCCAACGAAAATGGTAGCCAAATATTTATTGCTGCATAAAATGAAATACACGACTATCTCATCGAAGCCATCAATAAAACATGTAAATCAATTGCAGCGCATACATGGCATATGAGTAATGTTGATTTCCTCGGCCATTGGCAGTTGTCAAATGAAAAGAACTCTGTGCACGTTGTGACAGCCTGAACAGAATTGAGCTACGACTTGGCTGTGCTCACAATACCATGGCTAGCGTACTTTTATATTTAATTAGTATAAATATAGATTTAGTTATACATTTTTTGGCCCGAAAATATTTATTATGCAACGAATGTAATTTTCCCTAGAGCTAATCATTTGAAACTTATTCTGTGGTTTAGCAGCGTATTTGAATTATCGGCTGTTATGATTATAATTCATGATAGATACAAGATACGGAGTATATTTAAAAACGTACATAAATCGGACGGGGTCCAGGGGAACTCCTAGTTAGGCACCCCCGACTAGAGTTTCTTACATGTTTATTTTGATAGCTCGTAAAGTCCTGTTTAGACGATTTTTATGACTGTTCCCAGCATATTTGTTGCTTATATTAGAAACTCTAAATAGTTATTAAACATAATTTATATTAGCGTTTCTTAAGAGTTTTTATACTCAATCACGAAGTGAATTATTATACTCATTCAAGAAGTGGATTATTATAGTGATTCATGAAGTGAATTAGTATATTGGTTTTGTGCAATGTCCGTCTGTCCGTATGAACGCAAACCATATCGCCGCTATTGAATCTAGAGACTTGAAATTTTGAGCATATACTCGTGTTTACCCTCAAAATTTTCCCGATACGCCCACTAAGAGCGTGGCAAATCGGAAAATGCATTTTCGAGGTAGAAACTACAAATTTAACGACTAAATGACTTTTGTCTCCTCTATTGATTTGCCAAAACCTATATATATATATACCAATTGGGGGCATGGCAAATTAGAAAATGGTTGGGCGGTTGGGCCGTCAATGAGTATTCTGCAGTCGGTAACGCCCGACTGTAAGTCATTGTTTATTATTTATTTATTTACTTTTACAATCTACTTTATAATCAACCCTCTCGCCTGTGATTATGATTTTAAATACAACATCATCTATGACCAAAGAAGAGAAAAAAAGTCAATGAATTTGAAGGAAATTAATAAATTATTGTTAACTTGATGAGATTTTTAGTAGTAATAATAAGACGTATTTGATATCTTTCTCATGCTGCAACTTGATGTTTTTCCCAAAGAAGTTTCATATATTCGACAGACATTCTCTGGACTTTCCGAATTTAGAGACACAAATTAAGTTTTCAATAGTATGTTTAAATCAGAAAGATAGTTAAAAAGTTGCTGACAATTTAATAGTCTCATTGAAAGGCTCATACGTCTTTTTCCATTAGTTTTAAGATGGTTAGTTACACCCAAAGCCCATCCAAACGCCCAATTTACAGAAGTTTTCCAAAAAAGGAAACTTCTGTCTGATTTCGCAACGCCCACCAAGAGGCAACACCCAAGACTAAAAACTAAACGACAGTTTCTGTTGCACTGTTGCTGTTGCAGTTGCAGTTGCAGTTGCGCATTTGTGTTGATTGCTGATCGTAAATTGAAAGCAGACGCTGCGTCATCAAAGTCATTAAACTGTCGACTGCTTACGGAAGTTTGATTGTTTTTTATTTTTGGTTTCTTCTTTTTGGGTGTGGATATGCGTTTCTGTAAGCGATATATGCTGCAAGAACGCCTCGAACATGTTTGCGTGTGTGTGGGCGCAAACAATGTGTGGGCGTAAAATGTGGCAAGCCAAACAGACAGACAAATAGGCAGACTGTCAGTTAGTCAGTTAGTCAGTTAGTCAGTCAGTCAGTCAGTCAGTCAATCTGTTTGTCTGCTGTTCGCTCAGCCAGAAGCTGTCTCGCAACTGATTTAAAAGAAATAATAATAAAAGTGCTAAAGCTCTGCCACTTCCAACGCAGAAAAAACCGAACTCTGTCGGGTGTGTCGAAAGTCTGGCGACAATTTCGCAACGCTGCCAAATGATGGCAATGTTGCGGCTTAAAGGTGTGTTCTACCCGCTTGCTACAGTTGAATGCAGTTGAATGCAGTCGGTGTATTTCAAACGCGTAGTTGCTGTAATGATACGCATGTGGCAAGGCGTCTTAAGCTTCAGCAATGCGCGTAATCACACAAAATAGTTTTTTCTTTTTCTTTTGTCACCTTTTGAGCTGAGCCGACAAATTTGAATATGCCAAACTTCAATCAATCGTAATGATTCTGAATCTATTTCTATATGACAGCTAAAATCAGTGAATGAAAAAAATAATGGCTAGAAAGAAAAAAGAATTGCAATTTTTGACATGCCGCTGGGTATATGCCCTATCAGGAGTGTAAGTTAGGATTCTATTACTTTTCTTTCTATATATGTAATATACAATAGTATAGTGAGGAGTATGGAGGATTATTTAACCTTTATTTATTAGACACATATTTTTGAATGAAATCTTGTTCCACTTACAAATACCATTAATCTATTATTTCTGTCGAGGAGATATAGACAAATGCATCAAAAGATAGATAGATGGATAGTAGAACAATAGTTGAGCAGATTATGGCTCAAAGAAATACACGATTTTTGACTGCTCATGACAATTGAAGCTATACAATATTGTTGAAAAAGTTGAGAGACTAGTCTACATTGTTAGTAAAAGATAGATCAACAAACTGACATGGCTATATCTTGCTGATACTAATCAGTTTATGGGTTAGGTAGCCTCTCCCACTATGCGTTACACATTTCGTGACACATCTATAATGCCCACGACAAGAGTATAAGTACTACAAAAATCAAGCAGCGGGAAATAAAACTAAAAGCGACGCCTCCTCCGATTTCGTTGGCGACTCCTCCGTTAATCGTGACTTTCACAATCAACCTTCAAAAGGTTTTTCGCTGCCACAAACGAGTAGCGTGTACCAGGCGCAAAATGGGCTGCAAACAACAACAACATCAGCAGCAACAACTGATAATCAAGAAGAAGCAGCAGAAAAAAAAACATTTGAAGCGTTTACTTTGGCGCTTCATCGAATATTATTTCTCACGTTCTATTTTTTGTTGCTGCTGTCGCCGTGCCTGCCCCCTTTTGTTGTTGTTCTTGTTGTTATGGGTGATTTTTTTTTTGTTGCTTTTGTTTATCATCGGAACTGAGATTGACTCGAATGCAGCATCATCGGCAGTAGACAGTTCTCATTGCTTTAGTTATTATGTGCCTATTATTTACTGGAGCATTTTTTTTATTATAATATTTTTTTTTAAATTTAATTTTGATTATTCATAACAGTTCTGCGTAGCAGTTAGTGAGCACGAGAATTAAATTAGAAATACACTGACTCAGAGTGTCCTCAGTATATTGTGGAATAAGTGGAATGAAACGCTGTTCAGCACAACAGAAACTTTGCATGGCCAATGCTTGTGTAAATATCATTTTTTTATACCCTGCACCCATTGAAAATGGGAAATCAGGGTATAATGGTTTTGTTAAAATGTAAGTAATAGGCAGAAGGGGGCATGGCAGACCCCAAAAGTATATATATTCTTGATCAGGGCGACGAGCTGAGTCGATATAGTCATGTCCGTCTGTCCGACTGTCCGTTTGTCCGTATGTGTGAACGGGTCGATCTCAGAACCTTCAAGAGCTAGAGACTTGAATTTTTTTATTTGTCCCTCTATAGCACTCGCAGGTCAAGTTGGTTTCGAATTCGAAAATTTAATTGAAATTTATTAAGTTACACAGAAGTTATTCAACAAAATGTTTGGTCAATTGGAATACACATGGCAAGCACCATAAAGCAATGACGCATTTTTCCTATACATGTGAACACATACATTGAGACATTCAAACGCCAGCACTTTGATTTTTGTTATAATTCTTAGCTGCCACTTTAGTTTCGGATTTGCTACTTGTTCAAGTGAAGAAGCGATGTTGGCAGAAGCAGTGCGCGTAGCCGTGCAGACCTAGGTTTGAATACCGCCGATGTTAAATTTTTTTTATTGTTTTTTTTTACTAACATGAAATGGCGGTGTCGGTAGATGTGATGCGCTTTGATAAGTAAATGTTGGTTCGACTCTTCATTTTCTTAATTTTTTTTTTGTATTTGTTGTCTCTTATTAAATTATTATTAATATTATTCTTCAAAGGAAAACTACTTTTTTGACAAACATTCTATTTGATTGTAAAAGTGCAAGATTACCAATTTAATTAAATTTTGAATAAGTTTGTGTTAGATTCAAGATATGAAGTATGTTTAAAAACTCCCATAGGACGGGGTTCGGGAGATCCCTTAGATATCTCGTACAAATTTTGCATTTAGATTCATTTATATATTATACAATTATGATTTTTGGTACATTTTGGATACCAGCTCCAAATTAAAAAAGAAATTTATTTTAAATTGAAGGTCAGTTGCAAATGTTGCCAATCTTTGAATGAGTTTACATGTTTTCTAAAATAACATAGAAATGCAATAGAACATATAGATCATTGCTGTAAATTTAATTGAAATTTATAAAGTTACACAGAAGTTATTAAACAAAACGTTTGGCCAATTGGCAAAAGCACATGGCAAGCAGCGATTCTTATCGATAATAAGGAAATGGGATGGGTTATCGAAAAAAAAGATAACTCGTACTGCGTATGGTATACACGAGTATACATTTAAAATTTAAGATCTCAAGCTTTTTACGACATCGCTGATCACGTATATACGAGCTGATCAAGTATATAACTACTTTATGGGGTCTGCCACGTCTCCTTTTGCCTGTTACATACATTTGACATTTCAACAAAAATTTTCAATGGGTTCAGGGTATAAAAACTATAAACTATAAATAATATCATTTAAATTCAATAATCGGTCAATTAAATAAAAGTGTTAGCACCATAGTTATGATCGCATTTAACAAAGCTAATGAAAATTTAGTACTAATTTAAAGATAAAACTAAAAGCTATGATCCAAGGTAATTTAAATTAAAGCACCGGGTTTCGTGTAACATGGCAATAATGTATGCTGGGAGAAGCATTCAAACCATTTCAATTTCAATTTTATTTCCATTTTTAATTAAATACTTCCTGCGGCTGCCAATTCGATCGATGCATTAGTTGGTAATTTCAATTAAGCCATAAAAGCCAAACAGAACCAATTTTGAGCTCAATAAAGAATGGCACAGAGATGAAAGACGTAAGACGAAGGAGTGCGAACTGAAGACTGCCTTTTGGCCAGTTTGCATGTTAAAAATCATAAAAAATGTTAAATGACAAGCGGGCGCATGTCCATCTATCCGTCTGTCCGTATGCCTGTCTGACTTTCTGTCTATTTGGCTGTTGTTGTTGTTCGCATTGTCAAATTGCGATCAAAAACGCAACAAACGAAACATGCCACACGGTGCCAAGTCGGGAGACGCAGTTGCCAACCAGCAGCATCATGAATCAACAAGCCAACAGCTAACAACAAGTACAGCCAGCCAGCCAGACAGACAAAGAGACAGACAGAGGACAGATAGACAGACAGTTGGTCTGTTGGCCAGGTTAACTGCGCAGGCTGAATGCGCTTTAACGGCTACTTGTCTTTGGCTATTTATTGAAAGGATTTTCAACACTCGCTCAGTCAGCAGTCATTCATGCATTCAATCATTTGTAAACGAATGCGAATGGAACTGAGAGTGCGACTGCGACTCAGACTATGACTGCGACTGCGAATACAACTCGCAACAAGTCGCACATTTGCGCCTGCCACATGTCGGTTGTGGCATCACCGACGCCACGCAGCAACATTTGATTATGAGCAGCCGCCTGCGTCTCGGCTGGTTGGCCGGCTAGCTGGCTAGCTGGCAACCGAAAATCGATAAAAATAATTGGTTGACTGCGTCTGGAACTGCAACTGCAACTGCAACACTGCGACGACAACAGTGACGGCGCTCGAATTCTGTTGAGTTTGCAGCTTGACATGAATTGCAGCTGATCTGCTTGCCAACGGGACGAGACAAGCCACGTAGCTAGACTCGTCGACTGCGACGCCGACAGCGATGTCGACGTCGACTGTAACTGCAACTGAAGCATTACAACATGGACAACTGCGACCGCAGACAGCTGAGCTTTTCCCACGTTCGTGAAAAATATTTCTGCGCAAATTATTGAAAAATAAAATACAACAACAGAAAAAACAACCGAAAATTGAGTGCATTTTAGCTAACGATTTGAATGTGATGTACTTGTAAACTATGTATGTGCAGGAAGTTTTTGGCTCAGCAGCTTGATCAATGCAATACAATTGTCCAAGCCCATATTAAGATAGCTGGTATTTGGGATACGTTGGAATTAGTTGATTATGTTTCGGTAAGAGATAGAGAGAGATGAATCAATGTCGTATTGATCGGTCTGCTTCGAATACATTTTTATTTGTGGCTTAAATGAATTTAAAAAATTTAGTATAAGAGTTATTGAAATCTAGCTGAAGACGCATTAAATGAAAACAATTTTACAAATTTCTATTTTTTCCGAGCTGCCAAGCGCCATTGTTCCCTTGTCATAGCTTAGCTCATTTATGATCTTAATATTCAGCTTAGTACTTCTTAAATTACTTAACAGAGTTCGGAAAATATAAAGGAAACGAAAAATGTATATACTTTATTTTAATATTTGAAGCAAATAATAATTTTGGGACTTTCATTAATTTTATGAATATTATTATTAATAATTGCTCTTCCAATTGACTTTCTTAAATTTATATTCTCTTTTAATGTGTCGCTCTCATTTACTCTTGGTGCACTCATATATGTACATAAGCAAACCTAACATACATATGTAATACATATGTACCCTTTGACATAGTCTATGTGTTTAACAATTAGGCGTACAGCAGCCATGAAATATTTGTTGCGACCATAATAACGACTTTAACTTTTTCATACACTGTATTAAATCAATATATAATAGCCTAATTAAAGCTTTCCTTTAGATTTCCTAAATAACTAGAGTCACAGTTGACGAAAAAAAGCTCAGCAGCTTCCAACACAGAGTATATCCACACATTTTAAAAGAGTAAATAAAATAATATAAGTAAGAGTGCTCTAGTCGAGACTGCTCGACTAGGAGATACCCTGAACCCTGTGAATATCCGATATTCTAATCCCTTCACGCTGCTTTTATATATACATTACAAGCAACACATACATACACACACATGCAGACGCTCGGATAAGCACATGCTCTGCTAATTGCACAGTTTATGCAGCGACTGCGCTTATGCTATATTATGGAAACTTATTTGTTGAATAAGTTTTATTCTAGATTGACTTTCATAATCAAACTTTTAGAGCGTAATAACGACATTCTCATGTACGTATTTGCTAAAGCACAAGTCTGTAGTATTTGAAATGCGTTTTTTTCAAGTGATATCCAAAATCCAAAAATTACGAAATGTCTGTATTCATTACTCGGATGTACACAGTAAGAATGGGATGAGTTATCGAAAAAAAAGATAAACTCGTACTGCGTATGGTATACACGAGTATACACACGGACGGACAGACGGACGGACAGACAGACAGACGGACATGGCTATATTGACTCAGCTCGTCTCCCTGATCAAGAATATATATACCTGGGGACTGCCACGCCTCCTTTTGCCTGTTACATACATTCGATTTGGCTTATGCGAATTGAAGTTGATGTATAAACCTATACATTACACGATCGAAAAAAGTATATACTATTTCCATATATTGTGTGTAATAAAGTATGAACATAATACTAGAACGTATAAAAGTTATTATGTTATTAAGTTTTGTGACTAAATGAAATGAAATGAAGTTAGTTGATGCACTTTGTCACAATCAGTTGAAGTATGTGAGCTGCGTTTGAAAGTACTAAGTGTAGACCACTTGTGTGTGGGGTTTGCTAACAATTTTGTGGCTTTTGATGGGAAACCATTAACAAGAGCATTTTTAGGGTATCTCGATGTCAGTTGGTCAATTAGAGTTTGAAGCAGCATCACTTTACGTTTTATGGGTTTCAGTCGCAATTTAATTAAAGTCCGCACAGCCGTTAATTATTACGCAAAGAGTCTAAACAAATGTTAGCAACATTTTATTCACTCGCGAGTAGCTCGAATGTTTGCAGTTTGTATCAAGTAGTTGCTGACAGTTGTCACATGGCATTCGAGGTGGTGCTGTGCTGTGGTGCTGCCGTACAGTGCTTGCGGAACGACGACAACACTTTAAAAATTAATTGCCGAGATTTATGAGCCCAGTTAGGTGGTGCCTGAGAGCCAAAGAGTGCGTGCTCCGACCGTTAGTCGAGGCTGGCCATATATGGCGGCTTTATGCATAAGCTGAACCACATTTCAGTCACTTCACGCTTTTATCAGTTTAAAATATGAAGCGGCAAACTATGGGAAAATCTCTTTAGCCTCGTCTCCCTCCATGGAGTTGCAGTCAATTGTGTGGCAAAGATTCGCGGGCTTCGATAAGGCGGCAAAACTTGTGGCTATGTGGATGCACTTGGGAGCGTGGGGCAAACGCTCACAGCATGGGTGCTCCGGCCAGCAGATGCTGCCTGTAGATCTCTGGCCAAATGCTGTAGCTATAGTAGTAGCTGTAGCTGCATTCAGTTGTTGGAGCTAGTTAATTCCTCCAGTTGCTGCAGCAGTTGCAGTTGGCATGCCTATAATTAGACAGTAAACAAAAGCCGCAAAACAAAGCGCAGCTTATTGGGGCGTTGCCACAACTGCAGCAAACACTGCAGCCAATCCGAATGGCTGTGCTGTGGCAATCAAAAGCCGCGACAAATTGTGCATTTTGTGGTCACAAATTGAGTTAACGCTGCCAAATTAGCGGCATAAATTTATCGCTCTAAAACGAATGGACCAACATCGAACGCGGACTCGAAGACACAACTCCGGACTCTCCACGCTCGAGATTGGGGCTTAATTAAGTCTTTACGAGGCAGCGGCAACAATTTCAAATGGGTGCACAACTCGAGCGCTTAAATAAATAAATCTGGTTGTTGTTGTTGTTGTTGTTGCTGCTGCTGCTGTTGTGGCCAGCAACAATTGGCGCTTGCCCGTTTTGCCGCTGTCTGTGGCCAATAAAAGATCGCAGCGCGCTGATTTGACAGGTGAACAATTTTGGGTTGGGCCACAGTCCGAGTGCTCCAACTTGCCAGACACCCAGTCAGCCAGACTGCCAGACTGCCAGACTACCAGACTACCAGCCAACCAGCACCAACAGCAGCTGCTGCTGCGTTGTTGTTGCTCCCACCACCCACCTGGACAGCTTTGTGGCGCACACATTTACTTGTGCCCCACAGCCTGCATAGATTATTTGAACAAACTGGTGACAACAAATTAATTTAAGCGATTGCCCGATATCTGAGTAGTACTTGCGTCTATTTTGAACTCGTATTGTTAGCTTGCCACAGTAACAAAACACAAACAAAAAAGGAAACTTTGGACACTAAAGACATCTGTGTTTGTGTGTGTGGCAGGTTGTGTCTTATCGAAGTCACTTGTTCTCGTGGCATATCGTGTTAAACATATATCACAGATTGGCTGTATCCAGCTGGACAGCGCGACATTGGTTTAAGCGTCGTTTAAGTCATCGAGTCGATAAGCCAACTGAACAACAAAGTTTGTAGTTATACCCTGAACCCATTGAAAATTGAAAATCAGGGTATAATGGTTTAGTTGAAATGTCAAATGTATGTAACAGGCAGAAGGAGGCGTGGCAGACCCCATAAAGTATATATGTATATTCTTGATCAGGGAGACGAGCTGAGTCGATGTAGTCATGTCAGTTTGTCCGTCCGTCCGTATGTGTCACCGCGTCGATCTCAGAACCTGTAAGGGGTAGAAAATCGATAGCTATTTCCGTTTTAATGTTATCGATTAAAAACCTTATCGAAATGCAGTTTTTTAATTCTATCTCGCACATCTTTGGGGCAAAAGTCTCCAAATTCTTTTATTTAGTTTCATTTATATTTTATACAATTTTTATTTTTGGTATATTTTGGATACCCGCTCAAAATTTCACAAAATTTTTAAAATTGAAGGTAAGTTGCAAATATAGCCAATATGTGAATGAGTTAGCGATTTTATACAATAGAAAAATATTCAATATAATAATCAGATCATATGCTGATCTTTGAAATCCATTAAGTATCACATAAGTTATTAAACAAAACGTTTGGTCAATTCGAACAACATGTGACCACAATCGTAAGCGGTGACGTATTTATTCTATGCATGTGCACACATACATTGAGACTTTCAAACGCGAGCATTCTTGTCTGTTCTAAGGATCACAACAATTGTAACTGACACTGCTTGAATTTTGTTATAATTCTTAGCTGCCTTTAGTTTCGAATTTGCTTGTTTAAGCAGTGAAGTGGCGGGGTTGATAGAAGCGGGGCGCTCGTCGCCATGCAGACTCAGGTTCAAATTCCGCCGATCTGAAAAGTTTTTTAATGTTGTTTTTTTCACACACTCAATGGCGCTGTCGGTAGAGATGATGCGCTTTGATAAGTAGATGTTGGTTCGACTCTATGTGCGGAGATGTCGGATTTACTCCATTTTTTTTCTATTCAATTATTATTACTATTATTCTTAATAGAAAAAATACTTTTTTTGAGAATCATGCTATTTGATTGTGAAAGTGTAAGATTGGCAATTTAATTAAATTTTATATAAGTTTGTGATAGATACATAGATCGGACGGGGTTCAGTGGATCTCCTAGTCCGTCACCTCCGACTAGAGTTTTCGTACTTGTTTTTAATTAGCATTGGAGGATATCGTATGTTCATGACTAAGGACAAGGACTTCACAATATATAACTACTTAAATTACTATTAAAATATACATTCTAAGAACAGATGTTAATAAAATCAGAATTGATATGTTCTTTTGAGTCGGTATCTTTATAAGATATCAGATATCAGCAATAGTTGCTAATGAATTTACTTCAGCTGTAGTCAAAAATCTAGTAGAACATCCACTACAGCTAGTGCTAGAATGTTGGCGTAGATGCGAATGCCTGCAGTGAAGGTAGAAAGGCAGTTAGCATCGAATTAATGAATCGGGACATGATTGAATCTATGTGAGCCTAAGCTACCGTCTTGAACAGTCTGCTTTATGACTTTGCCGTTGGTCCGGCCCCAATGCTCCCTGCTCCATCCTTGCCAAATCGTATACATTTCACTCTATCAGTGTTCGTCTCACTTGATTACTTCATTTATAGCTGTCTGGCAGCGATTTTCTGCCAGTGTTTTCGTTTGCTGTGTTTTGCTTTTGGCTTATGCAAATCTTGCCTGCTTTAAAATTGATTGCACACTTCAGTGGGACAAGCGCATGACTGATGCGATCGCAGCGACCATCAAGACGGCCCCAAATAAATATTACAATGCCCAGCCATAAATAAAAAAAAAAACTAAAAGAAAAAAATAAAAATTTGTTGGAAAAAAAGAAGCAAACTATTGAACGTGGATTTTGCAAGGTCAAACGGAGCGTATGAGCAATGTGGCTTAGCGGTTCGAGCTGACTTGGCTAAGTCTGGTCTCCTGACTGGGCCCTTAGACTTTTCAAAAGTCAACAGCAGCTTAAACTCGTTTGCAAAACACTAACGGGCTGCTTCCCCCATTCTTCTTCATCCCCGTCTGGCCCCTCAGCTGCACTCGCTTCCACTCAATTTGTTTGCCCTGCGGCATTGAGAATTGGAGTGTCAAACTTTCAGCTTTCAATGCACGCCAGGATGCCGCAGCCCCAGTCGATGGCGATGTCGATGTCGATGGCGATGTGGACGATGTTGCCACAGCCAGCAACAGCAACAGCAACAGCAACAGCAGCAGCAGCAGCAAAGATGTTGCTCTAGCCACAGCTCGCTTGCTGTTTTTGTATTGACATTAAATGAAATAATCTGCGATGATTGTGCATTAGTTGCAGTCCGCAGGAGGAGACTCTGCTTTGGCCATGGCCAGAGAGGCATGGAGGGCTAGTCCGTTAATAGTTCTAGACTGCTGTATTTGGGAGAAGCGACGTCGTGGTTCCCATGGCATGATTTTGCATGAAATAATGTGGCGCACGAGTGGGCGGGCAAATGCTGGAACTGTTGCTAGAGCCGTGCGGGGGGCCACTTGTCGTGGCAAACGTTGCCAAGCTGACTGCCTGACTGCCTAGCTGGCTGGCTGGCTGACTGCCTGCCTGGCTGGCTGCCTGGCTGCCTGGTTTAGTTCGTATCGGGCTTGGATGCTTCATTCAGCTTGTCTTTCAGTTTCTGTTTCTGTATTTTTGTCTCTCTTTTATTTTTTTTTTATTTTTTTCCTTAGCCAAATTTGCGACGAAACAGGAACCGTTAACTGCGGCAATTTGTGTTGCCAGCGTTTCTCAGTTTGTTTCCCACGTTATAATTCGTTAGATTTTCAATGCCCTCACTTCAGTTTTTGGACCTTTTCTCGACTTGATACAGTTTTTTCAACTTGGGCTGCTTACACGTAATGACACTCGCTTAAAATGGTAGTCAGGCATTTGGCAGCACAAGAGCAAGTAGAACTTAGAGCAGGGTAACAGTAGTAATGTTGCTAGCCTGAAATTTGTCAACACGAGTCAACAAATACCACACGAAAGTTCCTTTTAAGAAAACAATGTTCTAAAAGGCATTTTTGACTTTAAGCAGAAAAATGCAATGGAAAAACTGTATTAAAAAACAAAAAGAAACGGTAATTATACTCGTTCACAAATTGAAATGAGTATATTGGTTTTGTGCAGTGTCGGTTTTCCGTCCGATTTTCTGTATTTTGATGCTATTGCAGCTAGAGAATTAAAATTTGAAATATACTCACAGGTACTCTTGTCCCGTAATGTCATGCGTAGCAAGTCAGGAAATACTACAATATATCAGGAATAACAGAAACGCTACTATTTAATGAGCTAGACAGTTGAAACTTGGAAAAGATACTCGCAAATCGGTATCTTTCAAAGTCGTGGAGCAATGGCACCAAATATAGACAGTTTAGTTACTACAGACTCCTTCCAGATTCCTTTACCAAAAAGGATTCAACTGTTTTTGGACGGTGAAAGAGTATTATGCAGTCTGTAGCGCCTGACTGCAACATTCTTACTTGTTATGATTAGCAATCAAAATGTAATTTACAACACAAAAATAAATAAATGTTTGCTTTCTGGATAATTTATACAGTTTACACTCTTTGTAAAAAGTGATTAAACTAGCAAACAAGAAAAATTTAAAACAATTATTGTATATTAAGGGTTTCCAGCTAAGAAAATGTTCAGTTAATTGTTTTATGTTTAAATAAATATAAAATATAAATACTTATCATAGACCTAAATATCAAATGAAATTGTTGATATATAGAAAGTATAGAGAGTAATAAAAGTCAATACTTGAACTTGTAATAAGTTGAATGAATTTTTTTACTAACATTTGTAATATCAAACAAAATAAATCTATTTGTTTATTAAATTTCATTTCATTGGTGTTACCAATTTAAATCGAAAATGCCGCAAAATAAGCCTCCTTATAGAAATGAATATTGTGTTGATTTAAGTACCTTGCCTTGCATTAGATGTGACCTTAGATATGATATTTTTCAGCATGTCAAGTATTTGAATGCTATTTGGGACATGCTGCAAATGATGTCTATGATAAACAGCAGCGTTTGATGCACATGAAAGCTTTATATGAGAGTTGCCCTAACACTTATGTTAAATTTAGTGTTTTTTTGAAAGCTTTACTTTAAGCGCGTTTTATTGGGACACTTGTTAAGCAAGGCTGGGCTCTTTGGCTGGGTTTTATGGTAAAGGGGGAAGCCCAATTTGGCTAAGCAGCCTGCTGTTGTTGACACTTGGACTTGTGCGGGCATTGCGTGAGGCCGTAGCCTTTCTCTTTTTTCTGCTCCTACTTTTGCCTCTTCTGCTCTTTTGTTCATTTGCTAAGTGCGCATCACGTGCAAGCAATTATTTTATCAATCATTTAGGCGCTGTTGTGAATGTTGTTGTTGTTGGTGTTGTTGCTAGTTGTTTGTTGCTTGGTGAGCCTCCTCGCCTGGCTGCCTGTCTCTTGGCTCTTTTCTATGGCGCTGTCCCGACTTCGGGCTGGTGCTCAAACAGCGAAAACGCATTTAATGTCTGCTTAGTGTGATTACGACGCATTAATGCCCGTTCGCCAGGCGGCCTCCCTCCCCTTTATCCCCTTAGCGTTCCCTTCTACACTCGAGTTGCAGCTCAGGCTTTACCCCTACTACATGTTGCATCTCTTCGTTGTATTTTGTTTTTACTGTTTTACAGTCACCGGCGGCGCGTCGCGACTCGCTGTTGTTGCAGTTGTTATATGTGTGTTAACTTTCAAATAAATTAAACATGAAGCTGGGATCATTTATTTCACTCGCTCCACCTAACTCGCTAGCTCGTTTGGGCCCGACCCGGCCCGGTCTGGCACCTGGTTCATACGTTCGTACATGTACTCCATCCACAGAAATCCCAGGCAGCGTCCATACTGTGCGCAATGTTTCTTCATTTTCACATTAAATGTGCAATTCCCGACATTTGTTTGAATTAACACGCAGCAATTACCGCTCACCAGCTCCAGACTCTTAAATTCATGGATATTATCGCGTATTAGAGACGCACGTTTTCGTTTTAGGCCAAAGGATGTGCTGTTATGACAGGGAAGTTAGTAGCCCAAAAGATAATCGAAGGTATTTTTTATTACATTTCAAATATTATTTGAGTTCGTTAAAAGGAGCTAAGAGGAAAGTTAATGTCCACAGGAAATCCATGAGCATAATCGAATCTGAAAAAGTATGACTAAATATTTCTCCTCTACATAAATATTTTACTTTTCAGTGATAGAAATGTTTTCAGATAGTGAAAAAAGCAGGAAAGTTGAATTTTTATTTACAAATAAAATTTTGAATGTTTGAAATCTGTACTGACATATTATTTTTTTATTTATTTTTAGATAAAGCTTATCGGTAGACCGATATCAAATATTGAATAATTTCAATTGACAGCAATCATCAAAATGCTATAGTTCTCTGTCAAGTATTGTAACTTAAGTTAGCGAAAGTAATGATACCTATCGAACCCATGTCAAAAGCCTCAGAACAGTAATTATTATTAAATTCATTTATCTATTTCCAATTGAGATAAATATTTCAAGCCATTGAACCAAAAAGTTGCTTTAGTTTGAGATTTTTAAAAGTGTTAAGATTTATTATCGATAACTATCAACTGTAACTGTTATATCTTTTATGTTTGTCGATAGCTTTCAATTGCTATGTAAAGATCTTTTCTCCAAAACGGGTTCTTGAATGGATTCACTTATTGACATACCCAAACAGGACTTTAAGCAAGAGAGTTCTTTCAGATAGTACTTAATCTAAATTAAGCTCATGCAGCCGATTAAGTCTTATGGACAATTTATCTATCGCTTAGCTGCTTAGCAAAACCCGTGTCGTAATCCTCGAAACAGCAAGTTCTCTAACATCTAATCAATAATAAATACGATCAATTAATCATCACACTAAGCACTAAACGCCTTAAAGGCTGAAAAGGCAACAAACGTGTATTCTACTTAGCTCGAAACACCACACACTCACATACATGTACATATACACACACCAGTGCATACGCATGTAGAAACCACTTTACGTGGCCGTCGCATCGTTTATCTGTTGCAGACAAAGAAATGCATAAATTATTTCTCAGAGGCATTTTAAAACGCCTGTTGGGCAACTTTCCGCTGCTCAGGCTGTAGCTGATGCTGTAGCGGATGCTGATGCTGATGCCGATGCCGATGCCGATGCTGACTAACTGCTCTGCTCTGCTCTGACTGCGAATGCGACTGCGGCTCCAGAGCTGGATGCTGCCTACTTACGAGTGCTGACCATTTGGAAAGCCTTCTGTTTCGTGTCCACGCTTTTGTCCATATTTGTACACAATTAGCAATGACACAAAAAAATAAAAGTAAAAAAAAAACGAGCAGCTAATACAAAACGAAAAGCAACAGAAACAAACTTCACACACCATAAATCGATTATCATTGCGAAAATACACGCACACAGACACACTCGCACACACACATATATAGCACACACTTGTGCATTAAATCAAATAGCGCATTTTACGCCTCTTTGGCTGTGCATAAATTTATTTATCGACTTGTCCATCGACGGCTGGACGTCGCCTTATCGCGTCTATCGTCAATCGACATTGCGTATACGCCATGTACGCGGCTGCCGTTTGCGCGCGAGCGCATGCATAAAATGTATAACAAAATTGTCATTAGCGTAAAGCATTTGTTAACCGCACCAGATTGCCCGATAAGCCAGCCACAAGGTGTCTGCCCATTCCCCATACCGATACCCAATGCCTATTCCATGCTGCCGGCAACTGGCCAGCGGCACATTCATCAACGCTGCCGTCGACTGCCATCGCTGCCAAGTGCATCAATCGGTGGGCAACACGCGCTGACAATCAATGTGCGACAGGCCACGAAAAACGGGTCCAGTTGCTGCTGTTGCTGTTGCAGGCGGCTGCAGTCTTCGCCTGCCTCGCATTGCTTTTCACACCTTCGCGGCTGCCGTTTGTGGCATCTACTTTTTTTTTTTTTGGCCAGGCCTAGACGTGGTGTAAAATGGCTGCATGATTGACATTGCGTTTGGTATCTCATCTTGGTTGCTGTTGTTGTTGTTGCTGCTGTTGTTGCTACTGCTGCTGCTTCTTATTGACAATGCGTCTGGCGTTTTGCTAGCTTTGGCTTGGCTTGGCTTGGCTTGAACTGCGGCTTTGGCGGTGGTCGCTGCAGTTGCTTTGATGCCACCACCGAGTAGCCACCGTACATTGAGGCTAACTAAAAACAAGTTGCGTTGACATACCAATTAACTTGACAAATACATAATTGGTAGCAAACAATTAAATGTTTTTCTTTTTTTGCCATCTTTCTGCTGAGAATGCGCCCTGGCCTGCAGGCACTTAACTAACGTGGCTAACTGAGCTGCCAGCCCATTTTGCTGTCAGCTTATGAGCGCAGAAATTCATTTAAATTTATCTAGTTGTCAGTTTTGCTAAGCTTTAAGATATTTGCACAATTTGCTCGTAAAAAACAAATCGAGCAATGAGCAAAAGAGAGGGGCATACAAAAAAAATCCACATACAAATAGATATACAAACAGAAATAAAACGGCAGCCGCTAACGAAGCGCCAACAACATAGAAGTCCAAGTTGCAGTCGAGGAGGATGACGACGATGCTGTGGGCAGAGCCAGTTGAAGGGTACATATAATAGGGTATACGTGACTAGTCACACAGTATGTAACGTTCTTCCAATAGTTGGGCGTTATTAAGCTGCTTAAATCGAATGATTCATCATTTAAGAGTTCTGCCCTTTAGTTACTGGAAAAGAAATACACTTAAATTTTCGGAATTTTAATGTTGCCCTTGACCAAAATTTGTATATATTTTATGTTAAAAAGTAATTGAATAAACACGATTATTGATGATTTTATGATTTTATGAATGCAATGTTTTTTTTAAATATGAAAGTCGTCAAAAAATTAAATAAAAATCTTTGGCTTATGCTGGCTTGAGATCTTTCGGAACATGTAAATTGTGGAATAATTTGGTAGAGTAATAAAAAAGTCGTTCTTCTCGGCAAAGAAATTACTTCTCAAATGACTTTTGTTGGTGTTATTGGTATTGTTGCTGTTGTTGGTTGTTTGTTTGCCCGTTTGGCAGGTGCAGTTTGCATTCGCTTGTGTTTGTAGTTGTTGCTGCTGCTGCTGTTGTTGTTGTTGTTGTTGTTGCTCATTAGTTTTTTGCTGCCACAAAGTCTACGTCTGTTACCATTTTGGGTTGGCTGGGAATCAGGCGCTGGATTAACCAGTGAGCCAGTCAGTGTTAACGTTTGGAGTTAAGAGTTAAGAGCTTAAGCCAAGTATCGCAGCGTTCGGCGGTATTCAGTTTGGCTAAGATAGATAGCAAAGCCGAAAGGAAAATCGAAACATTTGCCCAGGTCTATCCGCCAGTGTGGGAAACTTTTATTTCAAGGTTCAAAAGACGCCCGCAGAGTGTGAAAAATAGTCAGAGAAAAAATAAAAGCGTGTGTACGTGTGTGTGTGAGAGTGAATTTAAAGCCTGGCGGCGTGGTTTAGGTTGTTGCTTGCCCCCACGGCGAATGCGCAATGCCATAAATTCTGATGTGCTAACATCGAAAGTGTTGTGTGTGTGTGCAGTTGTGTGTGTTTGTTGGGCATTGCTCATACGCCATGTTGTTTCATAATTATAACTTAAATACGACAGTTTTATATAAAAATCCACTAGTAAATCAATGTGCGCGCGCCTGGCAATTAACTGCCAAGAAACGTAACAGACATAACGACGAGTCAGTTGGTGCTGGTCGCTGCTGCTGCTGCTGCTGCTGCTGGTACTATGGTTGCGGTGGTGGTGGTGCAGCGAAGCACGTCGCCAGACAGAGAGTCAGACAGACAGCCAGCCAAGCGAACTGTCAATTATAACCAATCGCACACCAAGTGCACATTAAACCCTATCAACTGTTTTTGTAATTTATTGTTTGGTTTTGCCAACAAGTCGCATTTGGTGCAAGATCCGCATTGCAGGCAGCGCACTACACAGCAACACACACACACAAAGCAGCACACCACACACTGGGCGCGGGCAACCCGGTTGCAGTCTATGGCTTTTGGTCGTCAGCCTCATCATAATTATCGCTGGCTGCTCGGGCGGCACGTTCAACGCAATCGCGCAGCTCCAAGCTCCCAGCCAAAGTCAAATGAGCAGTTTATGGCCAAGACGACCATTTTGAAGACGCGCCAAAGGAGCTGCCACGCGGCTGCTAATACGACTATCCAGCTACGTCTCTCTCTCTCTCTCTCTCTCTCTCTCTCTCTCTCTCTCTCTTAGTGTGTATTTGTGTGTGTGTGTGTGTGTGTGTGTGTGTGTGTGCCACTCGGGGCAACATTCACTTTTTTTATTGCACCACTTTGGCAATAGGCACAAGTGTGATTTCAAATCTCTGGGTCGCCTAAACGCGCACCGCCACTAAATTGGCAGAAATATGAAGTCAGCGTGTGCATTTCGGTAAAAGCGGTGATTATATGCGCAACGGGAAAATGGACAGATGTCCATGTATAAATATATATCCAATATATATATATATATATATATATATATATATATATATATATATTTGGACACAAAATATATGACAGTCAGTCGCCTGCTGCTGTTGGTGCTTTGGCCACATAATGCGCATTAGCATATGCATTCGCATCGAGAGAGCTGAAATCCAAATGAATGGTCCCTTCTAAGCGTTGCAATTGCAAATGGGGCAACACACCGCAAAATGGCTAAATGGGGAAAAAACGGCACTGTGGGCTGACGTTGATGGCCAGTTCAATTAAATGCCATCAATTTTAATAACACGAGGCAGTCTCTCTCATACATACACTCATACACCCTGAGACGCAGAGACTGAGCTACCTTGGGCGCTGTGCAGCCAAATGCTGGCATGGAAATTACAAATGCATCAGTAACAGCCGCAGCAACAGTTTCAGCGCTTCGAGTTCCCGGTCTTTGTGTGCAGTGACAGGCCGGGGCTCTAACGCTAACGCACTTGAAGCACTTCGGGCTAAAACAAGCGACCGGCCAACCCGACCAACAGACCCGCGTTGACGGTCAGTCGCAGCAGTTGAGTCTGTGTCCCTCGGTCATGTTGTTGCAGGGGGCCACAGACAAAGCACTTAAGCATGGGTCACTCTTACAGTTTGCCAGCAATGACAACAACAACAACAACCACAATAATACCGACGGCGACAGCCAGCCAAAACGAGAAGAGCTTTAACAAGTGAAAATTGAAAGCGGTAGCCGCAGAGAAGGGAAGCAAAATCTGAAAAAAGACATTATGAACAAAATAAAAAATAACTATGTTACAAAATAGACTACATAAATAACATACAAGTCTTAATTGTTTTTTTACGTTATATTCTCTAAGAATAGTAAAGAAATTCCTTAATCATCTATTTTTGTTATATATCTGAACAGTGGGAACTAAGTTTCTGCGAAACTCATAGAAACATTTATTTTAATCATGCCATTGAGTTAAGTAGATATTGGAGCTAGACCCAGAATGTATATATATTATATATACTTATATATACATATATATAAGTCCATATGCACATTTAAAGCCTGTTGATCTTGTTCATAATTTTTTTCGATGGGAACTTATAATCGATGTAAAACTATATAGACCGGTTTTTTAAGAAATGCATGAATCTCATTACATCTCAGCTATGGTCATGATATGCAGTTTCTTGGAACACAGATTCCAATAATCTTTGGATATATTTTAAAAACTTAAAAATACAAATCAATATTTAGAGGAGAAACAGCGAGAGAAGGGAAGAGACATAGAGAGAGATTCTGAAACTGAAAATAAAATAATAATAATAATTCTAAGCGGAGGGCACTTCCTATTATTTCTAAAGTTATTTAAATTGTTAAAAACACATATTTTTATTATTATTTGTTTAGTATATTGCGAATACTAATATATGCATATAAATGTGACATGAGTGTGAATAGAACATCCCAGCAAAACTAGTCATCAAATTAGGATTATGCAATTAATTTGAGAAACGAAGCAAACACCTAAAGCAAAAACTGAAAACAGATTTAACAATTAGGCAAATTTATGTATTTAAATGCAAGCCATATTCAAATGTTATTGGAGTGAACATAAAGTTATAACAATGTAAATGGGTCATAAATATGCACATACTTTCGTTAGGTCGATCGCCGATCTACAGACACAATAAAATTTTAAAATATTTTGTTTTAATTTGTAATGTTCAGTCCATATGGAATTCATTAATATTGTATGAATTGGCCGAGGTTAAAAAGGGAATATTCGTCATGTATTGAAATTAGAAAGAAATGTGAGAAGGGAAATTGAAAACAGAAAGAGCTGAAGAAATGGAAGGTGGTAAAAGAATAGCAAAAAAAGAATTAATAATAAGTAAATAAAAAGAAATGAATTAATAAATAAATATGTTTGAACATAATACAACCAATCAAATTTGAACCAGAAAAAAACGTCTTTGCAGCTTAAGCTTGGGATATATTGAAAACATAATATGACATACTTTCGCGAATGAGTATAAATATAAATATAAATTTATATATATATATATATATATATATATATATATATATATATATATATATGCGATCCGATAAGTGTGATGGGTATATCCTCTTGGGTCTCTTGCGTCTTCTTTTGTGGCGGAGTCTTCTGGCATGTATGATAGGTTGGGAGTACCGTTTGTTGTGATATGTTGTTCATTCTTTATTTGTTATGTATCCTGCCAATGGTACGCTGAAATTGTTTGCTAGTGCACTGTTGCGTAACGCTGACATGTCTGAGGACACTTGTCCTCATTTAATTTATGAAATATTTTTTCCCCTTTTTAAATTCAACTGAAATTTTAATACAAACATATTTTATGACTACAAAAATTCTCAAAAAATACTTTAACAATAAGTAAAAGCAATTTTTTCATTTACTTTTAATATTATTATGAAAATTCATTTTGTACATTTTCATATAATTATAATTCCATAATTTTTATAATAAATATACGATTCAGTTTAATCTAGTTCACAACTGATTTATACTGTTGAGTCCTACATGATATTATTATACATAAATAAATAATTATATGTATATGTATATAAGAATGAGCGAAAAACTCTCAAACAACAGATATATAAATGTAAACTATATTTAAAGTGCAAGTTATCAAGATGTAAACGATTTTTGTTATTCTATTTTTTAGTATATTTATTATTTATTAGTCTATTAATATCATGAAAAACTTGCCCAAGCCACCTGATCAATATTCATTATTCAATCGGAACTAAGAAATATTCAGCGTACAATTCTACAACTCCACGCTCGATCATTTTGTACAAACAAGTCAAATCAAGTGGTTCGTAGCGCACAGTAGACTTACATGTGGAAAACAGCAAAGCCCTTCGCAAGAGGCGGCTTCAAAAGTGTGAGGGAGGAAGGAATGCAGGGGGAAGAGAGAGAGAGAGAGAGAGAGAGAGAGAGAGAGAGAGAGAGGTGACAGTTAGCTGAGGAAACTGGCAGCCGTCAGGCAGGCATCGTGGCAAGCAACTGCAGGCAGTAGTTGTGGCAGCTGCTGCTGCTGCTGCTGCTGTTGGCAATTGATGTCGCGGGCGCCAAAATCGACACACTTGTCCCTGTGGCTGGGACCATGTGTTTGCCCGCTCGAAGCTGGGGCCGACTTGCTCCGGCTCC
Organism: Drosophila leonis; assembly: GCA_035045365.1. NCBI lineage: Eukaryota > Metazoa > Arthropoda > Insecta > Diptera > Drosophilidae > Drosophila > Drosophila leonis. Next base: position 1,173,519 of record JAWNPC010000835.1, read on the forward strand.
GACTGGCAATCGGCGCCGCTGAAGTACAGGTTAAATGGATCACGACTGCACGGATTTTATGTCCGTCTGTTGCCGTTGTCTGTCCACCTGTCTGGAGGCCCATAAAGTACGCGACATGCAAACGTTTTTGATGCAATGACTCGATCCGCCTGGTTCCAACCAGGCCAGGCCAAGTAAAATTAGGAAATTGTGTACAACTGTTAACTGACAAGGCAAAGTGTTCCAGACAGTTGAGTTGGCTTGATGGCGACTGCCTTTGCCTCTACTTCTGCTTCTGCTTCTGCTTCTGCCCGTGCCTCTGTATCTCCATCTGCGCCTATCTTGTCTCTTCTCGTCTGTCTTGGCTAAAGCTAAGCTGATTTTTATGCCAATACTCGGGCACATTTAACGAGTCTCATTAAGCTTTTGCGACCATAAAAACTCAACAGTTGGCCATTTTGTTTAACTGACTTTCAATTGCCTTTACAATTTCAGCGAGCACCTCGCACGCCACCAGCAGCAGCAGTAGCACCACCAGAAACATCAGCAAATCCGTCTCCAAGGCAGGAGCCAGCAGCAAGGCCTACAGCAGCATCAACAGCGGCAGCTCCAGCAGTAACTATAGCAACGGTAACTACAGTAATGGCAAGCAGGCCAGCTGCTCATCCTCCGTTAGTGGCTATGCAACAGCTGCTGGTTCTACGTTGGGCTCCTTTGGGCGACAACAACAGCAGCAGCAACAGCTGTACTCTTCCGGCGTCTCCAAGTTGCCATTCGCGCCATTCTTTGCAGCATCGCCATTCTTCTTTACGTATCGACGCATCAGCAAACAGGAGGATAATAACAACAGCTGCAGCTACAACAACGGCAGTAGCAGCAGCACCAGCAACAGCGCCAACAACAGCAACAACAGCAACAACAGCAGCGCTCTTATGCAGGACTACGATCGCAAGTTTAGCTTGCTGAGTCTTTTTAAGAGTCCCTACAAAATCACTGATGCGCAAACGGCACGCAAATGCTCTTCGACTAGTGGTGCCAACAGCAGCAAGTCTGTTAGCACAGGAGCAACAGCTGACAGTGGCTGTTCACCGCCCAGCTGGAAAAGCTATACAGGTGCGCTGGGGTCTCCGCATGCAGCACTGAATCCCGCCTTCGGAGGCATGGCATTGGGTGGCGGGGCGCGCAAGGACAGCAGCAGCAGCTTTAGTGGCATCAATTTTGGTGGCAGCGGTGCGGGCAGCGGCGCCTCGTTCAGTCGCGACGCCACCTCCAATGGCAGCGGCTACAATGATCTCTATAAGAACCGAAAGGTACATAAATGCGACACAGAGGGTTGTGACAAGGTCTATACCAAAAGTTCGCATCTCAAGGCGCACAAACGCACGCACACAGGTGAGTTATCTGAGCGGAATTTTAATTCTAGTAACTATTGATTTCTTCGACTCTACTATATTCATCAATACTTTTAACTAAATATTTTAAGTTCTTCAAATCAATTTTACACTCTTCATTTTCCATCCACAGGTGAGAAGCCGTATGTGTGCACCTGGGAAGGCTGCATCTGGCGCTTTGCCCGCTCTGACGAGCTGACCCGCCACTACAGGAAACACACGGGCGTGAAGCCCTTTCGCTGTCAGCTCTGTACCCGAAGTTTCAGTCGCTCCGATCATCTGTCGCTGCATATGCGTCGTCACTAAGCCGCAGGCCATATGGAAATACTCAAAATGACCTATCCTACGCCCACGCCCATGCCCACGTCCACACTACGCTCACGCCCACTTCGACATCATATCATATATAGGAAAATGCCCCAATGAGGCCGTTTTGTTTTGACGTTTTCTCTTTATTATTTATAAAACACTGTTTCATGCATCACTTCGTTCAGTTTTTATGTCTTAACGCTTAAGTAGCTCAATTTAGATCCATAAGCGGGCTCAAAGCCCAGTCGAGCTGTAAGGAATTAGCCAGTAATTAAAGCAAGAAAGAATTTGTAAAATTTTTTATAGTATCTAAGCAGAAGTTGCCTTCAAGAAGCCAAGTTAACAAGCGGTACTACGAGTATACAGACAGTTTACTACTATATTACCTAAAGAATTTGATATATTTGATATTTGATATTGACATGGTTATTATGCCAACATAAGTATAAACATTTGTATTGGTGCTAGCAACTTGTGTGTACATACATTTACTAAACGCGATACGTTTTACATATCCCTAATACATTAGCCAGTAATAAAGTTTAACTAATTTTAGCGCAAATTTTTATATTGGATGTTAAGTAGAAAATTTTATACGAAAACAAACTAATCGAAACTAGAAAAAGATAAGAAATCAAAAGAATACAACAAACAGACACAAGAGGCAGCAATATTTATAAATGACAATCATATGATATTAATTAACTCTGATATAGTTACTCTTATACTTATATACACAGTTGTACCATACGAAATGGCAGTTGCAGTGCAGTCGTTCGGTTGCTAAGAAACAGAAACCTAACTCGAAGCATTCCATCAAGCGTTAAAGTCCATACAACATTTTTAAATTGATTTCGTAAAATATTTTACAAACAAAATATAACAGATTATAATGCTAGGCTATAACTGTGCATAGTACCTTTTTTACTGTAATTTGTATGCGCTTTTCTTTTCGCTTCTCAATGACACAAAGACCGTATGAAAGCAAATAATTAATAAATGCATTTTTATTGATTTCTTATTTGTTTTATAATTTTAGAAAACACTTCTGCTTAAGCACCGAAGTGAACTTTTCTCTTGTTAGCTCTTAATTACACTTGCTTTGGACTTTGAAGCTTTTAAACATAGATTAGAGTCGATAAATTCGCAAGACTCGTGCAACAGAAGAGCTGCAACTGCTACATAGATATAAACAAGCCACACAGAAAAAAACACAAAAAAAACTGCAACCATTCAAGAAAGAAAAAAACGAAAACAAGAATAAAGTGTATTATTTTTGTATGCCAATACCTTATACATACCTACAATACATATTTTTTTTGCTGAAATAAAAATAAAAATAAAAAAAAAACTTTTTGTACCATAAACAAACAGACGCACACACATATATAGACAGGGGCTAACAAACACATTTTCTTGTGGCTGAAGCTGGAGCTGAAGCTGAACAATAACAAGAAACGGGCAGCTCATTAAGCCACACAACAGGCCCGGGGTCCAAATCCGTTGTGGATTTTTATTTAAATGAAAAATCAATTGAGCGCACAATGGTTACCAAGTGGCTGTCCCTGTCCACTCCACTAACCACTGTGCGCAGTCCAGAGCTTAGCCAAAAGATGTGTGGCAAGTTGTCAACATCCAAGCGGCAAACGGCAGCAGTTCGAGCTGCGGCCTATGTGTGCTCCTCTGGCATCGCCTCGACTCGACTCGACTCGGACACAGACGGCTTAGCTTGGTTCAGTCGCAGTGGCTTGGCCCCATGGATTGGGGTCCAACAGCACGCACCCGCCAATTGTCCAGGGGAGCATTGTCGTCGTTTGTCGTCGGCTGTGCGCGCGCGTTGTTTGCAATAATAAAGATGACAAATTTCTCGTCATTTGTAATTTCAATGCGGGCCTTGGATTGGCTTTTTTTTCATTTTCTTTCTTTAGCTTTTTAGTTTTTTTTTCTCACTTTTTGCTAATACGCGCAACTGGTTAGAGTGCTGCTGTCTCTTTTCCACTCGATGACACCTGCAGCGGAAATCAGTGCATGAATAACGCTTCGATCATTAAGCTAAAATTGTGAAATATTACGTATACGCAGCGGCAATTTATTGGTAAATTAATAATAAACTCAGCCGACAGACAGTAGCTACCTCAGCTGCTACCGACGTCAGCGTCGGTGTCGACGTCGGCATCGGCGTCGGCATCAACATCGACATCGGCGTTGGTCTCGCTCGATGGGGCCGCGTTTAGCATAAAGGTTAAGCATATATAACATACCGGTTTTTTCGGGTTAATTAATATACTACTCCTATCTGTCTGATTGTATGTCTAACGAATATGCCTTTTGGTCAGGTCATCTTTGCGAGACTGACGCCAGGTTTAATGACCCGCAGCACATGCAAATGAGTAAAAGTAAACAGACCAACAAAACCAGCAAACGACACTATCTGCAATAATTCTTTTGAGCAGCATATACTTATAATAATAATAATATAATAATAATAGCTAGAAATATATTCTTGAATTTGTAAAATTGAGAGATTTTTTATAATAATAAAAACTTAAGAAAAAGTAACATATAATATTTGTTATACCCTGAACCCATTGAAAATGGGAAATCAGGCTATAATGGTTTTGTAAAAATGTATGTAACAGGCAGAAGGAGGCGTGGCAGACCCCATAAAGTATATATATTCTTGATCAGGGTGACGAACTGAGTCGATATGTCCATATCCGTCTGTCCGCCCGTCCGTGTGAACGCAGCGATCTCGTAAACCACAAAAGCTAGAGATCTGAAATTTGAAATGTATATTCGTGTAGACTAGTTATAGATGTTAGTTTTACTGTGTATATCCGTGTAATGAATACAGCCATTATGTAATTTTTGGATTTTTGGGCGTGGTACGCCTCCTTCCCCCCTAATTAGAAAACAATCGTATTTCAAGTACTAGAGACTTTTGCTATGGCAAATACATACATATGAATGTCATTATTACGCTCTTTAAGTTTGATTACGAAAGTCAATCTAAAAGAAAACTTATTCAACAAATAAGTTTCAATAATATAGCCCATACAGTAGCTTAAGCGCAGTCGCTGCATAAACTGTGCAATTAGCAGAGCATGTGCTTATCCGAGCGTCTGCATGTGTGTGTGTGTATGTGTTGCTTGTAATGTGTATATAAAAGAAGTGTAAAGTGATTGGAATATTGGATCTTCACAGGGTTCAGGGTATCTCCTAGTCGAGCAGTCTGGACTGGAGCACTCTTCCTTCTTTATTCTTAACATACATTTCCCTGGCACCTAATCTCCATGGTAAATTCGATCAACTACAATAACATCCAAAGATGTTATGATTACTCTTTCGTGGTAACTATCTGAAATAATGTGAATGTGAATGGAATATGCAAAAGCATTTTTAATGTGACTAATAAATAGCCTGTTTCATTATTTTAGCTGTAGTCATTCATGATTGCATTTAATATTTTAAAATATATTTAGCCGTTCTGCTAACGAGATCATTAGGTACTGTTAATTTATGATACCAAACTGTTGGACTTTCGTAAGTGGAATGAGAAAACGTGTAAATGCTTGGGTCAGCTATTTAAATAGAAATATTCAAATTTCTTTGTTTTGATATTTATATTTTATAAATTATGCATTTCAATTCAATATTGCTTATATTAATTTTTGTATTTAGGCAATACTCTCAATTGACTTTAAGAACCTTAACAAATAAAGACCGCATAATAAAAAGGAATGATAAAATGAAATGGAAAAAAATACATATATTTTTATATTTTGACTGCTGTGAACTAAATGCTTAAAAGCTTGTGCCATGCACAAGGCATGTAGCCTTGACATGCATCTGCACACACACGCTCGAGCAGCTCATTAAAAGCCAATAAAGTTGCAGCTATGCATCAGCAACGTGTCTATCAAACGTTGCCTGCCACTTGGAGCTGCATTCGATCAGCTATTGAATGCGGATTCGGGATCGATGCTGTCCATCAGCAAAAAAAAAGACAACAACGCTCCAATAACCAAATCGCACGGCAGGTGGGCTGGCGGACAGCGGGAGAGGGAGACGGAAGGGGGGAGGTGATGCAGGAGAACAGCAGCTGGTATATGTGTGTGTGTGTGTATGTACAGATACCTAAGCCAAAACACAGTTGGCCATTTTTAATTTATTGTTATGCCTCTGTGCTGGCTTTTCGCTGCTGCAGTTGCAGTTTCTGCTGCTGCTGCTGCTGCTGTTGGTCGGCAGGTCACCTGCAATTTATGAAACTGTGCAGCTTTAGCGGCCTGATTTTTGAGACACATTTGGACGACTGTCGCAACGCCAGCCACCTCTCTCTCTCCCTTGCTCTCGCTCTCTCTTCGTTTGATTTGTGATCGATTGTGTGTCGTTACTTTGCGACATGGGGCATGAAATCTTTGACACCTAACGGTAACTGCCAGCCAGATCGCAGTCACACAATCACAATCGCCCCCGTCGCAGTTTGCCTTTTAGCTTCTGCATTAAATTGGAACAGCCTCTGCCCCTATACCTCTTCACCTCTCTCAGCCAGCCCCCTTGTAGCTTTGTGTCGCCGCATGGGCCTTAGAGTTGTCAGCGCGTTGCCAAAGTGTTGGCAGTTTTGCCATTTATTTTACAGGTGAGTGAGTATAATGGACAGTTGGTCCGTCTATGCGGAAATGTGGGCCTCTGCAACATGCTGTGCGCATTGGCTCAATTAAAAATGGTCTGGGCCACGTTAGCTGCCTCATTTGACAATTGGCAATTGCCTAATAGAGGCAAATGGTCAATGCTCTGCTGAGGCTGTGCCTGCTACTGCCGGTTGGCTTTTCTTTTAATTTTGTTTGGCTAAAATGCTTAAATTAAAATTCCCATCACACCATAAAACCCATAAATCATCTTTTATCTAAGCGAGTCTATCGGCGCATGCGCGCGCGCGCCAACATTCAACTTGGAGCGCGCCAGCAGCAGGAAAACTCTCCTCACAGCCTCTCTGCGATTGTGTGTGTATGTGTGGAAAATGATGCTGTCTGCTTGGCCAGACTTGGCTTTGGGAACTGCAAACTGAACCTGCTTCATTGCCTTAATGAGAATTTAATATTTTTCAATAAAAATTTGTAAAAGGCGCGTTTGCTTGTTGAGGCTGAAGCTTTTTCAATGGCCTCCACACTGGAGACGCCTATATAGAAAGATGTGGCCAACACTCAATTAAGTTTACATGTGCGTGTGCATGTGCTTTGTGGCTATTAACGCACTTGTGTTTCGGGCTATAGCTAGACGTCCGCTTGGGTCATAGTCTTGTATGGTCTCGTGTTTGGTTTGCCAGTGAAGACATTCAGAGGATTCGTTTATATCCTATAAGGCGGATAATAGCTATAGATCTATAGCCCAAAGCATTACATGAAAAAATTGTTTAACGTTTCTTTTACTAATGTCTAAGAAAATATTCTATACTATTAATACAACTATTCTAAAATGTATTCATATAATAATGATAATAAATAATAATAATAGCAAATAATTAATGTTGTTTACTTATCGGATCTGACTATCTGGTGTTTTGTACAAAGGATGCTATATTTTGAACACTACGATAGAGGCTTGGAATTTAGAAAATATACTCGTGAGTACAGCTTCGAAATAAAAAACAAATAAAGATTATATATCTATATTATCTATATTATATATCTAAACCTTAAAAATCTGTCTTCTATTTAAATTCAAAACTAGATTATTGACTTACTGTCGATGGCCTCTGTTGATGCACTAAACAATTGTATTGGAAGCGTGGCATATAGATAATACACTGTAATTTCCACCATTTGGTAGCCTTAACCCCCAAATTTATCAGTTATGTTACTGCAAAGGACTAGAAAAAATTTTATCTGTTGTCGTTTTATAATTAGAGAATCAATTTAACGATTGAATGACTGCTGGCCTACAAGAACCTCCAAAAACCATATTTTGTAACAAATATTTCAAATGTGTGCCATTTGGAACAAATCGAAAAAAAGACAATATCGGCTAAAAGTTTTGGAGGTATTACTCCAAAATGGGACAGTTGACACAGATAGGACAGCTGCAGACTCCTTCCTGCCTGCTTTACCAAAAAAGATTCAGCTGTTTTTGGACCGTGAGTGAGTAATTATGCAGTCGCTAGCACCCGATATAGTTCTCTATGTATTTTGTAAATTATTCGATTTGCAATCAATGTATCAAGTAAATATGTATACAACTCACAATTTAATTATGCAGTATATATACATATATTATATATATATTATTCTCATAGCATATATTTATATTTTTAAAAATTTTCAACATGAATACATGAATCATTAAGTGAGTCTTGAATCACCAATGTAGTTAGTATATACTGCGCAGTACAATATAATCATTAGATGTAATGTGGTTCCATTAATGCGCAATGTGCAGTTCTACAGCAAGATAACAAATTGTGCTAAGTAAAACATTGCAAATCATATTTATAATAGTAAACTATATATTGTACATTATTGTAATTATTATTGTTATCGTAGATAGAATTTTGATCAATCGGAACTAAAACATTTACGAATGGTCACACAAAGTAGAAACGAAACAAATACTACATAGAATGTTAATGATGCGAAGTGAGAGTATTTGGGCAAACATCTAGGCTCAGCTCAACTGATCAGAGAAGGCGCCCCCTTTATTAATTGTTCATTACCTGACAATGTCACTGCGTGTGTGGACTGCACTTAAAGTTGTTATTTATTGTTGGTGCTGGTGTTGTTGTTGTTGTAGCTGCAGTTAGTGTTGTCGCAATTGCTGCTGTTCTTATTGCTATGGCTTGTCGTATTTGTTGTTAGCTGGCCCTGCCCCTGACAAAACAAAAGCCAACTCTTGCATACCAAATGGGCAGGGAGAGATTCAGCCACAGGCTGGCTGCCTTTTGAGCAGAAAGCGGAGCGCGTCAAAGACCGTAAAAACCGGGAGTTCAATGCGTTTGGGAGCTGCAGCCAAGTGTCGCCAGTTCTTGTGGCAAGTGGAGTCGAGTCCAATGGAGTTGAGTTCTTTGGGCTTTGGGCTCGTCCGCGTCGCTGGCGGCGCGTGCAGACGGCTGAGCCTGTTTTAATATGCCAACAATGACAATCAAATGTCACCTCTGGTGCGCCATGTCTAGACGCGGACAACAGCAGAAGCAACTGTTGCTGTTGCTGCTAAGAGAAATTGCATGCAAGCGATAGCTGATTACACCAACAATAACAACAACATGAACCACAATATATATATATATATATATATATATATATATATATATATATATATATATATATATATATATATATATATATATATATAAATGTCATTTGGCTCATTATAAAGATAGCATAGAGCGCTGACCAGAACAGCAAGATTGCTGCAGCAGCAGCAGCAGCAGCAACAGTTGCTGCCGCTCTGGGGGCGCAGCAGCAGCAGCGGCGTCACATTTAAACGTTTAATGATAATTTATGAATGTTGTTGTTTTTTATTGCAACAACAATGCCGTAAACCAATAAATCTTAAGGATCACATAAATCTTGACGCTAACTGCGCAGTCGACGTCGCTGTTGCCGTTGTCGTTGCCAGTTGCCAGTTGCCGGTTGCTTATTGCCCCTTGCCTCTTCCAACTTGCCACAATAATTCGGCATTTGGTTCTGTTGGCAACTCTGGGGCACACTTGATCAAACGGCGGGAGTTGATCCAGCTGACAGCTGAAAAACCTTGATGCGAATGATGGTTTTGTGTGGTGGTGCGTGGTAGTGCCAGTGGTGTCTAGTGGTGCAGCTTCAAACTCCTGCGGTGCCACATGCAGCATGTGTTAATAGGCCAGCCTATTGCCCATTTGACCAGCAGCTGATGTTCGATGGCTTTTTAGAAAGGCTGCGCATAGGCTAATTTTTTTATGCTGCGTTGTTGTTGTTAATTTAATTTTTGCTTTTCATGGTTCGTTAACATATTTTGCTTATAAGGATTTCCCGCTGCAGAGCAAAAAGAAATCACAAGCTGATCAGTGGAAACATGCCGCCAGGTAGCACACAGAAGTTGCAGCATTGGGCTGTTGCTGTTGCTGCTGCAGCGGTGGCGGCGGCGGCGGCGGCTTCATTGTTGCAGGTGCATGTTGCCGCAACAATGCCATAAATTGTGACATTGGCTGCCTTTTTTATTTTTGCTCTCTTCCCCCTTTTTGCAACCACTGCAGTGCACTGCTGCTTTGGCTAACGCTTTTTTTGTGGTGCAGCAGCAGCAGCAGCAAAAAATATATAAGAGCAGAAAAAACTTAGAACGAGTTTTGGCATTTACGACTCACTCACTGTGCGGGTTCTGCTGCTGCTGCACCAGCCAAGAGCCAACAGTCAACGGTAGCTGAGCTTTATATATATATATTATATATACATATGTATAAATATATATATATACATATATATGGATATATGGATATATATTTTGTTTTGCTTGCCGCATTATGTTGCTGCTTAATTGGTTATAAATTAATTAAACGTCGATTAATAATCCGGCTTCTTGTCAGTTAAACGCCGCCGACGCCGTTGATGCCAGCTCTTAGACATTGGCAGCAAGAACAGCAGCGGCCACGACATCAACAACAACAACACAAGCAACAACAACAACAACACACTTTAGCTAGTTGCTGTGTGCTTGGTCTTCGGCTTCAGCCACGTGATGAGTTGGCAATAATGAACTTGTTGTTGTCGCTGCCCATGGCTTGAACTTTTCTCAAGAAGCTGGAGCAACAGCAGCAACGACAACAACAACAACAACAACAACAACAACTCATTAATGGGCCAGGCTAAAGCAAAGCCAACTTTTATGGGCTGCCTGGCCGTATCAATGACCATTTGGGCGTTTAGGGTTAACAGCGGCTGTCAGCTGCTTGTCAGTGTAATTGTTGTTTTTGTTATTGTTATTGTTGCCTTATGACTAAAAAAAAGTTGCTGGAAACCAACTAAAACGCATTGAGCTTACCGATCAGCCACGAAGTCATATCTTTCATGTGATAATAGTCAAAGGCCAATCAAACTTTAATCGAGGCTGCAAATCCTGATTCGATTCACAATTTAAATCCATAACAGGAGAAGACATCAACTTCATACTTCTTATATCATAAGCTAAGTTGTTGAATTGAATTTTCGTTCAACACATATTTGTTTGTTTTCAATTTGTTTTTCTCATTCTTTAAATTCTTTTCATAAAAGTAATAAAATAATAGAGAGATAAGATAGTTCGATATGGTTTGCAGTTAACAAGAATCAGATCTCAATCATAAAATTATTGTTAGTAAACTTATAAGCATAAGATCAATATTATGATTTCATTTTGTTGTGTCAACGTCATGTGCACAATGGTCATAGTTCTATTAATTACTAATTTTAATTTATTTTTGTTGTTGTTGTTAATTAACCAGAAATTAGTTATTCATAGCAAATTGTAATATTTTCTATTATGAAACTATTAAATTGCGGCTGCCTTAGCAACTTATCGGACGTAATCGCATTTATAAGGCAGTTTTCAAGACTTAAGTGCAGTGCGAATTAGAACTTTATACGAAACACTAGCCCATAAGTAGCCATGGCAAATTATTCGATCATATTAGTAACTTTTATGGTAGTCCTGTCGAGTGTCTACCAGGATATGGAGGCATATGGGTACTCGAATAATGAGGTACGTACAAGAACATCTACTGGATAGAGTTGAAAAAATAAAAATAAATAAAACTGTCACAGACTAACTCAACACCTATATCGAAGCTGAATCAATTGAGGAATGCGCAGCTCGAAGATCTTACGGACGAGATAACACACCCACAGAAAGAAATAAAATTGGAACGGCAAGCGAATGAACAAATCATGCAAAAGCTGACGCAAATTGGTATTACTAAAAAGGCAAATGTTAACCTAAGGAAAATATCGACCCGCTCCTTAAGTAATCGAGAAAAACTGAATGAATGTCGTATCAATATCCAGTCGAAGACGGCAGCATTCAAGGAACAGGCTCAGCTGATAGGCGAGCTTCAAAACAAAATCAAAACAGATGAAGCGAGACTTAAGAAATTGACTGATCGACTGCGCGACTGTAAAGCAGATGGAAATAATCAGAGAATCACAGCGACCAGCTGTATTCACTTTGATGACTCGCGACTTCATATGGTCAAGGTGCCCCATCTGCGAGCTTTTGAGGCGGCCTGTGATAGTCGCTTGACTGGACCGGGTTGGATGGTTATCCAACGTCGTCTGACTGGGGATGTGAGCTTCTATCGCAACTGGAAGGAGTATCGCAAGGGCTTTGGTGACTTAAAGAGAGAGTTCTTCATCGGACTGCAGAAGCTGCATCTATTAACGAAACATCAGCCACACGAGCTGCGCATACACTTGGTGGATGTTAATAATGTGACCAAATTCGCACGCTATGACAATTTTAGGATTGGCGACGAAAGTACCGAATATAAGCTACTCTCCCTTGGCGATTATACAGGCAATGCGGGTGATGCGATGCGCATCGATGAGGGCATGAAATTTACGACCTACGATCGAGACAACGACAAAATGTTGGACAGAAACTGCGCTCAATACACACACGGCGCTTGGTGGTACAAAAGCTGTTCCTGGAAGTAAGCGTATTTCCTCTTACTAAGTTAAGTATAATATATTTACTTTCTAATATTCTTGCAGCAATCTAAATGGCGGTTACTTCAATTCGAAGAATGACGAAATGATCTGGTGGCGAGTCAGCCATAAACCAGGCATATTTACCCGACTGAAGACCGTGATAATGCTTATCAGACCAAAGCAATTCCAGCAATTTGACATCGACATAAAAAATTAAGGTTTTGCCATATAGTGAATTATAATTTATTAATTTAAAATTATTAAACGAATTATATTTACTCAAATACATTTTATTAATTTATATTTTTAATAAGAAATGTAACTGCAAATGAGTCATTGACTCGTGTATGTAATCTATGTAACTAGTTACTACTGCCTGCTAGTACCTACATTTTGGGCTTCCAGGTGCAGCCTTCCTATCTTAACCTGTATTTATCTACTAGAAATATAAATCTCACTATGTTACACTTAATCGGAGCATAATAAAAGATTCAAATGCAAAAATAAACATGTAAGACTGTTGAAGTCGGAGATTACCGCATATTACTTGTTGAAAGAAAAAAAAAAAGTTAGGATTCTGGCTCTAGGACCCTAGAATACATAGATTTAACCAATATAAAAAAGAAAGAAATTTGGGCATTTTAGCTCTAAAACTGTAGAAGATACAGTTTAACCCGATTGGCCATGAATCAAAAGTTGTTGTCCCAAATAAATCCTTTCAAAATGGTATTGACTGTTTCTTTGTCAATTTCATCATTAAGGACTCTTATTGTTAATATACGTTTTTATGGAATGTGATAAACTAAAAAAATACTATTGTTTAAAATTCACAGACTTAGAGTCAACATCATCAAAATATTATTATTATATTAATATGAGTTGAAAACATAGTTGAGCTATGAAGTATTTTGCGCCAGACTGATAATTTCATACTTATTTCACTCAATCCATGATAGTCAGATCGAATGATTCGAATTTGATTTTTGTATAACAGTAAAATTGTTTATTTAATTGACTCTATTATGTTACATGAAAGAATCGCAATCGAAGCACAAGCATTAAATCAAAATAATTGAACTTTTTAGTGCTAGTAACGAGGCATGGCAAAGATGTTTGAGAGTATACATATAAGACGTTACGCACATTAGTTGAGCAAGTCTCGAGATACTTAGAACTTTATTCTCAAACTAAGACCTGGAACAGCTGATGCTCTTAAATCTGACAGTTTTTAGATTTGATTGTTGCTGTGCGAGCGAGCTGCCAACAGTATGTGAGTGTGAGCGAGATACAGCTAACATTGCTATTGTTGTTTTTGTTGCTGTTGCTGTTGTAGTTTATTTCAACACTTTGCGCCGCATATCCACTCGAGGCGACATCCAAGTGATGCCTTTTGTTGATCGAGTGCTTGCTACGCACTCCACGCACTTCAGCAACAACAGCAGCAGCAACAACAACAACAATGACCTGCTACATATTCCACGCTACTTTGGAGCGCACGAATCGAACGCAGAAATTTACGAGTGCTCATAATAAGTATTTTTTTTTTGGGCAGTGGCGATTAAATCACGGCCCGACCCGGCCCAAACAAGGCCAAAAACAGAGGAGCACCAGTTGAGACAGCAACTGTTGGCCCGCTTTGTGGCCGTGTAGGCAGCAGCCGCCGTTTCGATGTTTTGTGTGCTTCAAGTGATTGTTAACCCATAGACGGGTCGGTCGCATAATGAACCTAAGAAATCGCAACAGCGGGGCACTTTCTCACAGTTGCGCCTGCGTCTAGGCAACAAGTGCCAAATACACACGCACGCACACTCATACACATACGTAAATTATAGTAAAGACTGTAAAACGTCAAAATATACGAGCCCACAACGATTTAAACTGTCAACGCGGTCGTAAACATTCCCAGCGAGTCGAAGTCCGAGCCAAAACCGGAACTTCAGCTATGGCTTTGGCTATAGCTGAGGCAGTTGCCCCAAACAGTTGCCGCAGCTACTTGCCACAAAAAAATTTGCTTATGAGAAGCACGAAAAGAGTGCCGCTGGTGCTGCTGTTGCTGTAACAGTTGCTGCTGCAGCTGCCGTTGCTGCTAATGCTGCTCGTAAATCCTGGCCAGCAGTCGGACTGGCCAACGAGCGATTGAGGAGCATCGTGTATGTCTCTCTCGCTCGCTCTCGCTCTTGCTCTCTCATTCTCTTTCTTCTTATTTCTCTACCATGGCTTTTGTTTTTGTTTTGTGATGTGGAGCAGCGTCTGTTTGTTAGATTTACGTGCCATAATTAACGTTCTAATCTTCGCAATTTGTAAGCCACACGGTAGATAGTCAGGCAACAAGTCAATTTCAATGTAAATGCTGAAACTCTTTGGGCTCAATGAACAAACTATCAATTTCCTTTTTGTTCTTATAATCTTCGCTACAGTGAACTACTTACATTGGCCAACCAATTTTTGTGATATTTACAAACCATGAATCAACTACAAAATAAATTGGAATGAATTGTTCTTTATAATTTGAACTATTTGTGTGTCGTCGATCAAAGTTTATTATCTGTTAAAGCAGGCTTAAGGAAAAAGGGACTCCAGAGTGAGAGAGAGAGAGAGAGAGAGAGAGAGAGAGAGAGAGAGAGAGAGAGAGAGAGAGACGGTGGAGAGAGCAGCTTAGCTGCTTAGCAGACTCAACAGCCTGGCTCTGGTAGCAGTTTCCAATGAGAAGCTGTAGTATATCGTCACACGTATTGTAGGAGTCTTATTATTTTGTAATCAGTTATAGGAATCATATACAATAGAATATCTTGAAATCATGGCATCAATAGAATCGGAATATTTCAGTATTATTATTATTATATGCACTATAAAGTTTATGCAATAGAGTAATTATCAAGTAATGAGTGTGTTTGGTGCGTCAATAGCAACGCACTCAGCTTTTCTTTATCACCTTTTTATACTACTGTACGAAGTGAAAAGAGTATATTGGTTTTGTGTAAGGTCCGTCCGCCTGTCCGTCTGCCCGTATGAACGCTAACCAATTCGAGCGAATTGAAATTTTGAACAAATATTCGTAGATGCAATCGTCGTGGCCAATCGGAAATTAGTATATCTGATATGGCACTAACACTATTATTTAGTGGTTGGCAACGTGACAAGTCGGGTAAAACGATGTATTCACGAGAACTTGCTAGAACCTAATACTCTTGTACGTGAGATCCTCTAAAGATCAAGATTGACTATAAATTCTACTGTACAAAATCTGATATAATTTGAACATTTATTGTATTATGCTAGAAGCCTGGAATATATACTTGGAAAATTTTTTACTAAAGTAGTAAGTTTAGAAAATTGACCTCTTCTATTCAATAAAAAAAAATTGTACTTGTAATTGTACCGGCAAATCGAAATATATGCGAAATATTTGACAGTTACATTAATGCCGACCCTAATAAGATTATGTATCCACTCCTATTGGGGGCGTAGCAAATCCTGAAAAAATCTATATACTCAAGAATTTTGGAATGAACACGGTCAAGCTGAAGGAGAATCATCTCCTCCAAATGCAAAAATATTGATTTTTGAATAAACTTACTTATAAAATCTCCAAAACTGATTAATGAATATTATAATAATTAATAATTAATTAAATATTTAAATGAATAAAAATATTTTAAACAGGGTTTTATTCAATTTATTTAAAGGATTATGTACTTTAATTTTTGGCAAAATACAATATTGATCAAATTTTAAATACAAATTTTTTATTTTTTTTTGTTTTGTATGGTGTTAAGATATTCTTAAAAATACATATTATGGTAAAAGAAATATTTTTGATAGCTTGAGATTTGCGAAATGATTTTTTAGGTATTATTTAACATTTGAATTGATTTGACTATTTACAATTCAAGGTCCATTTTTATTTTGATTTTCTTGAATTATTTATATAATAGTTTATATTTATTAGGTGAACCATATAAAAGAATTTATTGAATTGATTTATATGAGACCGCAGACTTATTCCCAAGACTTGCACCCGACAAATGTAAACACGCTCTTTTCGTTGCTAGAAAGGTTTAGCATGGACTACAACCAACAGAGTTGCTGCCATAAAAAAGCTTTTTTGAGTTAAGTGCTTTTGATAGTTGGTCAGTTGCATAGTAGCCTTTAGGGCATGCTCTGAGTCCACTTGGCATCCCCCACCCACACAACCACACACACACACACACACACACACACATATACACACACACATACCAACATTTTCACAACCACACACACAAAAGTTGGAGATGTCATTAATTTTTAAACTTTTTTCTTTCGCATTGTTGTTTAACTAATAAAACTAAACTAAGCGTAAATACTTGGAAGAAAACGCCGAATTTCTTATTGTCATCGATGGGGCAAGGGTCCTTGTTGTGCTTTACAACTTGGCTTAGCCTTTTAGCCGCGCGCCTTCTGAATGTGTGTTTCTGTGGGTGTGAGTGTGTGCTAAACTTTAAATTGTCCAATGTTACGTGCTTCGCATGCGGAGTTTATAAATCCAAGCGCTAACTGTAAACATCAACAGTTGGGAGAACTTGCGACTCGCCGGCCACTGAGCCAGGCAACAACAACAACAGCAACAACAATAGCAAGCGAAACTTGCAAAGTTCAAACGCAAACGCAAACGAATGCAACAACAGCAGCACTAGCACAAAAGGGAGCACAAAAGCATGGCCATGCTGCTCGCACTCACATATTCCCGCTACCACTCCCTCGCTCTCTTCGTCTCGCACACGCATAGACCGGCCCTCAACATGCTTGCCACTTTCACCGTTATGCTGAATCTTTTGTTGTTTTCGTTGTTTGCAGCTCGCTGTTGTTGTTACTTACGCTTAATGCGCGCCTCTGCTGCTCTGTGTGAGTGTGTGCCTGCGTGTGTGTGTATGTTTGTGTGTGTGCTATCTTGTTGTTTGGCAGCAAACGCAAATAAAATAAACTTCATTTAGTTTTCAATGGCCGCTTTACGCCCCTGCCACCCACCCTTACGCATTTGTTCAGTGGTAATGACCCCAACCCAACCAAACACACACGCATTTGCACACATTCGCATGGCCTGACCTTCGGGCCAAGAAAAATGCACTGGGGCAAAAAACAAAAAGCACGCTTGTTGCACCGGTTTCAGCCATGGATTTTATAGAGCGTCGGGCTAAGTTTCCTGCCAGGTGATAAAGATGCCAAAGTAGAGCACGAGATATGCACACGCACACACACACACACACACACACATATATATAAATATACATATATACATATCTGTTGTGCTTGAAACACTTTTATGTGTGAATTAATAATAATATGTAGTTAAAACACATTTAAATTTTCATAAGCTTTAAAAGAAATATTTTTTACGAAATTATAAAGACATAAAATGGATTGTAATACCATGAAATAAGTACATTTTCATTGAGTAATACTTAACTAAGACTAGAGAGGGAGACTACTCTGATTGAGGGTAGATGTATATTCATTAGTTAGAGTCTGTCTACGATATAGGGATACGAAAATATGAAAACTCTTAATATGCTTGCTAGTTCTTTAATAAAATTAAATATGAAGTTTCCATTAAATGTGATATAAAATTAATTAAATTTAATAAATGTATTTTGAAGCAGTTTTGAACAATTACAGATATAACATTTTTATATAAATAAAGTGAACTGGTCTAAATAAGAGTAAGAGTATGAAGGAAAACTATTTTAATATTTTAGTATCTTACGCCTGAAACAAAATTTTATCTTATAGATAAATGTGTATCTAAAGTTGGGAAACAGTTTAATTTTGTCAACAGTTTATTGATTTCGATTGCTGATTAATGTAATGTAATCACTAATGAATAATAAAGTTTGCTTTAATGATTACTTTTGTATCTAATAATCAGTTAAACAAACAGCTTGTAGATGTTTCTCTCGCATTTGAAATTATAATCAAGCCAGTGAACAATAGAAAGATATAGAAATCTTTTTATAATTAACATTTGTAATAGCTATATCTTGCTTTCCAATAGTTGAGCTCTTCTAAATGAAACTATCTAATCTAATTTTTATAGTAGTTTACTTTTTAGTTTACTTTTGTCTAACAAGTTGAGTGCAAGACTTACAGTTATTGATTAACAATTTATTATTGCATTTTTTTTTTTACATATTATTATTATTATTATTACTTTTTATTTTAAAAAAAAAACATTTTTCTTTTCTAAGACCAAATCCATTATACCCCAAACTTAGATTTTCAGTGGACTCAGTGTATAAGAATTGAACATTTGATATTCTAACTTGACGTCAATTGCAAATATATTTTGTGAAACTATTTCAACCGGATATTTTTATCGATAAGGAAGTTCTTAGCAGGGCTGTGAACTAGGTTCACTTAAAAAGATAATTCTGCTAAAATGTGCTTAAATATAAAGTTTTTTCAATATCGAATGTATATCAATTTTTTTTAGTATTTACTCACAAATTTCTTAGCAAATAATGTAAATGCGTAAGTGTATTTATTTTGTAAATATTATTTCAAATCAATTTACGAAATGTTCATCAAGCGTTAAATGTAAACAATTACTTGGGAGATATTTATCAACAATCGAATAAAAGCCACAAATGCAAGTCACAAGTTTTCCCTTACTCCCTTTCCACCGTCCATCCGTCCATATTTAAGGTTTTGTTGGTCAACAAAACCGCCCTATAGATTCGATTATTTGTATGATCTATATTTATGCTATAGCTGACATTTTGGCATGCCTTGACATTCATTGGTTGGCCCTGAACCTTTACAAATATCTTTACTACAAAAAATACAAATGAAATCGCTGCCTAATTTAGTTATTATTTACAACAAATACAAATAAACATTGCGACAAATTGGCACACAACAAACAAAGCCCAACTCGACGGAATGTTGCATATTAACTAAATACAAACAAAAGCAAATGCAAATAATAAAATATTGATCGACTAAGAAATACCCGTGTACATAGAACATTTTCTACTATACTTCTACAATACAAATAAATCAAATGCGGATTTACGAATATTTTACATATATAATTGTATTAATTTATTCAATATATTTTGAATAGTGTTGTTAAAAGCACTTTTTTAACTACATGAGAATGTTGCACTGCATTTTGCTACTCATACAACCCTAATAGGATGCGGGTGACAGTGTTATAAAAGCAAAAACCTGCGGCCACTTCTCATGGCACTTGACAGGCGCAGGCGTGTGAGTGAGATGGCAATACATGAGCGTGACAAGGAAAACAAAAGGACACACGTGTAAATTTCGACACTTGAAGCTAAGTGACGTTGATGTCTGCTGTTCCTGTTATTGCTGTTGTCGTAGTTGTTGTTGTTGTTGGTGCTGCTGTTTGTGTTACGCAAACATCAACAATAAATATTTTACAAAGCAAAATGAAATTATTATTGGCAACAATTGTCTATGGCTTATTGGCTTATTATTGACGGGGCCATCAGCTAGAAAGATAGCTGGCGAGTAAATCTTATCGCTTTGACGGGAAATTCAATTGGCTTTGGCTTATTCAATTAATTAAATACGAAATTATCAACTGTTTATTATAAATCAAGTGCAAGTGCTAATGATAAATAAAAAAAAAAAACAAAATAAGTTTAGGCAGCTGTCGCATCAGCTGCGTCGGTTGGCTTATCATCAAATGCAGCTGTCAATACAAAAACAAAAACAACTCAAGTGCTTGGCAACATGCAGATACCTGTTGCGAGCGCTAGCTGGCAACAATCTTAAATGTTGCCAGCAACATGCACGACAAGTGTCAGGCGAACGCTTAGCGCTGGCCATTCGTGCGCCCACGAAGCTGACTGCGCTATGGGGTCGGGTGACGCCCGTTGCTGCTGCTGCTGCTGCTGCTGCTGCTTGTGTCTGGTGTTACTGCTGTTGCTGCTGCTGCGGCAGCCGCTTCTTCAGTACGTTTTTGTTACTCGGACGGCGAACAACGCGGCGCGCTTGCGTCTGGACATCAGCTCTCAGAACTTGGGAAAGTGTTTTCAAATTTCGTGGTCGATCGTCGCGCAGGTGTGAACACTCTCTAACTATAAATGAAAAACAATCATAGCCACTAACTGCAACTTTACTTTGACTTCATTACCAAACAATGAAAATGTATAAAAATGTCTTAAGAAAACCTGATTTCTATGTTATGCCGGCTGCACGCAGATCGACAGATCGCGTCACATCGCTTTGCATCGCATCGGCGGGCGAGAGGCTCGTCCGACTGCATTCTTTCTGTTTCTTTGCACTCTTTGCATCACGTGCTGCTCCCCTCCGCCCTGTCGCCTTGCCGCCCACTTTCAAGGCAACTGCAAATTGCGATCTGTCTCAAAAATAAAACTCGCTCAATTTCAATTTCAATTTTATTTTCATTTTTTTTTACTTGGGCAACAAGAAGTGCGTCCATTCGATTTTTGTTTCTCGCATCTTCTTCTTCATTTCGGATATACCTTTAAGTGTTTTGTTTTCCTTTCTGGCTGCCAATTAAGCAAACAGCTGATCAATGAAAAATCAATTGGAAAGCTCAAAAGTTGATTAGATTTATGCCTTTCGTTTACATTTGCATTCCACTGCACTTTATCAATTAGCATTTTTGATAATTTCCCTTGCTCAATGTCAAAAGCGATCGATTCTCCGAATATATCACTTTTAAGACTTTGAAGTCTATTGAAGAACGTCGAAGCGGACAAACTAATAACTGACCTTTCACAATGTACAATGTACATACATATATTTGTATATATTTCACATCTGCTATTTATTTACTGTTAATTGAAGATAAACACAGAGATATAAAGATATATGGGCATCCATTTGTTTATGTTTATATGCACTAAAAGTGCTTAACAACTGATAATATAAATAAATATGCAACACGCACACACACACACACATAGATATATATTTTTGTATATGCGATGCATCACAGAATGCTAAAAGAAATCTAACAAAAAAAAAGTATAATTTGGCACAAAAACCAACTGCAAAAAAAAATCATTTTTTCGTCTTTCTATTCAACTTTTTGTACTTTTCTTTTGCATATTCTCACGCCTACAGACTTAAACATCGTTCAATGAGGTATATTAACTATGACATGCAATTTGCATATCTTTAGACCGTTTTATTTATTGGCATTTTTAAACATTATATAATTTTGGCCTACTTTAAATCTAAGAAATGTCGAATTTTTTTTTTAGATACATAGATTATTTTATAATTGAATATCATTTAAATATACTTTGATAGTTTAATAAACTTTTTCAATGAGGAAATTTTTTACAATTATTTCAATGATCTTTCATCAAGTCAAAGTTTATTTATGTGACTTTTTAATTGGCAATGAATTCATTTAATATTTGCATATTTCACTTTTATGTGCAAATCTGATCTTTATCTAATATATAATTTAAATGCTAATGCAAATTGTTCTGACATAGACCGTATAATTAGCATTACATTAAGTATATTAACAATCGATAAACGACGATAAATGTTGTTCGACTTTTCAGTAAAATAAAAAGAGCTATAACTACAAATGAATCACGAGGTTCATTAAAAAATACAATGTTTTTCATTTATATAATTTACATAAGTTTTTTTTCTATTCGATGATTTTTCAGTTGAATATAATCGCAGAAATTAAAAACTATTTTTTCAATGCTTTTTTTTAGTATTTTATATTTTAGTTTAATTTGTATTTTCATTTTCAATTATCTGAGTTTGAGCTTGTTCATTAAGTTCTCAACTCATTTCTTAATTGTTGTTGAACTATTCCCATAATTTGGAATGCAATTAATTATTTAACTATCTAACTGATTTTTGTGCGAGGAAAAGGTAAATTAATTTGAAAAATCAAACATCAAAGACATTAATATCTATATTAATTGAATATATTTCAAGCGCATTATACTTGGCACCTGTTATTTACTTTCCAGATAAGACCAAATCAGGTTTTTTTTTAAGCTCTCACTTATTCACAATAATAATAATAAAATTTTAAAAAAATAACATCAACAACAACAACAACTAATTGAAGAATTCGAGCAAATATTATATAGATATTCACAATATTTTTGTTTTTTCAAAATTATTTTTAGAATCGATTTGGTACACATTTGGTTCTTTTAACCGAGAATTTTTTGAATTGCGTTGAAATTTTTGAATTGTCAGCAGCATAATTAATATAGCTTGGCAAATGCCAAAGTGTATGCATAATTAATGTTGAAATTTCTCATTAAATTGAAATTTCTCAACAATTAGGATAAAGTGCAATAAAATGTATATAGCAAATAGATACTATAGATTTCAAGACAGTGTGTAAAAGTTGAAACTTATGTACAGTTAAATATTTAATAAGACATATACTCTTATAATAATGCCAACATACATATATAACATATATATGTATATGTATATATATTTATTTTCTTTAAATATTTCTTTTTATAAGAAAGGATTCTGTTTTTAATTTTTGTTTTAGTTTTAGATAATCTATAAAAGAACATATACTTAAAATTTTTGTATATCATGTTTTTTATGGTGATCAGCAATAATTATATAAGAATTTGTTGTTGTCTGCGTTGTTTTTTCTTACATTTGAATCAAAGTAATAAGCAAAGTTAAGGTTTTTTGCAAGTAAGAAATATAATACCTAGTAGACAACTCTAAAATTTGAGTTAGTGTTAAGTGCGTAGCGACCAAAGCACCGCTCGGCAGACCTCGAGTAGAGTATATGCAATGCACTTAATATTTTTGCATTTTAAGGCATATCAATTAGTGGCTATTGCTGGTTATTCTTTTTTTCTTAATTTATCAGTATGTAAATATTTTGTTTTGTACTCGTTTTTCGTTTGCATGCAGGTCTGTGACGTCAAGCGAAAGAGCGGACTAGCTTAAAGCAAATGACGAGAGCAATTACAAGGCGAAACACCGATAAAAAAGAAGTGAAAGAGTGCAAAGTGTGAACTGCAGCTAAAACAGAACAGAAAGCAAATAGAATAAAAGAAGAGGACAAACGCAAACTGCAAAATGCATCGATGCTGCTGCAGTTGGAAGGCGATGACGACGCTGCTGCTGGCGGGTAAGTGTGAAATATTTATGGGTTGACAAAGGTCAAGATGTGAAAGTATCAGAGTTCGAGAGGGAAAACAAATTCAAGCTTGATTTTGATTTCTGATTCCGATTCTGAGTTTGAGTCCGACGCCGAGTCCGTGTCTAGGGGTTTACGTCTGGGCGCTGTCATTCGCTTATCGCAGTGATCAGGCGAGAGCTGTCAGTCAGTTTAATTGGCAGTTGCGTGACTTCGACAGATACGCTGCATAGAAGAGGTAGCGGAAGGAATGATAAAGAGGAAGAATAAGAGAAAGAGAGCGCGAGAAAGGGATTGAGAAGATGTGTTCCAAAACCCGAAAAGTTTAAATTTATGAAATGCCAATTTCACTTATGCCCAACTTTATTACCCCTGACGCACATTTGCAACTTTGTGTTGCAGCTGTGAGAGCAGCAAAGAAGGAGAGAGAGAGAGTGACTGAAAAGGAGTGCGAGCGAGCGGTAGAGTGGACTGGAAGTGTGAGAGACTTAGCGGCACCAAGTCTCAGATTGCCTTTTAGCTTTCAACTTGAGCACTATCCACTGTTTGTTTGCCAGTTTGTTTATTTGTCTTCTTCTGCTCCATCTCCTCCCTTCACCCCGTTTGTTACATTTTTGTACTCGAATTTCGCTGGAACTGAAAATGTGCATTGTGCCAAACAGCGTTGCTGATGGCGGTCGTAAGGTCAGAGGAATGCGGCCAGGAGGAGTTTACCAAGTGCGCCGAACCACTTGAAATGCTGCATTTAACGTCGGAATTTTCGATTGGCGCTGCCAAGAAGGAGGAATTGGATAAACTTTGTCAGTAAGTTGTTCCTTTCGTTGTTGTTGGTGTTATTGTTTCAGTTGCCTGAATTGAAACAATAACATTAACGCCATCATGTTGTTATCCAATGTCTAATGTCTAATACACTGCCCTCCGCACCTGCTGTTGATTTTCAGTGAGCTGCGCAAGGGCGTTCGCTGCATCCAGAGCTATACGCGTCGCTGTATGGATCTGCAGCAGCGGAACCAGTTCAATAAGCTCTACCATGGCACCAATCAGTTCATACGTGATCTATGTAACAAAGGCGAATTCCAGGAGGGTAAGTCCTTAATACACTGCCTTGCTACTCAATTAGCTATTTTATTCTATGTGCCTATGTGTCGCAGAGTATCTGAAGCATGCACCCTGCTCGGAAATGGCCAAGAAGGACTTCGAGGTGTGCGCCAATCGGTACAAGGAAACGATGGTCTTCCTCAAGCCCAACAAGAACCAGGAGAACTCAGAGAATGGCACGCTTAACGAGAATATCAAAACGATTTGCTGGTGAGTGCAACACATGATTCGACTCGGCATATTTGCTTTTATAATCTTAAATATTTAATCATTTGGCATTCACATTTTGCTGTATCAGCTTTACATGATCTACTCGCTGATAATCCGCCAGCACAAAAATAAAATAAAAATAAATATGTTGAAACCCGTTTGACAGTAGCTAAAGCTCGGCTTTGCTTCAGCTTTTTCAAAAATGTAAATATAAAATGTTTGTTTTGTCAAACTTGTTTGCAGTACATCGATAATAGTTATCATTTTGATTAAATTTGAATTCAGCAACAAAAAAAAACAACGAAACTAGTTCACCTTGAATCGATAGGTGAATTCTTGCAGTTCGTTTCAGAGCTGCGTCAGCTCTACAAATAAATGGCCTAGTTTTCATTTGAAAAATTAATTATCACTACTACACTACTACAACTTTTCTCTCTTTTAGGAATGAATCGTAATTATGATTTAGTTAGTTTTCAATTATAATTAAAAATCTAACTAAATGAAGTCAATAAAAAAAGCTAATTTATAAGCAACTGACCAACAATGCATTTCTAATTGCATTTTAAGGTAATGCATTTTTTTAAATGCTTTACGAGACAAGACGATTTTTATCAGTTGAAAAAGCAAAAATTACTATAATTTTTTTAACAGAAACTTACACAAAGAAGTCATTTTATTTCATTTCTTTTTTGAATAAAGACAGAAAATGTATGAAAAAATTTATTTAAAATAAGCTAAAATTATTGAGACTTCAAAGCTTAGAATATTTCATGCTCATATTACCAATTACATTGTAATGCATTAAAAATAAATAATAATATTTATTTATATCCTCATTTTATCCTCAGTTCTATTAACGAGTTAGTGGACTGCTCTGAAAATGCGGCACGTAAAATTTGTGGCAACGAAGCTGCCAAGTTTACACGCGAGCTGGTTGATAAATACGCCAACAGCTTGACCAAGGTGAGCTTTTCATTGCATTAATCTTTGTTACGAATATGTATTTAAAAACAAAATTCACAAAAACCTAACCCAATAAAAATCTATTCGAATTCTTAAAGAAGTATCAACAGGTGAAAGTTGAGTGAGAACTTGCAACTCACTTAAATAAATATTTTTCCTGTTAATATCTCGATTTCAGATCTACTGCGAGGATTTCACACGACATCCGCAAATATGTCGAGATGGCGAAGGGGATGGAGCTAGTGCATTGGGGCGTAATAGTTTGGGGCTAGTCATATCTCTGTTGTTGTTACAGCTGGTAAGATAGATGGAGATGGTTGCTATTACACAAACAATTGAGTTTCATTTCTGAATACACACATACACATGCATATACACATCCACACCTACACATGCACACCCAAAAATATTTCAAATTATACAATAGTTAAGGTTTCTAGAACACAGAGGTACAGCAAAAAAACAAGAAAACTAAGAAGAATAACCATTTCTTTTGGCAGTTTCTAAAGCATTAAGTTATTTGTTGCATATATTTGCGGACTTGCTTAGAGTTGCCAGGCACACAATTTAGGATTGAGATGACGAGATGAGAAGTAAGTGTAAACATACTTAAAAAGTACTAAAGTACATGTAAAATTCAAGCGTATAGTCAGTGGGTATACATACTACCTAGATATATATATGAATATAAAATCATATATAAATATTGAATATATATGTTTAACTGTACAGTTGCTGCAGGTTAAGTAAGT